>OZ020269.1:4800000-6000000 GCA_963971225.1 Melieria omissa | reverse complement strand
TCACTACGATGACAATGCATATGCATGCGGTTATCAAATAAAAAAGGAACATCTTTAGAAAAAATATTTTGCAAATTTTCTTACTTGCCACTACTTAGACTTTCAAAAACTTGGCTTGTTATATAATATATGGTACTTATATATATAATGACGGAATCTAACTAAAGCCTGCTTTCATGACTGATTCTTGTATATCAGGGATGCTAGTTAAAATCGATAAGGGCATAAATACACGCCAGCAATAACAATGACACGCATATTTTATTTGGTTCTTGGAAAACGTAAAACCTTACATGGATAACATTGAACTAGTTTCATTGCTAGGCGACATGCTGTCTGCCGCTAATTCTTTCTACTTATTGGGAATCCTTCTTGGAATCTCATTCAAGAAGTCATAATCTTTGAATGAATATTGACTTATAACTTTTACTCTCTCCGGTGCAACAACGTTTTATATTTAGAAAGAGAAGCAGGCGCAGGCCATCGGAGTATTCGGAGCACGAAAACAACTAGCATTATGCGTATATGAATATGATATCGGACCACTTCAGAGAAGGACACACTACACCTCGAAGCGCACCCACAAATTTCGTTCTGTATGTGGTCTACTTCAAACTTTAGTGAATGCTACAGATGCAAGGACATTTCGCTTCGAATGTGGTTACGGTAGGCGTCCACATGCTGAAATATTTACGGTTCAAATTATTTATTACCGCTCTTGCGTGTGTCTTTCGTGCAATGTTCTTTCGTGTGTTTGTTTGCATACCACTTGACTTGTGGTTTGTTCAGATTCTCAACAGTTTGCTGCAGTTCAAACCAGTTGGACAGTTGATTGTTTTTAGTTGCTTCGGAATGAAGTGACATGTGTATGTATGTATGTATATGTAAGTACCATACAAATATGAATACACATACATATGTATAAATAGATTTAGGTGTAAGGAATAACTGTGCAAGTGTGTACGAATCTGTTGAATTATTCTCCGGTATTTCTTAATTCGTTATTTATAAGCGAAAAACTTTTTAAGTGAATTAAGTGATTTGATTAGTTTTATAACGAGCGGAATTTATATTATTAATATCGTTATCTAAACATATTAACACTAGAACGTTCGGAGAGGTACAAATATACCTCCACGGAGAAATAAACATAAAATTAATACACTATTTATTATGCAAGCAGAGCGAGACTCCATGATAGGCTCAAATGATCTGTGCAGATTCTAGAAAAAGAGGAAAAAATAAAAAAATGTTTGTGTGGTGCTGGGTGGGAGTCGCTAAAAAAAGTAGTCTCATTCTGCTTGGCAGAGGTACAAATGTACCCCCGTGTATTTGTATACTTTACACAGGTAATAGAGTTGTTGGGAGGTAGGGTAAATACATTGATGAGGAGCTTGTAATGTTCAGAAAAGTATATAATTATATTTGTAATAGGAATCACCAGGGGAGCACATTTAGTAGCGTCCGTCCGTCTGTCCATCTGTCAATCGGCTGCTTCGCACAAAAGGACCCGAACGCGAATAGTCATTGAGATGAAGTTTGGTATAGAACCTCCTGGTGCTCATACTAAAACCTGGTACCCATTTGGGCATGGTTTGCCCACTTTTAACCCACTTTTTGCAACGAAACAAATAGAAAACAGAGTAAACAACTCAAAAGTTATGCAACAAGATACTACTCGTATCGCTACAGGGAACGTTATAGGAGGCGGTAACCCGATCGAAACAAGACATACCGTTGCTGGCTCAAGCACACAAGGTCATGTGAGCAAGAAAGTTCTAGGCACCTGTAAGATTTGTTATTTTCCCGAAAAATTTAAACGCAAAACACGCCAATCGTGTTGTTCTTGTGGAGAGCCAGTATGTGCCGTCCATTCTTCGCAGTCCGTGACATTCGTGAAATGCGTCGCCTCACCCTGTAAATAATTTTAATCCATAAAAATATAAGTAATTTTTGCACAAACATACACCCGCAGTTTTGCTTTTTTTTTGCAACTTATAGTAGAAATCCCCATGGAGGTACATTTGTACCTACGCCGAGCATAATATGTATAGCCGTTGAGCCGAACACTCTAGTGTTAATCACTTTATTACGATGCCTCACTCGAAGCAATTATTACAATTATTCAGGAGCTACCTTAGATTGACAGCCCTTTTTTTAATATTCTCTTCAGATGAAGCTTATTAGCAAGTTTCAGTTGTAAGTTCCCAAAACTCGTTTGCCTTCCGGATCAAACGGGCTTCTAAGGTGGCACTCTGCCTTGTAACGCTTGCCAAGTATACCGATTTCATATTCCCCAGATTTGATGTATTCCGCATTGATGATTTGACCGTCTGGACGTTGTAAATAGGCTTGGCCCAGAGATTTACCTAAAGCGTACGCGTATTCAGCGCGCCGCAGAAAGCCGACAGGCTCCCCATTGCGATATACTGCTTCCAGACCCCAAATGGGCACTTGGTCATGCAGTGTGAGGTAGACAAGTCGTCGCCTAATGCCTTCTGTGCGCTGCTTTTCGATGGCCTCTTTGCCTTTGTAGACGCCGTTCTTGCGACAAGTGAACGCCAAGCCAGCTTCCTGCGGTGTATCGTCAGGGCGCAGGTCAGCACTCCATAAATGGTAGCCCTTTTCACTACTCAATGAGTACAGCGCCCGGTAACCAGCATTACGCAAGTTGTTCGACTTTCCGGCTCTCATTAGAGACTTGTAGATAGCTGAGCAGTCCGCTTTTGGTATGTGCAATTCATAGCCCAACTCGCCGACAAAGCTCACTCGCATAATTCGTACACCCACCTCATTTGCGCCAAGTTGGCTTTGGCACTTCGCCAGCAATGTGCCATTTGGAAGAAGATTCGTATCGGACAGATCACAATCGACAATTCTTTGTAGGATTTCGCGACTTTTGGGTCCTTGAATGGATATTACACCTAGATCGGTTGTGACGTCACGTAAAGCCGCATTGAAGCCTTTGTTGCGTATCTCAGACAGTAGGGTAGTGTATGAGTAGTAGGCGGACGCACCACCGGCCACAATGTAATATCCCTGTCCAGTGAATTTTGGATCGTACGCCGCACCCGTTCCAGATACTAGACGCGACACAGTGACGTCGGCTTCGACACCGCCGCTGTTATTCAAAGCACAGGTGTAAACTGCTCTGCAATTCAAACAAACAATGTGAAGAGAACTGGACTCATTGAAGCGTATCGTTGGAACTTACTTTTTGACATCACGGTTTGTGTTTGCTGTGAAAAGCCAGTCGGCTGCCTGCTGCGCTTCTGGTCCCTCCAAATACATCTTACAGAAATAACTCATGTTGAAAAGAACGGCGTTGTTTCGGCAAGCTAGCGCCTCTTCTCCGATCTTTGAGTGAGTGGAAATAATGGATGGGTTGTGCATATGTGAGTATCTAGCTACTTGTAATAAATTCAAGGTGCACCCACCAAGGCGTGATGTCCTGAGAACTGCCCATACCGCAGGTCGCCCTCCAGAACCTGCTCGTAAGAATGGTCCTTATGCCGCTCATGTCCATAGCTACCGTACCAGTCGTAAGATAGCAATTCTGCCTTTTCTTTCAAAAAGAAGCCCGGCCTCTCCCAGCCCTGCTTTTCTTCCATGAATGCATTGGACGCCAGCATGTCGTCATGCAATGGATCTTTCTGAAAATTGCGTCCAGCCAAGGGCTGATCGTATTTGAAGACCATGCTGTAATTTTTCGCATAGCTCTCATGCGATTTTTCTCTAATCCATTGATTGTCGCAACACTGAGCGGCGGTGAAACGACGCAAATCAAACCCGAACATCGGCAAGTCCGGCTTGCCATTGAGCACCCAAAGCGCAGTCTGCTCACCGCAACCCCCACCGAACATCATACCAGCGGAATTGAAGCCACAGTTGTGGAACAATCCACTAATGTGCGGGTCTGGGCCCATCAGCGGCTTATGATCAGGCGTAAAAGACTCCGGACCACATATGGTGCTTTTCACACCGTAATTTCCGTAAGCTGGACAAATCTTAATGGCGCCATTCAAATGCACATCGAACACTGTCCAATCAAGGTCGTACAGGCCAAAGTTGAAATCATTCGCCACAGGGTCCAGCAAAATTGGGTTTGGCTCATAGCCTCCCATGCAGATGGCGTCGCCTTGAATTCGGAAGTAGGTAGAATAGTCGTGATCGCGAATGTTGGGCAAACCGCGAACACCGGGAATCGACTCAGACACAATATAAGCGTGTTTCATTGGAATGAGGGGGAGGTACGAGCCGTGTTTTTCTATCAGATCACGACCCCAAACTCCCGTTGCATTGATGACTGTTTTCGTTTTGATATTTCCCAGTGCAGTAGAAACGCCGGCTATTATTTTCCCCTTTGGCGTATCCTCAACCAACAAATCCTGTACTGGGCAGTTTTCAATGACTTTGGCGCCGTTCTTGGTTGCAGAACGTGTCAGAGCTGTGCAGAGCATGGCCGGATCAACAACACCATCACCCGGCGAGTATAAAGCGCCTGTGAAAGACTTTGGATCGAGCATTGGAAACAGCTTTTGCGTTTCCTCCGGCCCAAGTATATAATTTTCAATGCCAAGTGCATCACCAATGGTTGCCAAGCGCTTGTACTCATCTAGTCGGGTCTAGAAATACAGGCAAATCAGTACATGATATATGTATGTACATCTGTATATAAATTATTTCATTCAAAAGTATACAGCATACTTTTTAATGTAATTCAAAAATGGACTGGTAGCTAGTAATAAGTAGTTAATTATACAGATCTAATTTAATAATAATATGCACGTTCGCATGAAGCGAACTGTGTATGAATGGATGATGCCGTTAACCGATTAATGGCTTCCCACTTAGTGGTGCTGTACAAATATGTACGGTATGTGCAATAAGTGTACATGTACACGTTGAAGAGAAACAACAGCCACTCTTACGAGTTTGTTGATGTGATAACCTCTGTGAGTCTGGATGCCGGGCGAAATACGCTCTATGTGAAGTGAATAAAAATATTGACTTGCCTTCGAGTGAGCAATGAATATGCCACCATTCTGTATCCAGCCCGGATCGTATCCGGTTTCTGCTTCAAGTTGCATCAACAGATTGCGGGAATTAGCCAGCAACTGTATATCCACATCATTGGGCCGCAGCCGCCATACCAGCCCACAAGTATGCCAGGTGGTTCCAGCTGTCAATTTAGCACGCTCCAAAAGTACTGCTTTGACACCCCGCTTCGCCAAGTGGTACAAAGTGTGACAGCCGGCCGAGCCTCCACCAATGATTACTACATCGGCCGAGGACGGCACTTGTGCAGTAGAGCCACCGACTTGGCAACTATTAAGACGCACACTTGATTTCGTTGAACATTTTGAATTGTATTTGTTTGCCACCTGAAATACAGAATTTCTCCCAATCTTCCACATAGCGATACACTGTCCGTAAAACTCTAACTAGAAGTCTACCTTTATGCGACCAATTTTGTTAACACACTAAATCGCTGAGAGAAAATACTTCTGACGCCAACTAGTGAGAGTTCATAAAATTTTTTAAAATAATAAACCGTTCAAAAGGTCATCAGAAGTTGATAAAGTTGTGGTGAGGGAATATACAGTGAGTGGTCAAGCAATTAGCACGCGTACGAAAAATCTACATTTTCATGTTTAAGTGGATGTAAAAAGTACTAAAATAGTTTCCAAACGGTTTTTTGTTTTCTTGTTTGCTTAGTTTATTTGTCCTATAGTATTTTTTAATTGTATTTGTGAGTTTATGTGCCGTGGGTGGGCACGATAACGGGACTTTGTTAACAGCAGTATTAAATTGAACATTTGTTGCAAATCTTGAATCGTGAAGTGTGCATTCGATTTGTGAAATCATTATGAGAAAATCGTGCATTTTTGGGAATAAAATAAAAAGAAAAACGATGTATTGATAAACACTCTCATAAAATAAAAAGAAAAACAATGTCTTGATAAACACTTGCATTAACTGTACAATTCACGTTAAAAATCTATTCTTATTTGTTCCGAAATAAAAATACACCTAATTCTGTTTTTACACGGTCTTTTTTACACGGTTTTGTTTCAACATGGTTTGAAAGTAAAACAAAATTTTAATTTTTTTACACGATTTTGTTCCATTTAGCACGAACAACTAAAAATATTTTTTATTTTCAAATCGTGTTAAATCAAAACCGTGTAAAAAAGACCGTGTAAAAACAGAATTAGGTGTATAATTAAATCCAAACAATAAAATTTTAAAAGTTTTCTTTTAACATAAAAAGCGTTTGATTGCTTGAAGCGTGTTAATTGCTGTACAGTTGGGTATCACTAATTAAGAACGGTTTTGGATGGCATTCATTAGTTTCTGAATAAATGCTTTCACTTTCATTGTTAATAAATTTATTAATATGGTATGGTAGTTTTAGTACATTTTTGGTTTTGTATTTATTTCTATAAAATATACATATTTATACATGCATACTCAATTAATGACGATATTAATATGTCCGACGATATTGAGACAAATCAATTTCAAATTAATTTTTTTTCAATTCAAAATGTTATCAAACACTAGTAGTGGTATAACTATACATTTTTTCTTAGAAGTTAGTTTACGTGTTACAAAAAATCCTATTAAAAATTGTAATTTCTAAATATATATGCGCAGAAAAGCGATCTCAATTAGTTCGCCTCCACTGTATGTCAACAGTGACGATAGCGGGAACCTCCGTTGATAATGCTGCCACACCCGTTCTTTGGAGTGATTAGGGCAGTCTCTCATAAACAATTCTATAAGCAAATATTGCAAACGCAATTAAAAAAAAAAAAATGTTTCAATACATTGGCCACTGCGTACATATTTACTTCAAACCATTGGAATTGGGAAACAAAAGTTTGATCTAATACGTAGCAGTATGTAACATACATAAAACATATATAAAAGTAATATCGTTACCTTACATTATACTTGAAAACCAAAGTGATGTATTAGAAACAAGTTATATTACATCCAAAATGTTGGTAATAATATTACTGGTAATGTAATTGTTAAGAATTTTAACTATCAATCTGATATATGTACGAAAACTCCAACTATGGCTCCGCTATATTTGAAAAATTGAACTTTAAGCATGATAATGTACCCGTATATGGATATATGTTGACTATATATTATGCAATTGTCAAAAATACATCAGCAGAGCACTTACAAGTGAAAACGATTCAATTCACTACGAAAACATTCACGCTATATGTTTAATTACAGTTATCATCATAGAGCAAAATGGCAGACTGAAAATCTGTTTCTACAGAAATAGAATTTGTTACACTAAAGCGTTTTTATCATAAACATTGCGATCCTATATAAAGGTTTACTAATAGTAAAATGGCTTTTGATGCAATTTTTCACTATCAGCCGCCTAGCTGGACAACTGCTTGAAATTTCAATGTAAACAAAACGAATATATGTGTGCACATTAATTCGACCAATGTGCGCAGTTCACGGTGTCTACGCCCACAACTGTTCCGCGCATAGGGCATTCGAATTTGTTTGTTTACTTGCTCATGCCTGCATGGATATTTGGCTATTCTCCGATTGGTTATTCTACCACTAGAAATGCTCCCACATTTGAGAAACCATTCTAGAATGCTTATGTGCTCCACCCACATGCGCTAAAAATAATCCTTGAGTGAAGCGTTGAACATGCGGGAGAATGTCTCTGCTAATGTGTGGTAAACATAAAAACACACAATAGTCTTCGATAATCTTTAGATTTTTCTCCAGATAAGCAACGCAAGTACTTCGAACTAGTAGTCGTCGCAACGGTTTTGAACTCGCGTGCGTGTGAGACTTGGATCATCGCCTTCGTAATCATTCGCATTGAAAGTGGACGATATTAATCTAAAACTCACATAAAGCGTGTAGTTAAAGAAGAAGAAGTGTTCATAAATAAGTAATGCCGCGAAGGAAACGTTCACTTAGTCCTTTTGATTCATTTGACGATGATTTCGAAGAAGATTCCAGTTCGCAAAGTACGTTACTTATGAGCTATTTTGAAAAAAGTTTACAAATTAAAATTCATAAATTAACATTTATTTATTTGACAAAGTACTCGTGCGAACATTCAGTATTTTTTATTGGTGTAAACTCTTGACATCGATTTTCATCGATTATAGTGTTATGCATAGCTACAACTTCAACTTTAGAGATCCAACCTTAGAGATCATTTGAATAGAAAACCTAAGAACACAACAAAGGACGAGTGGAATCTTTTTGACACACATCTATGTTAAGGGAACTTAGCACGTCGAAGTTTCTCGATTTAGAAAATTGAAACTCAAAAGCGGCAACTTAAACACTTCGTTTTAAAATAATGTTTTGCCTAAACCTTAGTGAATTCATATGAAGTTAAAAAACAAATTTGTATACAAAAAAGTTATGTTAAGTAAAATAAATGGAGTTTTTTTTGAGTAAATTTCAATTAAAACTGCTTTCAAAATCAACAAAAATATGGCATTTTACATATATCGGCTGAAAAAAATAAATACATACCTTTAGGTATGAATATAAATTTGATAGAAACTAAATTTTTTGTCACAAAACATGTTCTTTACTAATCATTTTTGATAATATAACCACCACTATACAAAACAAACAACCATAAGGAGAACTACATAGCTAATCCTACAGTTTAATGCCGACTTCGAACGTTGGACTAGGGGCATGGAGTCTGTGAGTTGCTTCAAAAGCGGAGCGCTGGCATCGAAAGAGTCCTTTTACTTTAGTGTTAATTAAGACGGAGTTCGAGCCCAGTCCCCACTAATTACAGCGCGTGCCATGGAATATTTTTTTAAGATGTTAGAATTTAAAACATTAATTCAAATATCAAGTCATATTACACTACTCTAAAAGCGCTTAAGACCACATCCAAGATAATTGTTACTAATTTTAATTGAAAAATTGTAAATATACTTTTTCCACATCGCATAGGTTCTAAAAACGGTAATCCGCCGATACAAAGAAATGCCGCCAATGCTCGCGAAAGAGCGCGCATGCGAGTGCTGTCCAGTGCATTTGGTCGTCTAAAAACCAAGTTGCCCAACATTCCGCCGGACACCAAACTATCCAAGTTGGACACTTTACGTTTGGCCACCATGTACATAAAACAACTAAAAACTATAGTCGAAGGCGGCGCTTCGAATTATGAAAATAACAACTTGGCTCTGGGGACAACACATCAAGCAAGTTTCTTTGCCAACCAAAGTGCCTCACAGAATATGGTAAGTAAAAAAACGTACAGTGATACTCTACTGTGTCAGTAAATCGCACATGCGTTATATCTGCTTTCGTAATTAGCTAGCTGGTGATTTGTCTGAAGCTCCGCTGGTTTTTGCTTTCTTATTTGCCGCTGCACATCTTAATCCATAAATACTCATAATTGTTGGGTATTTAAGTGATGTCAGCGGCATCACTTCGTGCATCCCCCTATTCGGCGCAGGTGCATTCTATCAATTGATGTCGTACGCGTAAATGTCAAATTTGTACGTCACTTAGTCGACCAATGTGTTTACTTGCATGACGTGATATACGTAGACCGTCTACTTTGGTTTGTGGTGTGCATGCATATGTGCATACAAACATACGTATTTCGTTCAAAATGTATTTTATTTCCTATTTATGTATGTACGTTCGGGTGTGCTCTTCCTAATCGCTTAGGTTTGGTTGGGTATGTTCTATTGAATTAGGAGTTTTTTGGAGCTGTATGTTCATATGTAAGCATGACGCTTAACGAAGAACGAGAAACTTTGCGAAGATTGAAATTCATTAACTTCTGTATCCAATTGCCTAATAGGAAAGATCAATGGAATATACTACTTGCTTGGTTGTAAAGTATTGTTTTCTTTTTAAATTGCAATTGCAGTATATTTAAGGTACATCCTACTGTAAAATTACTTCTTATCTCTAACTTACGTGCACTTATGGACTTATTGTGCGACCGAAGGTGTATTTTTGGGCTAAGCCAAAACCGTAGCAGAAGATTTTAAACTGGCCGAATAAGCCGAATACCGAAGCTGAAAATGAATATTCGATCGGGCACTAGGGAATACTAATCATAACGAGGAAATCAAGGCCAAGTTATGACATTGACCAAAACAAACGGGTATTTACCGACCAGCCAGATCACTGCATCTACACTGCTTGCGTATTAATTGTGCTGTCACGGTAGTAGTAGTAAAAACTTCTTAGCTGGTCAATCTACCATACGCACACAGTGCCTGTCATCATCACAGGTGCAGACTTAGTAAAGTGGAAATACATGAATAGGTTATTAGAACAACGACTTTTTGAATTATTCGAAGGGGTCTCTTCGCCCTGTAAAACCTCATACCATCATTAGGAACTGTACAACTCTATGTTTTCCTTACGAAGACACATTACCATACTTTACGTATTTATACGTATTCAAGTACCTATTTAAAAAAAAATTTTACTTGATTTCTCCTAAACATATGACATGACATTTTGTGGCCACAATGTGCAATGCGCAATGCAAAAGAGCAGCAACACGCAATGCAATCAAATTTCCTGTAATGTGATATTTTTCACTTTCAACAACGAATATGACAGATATCTCATATTGTCGAATATAGAACACTTAATGTGTGCAGCTATGTTATTTTTAAAGAATCTTCGCTTTGAGTGACAAGTAAGTGCAAAACTGTCACCATTTTCGAGAGCACGATTTTCCTGCGGTATTCATTTACCGAAGAGGTGAGTTCGTGCGCATATGTATGCGAAAATCATCTTCAATTTGGATAAATTATAATCTGATCCGAATGAGACAAAATATTCATAGAAATTTATTGTCCAAATGTTGATATATGTAGTTTTTGTTTTTTAACTTGCTGACACAGCCAATGGACAGTGGTCGAACTTATGTTATATGAGCATAGCGGCTAAAAATACTTCTAGCAGAAATATCAGCTTGAAACTTTGGTCACGTGTTGCCGAAAATGTGGCAATGATTTCATGTGAAAATAGGCGTGGTCGAACATCTATACGCTTGCCCCCATGTTAGGAAATTGTAAAAAATGTGTTCCTGTTTTTTTTCTAATGAAAAACAAACTGTGTCCACGATTTTTCTCAAAAAATTCAAATAAATTCAGGCTCAGAGGCGCACCCAATAGGTTTCGGGGAGTTCAAGCCCCCAAATAAAAAATTGCTGGTGAAAATTGTGGTTTAAAACAATATTAAGCTCAAAAGTTGTACGCAAAACTTTATTAACATTAAATGGAGCGTGAATTAAAATGTTATGAACAGAACGTGGAAGATATTACCATAGATACATCCCTATCAGCCTCTTAGCAGTATTGAGCGCAAAGTTCTTAAATTTTTTAACATATATTTTTTAACATGAAAACATAGCTTTATCTTTAACATAACATTTAGCACTTCTATAACTCAAATGTGAACTCGTTCCTATGGCAGCTGTGGCAGTTGGGCGACCTCGTTCAAATTTAGATATGCGATTCAGTATTACATAGAAACCTCAAATACGAAATTTCATGAGAATATTTTTAAATATGCACTTGTTATGACATTAAAATTTGGACTTCGAATTTTTTATTTTCGGCCTATGGCAGCAATCACATTGCAATGTGGCTCTGGTGTGCAATTTTTCTCATTGATGAGAGTAAACATTTTTCGTTTGGTGCCGATTTCAAAAGCTGCAATATCAGTCTGTGGTGACAAATCTTGGCTACAGGATAAACAACCGTTTAACTTGCACAAATCACATTAGTGCCTGTTTGTCCAAAATTTATTATGTCTTGAGACTTTGTGGCATTCATGTTTTTGTTTGTCTTCTGAAATTAAACTTAAGTTGGTTAAGACCCTTGTTGTCCCACACATCTCGTACTTTGAACTGATATATGGCAGTCTAGACTGTGTGTCAAAAAATAAATTAACAATGACTTTAAACTTCGCAGCTAGATTCATATATTGTAAAAGAAAATTTGAGCATATCTCGCACCTGACGAAAAATATTTTTGGGTTCTGTGTAACTGACTATCTCAATGTTCGTAATGTTATTTTTCTGTACAAATTAATTAAATGGCGTCAGCCGCACTATCTGTATGAAAAGTTACCTTATGTTGTCTCCTCACGTACTCATAACATAATTATTCCCAGATATGTTACATTAACGTCCTCTAGACTGTTCTTTGTTAGTGCTGTCAGACTATGGAACACTTTACCAACTAGTATCAAAACTCTGAACAGCACAAGATGCTTCAAAAGGGCAGTTAGGTTAGGTTAGGTTACGGAAGGGGTGTGTGCGGCAAGCACTTCCACTCGGAGACCCTGTTGGGTCCATTGTGAATCCCTTCATTTTCGGAGAAACCGGTGCCTTCTTCTATCTGTTGGGATCCCTGTAGATCCAGGCGGGATCTTTTGGGAACCATTTGGTCTTGGCGAGGAAATTGTGTAGATCGGTAATCTGTGCGTCTGCTACCTCCGCTAGCCCATCAAAGAACCTTGCCCCAAGAGTCTGGAGCCGTCGTCCTTGTAGTGATGGGCAGTGGCATAGCAGATGCTCGACCGATTCTACTGCATCCTCGTCTCCGCAGCTCCTGCATAAATCGTCGGTCGCCAAACGCCATTTGCATAGCATGACACCAATGGCGCAGTGACCTGTGATTACCCCCGTGACCATGCGTACAGCATGCTTGTCGAGGAGCAGAAGGCTCTTAGTTTTTCTCGCGTTGAGCGCCGGCCACAGGGTACGTGCAATCCTGCAGTCGCACCTACTTGTCCAGGCTCTGTTTGTAGCTCGTGTGAGCCACTCCCCTATTGAACCCATCATAGCAGAGATCGGTGGTAGCACCGCGTTGACCGCCTCGCTGGCTGGCATCGCTGACCCTGCACGGGCTAATTCGTCCGCCTGCTCGTTCCCTTCGATATTGCTATGTCCGGGAACCCAGCACAGACGGACCCTGCACTGTCTTATGCCATCCAGTGCTTTCCGACAGTCTAGTACTACCTTTGATTTCACTACGGTGGATTCAATTGCTTTAAGAGCAGCTTGGCTATCAACACAAATGACGGCCGCACTAAGTGCCGTGTGTTTTATGTGTTCCGCTGCTTTCATGATGGCGAAAACCTCCGACTGGAAAACGCTGCAATAGTCTGGTAGTCTGTACGACCAGTAGACATTTTGCGTTTCGCAGTAGACACCCGCACCGGTCCCGTCCCCTGTCTTCGAGCCGTCGGTAAAGTAGACTCCCGCAGAGTCTTCCACCTCGGGCTGTTGCCAGTTGTCTCTGGAGGGATAATCGATGGGGATCTGAAGTCGCTGCGCTTTACCAGGAAATCAGTGGCCTTACCTAGAAGACCTTGTCCGGTAGAGCTAGTCATTAGAGCATTCAGAATGCTGGAATGTCCATAGTTGCCTGGCTTCAGCTGGTTAGACTCCCTCAGCCTGAGGATTGTCTTTGCTGCGCTGGCCTTTACGAACAAGTCCACTGGGGGAAGGTGCAGAAACAATTCCAGGGCCATCCGTGGAGCGCTTTTTGCCGCCCCTGTGATTGCCAAGGTGGCAAGTCTCTGCACTTTCTCCAGATTGCTTCGGTTGCTCTTTTTGTCAATAGCTGGCCACCATACATGAGAACCATAGGTAATGATGGGTCTGATAACCGCAGTGTACATCCAATGGACGATATACGGTTTTAATCCCCATTTTTTACCAAAGGCTCCCCTGCAGGCATACAGCGCGTTGAATCCCTTTTTCATTCTTTCCTCAATGTTTCGCTTCCACGAAAGTTTTGAGTCCAGAATAATGCCAAGATATTTGGCCTCTTTTGATAGCTTCAGGGGATGCCCGTCCACACAGGGAAGAGCGAATTCCTGAATCTTCGTTTTCTTGGTGAACAGGACTAGTTCGGTCTTTTTGGGATTTATCCCGAGGCCGTTGTCCCTCGCCCACGCTGCCAAATCAGCCAATGAGGATTCCATCAGCTCACTGATAGTTGGCAGAAATTTGCCATGTATCATGATGACGATGTCGTCCGCATAGGCCACTATTCTAATGCGTCTTCTCTGAAAGACTTTTAGAATCTCATCTACTACCAGTAGCCACAAAAGAGGGGAAAGCACCCCACCTTGGGGTGTACCTCTTGTGGCTCTCCTTCTGATGGAAGCCGGTCCTATCGTTGAGTTGATTATCCTGTCTTGCAGCATAGTTCCAACCCAATCGATAACGAAGCTTTCCACACTATGAGCACGAAGTGCCTCTATTATGGCCTCAGTGGTGACATTGTTGAAAGCTCCCTCTATATCGAAGAAAGCCGCCATTGTGTACTCCCTTAAGGCCAACGAATTCTCTATGGGGGCAACTACGCTGTGCAGTGCACTGTCTACCGACCTCCCCTGGAGGTAGGCATGTTGTGCATTGCAGAGCTCAGAAGCTAGCCCCCGGTTGTCTCTTATATATCTGTCCAGCAGCCTCTCCAGCGTTTTCAATAAGAATGAGGAGAGGCTGATGGGTCTATAGTCTTTAGCCGTGGTGTGGCTGGGTTTTCCTGCCTTTGGTATAAAGACTACTTTGACCTCTCTCCACTGCTTTGGCACTACATTCCCTAATAAGCATCCCTTAAAGATGTTTACAAGGGGTTGCAGAATACAGTCTCCGGCCTGTTGTAGCATTGCTGGAATGATACCGTCAGGCCCTGCGGACTTGTAGGGGTCAAACGACCTTATGGCCCATTCGACCTTATCCTTGTCCACTATTTTGGCAACAGCTTCCGGTGGTGTGGTTGTTCCGAGTTGCTCTGGGAGATTATCCGAGTCAATAGGAACATGACACTGGGGAAAGTGTGCCTCCATTAGAGCCACGAGCGAATCTTCACTTGACTCCGTCCATGATCCGTCCGGCTTGCGGATGCAGCTAAGAGCACAGTGCTGCTTAGACAGGACTTTCCTTAGCCTGGACGCCTCGTTGACACAGTCTATCGATTCGCAGAAGGTTCTCCACGATTCTCTTTTGGCTTTGCAAATAGCCTTCTTGAAGGCGTTGAAACTGGATCGGTATGCGTTCCAGTCCCTTGTCTCTCCACTTAATTTTGCTCTATTGAACAGTCGCCTTGTCTCCTGACGTAGTAGTCGAAGCTCAGGATTCCACCAGCTGTCGCTGTGCTTCCTCTTGACTCGACTTACCGTACAGGAAGACTTGAAGGCTGCGTTCAAAGTGCCCGTTAGGAGTTCAACCGAGTTCTCAATCGCGCTTTTGTCTGTGGCTGGGGCGAAACGTTTCGGCCTCAGTCTTGAACGAACGATAGTCGCGAATTTCTCCCAGTTTGCCCTCCTTGGGTTCAAAGGTGGTAATTTGCAAACCACGTCAAAATTGACATCGAAAAGTATTCGGTTGTGATCCGAGAAGGAACAGCCGCCCGATACTCTCCAGTTGTCAACCCTAACGTCGTTTGCCTCAGATAGCAAGGTCAAATCAATTACTTCCTCCCTGACCCTATTCTGAAAGGTGGGCGTGTTGCCCTTATTGCAGATAAATAGAGAAGTGGAAAGAATAAATTGAAAGATGGACTCACCCCTCACGTTGATGTCGCTGCTTCCCCATTGCGTATGATGGCCGTTGGCGTCGCAGCCTAGCGCCAACGCGTGCCGTTTCGCGCTGGCGAAGCCGACCAGGTCTCGGACCGCCTGGGATGGTGGGTCCAGCTCCTCGTACGGCAGGTACGCTGACGCCAGAATCAGGCTATGCCTTCCTCTTCGTTCAACCATACCCGCCGTTAGGTCTCCATTGCTGTATTGGGAGAGAAGAAATAAATTAATATTATTCTTGACTATTATACAGGCTCGTAACCTACCTTCGGTTGAGGGTTGATATAATTTGTATCGACCTGACCCCAATCCAGAAATTTTGGATCTTACAATCCACGGTTCCTGAATTAGGGCCACATCGATATCCTCCTCCTCCATGAACCTCATCAAGTCGTGGGTTGCTGCTTTGGAGTGATGCAAGTTAATTTGCACCACTCGTAGCTGTTCCATCCGTGGCTTGTTCACGGTGACCCGGAAAACGCGCCTTGATTGAACCCAACCCGAACTTGATGACGCCCGAGCGCTGAAAGAGGTGAGTGTATGATAGACGATCAATAGCGATCGTCAAATCATTTCCCACTCCATTCTTGCTCTTCGCATTCGTTAGAACTCTCCAACTCTGGACCGCCAGTTCCTTGTTTTGTACGCCTATAACCTTCAGCACGGATTCGGCCTCCGGCACCGGGGGCGGTATCCATACTGAGACTATAGGCCTCAAAGGGAGAATGGATCGGGAGACGACCTCTAACTTGGCACCCGGCCAGAGTTCGCCCAGGCCACCGATTGCGGAACGGATGAAATCCAGAGATTTCGTGTTACCGCAGCCGATGACCTTGACGCCTCTCTGCCAGCCCGCTCCATCGAAGATGGTCTCCTCACCATCAGCCCGAACTATGGCATCCAAAATCTTCGATTCAACAAGCAGCCAGTTGGCGGCCGAAATTTTCCCATCGGGGTCATTCCGGTCAATAACGGCTGCCTGCAACTCGTTGGGGACGGAAAAACTAGTAGACTGGTAGGTCTTAGGTTTTTTCGCCTCTTTCTGAGTCTCTTCACCGGATCTGGCCCTCTTGGCAGCTTTGCCAGTCTTAGAGGTAGACGAAGCTGCTTCCGAGGTGCCGTCCCCGGTGATGGTCGGCTTTTTTGCCCTTTTGGCGGCTTGAACGGCAGCAGCCGCAGTTTTGCCAGCGGCTGCTGCTGTAATTCCGCCGACGGAAGGAACTACGCCGGCTGGGTCCTTAGCGGCCTTGCCACCAGGTGGCTTGTTGGCTGCAACGTGGACTGCCGTCGCGTTCCCCCCTGCGGCGGGAGCTGCCTTAGAGCTTGTCGGGGCCTCAGGTTCCCCTGGTTCCACCGGTCCAACTGTTGCCGTTTTCTTCTCGAATTTTGCAACAATCTTTTGGTGTTTCTTGATGAGAACCTTTTCCCTGTTGGTCAAGGACGACGGTTCCACCAAGCTCATTTTTCGGAGATACTGAGCTGAACATTTGTAAGCCTTGCGGGCTTTTTGCTCAGTGGTTCTCTCCGCAGCTTTTGTCTCCTTCGGAGGGTCACCCAGCAAGGTGGCTTCCAGATCGGGGTCCAGTGTATCGATGCTGCTACCCTGTGATAAGGTAATAGCCTCATCGTCGGTGGCAGCACCGATACGCAGACCGCACAATCTGGAGCCTATGTCTAGGCCCTCCTCATTCGACGGTAAGGCTGGTTGTCGCTGAAACGACATTGCCTTCTTCCCAGTAGCATTAGTAGACTGCGTGAGAAAGGGCAGTTACTAAGTTTTTTCATGCAATGTGAATCTTTACCTTCTATTATCTACCTTCTTCTCCCCCTAAGTGTTTTATCTTTCTATCGTGTTTTATCTTTCTATCTTTCTACCCAATTCTTAAGTTCTTAAATTTAGAAAGTAAGCATACATTGTTATTTTTCTTTTTAAGGTTAGTTATAAACTCAATATGTTGAAAATCAAGTATTACTGATGTGCAATTAAGACTGCGCTACCTCTTGTCCTTTAAATAAAAAAATAAATAAAACAAATAAATGAAAGGCATGCTTCTTATGGATAGCAATTTAATTTAAGAAGTATCAGGTGCTGCTCGACTTTGCTATTCGGTTATTGTATCACATTCCTTGAAAAAATATTTTTTTTGTTGATTTGTTGTAAAATGAAAGATCACCTGGTACCACTTGCGCCACTAGATACATTTCACAATAGAGGTTTTGGCATGTTCCATGTAGCAAAAACAAACCCCCTTACATCGTTTCCAGGTACTTCCAATAACCGCAGAGCTTAGGCGGCTACTCGCATAAAACAATGCCATTAATACTAAAATTGGCGCTAAATCTGTGATAAATGCCAAAACGCTACACAATGCGTGCTTTGGTGCTATTTACATGCATATGAATGTGTACGAGATTATGCGTGAATGCATGTAACGCAGAATTGACATGATGCTGTCGACAATGTGTGCCACATCAAATTGTGATGTTTAGATTGAAATGAATAAATACACATATCCCACATATCCACGCCGTTTTCGTGGCCCGCCGTTGGTATGCCACATTTCGATAAAAGGGCGACGACGCAGTCGGGAAATACGCAACGCCTCATCCTTTCTGCTGTTTTCGTATTCTGCAACCAGTTGGTTGCACATTTTGTTTGTTTGTGATTTTTAATTTTTTTGTTTGCTGTTGTTTTAATAGATTTGTTAATTACATTGTTATTGTTGTGCTTAAGAGATTGTTAGCGCAAACGGAATTGTGTAAACAAACAAATTCTACCCCAAAGCCAGCTGCTGTTTTCACAAATCATGGTTTTTTCTGAGTTTCGTTTACACGAATCAGTGGGTAGATAAAAATAACGGTACATATGAATATTGTGAATCGGCACAACTTATAACAAAAATCAAATAGGAAAAGATTATAACAAAACTAATGTAATGTGCTTTTAAAAATAATGAATGTAATGAAATAATATATCCAATTTTTGTGCATTTTTTATAGTAATAGTCGACTTGGAGCTATGTACAGTTATTTAAGGCATACGTGGTCGTAATTTTGTTCTTTTCATAAGACTAAAATCTGAAATTTCTTACATTCAGCAGCAAGAACTTTCTAAAAATGTATGAACAATTACATACATATTTTTTCGTTTACCTTACCTTACCTTACCTTACGTAAGGTATATTTGTAGCAATTTGTGTTACCATTAAAGTTCCGATTTAAAAGTATTCTCAAGTATCTAATTAACCCAATCATCCGTTTTCGTTCCAGACATGGCCATTCGGGTTCCAGCATATACAAAACAATAGCCGCCCACATTCGTTACAATGCCCCCCAGTGGATTGGAGCCATTCCCGAAGCAGTTATACAAAATACAATCGCGTAGACAACTCCAACTATCAGCAGGAAACCAACTCTAATCAAAATCCTAACCCTTGGTACACGGATGAATCGCTACCCGAAACCCATAATACGCCGAACTGTGCCTTTTTTGACCCCAATCTGCATAAGCAAAATCATGAAAGTCATCACACGCGTCAACTTTACCACTCAACTGGACCAACTACAATACACTAGAATAACTATTATTTAGTTTAATCATAAATGCCAACTGTATAGTATTTATGTATGTATGTGTTGTGAGATTTTTCCTATTAAAAATATTGTGTGCCAAAAGTCATGGAGCCAAAGAATGATATGTTTAATATATTTTATATTTAAAATACATAAGAATGCGAGTATATTGAATTCCGGTAGATTGCCGCTTCACACATCTTATTTATGAAAACAATTTTTTGACAAATTATTTAAGAATTGAAATTTTTAAGATTATTATATTTCAATTGCAATATCAAATGTTTCGAATAAAATAAAAATTGTATCAAGAAAGATTGAGTTTAGTTATGTCGATGGTCGATGAACGCCTCAATAATTGGGAACAGAACCGGTATACAGCAACGTTAATGTTTGCTACCTTTGAATGGTTTCCGAAAAATCTATATGCTATGCTATTTATGTTAAATATATAGTCACGTGAATTTTCTACGAACATTTCTACGATTAGATGTGATGACAGTTGATGACAATGTAGGGGTCTTGGTTTAAATGGGTTGGAGGGGCACACAAATTGTACGAATCTTTCCACCTCTAACCCCGAACATCAAACATTAAATAATAAACACACTGTTTTCCCGGTGTCTTACATAATGTATTTGTATTTTTCATTTCCATATCAATACAAAATAATATTCAGAGATAGAAAAAGAACTCTTTAAAATTACATACAATATAATTTTTCTATTTAGCATCAACCATTATTCACTTTATACTTTTCGTTCATTTACAAAATGCCAAACGATTTCTTGTGCATATAAATGCAGAAAACATCAACTATGTAACTAATCTGAGGGAATGAATTCTTAAATAAACTTTACATTTTTGCAAATGGTCGAAAAAAAACGGCAAATTATTGCTTGGTAAAAAAGTATCTGTATAGGAGTGTAGCAACCAAACCCAGCACTAATGGCACCAACCACGACTTCATTGAGGCTTCATCATTCTTTGTATCAGAATTCCAAGAGGGTTCCGACTTCTCAGGCACAACTGTACGCTCTTCAGGCACCAATTCGCCAACTTTATACTTAAGCATCATCTCACGGGCATCCGAACTGTGACCAACATCCTCGAAATTCTCTGTAGCTTCTTTCCCGGCCTGCTCAAGGAGAACCTCCTCACCGCCTGGATGCTGAAATTCAAATAAAAATCCACATAAATACTCGTACAAAAATACATGTAACATGCGAACAACTTTAGGTATTTGTCGAATGGTATTGAATAAAATGTTTACTTTCATTTGAATAATAAAAAAAATCTTTTATTCATAGACATGGCCAGTGAATTCAAATGTTTAAGCGGATATAGATGGATTGAAGTCGACTTATAAAATCAAATATTTTCAAGTGTAAATTTCACTCCACATTTGCGATATTTAGTACAATAGAATTGTGTACAAAATGTGAACATTTTGTCATTTTAAAGCAAAAAAGATATATGCAATGCTGAAATGTTGAACTTTGTACAATTGAACTGTCTTCACGGGTTTTTTCGCAAAGCAAAAGCCACTTGGCTTGGAGTGCTATTAAAAAACTATCCCAAAAACTTTGAGCCTAAAACGCATCATCAAAACACCTAAAAAACTGCGTTGTAAAGCAAATAATTTTAATTAGCAAATTTGAGTACATTTACAAATTGATATACACTTCCTTAGCTTCATGTTTCTGCTCTTGTCGAATTGTTACTCAAAATTTTAGTGCTCTCTCCATTCTTCAAATGACTCGATGTCGGCCATGAAGTTTGAAGTATCGTTATACGGAAGAAGTAGAATGTTCGCTTTTCTGTTCCGTTTATTTCACGACTTATTGAGGATTATGTTTAAGTACATGTTGATACAGTACAAATGCCACTGTATAATGTTGCTAATTTTTATTTGACATATTCTAAATAACCGAAACACAGGATTCCAGCTTTCTAATTCTTTGGCATTAATTTTCGAAAATAATACTTTACTTAAGCTTAGTAATTTTTTAAGTTATTTTTTTTAAATCAATTAAAATCGCTCACAATAATCGTGCACGTAGACAAGGAATTTAAACTATTAAAGCGCCAGCTTACAGCAGTTATTTCTGGACATCGGGCTGCGCAACTTCAGTTCAAATGCCGCAAACACAACATACGGTGCAAGGTGATTGAAGTGAAGAATTCTCTCGCAGATACTAGCTATGTTATTTTTAGTCTACATTCATATTGTAATTACACGAGTAACCGGCACAAACGTGAAAACTAGCACGTAAATGTTTATTATGCATCTACAGTTTTTTTTTAGATGAACACGAGTTTTTGCAAGCACCGGTGACACTGCATTATTCACGGCGCGGCGGTTTTAAATTGTATTTTGCCTGCTGATATCAAGCGTTTACTAACCGAAAGACGCTGATAAGCTTTTTGTCTTATGTAAGGAAATGAGTTGGCATTGTTGATATTGGTGAGGTAGCGCGTGTGCGGCAATAGAAAGAGGAACTGCAGATTAGTGAAATGCCAAAAGAAATAACGCAAATCGAAGAGAGAAAGGCCGACGCTTTGGCTTTTGACCTACTGCCGTCACAACACCGCCAACAAAAAGTGGCAGTGCTGCTTTCCAGCAACATGCGTTTCATAAGCTGGTTGAAATAATTAAGCAAAACGAGATGAAACATTTTCGAAACCTCGAATTGAATAACAAAGAAAGCGCGCAGACAGCGAAACCATAAATTTGCACACTAATAAGTGAGCATTTTCAGGCGCTTCGGTGTCACACTGAATTGTAGGACAATCCGTCTGATGGCATCAGAAGAGGGCAATAATGGTGCATCTGAAATCAATTGAACCGCCTATAGGCGTTATTTGGTATTCATTGAATTTAGTGGCAGCGCCAGAGCTGTTTACAAAGTGCAATACAATTTGCAAATATGTAAATAAAGTAGCACCAAAGGTAGCAACAGAGAATCACTTTCGAATGCAGTCGCACAGTCGCACGCGAAGTCAATTATACAGCAAGTGCAGATTACAAAGTGAGGATTTCCGAACTCTCGTCGATGAGTGCGATCGGTACACGTCTTGGTTAAAATTAGCAGTGTGCAGAAATAGCTTACGAAATTGAGAACAATGCGGAAGACAATCAAATAATCACCTCTCGAATATGAAGGGCTGAAAACGCATGCTAAAATTAGCCGCAATTGTCGTACTTGAGGAAGTTGTCCGAAAATCACGATACAATTATCATTTCAGATTATGACAAGAAAACATGGAAAATGCGTTTTAGCGCGGACAAAGTACAAACTTCGAAACTATTGTAGCTGGAGCACGCGACAGCCACGTCCGTAGATGCGGGAGCGTGCGGGCTTCGGGTAGACAGCATTGTACAGGGGCGCTGGCACTCATACTTGCGCACACAACCTCGCCACACACGCCACCCAACCACTTCAGCGTAGCGTGCACCAATCAAATAGCGCAACAGTGTTGTCGCCAAGCTCGTTTAACGCACGTTCCTACACAGAACGGAGGAGTGAAGTAGTGCGACGCCTACCGATATTTCTAGAACTAAAAATAGACGGATTAATGATAGCATACTCCAGTCTCACATCTGGCCATTCCATACCTACCTATCCCCCGTATCCCCTTCATTCGCATTGTTTAACCTCCTTCACCAATGATCAGATGAGAGCCACTTACCTCGTTCAGAAAGTTGGTCACATCGTATACGTTGTTGTGGATGATTAGCCAGGTGTTTTTGTTTGTGTTATGCGTCTCCACTTCCTTGCGCGTGTACGTTTTTACTTTGGACTCCTGCTGCACCTCTTCCGCCATCTTTTTGGTTTCTGCTTCTGCTGCCATTATTAACTTAGTTTACTCCGAATCACTCTGGGCTTATTTACCTGCTCCGCTCGATTAGAAATCGCTACTGACCCCAACGTCGTCGTCGGTGAGTGATTCAACAAATCATCCAAGTTATCGTCACATCGAGTACCCCGTTCAGTGCTGCCAGTTCACTCGCGTAGTGGAGGCTAACCATTTAAATCGATATATGTTGGTATCGATGACCATTTCGAAATCGTGGGTCGACTTGCACTGGAAGTTCGTGTGTAAAATTTTGTGTAATATTAATGTATCAAATCATGTGACTGAATGAAACTCATATAACAGTTATGCGTTCTTCTAATAAGTATAAAGCTGAAAAGCTTGTTAAAAAATAATTTGATGCGTGAAAACAGTTTAACGTTAAAATGAATTTTATGTCAATTGTTACCCATTTTCATTTCAGCAATGCTTTAACATCCGGCGTATAAACAGCATAAAATGTGTACGACAATATTGAACAATCTGTCTGCGAGATGCCTGCCACTGTTCTTAAGAAATATAACAAAATCACTCTGCGGTCCGGAAGTTGGCAGCATTGGCAATAATTTCAAATACTGACCACAGGGTGATGCGTTCGTGGTTTATGTTTGCGCAAACTGCTACCAAATATTATATATTAGTAAAAAATATTTTAATTAGGTGGTAAATGTTTGTAGACACTCATCTGTACAATTCCGAACAGAAATTTGAATGTTGAATAAAATAATAACATTTTCATTAAAAATCTAAGTAACTTAATTCATTGCAAAAGTACAGTACGCAATATTCGCATTCGTACAAATCTATGGTGTAATGAAAGTGTTGAATAAACTTTAAATACAGTTTTTTAACTCCGTGATTAAAATACCGAATTTTTTATTTGACTCTAATAAACATACACTTTCAAAATTGAGTTATCGCATTTAAATTGATATGATTTGATATTTTTGTTAGCATCTGCGATTTCTACAGAGAAACAGATCTGTATGAATACTAGTGTCCGACCGAATATTCGGTTTCGATTTCGGCCCAAATAAGTGGTTTCAGTTTCAGCCAAAAAATGGCCGAACAGCCGAAACCGAAACTTTCTAGAATATTTTTTACTTTTTATTGTGTAGCAGATATATAGTGAAAGGAGGAGTAATTAAGATGCCACCAATGTAAATAAACTTCTTTTTTTAGCATATAATATAAAGTTATTTCATTTTGAATACTAGCGAGTAAGGTGATTTTTTCATGTTTACGTTTTTAAAAAATGAATAAATTGTTTGTATTAATAAGTATTTATTTATTTATGTTATGTTTGTTTGTTCTTCTTCCTTGGAAAGAGTCGCGGAACAAAAAAGCAGCGACTTACTTAGATTTGGCAAAACGTTTTTGACAAACTACATACAGGAACAGAACAGAACCTTTCTGGTACCACTATGGACCAACATGGTCTATGTGAGACCCCCCCGAGGGTCAGCCAGCCTAACCTACCTACCTACCTACCTACCTTGTTTGTTCTTTATTTACTTAATGTAAAACTCGTTTTTTGAAAAAAAAAATGCTTGAATGGTGATTTTTATTTCAACTAGAAAGTCTCGGCCGAATAAGTATTAAAAAAAAACCAAAATTCGGTTTCGGCCCAAAAAAGATGTTTCGGTCGGACACTAATGAATACAGATTTTGCATACTTTACCTCATAAACGCATTAAAACTGATTTAGGTACCAATTACAATATGAACAAACAAACAATATTCTTCACTTCATGCAACGAAAATTGTGGAAATGTGTATGTAAATTAAAAAAAAATGTTCCATACATTAGACTATGGCTAAAAACAACCAACAACACATCTGATCAATCAGCATCAATAAGCATTAATCCATACCTTACTTCCATTCGTATTAATGCATTCATGCATTATTGCAAATTTTGTGAAAACGTTTTCCCTATTTGGCTAACTCGGACGAAAGGCCGTTGCGATGTGGTGGACTTCATGTGGAATGTATTGAAAATGATATTGCGCATTGTGTATGCGCAGATACTCCTTTGTTGTTTTCCAAGCACTGGAGCAATTGACAAGGGTGGTTACGCTCGTGGAACGTCTAATGAAAACTTTTCATTTTCCTTTGACTTTTGCAAAGGAGACTTCAAAGTCAAACATTTTGCACCGCATCGTCGCAGATAGGAGTAAAGAACAACGCATGAAAACCGGATTTTGTCCAATTTGAACCAAATTGGATTTGCAGCATTTACTAAGGTTACTCAAAATTCGCATAACAATATTTAAAAGACTTGTTTATAAAAGTTCAGCTGCAGCTGAAAGAAACTCGTGCGAAAAATACGAGAAGAAGTGCATTTTGGGCACAGCAGAACTGGTGAGTTGTTGACTTTGGTGCGAACACATAACATTATTACGCAATTTACATTTCTAGGATATGATTTAGGATAGAAAATTGTCTCTCAAATCAAACGTATTAAGTGACTGAATTGGGTTATTTTTTTCTGAAGAGGTCGTGTTGTGTTGTTAGACTAACTACGCAAAAAATTACACCTTTTTATACTTGTGTATAAATAACTGCGTATATATACATGCATACATACATATGTGTGCATTTATTTCCGAATGGGGAGGACGACAGTAATCACCAAAATGGTACTTCACTAAAAAATTCGACAAAAATTTATTAATTTCACCATTAAACAATTTCGCCATAAAAACTAATTATTGAAAATGCATTAAATCTGTTAACGTTAAATAACACTTCGCTTGGAACAACATATACATAAAAAGAAAAACTATTCTAACTAAAACCATAAGGGCGAAATGTTTTCAGGCTTATTTGATATGAATATATTTTTTTATGTTTTGAGTATTTTTTTAAAGTCTATAGCTTCTGGCACGTGCGATACACATAAATAACAATTTTCAGCTCAAATTCGTATGGAATTAACTCGTACATACCTGCATATGTACATACGTATGTATTCCATTGTTCAAAATCCGCATTTGTTTACCACAAAAATATACAATTTGAAAAGTAAAAGTATTTTGAAAACACATATTTTTGTGTCTTCATATATACGAGTATGTAGGAATGTGTGTATACGCATATACGTAATGAGTATGTATTTCTGTCATGAAAGCAAAGATATATTATTTATTAAAACGCGCTAAAAATAATAAATCATTTTTTTTCGCAATAATGAGCAACAGTTTTTGGCCTGTGCGCAGAAACAGTAGCCAAATCGAATGGTTTTATGGCAGATGTCCTCGTTACAGTCAGGTGATCTGCGATTATCTAAGTAAAATGGCTACTAACAATAAATGGATATTTAAATTAAAAACCATATTATTCTTAACTACATTGCAGTATGTTTACAATATAATCTATTGTCAATAGTAGATACATATCTAACCGGTACAGCAGGCCGATACCGATAAGGTCTACTCCCCACAAACGTTTGTGCATTAGATTTTGGGTTCGATTTGTCGATAGTACCTCAGCATAATACATAGAACAAAGCATGAATTATTTTTACTAAAAATACTGACCACCTCACTTTCTGTAAAGCATATTAACATTCTTTCAATTATTATTCGCTTGCATGACTTTACAATTTGTTAAGTAATTAGCACTCGCCTGCCAATGCGACAACACAATTTGACTTGTATTTTTAGCATTACACAAGTAGACGAATTCGTGCACACGCTGCAAAAATGGCAGTAAAAATTAATTTAAGAAGTATAACTTTGCAACCACTTCTTCAAATAATTGTGTGATATTTATAATTTCACCGCAATAATATCTATCGGTAAAAAGGGTTTGCCTTTTTTACTTTCATTTCTTTGTAAATTCACATTAAGCTATGTTTGAAATTGCATGGAAACTTTGTGCAGTAGTTCGTTACACCTGACATCTCAAAATGATATGAAACTTGTGATTCAACACATTAGACTTGAGGAATGGCTTTAAACAACTAAATACTGCAGTGAGTATAGCTACCTGTGAGCCAGGTATTCTGGCAATTTTTTTTGGGTGTATGGTCGAATTGTTCAATTTGTATTCATGCCTATATGTGCCCGTATGTACGTACATATGGTCGTATTGGATATTGTTTGCTCTCGCTTCATGCATCCAACAAATTTAAATAACACTGCAGAACACTCGTCTTTGCTCTGTAGTTGCAAAAAATATAATTTGAACGTTTTCACAAAAAGTCGCGGCGAATAAATTTTGGTTAGGTTGTGTTATTATCTAAAGGTTTTTTATTCAATATGGCCGAAGAATTGTAAGTGTCATGTTCTTTTAAAAAGTGCCAACAAATACGCACCAAACTGTTGCTTCGAATAAATACAAAACTATTAAATAATAATTTCAACTGGTCATGCAAATGATTTAAAAAGTGATACTTGAACTCATTGTTGTGGTTAAAGGGCAAATGATTGTGTGCACAGAAGCAGTGATCATTGTTAATGATCTCGTTATTAATCCCATAAATCGAATCTAATTATGGACAAAGAATTGTGAGAAGTTCGCATACGTAACATGGTCACACACTGCGGTCATTGTCACAGGCAAAATCTACCTGATAGATATGTATGTACGTTGACTGTAACTGTAAACACATGCATATATGCAGATGATGCTGTATATTCACTGTATACGCCCACATGGTTTAAGTATTTATAGCATTTACATATATCAACGTACATACGTATATTGCTTTAAAGAATTGTCTCAGTACGGCGGTCGAAGCAACCAACGAACTCTATGAACTTTTCAGAAAAAGCACAAATGCAACAAAAATTCAAATGTAGAACTTAAAAAAGTATTTTTTCAATGACCGCTGGTTGTACTCTCCCATAAACTGATTTAAACAGAAGTATTTAATGCTTTTGTTTAATAATATATTATGTCTAAAAATACGTTAAAGATTTGTGAAAATGTCATAATTATTGATTTAGAAAATCTTAATTAATAATCCTAATTGAAATGAGTGTTGTCTTAAAATTGTTTAAATTTGTTAAAATTTAGTGATGCCATCATTAATCTAATCTAATTGCAATCCATAGTACCTTAGCACTTCTCTAACTGAGGGCAAGCCTTCTTTTACTTAACCCTTCCATTGAAAGTATGGTCTTCCTATTCGCGGTTGCTCACTAACTACGACTAAGAATCCTCTCTTCGATAATCAGGCCTCGTTCAATCTACTTACTCTTATGACATCACCGCCAAAAGTTTTCCGCCAGTTTTTGTATATATTTTGTATATGAAACATAAAAAGCAACATTGAGAAATGATTAATGGCAACTTTTTTCAGGTATCACCGAATGAAGGCACATTAACCATTGATTTACTGCAAAACCAGTATATTCATTCAGCATAATCTGTGATATCCTACCATATAATATAACAATATATGTATGTTGACATCAATTAAAATCAATGAATACAAATTTATATTTGCGAACAATGCCAGCTTCGAATAACCGAGTTCATCGAAAACAACTATCAACATTTTTCAATACGCACTTCAACTTAAGTCAACGACAATAAAATTCAAGTACTTTTACAAACATAACATCGAGTATGTAATCAATTTCAGACATGTGTACATTCATGAATACGTATCTCAACAGAATATGTGTGTGTGTCAACATAACACATCATTTGTTAACATTTGGCACATATGTACATGTATGTATGTATATAGTTACAAATCAATTAGAACGAATTGAAGTCTTTATTAACACAAATCATAAAAACGTATTAAAAGCAATTGCTGAAATAGACGGCCGTTCCCAATAATAACGAAAATATTTTCGCATTCAATGTCCACATTTCATTGTCCAAATTCTTAAGACGCACGTGCAAGCAAACTATAGTACTGGGGTATTCAACTTTATCCAGTGGTAAAAAACAACTTTTAATACGTTTTTTTTAATAGATTGAAATTCAATCAAATTAAATGAAGCAACATGTTGCGACAATTTCAAAAAAAATTGCTACAAATGTAATTTTTTTTTGCTCTAAATTTTTTAACGTCTTTTTACAACGTGCGTAGAAGGTAATTGCTGGAATCAAAGACGAAATTCATACTCTTTGACGGAACATAGATCGTCTGCTAGACTCTATAATAACAAGCACGATTGTGAGACTAAGATGTAGCTCCCGTAACTTTAATTCCAATTTCATGAATTGATTTTTTTCAAAGGATATACATTATTATTGAACTTTTACTTAATTAAAAAAGCAGAATTTATTTGTCCTCGAGGAGTTTTTATGTAAACTTATGATGGCATATTCTAACAAATAAATATTTACATCATATACTTACATATGTTTGTATCACATACATAGAATATTTTGCAATGCATGGATTTGAGTGCTAAATACAATAAACAACCTTTGTCTTTGATACTGTGCTGTGCTCCACAGTAATCGTAAACAACACTTTCGAAACTCGTTTGCTCAAGTCAACAGCACAACAAACAATCAAATGTGAGATACATTCGGCAGCTACGACTGTCGCACCAGAGAGCGAATCAAAATATTTACAGTGTATTGCGTACTTGTTAGCACAGAAGAAGAATTGCCATTGTTTCGAGTGACATGACACACAGTTTTTGATGATAAGTATTTACGTGTTTTAGAAAACCTAATTGTGTACCCTATCTTTGGCCATCTTTGCAAAAATGTGTTGACAGGCATTTGCTGTACTAAAATAAGAAATTCACAATATTTACTTGGCAAACCTTTCTGTTATGGCTAATACACATATGTACATATTGTACATATGTATGTAGATTCCTATTTGCTAAACAAACTATACATTGTAAGCATTAACGAGTGTGGCAAACAACTTAATTTGCTAATTACGTTTCCCACACATACTACTCCGCTAAAATCTTTTAAGACTTTCAAGTGTGAGAACACTGTTATGTACTTCTAAGTCCATACATATTTACTTCCAACTCAACCACATTATACAGTTACTCCTAATTGTCTATTCCTAATTACACTTGCTTGTAAGCTATACTCTGTACATGAAATCACTCCATTAAAGACATTGAAACAAGACAGTCGTGTGGTTTACTTCGTTTGGTCCTCTCTACTCTGACATCGGTTATGGGCCCAGAGTAAGGCTCCAGCGTTCACACGTGTCTTTGTAAAATTTAAAGTGAAAGTTTTGAATATCGTTGGTCGATAAAATGTCAAATTCTTTGTCGCAAATTGATAAGTTGGATGGAGACAATTTTGCTATCTGGTCGATCCAAATGAAGAGTCTTTTGATAACCTTGGATTACTGGCACGTGGTCGAGTCGCCGTGCAGCAGCAATGCAACACCGGAGGAGAAAGCGTTTTGGAGTGCCGTTGACCAAAAAGCGCTTGCAACTTTAACTCTAAGCGTGAAACCATCGGAGCTGATTCATATTAAAAATTGTGTGTCTGCCAAGGACGCATGGAGAAAGCTGACGGACATTCATCAAGCAAAGGGTCCTGCAAGAAAAGTCAACCTGTTTAAGAAGTTGGTGCGGTTCCAGTTTCAACGTGGTCAAAAATACAGCAGCCAAGTAAATCAGTTTTGTGCGCTAGCTGAAAGTTTGAGAGAGATCGACGTCTGTGTGCCGGAAGACATATTGAGCATACTGTTGCTGTGCAGCTTGCCTGATGAGATGGAAAACTTTGTAGTGGCTATTGAAAGCCGGGATGAACTGCCAAAGGTCGAGCAATTGAAGGTGAAAATATTTGAGGAAGAAGAACGGCGTGGCGGAAGAACAAGCGACGGTGAGCATGTGGTATATGGAGTAAGCAACAAGAAAGAAGAGCGAAATACGAAACAGAATATATCGACGAGCCGAAATCTGCATCGAAAGAACATCATATGTTATGCTTGCGGTAGGAGGGGACACATACGCTCGCAGTGCCGAAATGCAGTTAATTCGCAAGTTGTGCTATGTACTTATGGAAATGAGAGTGCAGCTGACAACGACACTTGGATCTTGGACAGTGGAGCGTCTTCCCATATGTGTAACAACAAAAGGCTATTTACTTCCATACGAGAGCATACGCAGAAGGTGACATTGGCATCTGGTGAGAGTGTTTTAGCGAAAGCGATAGGTAATGTAAATGTAAAATCAGTTCATGCTGACATTATTCTATCCGATGTACTCTTTGTGCCAGAGTTGAAATCTAATTTTTTGTCTGTTGGCAAAATTATTAAAAATGGAAATTTAGTTAAGTTTACGAGAAACAAAGCTTTTGTTACTACCGAGCAGGATTTAAAATTGTTTATAGCTGAACAAAACTATGGTATATTTGTTGTAACATTTTGTAAACGAGAATATGTTTTGATGAGTAACGCAAAGTCTAGTGAATGCGAGGTGTGGCATAAAAGATTCGGTCATTTGAATGCTAGGGATTTGAGTGTAATGTCAAGCAAGGAAATGGTTCGAGGCTTGAAAATCCAAATGCCGAATAACTTCTCATGCGTTACGTGTGCGCTATGCAAAATTTCTTGCAAACCGTTTCAATCGTATAACAATGTTCAAAGCAAAAATCGACTTGAAATTGTTCATACGGATGTATGTGGGCCGATGCGCACGGCATCACAAGGAGGGTCATTATATTTCATAACGTTCATAGATGACTATTCTAGATATATGACCACATATTTTATAAAGCACAAATCAGAAGCATTGAGCGTATTTAAAGATTTTAAAAGGAAAGCCGAAAATGAAACTGGCGCTCGCATAAAAGTTTTGCGCAGCGATAACGGCAGGGAATATATTAATTCCGAGTTCAATTCGTTTTTAAAAGAAAATGGTATAGCCCATCAGACGACAGTTGCATACACGCCGCAGCAAAATGGCATTGCCGAAAGGGCAAATAGGACGTTAGTCGAAATGAGCCGATGTATGCTGGCCGATTCAAATTTGCACCAAAGCTTATGGTCAGAGGCAGTTAACACGGCAACGTACCTGCGAAATCGTTCGCCTACAAAAATTCTACAAGGTAAAACGCCATACGAGTGTTGGGTTGGCTCAAAGCCATCAGTTTCACACTTGAAAGTGTTTGGCTGCGAATGCGTTGCATTAGAAAAGAATAACAAATTGTCAAAATTTGAACCAAAAGGTCGAAAGCTAATATTTGTTGGCTATTCTAGTCAAAGCAAGGCATACCGATTGTATGATAGCCAGCGAAGAGTCATTGTAATAGCACGTGACGTAATATTTTTTGAAAATTCGTTTCCCAATAATCGACCTGCTGCATTGTCACATGATAATCATGACAGAGAGGAATTCTGTATTCCACATATAGTTGTTGCTGACGGTAATTTCGGAGTTAGCAATCAACAGCGTGAGGGTGTTGTTGTTGCTGGAACACGAAGTGCAGTTGACGAGGTGCGAAGTGCAGACGCACAGCTTAGCTTTGACATTGACACGGTCGCTGATAATGAAATTGCGGAACACAGTGAGAATGATGCTGAATCATATACTGAACCAGAAGTGCATGTTGCAGCGAAGAGAAAAAGAGGCCGACCACGAATCGAGCGAAGTGGGTGTCCAGGTAGACCACGAAAAATTTTTGCAGTTGATAATGAGCACGTGGCTGAGCCCGAGCATGAAGTTGTCAATGCTGTTATGTGCGATCCTACGTCTGTGAGAGCGGCATTAGAAAGCGAAAATGCAACAAAGTGGAGAGAAGCTATGAAAGCTGAATACGATGCACTGATGAAGAACAATACATGGGAGCTTGTTGATAAGCCAGCTGAAAAAAATGTAATAGGCAATAAATGGGTGTTTACAACAAAGCGGCGCGCAGATGGTAATGTTGAAAAATATAAAGCGAGACTAGTCGCGCAGGGGTGCTTCCAGAAACACAATATTGATTACTTTGAGACATATGCCCCCGTTGTAAGACACTCAACAATTCGATTGATGTTAGCACTGGCCGTGCAGCACAAACTGTTGATTAATCATCTCGATATTGCTGCTGCTTACTTGAATGGAACACTGAATGAAGAGGTATATATGTCACAACCTGAAATGTTTGTAAATGAAGAACAGCCCCACAAAGTGTGCAAACTTCGAAAATCTTTGTATGGCCTGAAACAGGCGGGCCGAGAATGGAATCGAAAATTAAACGAAATTTTATGTTGTATTGGATTCCGTAAATGCTTATCCGACAATTGTGTTTATGTTATGAACAAAAATAATGAGATAAATGTTGTGGCGATATATGTAGATGATATGTTATTAGCGTGTTCGCGAAAATCAACGATGGAAGAAATAATTCGGAAGCTAAATGAGTTCGTGGATGCAGTAGATCGTGGTCCGGTTTCATACTACCTAGGAATGGAAGTAGAACGCGACGGCTTGAGAGGAGAGATTACAATTCACCAGAGAAAATATACTGCAGATCTTCTCAGAACGTGGAACATGACGGAATGTAAACCGACGTCGACTCCATTTCCGAATGGTACCCTACTGGAAAAGTGTACCCGAAAAGATTGTACTGATGTTGATGTTAAAACTTTTCAATCGTTGATAGGCGGTCTAATGTACTTAGCTGTAATTTCGAGACCCGATATTGCTCATACTCTTTCTAAACTATCGCAGTTTAATACGCATCCTCATAAGGAACATTTTACAGCAGCGAAACACATACTTCGTTATATAAAGAGAACTGAAAATGCTAGTATAAAATATAAATGTTTAGACAAAAAGCTCATTTGCTATACGGATGCAGATTGGGGTTCCGACGCTGAAGATCGTAAGTCATATAGTGGCTATGTACAATTTGTAGCAGGCGGTCCAGTGGCATGGGAATCAAAGAAACAAAGTTCCGTGTCGTTAAGCTCGACAGAGGCCGAGTATGTTGCATTATGTGAAGGAGCGCGGGAAGTGATTTTTCATAGAAATCTTTTGCGAGAGATGGGTTTGATTGAATATTCTACAAATCCTACAGTTATATTTTGCGATAATCAGGGAGCGCAGTTCTTAGTGCGTAACCCAGTTACAAAGAAAAGAAGTAAACACGTCGATATAAAGTATCACTATGTGAGAGAATTGTATGAATCTAAACATGTATCTATTGAATATGTTTCTACTATTGATAATGATGCCGACTTGTTTACGAAATGTTTAACGAAACAAAAACATGAAGATTGTTGCAAAATGTTAAATATACGTTTTGACTTGTAGGAGTATTGTATTGTATAATTTTCTACTTATGTAAAATGTACTTGAGTTGAGTGGGAGTTTGTGAGAACACTGTTATGTACTTCTAAGTCCATACATATTTACTTCCAACTCAACCACATTATACAGTTACTCCTAATTGTCTATTCCTAATTACACTTGCTTGTAAGCTATACTCTGTACATGAAATCACTCCATTAAAGACATTGAAACAAGACAGTCGTGTGGTTTACTTCGTTTGGTCCTCTCTACTCTGACATCAAGCAACCACACTCAGACAAATCAATGTACGTTCGTAGTAATGGTCTGTACGTATTTAACGCATTTAAATATTTATATCTAATTTATTAACCCTCTCGCTACAGATTTTTACTGGAGAAAGTTAAAATTTTAAATTTTACGTTTTAAGCTTCTAAGTTGTTATATTAGCAACATTCCGTAAGCAATTTTTTAATTTTTATACTCAAACCCTGTATTTTAGAGTGTTTTTCTATGAGAGCAACCACGTCGTTGTGGCTGTAATAATTACTTAAACATACAACTTTTTACGCATAACAAAAATTTGAATATTTCTTCATTTACTTCAGCCAAAATTAAAAAAAAAAAGGATCTAAAATTGAAAGAAAACATCAAATTAAAAAGTGATCTAATGTTTTCTGCTTCTTCTTCCGTTACTATGTCAAGATATGCTACGTTATTACAAAAACGTGTATACTTTTCTTTTTTTCTTTAACTTTAATTTTTAGTTTATTAATTTCATATTTGTCCTAAAACATCAAACTATTCTAAGGACCAACAAAACATTTATTCTTGAAACCAAAAAGGGTTCAGACGTTCACAAAGTAGCATGTTGCCATATGGCAACAAAATAGCGAGAGGGTTAAACTTCTTATATGTCTGCTATATTCGAGTGATCCATCTCATGCTTTCGCCTGTCGAAAATGCTGACCGCTTTTCGCACACCCTACAAACTCCGAGGAGCAAAAGGAAACAAGTAACAGGCAAACAAATCTTGTCACGCACTACCAACTCAAAGTGGCTTCTCGCGTGCATGCAAGACATCTGGGGGATGAGTAACCGGCCAAAAGTCGATGCTTGCAGCGTTGAAGCGATCACGCTGCAATGCGTGACGATCACGTTGCCGGTGCCTGATGCGCACACACCAACATCGGTTTAGTTGTTTGCCGTTTTGTTTCCAACTCTTTGTTTTCGCTTCGTTTGCCGTTCCGTGCTAAATTGTATTTTGTTTACGTTGCGCCGCTACAGTCAGCGAACAGCTTGCAACTGCTGCCGCCGCTATGCTAATCAATTCCACAGCGGTGCAATTACGGAGCGGCCGCGTACAGCGCAGTTGTGTACGACCACGAACACCTCATTTTAATTCAATGGCTTTGTTGCCGTACTGCCACCTACAACGCAGCGTCGGCACTGATGACGTTATGCTTCTGTGTGTGCTAATTTTTGTAAACAAAAACAAAATACAGAGCTACTTTCAATTTCTTCATACTGCCTACAATGAGTGATCGCATTGCGAATTGACATCTCTATCCGCGTTTGCGAAACAAGTACAATACTTGCGATACGTAAGAACACGGCTAAACGAACTATCAATGTTGCCCGACCAGCCAGCTCGTACTTCAAATTGATGATTACTTTTTATTTAAGCAATTATAGTGTAACGACAATGTTTTAATTAAAAAATTTACTACATAATGTCGATACCGGTTTCAGTACTTAACTGCTATTGTGGTTGCGGCGGCATTCTTTAATTAAACAGCTTTCGCTCGGCAAAGCAAATATTCAAGCTGACAGCAAACCACAGCTGACATTTAAAGACATTTTTTTCAAATGCTGGGTTTAAGGTTTTTATCTCTTAAGTAATGGAAAATTAGCGCTGTTCAAAACTGACGCATAATGTGTTTATAAATATTATGACCTACAATTAAAATAAATACACTTCTGACCCTTTTAACTGCTGAATTCCCGGCCTATGAAAAATGGGAGCAGTCCAAACAAAGGCAGTTTTCTACGAAGCACCCTCTTCCTAAACACAATACAACACATACAACCTATTAAAATTCTTGTTTTATTAAAATTATTTCCAGACACATCGGCTACATAAAAATATTTTTAAGCATTATTACGTGTTCCAACCATACAAGATCGGGCTTCTTACACATTACTGAACCGCAATAGCCTTTATAGCGTTATATGGTCCCTTTCGTTCATTCTTTTACACGTGGTTTGTTCAAACAACAAAAATTACTTTTGAAGTGTTTTATCTTGAAATACTTAATGTTTAATATTCATATATATTCAGTTATCCTCACTACATGATTCGTTCTACCATAAAAACGCACTTAGTCGGTTTAGTAATTATTTACGGATACAGTCGTTATCCACGTCTTCGTATATGATCTTTGAACGATGTGATAGACGATAAGTTGTAGCGCAAATTGTTTGTCGTCGACACTCTGTAGTTTGGTAAGGTTTCTTCGGCCTTTACCGCCCCTAAAGTTCAATGGAGAAGACTTACAATGTGTACGAACAGATGGGTTGTTTCAAGTACGCTTGGGCACTCACCAATACACGCATATGTGTCCTATACACATGCACAAATAGATATATGCGGAAAATATAAACAGCACCAACAACAGCCGCAATAGAAACAACAACAAACACAACAAGTTCCCAACAAAAACTGCGCCAAACCAACTGCTACTGCCACTCCACTTTTTCGTCGCTTGAGTTTCAGTTGCTCAGTGCAAGTTCGCTTGGTAGCATCGAATATTTAGATACTCTCGTTAAATCGAGAAAACCAAATACAAGAAGACAGTGGCTTAAGAATCCAATAAGCAGCAAGAACACCACAAACAGACATTTGTAAAAAAGTGGGATGTTTAATTAAATGAATTTATTTGATTTCTTAAAAGATTGTGAATTGCTTTGTAAATGCAAGCGGAAATTTTAAGTGAAGCAAACTTATTAATGTTTATGCTTCAATGCAAGAACTTCTGGAATAAAACAAATTTTTGAAACTGTTGGTGTGGTGTGGTTGAGAAGAACAATTATATATACATTTTCACGTTTTAAAGAAGCCTTATAGGCCATAAAAGAAAAATTATGCCGGTGGACATTTGTAGCCGACCGAAATTCGTTTTGGAGGACAGGTAATTTGTTTGATTTTATTTTTTTACTTGTTGCCAGTTTTCGGCTTTTCACTTTGCTCGTTTTCCTGAATAGTGTCATGATTAAAAAACATACAAGTGGAGAAAACGCTTTTAAAGTTTTCAATTACTAATTGAAATAAGACAACGCAATAACACAACACTCATTCTTCACATGAGAAGACTTTTAAATATACCGTTATGATTTTTCGATACAAGATAAAGCATACAAAGGTAATTATTTCTGTAAACTTACTTAAAAAAAATTTTATGAGTTATGACGCTGTTCAGGAAAACGAGCGATTTGAAAATTTGCTTAATTTGTCGCTGTTATCCTCTTGTTTTCAAAATTTAAAATCAGAAATTATGGGAATCAATCACCCACCCCTATTAAAATCACGTATCTACCCACCCAGCAGCCGCCGTGGCTCAGTTGGTTAGTGCGCGGTCCAACGAGTCGCATGCAGAGCGACGCAAGATCGAATTCTGCATGTAGTAACACCTAAAAAAAAATAACGGGAAACTCGTTTTCTCTTTCGGTGGCTGTCCTCTCAGCTGGAAATGGCAAACCTCTGAGAGCAAGAATTGCCTATGAAAAAGCTCCCAACCTGCCGTTCGGAACCGGCATAAAACTGTAGGTCCCTTCCACCCGCGTACAAAATTCACACGCACAACACGGGTGGTTGCGGGAAGCTAGGCCTTAGTCTCGCGTAAGCGGGCTGTCGTGCCAATCAATTATTAAATTATTATTATTATTATCTACCCACCCTGAGTCCCCGGGACTCACAATTTTTGTTTACGAAATAACGCAACACCTATTAAATTTGTATGGTTTTTTATATTTTTGTAGGCCACATTAAGACCTCTTGTAACAGATGTCATTCCACTTTTTTGCATAACTCAAATAAAAATTTACCTTTTAATTGACTGAAAAAAATATACTCTAAAAAACATACACTAAACATTTTATAAAAATAAAAGATTTAAATAAATTAACAAAAACAATTCTTTTTACATAAATAACCTAAAAATAAAATAACTGTTCAGAAAAAAAACTTAAACTAATACTTCATTATATAAAATAAGAAAACGTGCAGTAGGTTGAATTTCCTATGTTGTGCACATCCCTCACATACTTTTTCAGCACAACTAAGGCAAATTGTTAGTAGCCAAACTTCTCAAAGGGTTTACACTATCAATTATTAAACTTTTCGCGGCCATTTTGGCATCCTAAATTTAAATTAAAAAGATTTTTAAAAAAATTACAAGTAAATTTTTTGTAACACAAAACACCACCCTGAGTCCCTGGGGCTCATTCTGTGCCAAAACTCAGCCTTGTAATTGTAGTGCGCTTACTTCCGATCGTCTTCGCGTTCAGAGCGACCCTGTAGGAAGGTATACGAAAGCTGGGCGCTGAAACATAAAAACACAACGTGTACCAACTTATTAAAGTTCGTAGTGCGTCCCCTGGACTCAGGGTGGGCGATTGAGGGTTAAGAAATACGATTTTTTATCTGAAATATGAATCTGAAACCTAAATCTTTAGACCTTAAATATGTATAAATATATAAATATATATATTAGATATTAGTGTTGCTCATGTAATGTTGTAAAGTTACTATGTGGTGTAGCTATGTGTGTGGCTCATACAATTAGCACATTTGCAATATCAATTTGCATGCTTTGAAAAATCTCAGAATATTGTCCTTCCATCCGGGTGGTGATGATGACAGCTAAAGGTTAACCGGGTGGTGGTGATGATGACAACTAAAGGTTAACTCAGCTACTTAGAGCCATTTAGCGCCATTAGCAGTTGTAACACCTTTGAAAGTGTGAAAAACGTGCTATTTAACGCAAAGCAGCAGATATGGTCGACCATTGTATTGCACGCGGCAAACAGATACGTTGCAGATAAATGACAATTCACATTGAAAAGCGTACTCGACTCTCAAAACCTACAGAATTGCGTTTGCACACATATTTAATTACAATTACTCGTATACGGAGACAATGCTTCAATGTGGCACAGTGAAAATAACAAAACACGTACTTTCCAGTCACAAAGCTCTAAACCGGCGATTTATGTAAAATCGAATGCATACATACACACGTACATGTTTAAATATTGTAAAATATTGTAATTTTAATAATGGTGTACACAGTTCAAAATAGACTGACCGTGTTCCAAATCAAATATTTTTGCAGCATTTACTACACATAATTGCAATAGAATTACTTAGTATGTTGCACTTCATGCGTTTCTGCTAAAATTCAATGAACAGGGAAAATATGATTAGGGAAAAGTATTTAAAATTTAACAAAAACAAATGATTTTTGCTTTCTACATGAGTATACATTACTTAATTAGTGACTAATGGGTGATTACGTTAGATATATGTAAAAAACTTTGTTAAAATTTCACAAAAACAATTGTTTTCTGCTTTCTACATAAGAATGCATTGCTTAATAAGTGACTAAATGGTGATTACGATAGATATATGTATCGACGCAAAGCTTAGTAACAAAGTTTGATTTAATAATTGTGGGCACTAATAATTTGTTGCGCTGTACGTTGCAAAAAAATACTTGGATCAGCTATAATGTTGCTGCTATCTGGAATACATACATATGTATGTACATATATGTTTTTTGCCTTCCAGCGCCACCAGACTATAAAAATAACACAGTTTTTGTATATTAACATTGCACTCATCGAGTCGCATATTTCATTTAAGAGTTTTTCTGTCTTAAATTAAATGGACATTGAGTAAATTATAAATCAATGATACAATTAATATCGTTTTAATAAGGCGCAATTGCGAATTTGTTGTTGTTGTTTGCTTGATCCATTCGTTAGAAAGGCGTAAATTAAAAACAAAAATGCTCAAGCATATACGACAGACATATGGTGTTGTGTAGAAGTGTAGATATAAATACATATGTATGTTTCTGTAATTCGGATATTGTATATGAATATACATATATACTATACATACATACATAAAATGTTTTCCATTAGAATTGCTTTTTGTTTGCTTTGTTCATGATTTTTTATGGAGAACATTTGGCTACTATTTACGGCTGGAAGAGTGAAGAGCAAGCTCACGTACACATTATTCTGCTTTGCGTGCTATCACATACAGTGTGAGTTGCCGTTTCGTTTATTTTGCGCATGTAAACAAACATTTTTATTACCCTTCCCTCACAAAATTATACACGTGAATGTGCATACATATGAACAAAAAAATTAGTACAGGACACAATGTGTAGAAGATACATACATATATGAATATATATAATGAAATTAAAAATGTTTTTTCCAAAACTTGCAAAACAATTTCGAATGATTATTTGTGCATTTCAAAGTTCGCCAATGTGTGCGTGCCAGGCAAGCACCAGGTACATATTTACCAAATCCTTGTGTAGTTTGTAAGAAGCAGTTGGTATTCTGGGTACCTTATTTTTTATACATACTACATATCCAACTTTTGTAATTATGAACACGGCGCTCAAAAAGCATAAAAAAGTTCTAAAATATAAGTATATATATTTTTATAGCGAACTTATAAGTATTCGTAAAACAAAATAAATTGTCAATTTGTACTTCTCCGCTCCGCTCCAATTCATACATACATAAGTAAAGCAATGGTTGGTTAAATGCGGCAGTCAGCGGTGTTGAAATTGGGAGAGTGTTCGTCAGTAGTAGGCTCGTACTTTTCGGGGTGACCTATATGAAGCGGCGGGTCGTGCCAATAATGCTATGGCTAAGGAGCCTATGTGAGCTTGTGATAAAGAAACGCCCGATTTTGTCTTTTGTCAAGAAGCTGATTTTATTTTCCAAATTTAGGGTTTTGTATCCTAAAAATATAACTATTTTACCGCTGAGCATTTCCAGTGCGTCACGGGACCTTTTGGTCAGTTCTCAAGTGCTATTGCCCAGCGGTAGGTGACATCACACAATGTGCCGATCAGTAAATGTTCCGTAAGTGGGACACTGCATTGCGGTCAGGGGTGTCGGATGGCACGTCGTTGGCTTAGCCACTTGAGTGTCGCTCTGCTATTTCACACTATGGCACATTTGTGCAAAAGTTTGGGGTGTTTTATTGGAGTTGGCATGAATTGTCATGTGGTACCACTGCACTTACATATGTACAAATACTAAATTACAATGCCTATTCCTTCTTCTTGCAGAGATACCAGCTCTCTACCTACATCAACAGCAGATACCTCGTTACCGCCAAGAGAAAAACGCAACATGAACAAACTCTGCCGACAAGTGTCAATTGAGTCACCCGGACCGGTGGTGAAGAATTGCGTTTTCAATTTCTTTGTCCCCATCGAGGACACGCCGCCACTAGGTGCGCGCATAAAAATCGTCTACGCCGGCGCATGCTACCGTCGCCGTGACCGCTCTGCCTCCATCACCAGCATGTCATCCGTGTCCTCAGACCTCAGCGATTATTGCCCCATACCCACGCAGTCATCACCGGCGCACCAAGGCATGCGCGAAGTAAGTTAACAGGTTAACATGAATCAATTTGTGGCCTGCATCCACAATAAACATTAAAGCCACAATATGTATATCTTTAATAATGGTTGGTAGGTCTTTAATAATACCAATGACTTCTTTACATTTGCAGAATCAACCATCTCATCAGGGCATACGTGAGGGTGCAATTTATGCCGGCTATGAGGTGGCCGGTGTTATTGAATCGCTGGGCTCCGACATCACAGAGGCAAACAATATTGGTCTACGCATAGGACAACGTGTTGTCGTGTTTCCGTTCGATGAAGCTCCAGCTGGCTATGCCGAGTTGATGGTGGTACCCGATCTCAAGTACGTGATACCGATTCCCGACAATTTACCGCTCAGTGTTGCGGCTCTTCTACCAACTGGTGCTCTTCTGGCAATGAATGCTGTCTTCAAGGCCTACGAAGTCATCACGCGGATGATGAAGAAACGCGCCGCCGATCAGGAAGGCAAGAAATTCAAGATACTTATTGTCGGCACCGGCGGCCTGGCATTATGGGCCGTACGCATTGCTGGCTACCACTTTGCATCGACTGGAGCCGATAAAATTGTCGACGTTACTGTGGCCAGTCTCAGGGACGAGGGATTCCGTCTGGCCACAGAGATTAAAAAGTAAGTTTAAGTAATATAAAACTGCTGACCAAACGCGGTGTAGCGTAGCATTTTCTGATCTAACAACCATCAAATTTGCTTAAAATAGATTGCACTCAATTATTTCTGCGCCTACACAACACTGTTTCAGTTTTATGAGTTGTTATGTCAATCATTTACGACATATTTATTTAGAAATAATAGCACAAAGATTTAGCTTGACGCCAGAATGTGTCATTATTTAGCAAAACGATCATCTGTCAACGCTAAGTGTTTACTTTGTCAAACAAAATATTTATACAAAAAAAACAATGTATTAGGTGTGTCTATACACACCAAGCTCGCACCTTTGTTAGTAATTCGGTGGTGCCCCTTTTGTTTGTTTGTTTGCACTATAGGATAAAAAAATTTCAGTAATAAGGTTATAATAGGCTATTATACGGTTTTCATACTAGAATCTGAGTTTGTACATAATTTACGTTGTGAGTACTTATAAAAATAAAACTCCACACCGAATGGAACAAATTTCTACATTTTCATCCCATTTCACATCTTTTCGATGAGTAATTGCATATTAAATACATTCATAAATTTAAAAAATAAACCAATAATTGTACAAGTATACATACATAAACACAGATAAACATACATAAACAATTAAATTGAACAGATATAGAAAACAAACATTTCATAGAAGAAAACCAATACGTCTTCTAATAGATATCTTTATCTACTTTCAGTGTAAGCGTGGTTCAGTGGAACGAGTGCCTCTATGAACCGCAAATGATAGAGCGCACCAAAGATGTGTGCGGCGGTCTCGTAGACGTTGTCATTGATTTTGGCACAACCTCGAGAAGCCTGCATCGTTCCATGCACTGCTTGTCCAAGGTGAGCATTGAAAGAGGCTGCATTTTTCCGTAATGTATTTAATAAAATATTCTTGAATGATTTTGCAGGGCGGTGTTGTGCTTATAAGTGAAGATGTGGCTGAAAAGCTACTGCCGAAATTTTCTCGCCTAGCTTCTGAATACGAGCAGGAGATTATACCCATATCGAATGGCACAGTCGAGCAATTACAAGAACTCGTTCAATTGGTGGCGAATAAAACGGTTAGTGTCGAGATTTTAATACCCTAATGAACAGTTATTTTACTGCCATACTTTGCAGATTGAGCCAATTGCACACTCGGTTTTCCCCTGCGAACAAGCAACGGAAGTCGTGCAGAAGCTATGCAATTCCGAGATTCCTGGTCGCGCCATTTTGCGATTCCACGATATCGAATAAGTGTTTTCGTTTTGGCAATAATCAACAACAACAACCACAGCAAAAAGAATTAAAACGAGACTACTAATAGCAGCTTGCGGCAGAACTCTTTTTAAAAACAAACTTTGTATGTTTATTCTATTGTGACAGAACGTATTAACAAGTAGCTTAAAAGTAATGAGGAAAGAAATCGACACTGGTCGCAAGGGGACACTCATCAACAGATTTTCTTTGTATAACGAAGCCAATTCTACATTTACTACAGACACCGTAATGAAATACTTGGAACGCTTGTCGACCAGTGTAGTTGATGGAAAACAAACTAAGAATTTCGTGATTAGGAGTAGTACAACCAGTTAAAAGCCACCACACACACAAATACATTTTTCACTTTCTTGTGCGTACGAATTGAAAACAATCTTACAATGTCGTTACTGCAATTGCTGAAATCTATTAATTGTCAGGGAACACGACACACTCCCACCCACATCCATATTAATACATACACTCACAAACTCGTCAACATTTTCCACACGCCACATTTAAATAAGTTAGCGATAACCTGGCTTTCCTTATCTATGTTTTCCCTACACACACACACACACATATACACACATACAGTTGCGGTCAAAATAATAGTAGTACGCGTACAACGAAAAGAAAATTAAGAAAAAATAATCTGCTTTTCTTTACAAATATTTATTTTGTATTTTTTTTAACAAGTTATATGTGTTAACAATGCAATCATAAAAGAAAACTTAAGAATTAAACTCAGTTTGGTTTGATTTAAATTAAATGCGTCAAAAGCTCCAAAATATGGACGGTCAAAAAAATAGTAGTTCGCTTTACTTTCATAAAAATGAAGCAAAAATTGTGTTTCATTTTAAAAGATTTAGTGGTTAAATAGTAATAACGTAATTTTTCTTCAAATTAATATTTAGTTGCGTGACTGTTGTTTGACTATTACTGCAGCACAGAGCCGATGCATTGAAATAACCAAATTTTCATATCTTTCTCTAGGGGCGTGGTCTACTGCTTCTCAAAGTTGATTATTATTTAAAAGATTATTGTGAGCATCTGCTCTCTTCACGTCACACCACAAATTTTTAATTATATTGAAGTCTGGTGATTGTGCGAGCCATTCCATAACCCTAATTATGCTTTTGCGAAGCTCCTTTCATGCGACCTTGCTTGTATGCTTTCGGTTATAATCCTGTTGGAAGATCCAAAGCATTGGCGTTTTTTCACGGACATACGGTAGCACGATTTCCCGCAAGATTCGTACACATACACATCGATCCATCGTTTTCTTGATCAAATAAATAGCGCCACCCCCATACAACGTAAGACATGCTCAATAAATAAATGCATGTCTTACGTTTTATGGAGGTGGCGCTATTTATTTGACATACGGTAGCACGATTTCCTGCAAGATTCGTACACATACACATCGATCCATCGTTTTCTTGATCAAATAAATAGCGCCACCTCCATAAAACGTAAGACATGCTGAATAAATAAATGCATGTCCTACGTTTTATGGAGTGGCGCTATTTATTTGATCAAGAAAACGATGGATCGATGTGTATGTGTACGAATTTTGCAGGAAATCGTGCTACCGTATGTCAGTGAAAAAACGCCAATGCTTTGGGTCTTCCAACAGGATTATAACCTAAAGCATACAAGAAAGGTCGCACGAAAGGAGCTTCGCAAAAGCAGGGTTAGGGTTATGGAATGGCTCGCACAATCACCAGACTTCAATATAATTAAAAATTTGTGGTGTGACGTGAAGAGAGCAGTTGCTCACAATAATCTTTTAAATAATAATCAACTTTGAGAAGCAGTAGACCACGCCCCTAGAGAAAGATATGAAAATTTGGTTATTTCAATGCATCGGCTCTGTGCTGCAGTAATAGCCAAACAACAGTCACGCAACTAAATATTAATTTGAAGAAAAATTACGTTATTACTATTTAACCACTAAATCTTTTAAAATGAAACATAATTTTTGCTTCATTTTTATGAAAGTAAAGCGACCTACTATTTTTTTGACCGTCCATATTTTGGAGCTTTTGACGCATTTAATTTAAATCAAACCAAACTGAGTTTAATTCTTAAGTTTTCTTTTATGATTGCATTGTTAACACATATAACTTGTTAAAAAAAATACAAAATAAATATTTGTAAAAAAAAGCAGATTATTTTTTCTTAATTTTCTTTTCGTTGTATGCGTACTACTATTATTTTGACCGCAGCTGTATATATACATTGAGTTTGTAAGTTTCGTAGCTTTACGTGACCAAAATTAATTTGTGGAGCTTTATTATTTCCTTCTAAAATATTTTCCTACCCCACGGTTAATCTCTCTTCACTACTTTTGCTATTTTATGCTATTAATTTATTGCAATCAGTCAATATTAATTCTAATTTATTCAATTTCCTCCTGGGGAATACAATTGCTTTCAAAATGTTTACACAAATAGATTGGCCACAACCGCATTGTATTGAGTTGAAGTGCTTATTTTCTTATTATTTATGTGTATTGTATTATTTCGCTTACGATAAATAAATCTTGTGTATTTTTATATTTTGTAATAATAATAGTTTAGGCAGTGAGAAGAAAGGAAAATTAATAATTGAAGCAAAAATTTAAGGAAACATTTTAAATGTTTGGCATTAATTTATTATATTGTTAATATATTGTAATAATGTATGCATGTTTGTGCGCATACACCTTCGCTATTTGTACAATTACTTAATATTCAAAGTTATTGCTCTTTGGTTGAGCGTCTATGGAGGTGTCTTCTGCTATGTTGCCGCATCACGCAATATTCGCACCATGGAGCGAGCAACGCAACATCAGAACAAAACATAAATCTAAAATAAATTTAATAAAATATAAATTGCATATTGTACATTTATTTACCTTTCTCTACTAGTATTGTATTGAATGCTGTTTGCGTTTTATATCAATTTTCCAATTTTGGCCTTTTATTGGCGTTAATATATATACTTTAAATAAATGTTTCAATTACCTATGCTTCTTTGGCGGTGTTGGCAACGGCGCGAATAACCGAATTGAAATTGGAAATAAAAATCCAATGCCCTTTTACATATAGTAAAAACACACAAATAGCTTCTATATTGGTAACAAGCAACTGGAACTTCACATGTAGGCATGGACATTATGTATCAGATTGCGTTTCCTGCAACGCTTCTGCTTCTTTCTCTATTTCGGCATTATTCATGATGTTGTGTCGTCGCTTCATGTGGCCGTTAAGACCAACAAACTGGTGGAAACGATCGCCGCATACTTTGCACTCATAGCGCTTCACTTCGGAGTGCAGCTGCTTGTGCCGGAACAGCGCATGGAAATTCGTGAAACTCTTGCCACAGGTACCGCATATTTTATCCCGTATATTTAAATGACCGCGTATATGATCGTCCAGGTGTCGCTTACGCAAATAGTCCTTGGGACACATGGTGCATTTGAAGCGTCGCACGCGTTCATGCACCACGTTCACGTGCTCCACCAGCTGATGTTTTAGGCGAAAACTCTTGCCGCACTGCTCACAAATACAATTTCGCTCGCCGGTGTGTACCAACTCATGCAGCTCCATGTCACGCCGATTGGCAAAACCTTTACCACAATGCCGACAGAACCATTCGAATTGTTTGGTGTGCGCGCGTACCTCGTGCTCCTTCAAAGTGGTGCGATGTGCGAAACGAAGCTCACAATAGGCACATTTGTGCGGCAACTGACCGATCTGGTGCTCCTTCAGCAAATGCACCTGCAATGTGATGTCCGTGCGCAGTGATCGCCCACACATGTGACATTGGAATTTGCGTTTGTTTGGAGGTAGGAACTTGCAGTGCTCCAAGTAAAGTAAATCGGATTTAGAGAGGGGTATGTTGTGGCGTTGTCTACTTACGACGCTGTTATAGTGATGCTTTAGTCTGTGAATGGCATCGCAAAGTTCCTCTTTGTCGAATTCAACCGCAAAATCTTCCAATAAGCACGAGATAATTTCCTCATAGGCTTTTTTTCGTGCATTGAATCCCGAATAATCTGGATGGCTATAGTCCCATAACACTGGATGGCTTTCGTACAGTTTGATGAAATTAAGCACGAACGAACTGACGTTTTCAAATTGTATTTTCTGAAAACATAATATGATACAGCGTCTGTATTAATTAAAACATTAATTGAAAATAGTCGGACTTAATCAATTTCAATTAACGCTAACCGTTCTCTAGGGTTTGTAAATATGTATGCATTTACTAATTAGTCCGCTTGTTGATATCAAATTCAATTTAGTAAAGTTCAAACTACCAATTAATCAGTAAACATATTAATACATAGGTTTTACTCACATTGGCGGAAATATTTTTAACAACGGTTTTATCGTCCATAGGAATTTTGGCCATGAATGAACATCGTCCAAAATAGAATTTTCGCACCTCGTTCATTTCTCGTTTGGTATGGCAGCAGCGTTTATAAAAGACCGACAGACGTGCTATGGCCGATGAAAGACTTTTGCTCGTCAGTTGAATTTTATAAGAATCCCAGAAAAATTTCTTAATTGCAATTAAAGCTTCCTGTCGTTGATCAGTGTTGTTATAGGCTACATGTTCTGGATTCCATAGGCACGGCTGATCTCGATAGCATTGTATAAAATCACAAGTGCATTTATTTTGATGTGAAAAGTTTATTGCAAACTACAAAAAAAGCAAAAAAAACGAAAAAGCAAAATGCATATTTTATCTGTTATTTTCGTTCACAAATTATGTATGCCTACCCTTTTCCTGACTACCGTTTTGAGTTTATGCGGCGTATTAGGAATGTCAAAACGATTCAAAGAACTCGATGAGTCTTCTTCATCACTTATAATTTGAGCCTGTAAGTAAACAATCTTAAACAATGGAAACTATCATAACCTGGAAACCGGGTTTTTACCTCTTCCCCATTACTAAAAATGGTTGAATACATGTCTTCGGACTCCGTATCTGATGGTGCAGCAGTGATAACAGATTTAAGAAAATTGCATTGCTCCCAATAGCATGCCTCGACATCACTCACATCTAATCCCTCTTCGAAGCGCGTGTTGATGTCATCATGGAGTCGATGCAGTTGCACAATTGCTCTTTTCAAAGAGCTCAAAGTGAACGAAGCATTTTGAATGTTCAAACTTCTTACAAGTTTCCTGTGTGCCTGCTCACGCTGTAGGCTGTTTGAGTAATTTGTATCCGCTGGATTCCAAAGGCAAGGGTGATCTTTATACAACTCGATGAAAAGTGAAGTTGTCGCATCGAATTTGGAGAAATCGAGTTGAAACTGTATTGCAAGATGTGCAAATTAAAACCAAGTGCATTTGCGAATTCTGTCTGCAATGTCTCACCTCATTAGCTTTAGTAGCGTTGTCGGAAACATCTTTGTCACGAGTCCGCGTGGGTGTAGTTTCAGAAACTTTTTCTATCTGTACATAATTGCTAAAGTCCTGCAGAATGTAAATCTAAGTTAAATTACGACTATTATTACTACTGTATTTCTCTAAACACACCTCGGTGTGCATCTGTTGTTCTGTCATATATAATCCTTCATCTGCTTCGCATTTCATCGGTGACGACGCTCTGGCCACTTCAATTACAATATTTTCGCATGCTTCCTGCATGCTATCCGCCTCATTTGCCGCTGTCTCTTCCGATCCTGCTTCACAAATCGACTCATCCAGCCAGTGGATTTCCTGGTCGCAGTGCTGCTGCTTCAAGTGCTGTAGAAATGTTATCCAGTGTCCGTACTTTTTCTGACAGTGAATGCATTCCAATGCAAAGTATTGGTAGTGATGCGTCGACAGCACGTAACCGCATGGCCGTAGGTCGGCCAAAATCGCTACATCGGTCATTTCGCCACGTGCAAAGTTACATTGGTCCTTTTCGTCGAACTGTGCAGAGAGCACAGGCTGGAAAACTATTTGGGCAGTCCGAAGACTAAGTTCGTTATCGCCAGTACACAATATTTATTTAGGGTTTAACTTCAGTGTTCTCGATATCAGTTGGCTGTTTTAACATTACTCCACTTCTTCGTCTGCAAAATGTTTATTAATTTTTTATTGGGTTATTTATGTTTTACAAATGGCAACAGTTTTCTTCTTCTTCCTATCCATCGAAGTTGCAATAGGATTTCGATATTTACAACCAATGACTATATGATGCGAAACTGAGAGGGGTCACGGTAAAATTGAGTGACGATACGCAAGCAGGATGAATTTTATTATTTTAAAATCAGAAAACCCTCTGAGCATAAATAATTCTAGTATAAATTAAAGTTAATTTTGCACTAGCCCAGAGCCTAATTATTATTATATTCTGTCATCTAAACTCATTTATGTGTACTGTTTCCAAACCGATACGATATAAACAAATATACAATTTGTGTATTAAAGGTGGAGTTACAGTCCGTCCAGTATATGCGTCAAAGTAAACCAAAGTAGAGTAAAGGATTTACTTTGGTTTCATGCTGATTACGAACGGCGAGGTGTGGCGTTTTTACAAGTAGGTCTTTATTTCACATCCAGAGGTTTAACATTTCCTGCTAAATGTAAAATGGTTTTTATTTTTCAGAACTGAATTGTCTACATATTTTTTTCAAATCAACGGACACGAGCGGGTTAGTAGGTTTTGTGAATAAAACTTTAGAAATATAAGGACGAGAGAGTATAAATGCCAAAATATGGGTGTGGAAAAGAGGCTGTCATTGCTTCTCATCCGCCTTTAGCGGCCTTTAGAAGGTCGCACATGTTTGCAATCATGTGCGATGGGGGAAATGTGCGATGAGCGTTTACACAGTCAAACATGTGCGCACACTTCAGTTGTCTCGCTGCTGCCAACGAAGCAACATGGTATGCGCTTTCGCATCAATCTCTTTAAATTTGCATAAAAGCACCTCTATGCTGCGTTTCTTTTAATTTTTATTTTTATGTTCGTCACCTTTTACTTTTCACAGTTCGGGATTGTGTCTATACACCTCAAAGAACTCCTTCCATAATATTTCATTTTTTTGCGACACCATCCTCACTGCTCGCTGTCCACCAGTGACTACTTGACTTGCTGTCCACCGATCGAATGAAAAAATGCACTATGTGTGTCACACAGCCGTTTACACGGTCGCACATGTGCGTCGCGCCGACAGAGAAATCAAAAAATTTTGAAAACCGTCGCACATGTCCGACGACACGAATTGCTTGCGTTTACAGGGTCATTCTTCTCGTCGCGCCGCACATGATTGCGGACATGTGCGACCGTCTAAAGGCCGCTTTTGTTATTTGACAATGCAAAAGCCCACTGTGTTGCTATGCCTTGCTGTTGTTTTCAACTTTGACCTCATTGGAAAATAAAGGTGGGAAATTAAGATGATAAATCACTGATTAAGATATTCCAATATGTTGCAACTGCTTGCTGTGATTGAAATGCTTAGCAGTACATATCTGCAGTATATAGCACTGCTTCTGAAATGGCAATACTGATGTTTACCGTTTTGACATTTGAAATACAACGCTGAAGAACTGCATTGGCGCGTAAACTTGGTCAAAAGGTTTTTTTGTGTTGGTAGGAGGAGCAAAGTTGTCCCAATTTTTGTGTTTCGCTGAGGCTGCATTTTACGAAGCTGGAAACATGGTGTTGAAAGAAAATATAAACAGTTGTACACCAGAGGTAAAGTGGATAGGTAGCCCTTCGACCGATGTTACCGTGCCACGTCTGGCGCACAGGGAGGTCTACTTCTATCAGAGGTGCATATTCGGCGAGCTGACACTCAGGGTAGGTGACTGTGTACTAGTGTCCAATGCCGACGCCGCCGAACCGGACACCGTAGACGGCTGTGACATCGCCCGTGTAGTGCACTTGTATGAGCTGCGAGACATGTCCGACAGAGATCCTTATCGTGCTATCGTTCAGTGGTACTCCCGCCCTGAGTGCATACCTCACAAAGAATTTGACCAAGACAACATTTGCATTGACTTTGCCGTCGAAGTAGTGGAAGAATACCGACCGTACGATCCGGACATATCCTTGGAAACTATATTTCGGAAGTGCAGTGTTGTGTGTGGCAGTTCAGAGGACTCCGCTGGCACCTTGTTAAAGCAACAGAGCATCAAACAGAAAAAAGTCGGTCCCATGTTTGTGTGCCGCTATAAATTCATCAAAGTGAAAAAGGCGTACCGGCTGGTGCCGCTGGAATTTACGGGCGAAGCCGTGGACGATCCGAACACGGAAAGTACAAGAAAAACGCGGCGAAAAAGCCTTTTAGAGGATGCCAATTTCATGAGACTGAACGATGGGTCTGGCAGGAGTCATAAAAGTGCGTCAGCGCACAAACCAAAAGCAAGTTTCGCTGAAACAAAACGTCGGCGGGCTTCTGTGGCGGCCACTACAGCAATGGAGTTTATTGATGTCAACTATTTGCGGAGTGAGGGTAAAGTTTCGCCCATTAAGATTGTAGGCGGCCGGAACGTGGTTAGAATGTCGGCTAAAAAGAGCGCGCCCGCGTCACCCTTGGTTGAACATAATTCGAAAGTAACACCAAATTCACGGGTGACGGCAGCGCGTCGCAATCTCAATCTGAGTCTTGAAAAGGGGGCAGACACTAGCGTTGAGTCGGATTGCTTGAACTACTCCATTGTGAAGACTCCGACGAGTATAAGTGAATCACCTAACAGTATGAAAATCAAGCTGAGACTTTCAGAAAGGTATTTGTTGATTTGAATTTGTAAGATGTTGACTTTAACTTTTTTTATTTCCCAAGACAACGTCCAAGCAAACTTGCCGCAATGGAAGAACAATTTCAAGATCCACTGGCGTTTGAAGACTGTCCAAGTACGGCCAAATTTCGAACGGACGATATTTACAGCACTCCCACGAAGAAGTCTAAATGCATTGCGGACGTGGAGGTGACCCCCAGTACACGCCGAAAAAGCATATTAAAATCAGCCGCAAGACGTCAAGGTGAGCATCTATGCAAACATTTGTTGACATTTGCAAGAAACATAATAAATTGTATATTGAACTAGTCGACAGTACTCCTAAACGCAGCATTCAGCTATCGGATATTGTTGAGAAGCGTGTCTTTAATGACGATGACATAATATCAACGCCTAAACGCAAACATTTGAAGAAAGCTATTGAAGTGAATGAAGGAGTGGAGCCGGACATGAAGCGCTTTGCCCTAAAAAATGCCACCACGGGCAGGCGCAACTCCACCGCGATGTCAATGACACCCTCGCAGAAGTTGAAACTAATGCGCTGCGGCGAAATATCGCCAACCCTTGAGCAAAGGCAAACGCCCACAACCAAAGGCCGAAAATCGGATCTACAACTGGCACGTGAACGACTTCATGTGTCCGTTGTCCCAAAAAGCTTGCCATGCCGCGAGAAGGAGTTCGACAACATATACGCCTTCCTTGAAAGCAAGATTGAGGATCAATGTGGCGGGTGTATGTACGTGTCAGGTGTGCCGGGCACGGGTAAAACGGCTACAGTAACCGGTGTGATTCGTATGCTACAGAGCAAGCAAATGACCGAGGAGTTGCCCCCCTTTGAGTTTGTCGAAATCAATGGTATGCGACTGACTGAACCTCGACAGGCCTACGTTCAAATATACAAACAGCTCACAGGCAAAACAGTATCGTGGGAACAGGCGCATTCATTGCTGGAAAAACGATTCACTACGCCGGCGCCACGACGGATAACGACAGTTTTGCTTGTAGATGAGCTGGATATACTGTGTAATCGGCGGCAGGATGTTGTTTATAATTTGCTGGATTGGCCGACAAAAAGTGCAGCGCGACTGGTGGTAGTGACAATAGCTAATACCATGGATTTGCCGGAACGACTTTTAATGGGTATGTTAAACTATAATCAAATCATTAATGCGAATGAATTCAAAATATCTGTACTGAGTTAGGGTCTCATTACTTTCATCGACATGCATTAAAATAATAATTTTATTTTGTTTTAGGTAAGGTAACTTCACGTCTTGGCCTAACACGCCTAACTTTCCAACCCTATACACACAAACAGCTGCAAGAAATCGTCACAATGCGTCTTAATGATTCGGAAGCTTTTAAGAGCGATGCTGTCCAATTAGTGGCACGGTAAGATATTTCTTTGCGCTTATTTTGCGTTCTTTTCTAACAAGTGCTGAATGTTGTAGCAAAGTGGCGGCAGTTTCTGGAGATGCCCGCCGTGCCTTGGACATCTGCCGACGTGCTACAGAAATAGCAGACACCGCAGTAAGCGAAAGGCATGTCGCAAATGATCACCCAACAGGAAAGGGTGTTAGTATTGCGCATGTACAACAAGCATTGGCGGAGATGATTGCCAGCGCCAAAGTGCAAGCTATTAAGAATTGCTCACGATTGGAGCAGCTCTTCTTACAAGCCGTGCTTGCGGAAGTAACGCGCACGGGCGTCGAGGAGACAACGTTCTTGGGTGTATACTCGCAAATGGAGGGCATTTGCGCCTTTGAGGGGGTGACCGTGCCAACCACGGGTAACTGTCTACGTATCTGCTCTAAGCTGTGTTCTGAACGACTACTTATCGCCGAGCATGCGCGTACCGATATATTCCAAAAGATTCTACTCAATGTCAGCATGGACGATATTCATTTTGCGCTACGCGTTCGGACCATTTAGTTTAGACTCTAATATTTATGTTTTAAAATGTGTTGATTAAATTTCTTTAGGCTTAATTTCAATGTTTTACGATTTTATTTACAAAAATAGGAACTAATGTTTGTCAAGGATAGTACTAAATAAAATACAAGTACACGGTAACACTCGTAGAATGCCTTTGGTGCGAATACTGAGTAGATGAATAAATGGTAACGAAAAAAGACTAGAAGCCATAGGTATATTAAAACTGGCAATATCGTTGCAACGGTGTAGAAATGAATGATAAACCACACGTTGACGCTCTTTTGTGGCAATGTCAGCCCGTTATCTCGCTTCGCTAGTACGGAATCATTGGCGTAGCACGAACGGATCACATGCACGACTAAGTACAGGAAGGCGCAAATTGGCGCGCTGTACATGTTCAGCGTGACAAAGATGCCCACTATGATGGGATTATAGTTGGATAGACCGATATAGCCGGGTGTCAGGTCAATTGTAGCAAAGCTATTGCTGTTACCCTAGAGAGGAATATATTAAAAATGTAATTTACTCAACACACGTTAGCTTCAAGTTCTTGCCTGATAGAAGTAGAACATGTTTGCTACCAATATAGTGTACACGGCCTTCCGCAAAGTAATATAGGAGTGGTTGTAATTGCGCGCACTTTCCAGCTGCAATACATCGCAGAAACTATATGTTTTTTTTAGAGTGAGGATCATGCTGGCGAGGAGGAGGACATTATGAGGCTTGTGTAAAAGCGCCGACATCAACAGTAAGGCCGTTAAGCACGCTTGCAGGCACTTCGCCATGCGTCTTTCTGGCGTATGATGCGGTTTCCTAATAACCAAAGACTTGCACCCGACTCCAGCTCCAACGCATACAGATGCCCAGATTACGCACAGCGAGGCAGTGTCACTGAGGGAAGAAAGGAAACTTTGTTTATTGAAAATAAAAATTGGCAAATTTTGTACTACCTATGTGGAGGTGCAGTCACAAAGATTACAGTCTTGAGCGAACCGCGGTAGCAGTAGACGCAGGCAAGTGCCATAAATGAGAAAATGTGCTGAGTGGGATTTTTGTTCGGCTCCAGACATATCCATAAGTGAAAGAGACCTACAATACAATTTTTGTTCGTTTTAATGCAAAGCTGATGTAAAAATATTTCCAAATTACCAAATCATCACTTTTTAAAAACTATAACCATTAATTTGTTTAAATCCAATGGAATACTGTTTGCTTTACTTAATTCATAATAAATTGTATCTCACCAAATATCAACACTGCACTGATACACAGTTTATTGTAGTCTCGACTGATGATGCCATGAAGTGCGCTAAGTTTCTTAAGCAGCGCCAAACTGATGATTATTAACACCATATAGCGTAATTGCCACAAGGGACGCAGCAAGTAAAGATAGCCCTCATCATGGTTGCGCATTCGCAGTTGGCTGCAGTAGACTTCAGTGCAAAGCACAAGTAAGACGGACACGCCTAAATAATACCACGTTTTTTGCTCTAATTCAATGAACGACGACGAAGCAAGCGACAACGTGTGGAAGGTCAAGCAGGCGAACAGCAGCCACGGCATCTTCTGTTGATGCTTCCTCCAAGTTGCGCGTGTTTGCATGATGACCTGCATCAGCAAGCAGACCATAGTAAAAGCGACGTAAACTGCGGCTGTTATTGGCACCAACAACAAGCAGCTGTACAGCAATTCACTGGTCTCAATGTAATCCATGTAATGACACCAGATATTGATGCACAGCGCCATAACAATCGATGCTGGCACGAGCAGCTTGCTACAGGACTGGTGGCTGGATTGTACGGTGCACGAATTAATGAAGACCAATAGGGTGTGTGCTACCACCTGAAAATGTTCCACAAATATTAATATGATTTTCGTCCAAACTTGCCTCAACCAAATGACATTTACCAGAGTTGTCAGCGCTAGTCCAACCGCAATTAAGCCGTAATTGAAACGAACCAGCGAATTGGACATCTGTTCAGATATTTCGCGTGACGTGCGCATATACTCCAATCTGGCCCTTTCGAATAAAAACACATTTTCCACATTCTTAGTGCGCTTTTCGTCCAGGAATTCCTTGTGTGCTTCTTTGGCGGCCATGTACCAGGCACCGTAAGCTTAAGTAGCAAGTAGAGTTAAAAAGTTGTATAGACCGCGTCAACTTTGACGCTTATCGGTGCACCTACCATTGTTCTTGAGATCTTGTTCGCCTAAATGCCTTGTTATCTTACGTATCAGATGCAGCGAGTTGTAATAGTAAGCGTACAGCTGGTCCTCAAGCGATAAGTCCTGCAGTAGTTCTGGAATTAAGCAGCCAATTGAAACCGTCGGAATTTCGATTGAGAGCAGAATTGCCAAGGTCGGCGCCAAGTCAATTTGATTGTACTCATTGCTCTTAGTGTATGGGCTGCTGAAAAATTGCTTGGCGTAACTTTGATGGCTTGTTAGTATAAAAAAATCGATTGAAGACCGTTTTCCCAATATCCGCTTGCGAAAGACTCCGACAACCGATTTGACTGGTATGTATATATTTTTGTATATATTTATTTTCATTGTGAAAACGGTCCTAAATCCAAGGGAGTAAGATAAAGACCTGTAACTGTTGGTGGCGGATTTTGTTGCAGTTTGTGTTTATAAATGTAATGTAATAGTCAATTTCAATTTGTATTGAATTATTTAATGCATTTTCGCATTTAATAAATATTCCAAAAATTACGAGTTCAAAATTGTGTTATTTGCGACATTCGTTTTATGAATGCATGGAAATACTTAATACTCAAGTGGGGCACTATCGTGTAGTTTTTTATTGCACACACTAAATAAATTTGTGGCAAGAATGCTATAATCCATCACTATGGCTCCACGATTACCACCAATCAGTCTAAAGTTTTTCTTAAGCTATGCAAGAATTGTTTACAAAACAAGGGCAGTATGTATTCATTTCCTCTCATACCTTTTGGTAGTGCAATTTTGCTTAAATATGTATAATGGAACGTCCAACTCCTCACTAGTACTGCCGCCGTGACCACCGCCATCACGCATGCCGTGATCCGCAGTTAGCAAAAACAGCTGGTTGTGGTAGTGCTTTAAAAGACAATTACCATGAATTAGAGCGCATTAGGCACGAAGAATAACAAAGTGCAAACCTTAGCATGGTATACTGTCTCCACGTATAGGTCCACATCATTCAATTTTCGTGGCATCCTCCAGCTGGCACTGCCTTCCACGTGACCAATGTGATCCAATCCTAAGAAGTGTAAAATCAGCAGAGTCCAATCGTCCCGTCTCAATTCGCTTGAAAGCACTGAGTACACCTTCGAATCGCCCTAGAAAAGCAATTTAAATGTGGTTTTATAAAGGCAACAAGACATCACACACAAGGCTTGAGCACCTTTTCGAAATCTTTCACGAAAAACGAGTCGTTGTTGGCAGCTTCACGTTGGAATGTCTTCGGGAAAAGTTTAATCCAGGTGTTATCGCCTGCGAATGACAAAATGTCGCCTCGTTCTCGTAATCGGTGCAGCAGAGAGTCGGGCAGCTGCTCCACGTGGCCAATGTTCAGCACGATGTCGATGAAACTCGAAATGGTGCCAGTGGTAAGGCTTTTCAGGCGAGGCATGGTAACAGTGGGAGTACTGACACGTATTTTCAAGCGGTTACACGCATTGCCATAAGCGAAGGGCACCGTGGTGGCGTTTAAAAAGTCGTAGCGAAGTGCATCAATTATCATTAAAATGGTCTGCGCGTACACCTTGCGCGGCGGCACGAGTCTGTAAAGTCATCGATAAGAGTAGCGGCAGAAATCAGCTAACGGATCATAACCTACCTGCGCCCCTCCAGCTGTAAGGGCCTTGCATCGTTGTTTACTACCCGGTCAAGTGAGTGCGAGGAAACGGGAAAGAAACCCGCCATGAATACCACTGCCCCGCACAGAAACAAGGTTAGCATGCAAAACAGGAAGCGACCGGAACCGGAGTTATCCATTTTTGTATATTCTAGCAATGAATTCGCCGGCCTGGCACTGAGTCTCAGACGGTAGTGGCCCTTTTAATTACAATTTGTTCGCAGTGGTGGCAAATGAAGTTGTACTGTTCCAGTGCACTTGCAGCTTTTTAGTTGAAACAGTGAAAAAACGCATTCCATAAATATTAAAACAGAAAATTAATATCAGAGAAAAACATACACCTAGTAATGTCAAGTACTTTAGGGGTGGCAGCTAGAAGCAGCAATGCTTGCACCCCCTAATTGCAACGTTGTGATTGAAAGTTTCCAACAACTGGTTTTAAAAATATTCAATCAAAATCTCAAAATAATATATTGAAAATATGAATATTTTGAAAGTTGAAAGTGATGAATTATATGGTAGAAATTGTTTTTAGTCGAATGATAAAAATGTCCGATACTGTCATCTCTATGAAAGAATCAGCTGTGCGGGATTTGTATTAGCGATGAAAAGTTAACGATTTTCGCAATAATAACATGTATTGCTAGTTACAAACAAACTGAGGTGTTAAATTCCAAATTCTCAGCAGTTTCTCTTAATTTAAATATTTTACAATGAATAATGTTCTGGTGATTGACGATCGAATGCCTTCAACATTTGGTCAATCAGACTCAGCTGTTTTCTGCGCAAGTACTGGCAGCACTGTGCAATGTTGACAGCTCTGTTTTGCCAGTTGCCAGACGTTCAGTCGCTGCTGCAAGTGTTTTTAAACGAGTTGGATTATAAATTTTTCGCTGCTGAAAAGTTGTGAACGCAGTGACGTTTCCACTTTAAATTTTAAATTGATTTTTCGAAATACGCCATGGCTTTGGTCAACGAAGCAAGACTAATGCTGAATCGCGTCGGAGCAATTGCGGCCCGTCAGCAGGTAATGAAAGGGCATCCACCCAACCCCTTATCCAGCGCATCATCTCGTTAGAGGGCGGCGGCTATTGCAGCTACACAGTGCGAGGAAGACCGTTCAAAGCGAACCGCGCGAAGATATTCTTTCCGCTGTTACATAATGCGGCGTTGACTGTTTTTGTTGTTGTCATATGCATATATACCTCAGTTTTGATATTTTGTGGTTTGTTTGCTCGGCTAAATTGCGCCGCATTAGCCAATAAACCAGCCGTCCGCGGGTTTTGATTATGTAAAAGTGGGAGGCGAGTGACAATTTCACAATGCGCGAATAATGCATTTCATTGCACAATTTGCACCAAACAACCCACCCCTTCCCACCCACCATCGCTTTATCTATCGCGTTGCCCATACAATTGAAGAGTCTCCAATGTTTTTCGATTGTAGTTGCGTTCGCTCACCTCGAGCGGCCAGCTGGACCAGCAGGCACAGCCGCAGGAGGACAAAGCACCACAAATGAAGAGCTTCAAAATCTATCGCTGGAACCCAGAGAAGCCCGGCGAGAAGCCCTACATGCAGACCTACGATCTGAATCTGCGCGAGTGCGGTCCCATGGTTCTGGATGCACTGATCAAAATCAAGAATGAGGTGGATCCTACGTTGACTTTCCGGCGCTCGTGCCGTGAGGGTATCTGTGGCTCCTGCGCCATGAACGTGGGTGGCACCAACACTCTGGCGTGCATCAGGTGAGTGTCGTGGCTGTGCGTTGTATTGCCTTTCCCCTCACATATGTGTACACTACCATAGGCACATGTGTGTGTGCCTGGGCCAGACTTTCATGAGCGTTTTGGCCCATCAGTTTGATAGTGCGCGCGCGTTTGCGTGTTAGCTTTTGTGAGCCGAGTGGTAAATAATTTGTTGTTGTTTTTGTTGGCAGCAAAATTGACACGAACCTGTCGAAGCCACTTAAAATTTACCCGCTGCCGCACATGTACGTGGTGCGTGATCTGGTGCCGGACATGAACAACTTCTACGACCAGTACCGCTCCATTCAGCCGTGGCTGCAGCGCAAGTAAGTCCCTCTTTCTCTGGATGCCTCATTCCCAGTGGCCCTATTGCAGACTATATTAACTAATTTTTGCTTCATATTTAGGAATGTAGCTACTGAGAAGAAGGGCAAGGCGCAGTACTTGCAGTCGCTGGAAGATCGCTCTAAGCTGGATGGTCTGTACGAATGCATCCTGTGCGCCTGCTGCTCTACCGCTTGCCCTTCGTACTGGTGGAACGGCGACAAGTACTTGGGCCCTGCTGTGCTGATGCAGGCCTACCGCTGGATCATTGACTCTCGCGACGACAACACCGTCGAGCGTCTGGAGAAGCTGCGGGACCCATTTAGCGTGTTCCGCTGCCATACTATCATGAATTGCACGCGTACTTGCCCCAAGAACTTGAACCCGGGAAGAGCCATTGCCGAAATCAAAAAATTGCTGTCCGGCATGGCCAGCAAGCCGGCGCCTAAGCTAGAGACCGCTGCTCTGCACAAGTAAACTACGAGTTTTGCAAAAGGACGAATAGGAATCATTCTAGCGTAAAGTGAGCTGCACTTCACCCCTTCCATCCATCCTTATATTTTAAAAATGTTTTGCTGCTATTGCTCAGAGTCCAATTTTTACAAAGGCATCTGCTGATAATTGATGACTTTGTTTCCCAAACTGTCCCAACTTTTTCTGTACTTAAAGTCTTACTTGATTGTATTCTCTTGGCAGTGTGTGCGCTGCCACTCGCTTCTTTGTGATTAAGCGTAATGTTTAAAATTTTTATTATTTTGTAGTTGTGCTTATAATGTATTTGCTAAAATTTATTTCAATCATGTTTATGACATATTTCGGATGCTAGATATTTTAAGACGATCCCAGCAGTAAATAATAAAGCGTGTGAACGAAAGTGCAAGTAATAACGTAATAAACAAAAACAAATTTCGTTAGACAAGTGGCTTGTCGTTTGAATTTGTGGGTAAAATTCTAAAACATTTAGTGAACAACGAAGTCCAATTGATATGGCTTTTCAAAGTCATTAAATTGAGTAAATGCATTAAAGATTTTTGGGGTTTTGTGAAAAAATGAGATGTGAGGGAAGAGAATCTGTCATGCACCCGGTACTGAAACGCCCTATTTGTGCAATAGGTGGCGCCCCTTCTAAATGAGTTTATATTTAATACGCGGCAAATACAAGCGTGTGCGGTGGGTGTATTGAATAGCATCTGCTGGATTATCTGATCTTTGAGTGAAAATTAATTGCAAAAAATAGATAATGTGTGAAGTGGGTTGCGTACCAAGTTTGTTTGTTCGGCTCAGCGTTGTTGCATTTCGAGCGTACTTGGTTAATCTACCTTGAACTTAAAACCAAATGAAATAATTTTATCTTATGAGAGCTCTTTAAGACGAAATTGTAAAGTTACTCCTCAAATGAACATATTTTAATTGCTAAACACATTTGTGAATGCAGAAGAAACGAGAGTGATTGCACTACTTTTTGCCACCTTGCAACACTGTTGACGATTTTGTGATTGGTTGCCTCGGACACCCTGCTTGTAACGAATATTTTGTGGTAGCGCAGTTTTCCTTCGCGTCTGTTGCTCGAATTCGTTTGTGAGTGTTTTTTGCGGCGAGTCGGAAAGCGTCGGAAAGTGGAAAAGTTTGTTGATTTTCAAGGTGTAAAGCAGCCGAAATACAACGAAATTGTGTTAATTGCTAAGAATTTTCAAGACATAAAGTGGAAAGCTAATGAAGTGTTTCTTGTGAAAGAATCAAAAAGTGCAGAAGATAGCAGCGTGAACGCGTTTCTTGTCTGCGAGAAAACCTTGCGCAGCGCGAACCAATAGCAGTCTGCAAACTGTTAAATAAGTGAAAATGTGAGTTAATTACTGCAGCGCTTAGTAAGCGCCAGTGAGAATTTGGCAAATTTTAGTTTTAATTAAAAAAATAATGTTCGCACTTTGAGTTTTGCCATTGCTCAGACGCCATAGTTGTTGTTGGTGTTGGTATGCGGTCGAATCGAATAAGGCCGATGGTCGCGTTCTTGAAGTGCGGCAGCTGAGTAGTTGTACAAAAGCGGGTGCTGTGCGGTAGAGGGTAAACTAGTTTTTTCCTTAGCGTGGTGGCGGCGATTGGAAAAACTTTTGCGTTGCGTTGTTGTTGTTGTTGTTGTTGTTGCCGGGTGTGAGTGTGCTTACAATAATAAATGGTTTGGCGGCAAGAGGAAAACTGCGCATATTATTTTTTGTCGATTTGCTGCGGCGGCCATCCACCTCCCCCGTTAACCCTGTGCGTTGAGAATGACGTGTGGCTTCGAGTGGTTGCTGTGCGATTCGCAACAACAAGAAAAAACAATATTTAAAGCAATTCACATTGTTTATTGCAAAGAAATTTAATTAATTAATTTGTTTTGTTTTATAAATTTGCTTTGTTTTATTAATTTGCTTTTTCTTCTCATTTTATGTTTTATTTTCAGTTCGCTGCCATATTTCATTGAGAACTTTCGTGAAATAAACAATTTTGCTGTTGTTTGTTGCTGTAATTGTCTTGGAATGGAAAAGCAGTAGGGGTTGTTTGCGCCCAGTCGCTGCCGGCTGGCTGTTCCCATTTTTTGCACGTCCTCGTGCAGTTTGCCCATTTATTTATAGTCTGGCCGCCGCCAGTTGCATTCTGCGCCGGTCCGTCGCTGCGGCGTTGTGGCAATTTCTAATTGCAAAACGGCTGTCGGCTGCGCTCATTTCCCGCGCGTTTGCTAAATGAATTTCTGTGTGTAGAAGTTGTCTGCCTATTTTTACGCCTGTTCTACCTTGTTGGCAAATTTGTCTTTGGCCGTCTTGTGAAATTAACAAACAAATTGGGCTATTCGCTCCGCTCACGTGCAATTAATTTAGGCAGATAAGCACTTTAAGTAAGCACTTTTTAAAAAACATGATCTAAGAGAATAGAACAAAGGTAAATATATCGGTTAGTGTCAATATGCTATGTGTATTAATTTCTCAAATAACTAGTGAAAGAAAAGATGAAGTAATAGAGGGGAAGATAAGAGCTAAGATTAGTCTCATTTCGCTGTAGCTGAGTAAAAAAATGCGGAAGAGGATATGACAGAGAGGATAATAAGAAAAGTTACATCAGAAAAGAAGTGATTGAGAGGGAAAAAAGATAGTGAAGTGTACAGCAGTGTTCTATCAGTGCGCCACAAAGGATTAAGGACATAAGGGATGATCTTTTCCAACAGACAAAAGCAGGCAGAAGTCGCACCTTAACTTATATCCTATAGTACTGTCGCGTGATATCTGCAATATATTTGCAAGCGTCTAAAACTTAAAGCAAAAATATTTGAAAAAACAGCCAAATTTTTTATTCAAATAAATAACTCACAAGTGTTTACAATACTCTTAGCCAATCTAGCTCGCTCAAAAACAATTAGTACTCAAATTGAGACAGTTAACATTAACACATCTGTGCCACAATGTTTCATGGTTAAATATTCAGGTGACTGGAATTCTGAATGAATGCCAATTTTGTATGACTGAAAGTCGTATTCCACCTCTGTTGTATGCATAGAATTAACACTTCTTCTATTTGTTTGAATGTTGTTTGTGGTTGATTTTAAACAATACACAGTGTGTGTAAACACTCGCTTGAATTATTCAAATTTTGCAATTAAAAATTTTTAGTTTATTTGTTAAGCAAATAAACTCTCAGCGCCTTTAGACACAGAAAAAAAATCGCATTTCGATATTTTTCTTTATTTATTTTTTTGTTCCCATGAGTCATGGAAGCGTAAAGCTCTGACGACGTGCGTTCCTTCTGCAGCTTCGTGCCGCAATTGACGGTTGCTTTGTCGCGTTCGCCGGCTCCAAGTGCCACATGTTTGTAGCTTTCTTCCTCATATTTGGTTTCTCTTCGTTCTATGTTGTTTTGCGCTTATATTGGTTTCATTTTGGCGGCCATTGGTGTTTGTACTTTTGCAGCCGTTATTTACTTTGAGCGTGGCGTCGAATTGAAATGGGCGCAAAACAAAAAATTAATCAGAAAAGCTAGCGCTAGTGAGGGTTTATATGTCAATAGGCAATGTCGAAGATTTTCAAATTGCTTCGTAGAACTAAATTTATTAGAATGGGAACTTGGGGTTGGCAACGGAGCTTAAACAGGTCATTTATTGGAAGGAGCGGATCATTATTATAATGCGTCGTATATTTTCTTTCGTTCGAGAAACCGCAACATGTGAAATTCGTAGTTAAAATAAGAATGTCCACAGTTGTTTTACGAAGTAATGTTGCCTTCGCTGCTACGTGTAGGCATACATGTATACGTACATATGGATGCACAGAAATAAGTATTTTAAATTTTCTTCTTCGCTTATGAGACATAAATCATGCATGATTAAATTCCAGAAATAATCTGTGGCGGGCGGAAGGCTTAAAATGCCGTTACTACCAAAATGTGAAAATTCATTCCATACAATTTTCATTCATTAGTGCCCGAAGTACGAGTGTGGGTGAACTTGCGTGCATTTACAAGCCCACAAGTATAACGGCTGCAACGCGCTCACTGTTTACTGTTTGGGCTCTCTGTTTGTCGTCTCGGTCCGCTTCTTGTTTGCCTCCGCGTCGTATGGTTGTCGCCTCCAGTCTGGCGCACAGATGGCCGCATGGCGTTCATTAGCACTGCCTCCGTTGTGGCCTCCACTTGTGTGCAAGAGCGTTTTCGTTGTTTACATTCGACTACGGAGCGGCGCGGCAAAGCAGCGATTGTTTACATACCACAGATTCGAAATTTGAAATTCACGAAAATCATACACCACATCTTCTCCACTTGCAGAGCTGGCTAATTGATCGAAAAGTGGAGAACGACGAGTTCGCCGCGTAGCCAAGATGAGTGAATATCAAGTGGAAACGCGTCGTCGATCGCGTTCGAAGACGCCCTTCCTGCGTTCCAGCTGCGATCACGAAGCGTGCGAGCACGCAGGCGAGGAGGGCCATGTGCATCATCACCATCACCAGCACCAGAAGAGGGCACCCAATGTGCAGTAAGTGCTCCATTCACATAGTACAACATTCGAAACCCCAATAGAAATGGCCAATTTGATGTTGCTTGTAGTGTTTTATTTGTACACGTCTTCGCAGTGGCATTCACAGAAAGGCAGGCAGCAAGATGATGAACCGCGCTAGCGCTCTAAAAATAAATATGCCAGCAAAACAAACACGCGCGCGTGACGTCATCGCTCAGCAATTTCACACATACACACGCTTGGAGCGCGCGATTTCAGTTTCGTTTGTGGCGCTGGCGAGACGTTGTTCCGCACCCAAGTTTTACAGAAATCGAGCACAGCATTCGCTGAGTGTGGCCTGGCGTCGTGCTAGCTGTTAATAAGTTTTGGCTGCGCACCAGTCGACGACAGTCACGCCAGCACGTTAATCATTCGCCGCGTAAGCTGAAGTTTTGATTTTGGCGCGCTTTTTCGGCCCCGTTGTGTACATTGCGTCGGTTCATTCGGCGTTTGGTCTATGCTGTCGGCTGTAGGCTTTACGCAAGAGCAACGGAAACGTTTTCTTCGGTTCGCCAGAATTTGAAACCCAACATTCGTTAAACGCCACTTTCAAATCTAGTCAGGGTGTTGCAGCATTGGACGGTGGTGGTTGTTTCCATTGCCCTCAACCGGCGATCAGTTCGTTATTCACTTCGGCTTGCCTGTCTCTCTGTCTCTTTGGTATCGATTGCATTTGCTCGTTTTTGAGTTTTGTTTTGCTTTTAGCTGTTTCATTTTCGAATGATGACGACACACTGTGTCGCGTTGTTGGCTCGTCGTGATATAGTGGCGATAAAAGCCGCGTCAACTTCACACAACACAGCCACGAAGGTCAGTCAATGAGCGCGCCGATGTTCAGGGACTTTGTGCGTAAACATTACTTGTTTCGCTTTAGACTGTCAGTTGACTGGTTCTGATTATTCGCTCATTAGAATTCATCTGTATTCGCATTTACATAGTATTTATAACGTTTAGTTTATTTGAATCATAGCATTGTGTATCATTTGCACTGAACGCGAAATTAAATGTAGCCACTTAATTTATACGTCAGCTCTTCCACTCGCTCACATGTTTGTTTTTAATTTCAGAACAATCGTTGAGGAGACCGTTGAGGTGACGTCATCGTCATCATCGCCAAATAAACAAATGCAGACTCAAAGCACACGAACAAAAACGTCCGATTACTCCAGCGAAGATGCCAGTCCGGAGAACAAGGCGAAAAAGTCTACAGCGGAATTACAGCAACAGCAACAAATGCATTTCTCATCGGGCACCAGCACAACCACCTCATCGACCACAGTCATCACAAAGAGTAGAAAGATCGGTGGAGCTAGTTTAGTTGGTGTAGGCAGCACTGCCACTTCAACCCCAAAAGCCAGTCACTTGCTGCAAAGTTTTGCGTCGCAGTTCTCCAGCACCGGCACTGAGGGTATTGGCACTCAGCGGTTGAAGGAGGTGACGCAAAATGTGCTCAATGCCGAACAGGAGCGCTCGCAGCGCGCTTTTACCGCGAACACTAGTGGCAGCGGAAATAAATCGTTTAGCCGTATCTTTGGTGGCTCCACCGCCAGCGGTGAGCAGAGTTCCAATGGTGACTTGAGTGACCACATCGCCTATAAGGAGTACAAGCGTGCCGGTGAATATTGGAAGTGAGTAACTCGCCTTCATGTACATGAGTATGTGTTATAATTGCAATCCTTTCCTTCGTAGAACAACACCAAAAACCGATTACACATATTCGGAGTTGTCGCCACACCGCCGCGAACTAGCGCCTGGCATTGTTGCCATGCCGAATATGTCACGCCGTAGCTTGGAGAATCATCATGAACGCATCAACTACATGGTCGAACGCGATCCCGCGCAAGAGGAGTTTATACGTCGTCGTTACGAGTCCTCGCGTTATGCGCAGACTCGCGAAGCTACCGATAAGCTGGTATATGATTCGGGTGATGAAGTGGACTACACACAGTTCGAGAGTCAACGCTATAAACAGCATTACTACAGTGCGCAAGAGTCGTGGTTCATGCGTTTTATCACCACTATTGTGACCACAATCAGCAGTGCTTGGTCCACTGTGACTGGAGCCGGAGGAGATGCGTCGGCCTATGACGGCGCTTTATATCGTACAAAATACGGCAAAGTCGAAAGAGGTTAATCCATACGCTTTAATCGTTATGTTGTGATTGTAATTGCTTTCTTACTGCAGGCTTCTTTGGCACGATTGGTCATTTCATATCCTCAGCGTTTGGTGGTCTTTTCCGTTACATTTACTTGTTGATATCATCCGTTTTGTGCCTAGATACGTGGCTCTTGCAATCGTCCAATGCTGAGAACAAAAGCAAGAAACGTTTCCTGCTATTCTTGCTGATGTTGTTGCCGTTCTTGTTGCTTGGCGGTAAGTTATTTTTACCTTACGTTCGGATTAATAGATATCAGTGAAATATGTTGGCCAAATTAACATTTACAAGTTGTGTAGCTGTATAAATAGTAAACATTTTTGCCATTGAACACGCTTGAATTTTATTATAAATGTGACCTTGGTTTAGCGCTCCCGTTCGCGGCGATATTGTACGCACACACGAGTTTGATATTTGTATTGAACTATCTGTCTTTAGCTTAAAGGCTAAAAATTGTCTATTTCCACCGTTACATATATAAACTGGTCGTTGTCCAGATAAGCATCGTGTTTATTGTTGCATACGACACGTGTGTGTAACGACATGAGTGAAAAGAGTATAAAGTAGAATTGAGTGAGTAAAAGTCACTCACGGGCAAAATTGTACGTGGGTTGTTGCCTTCCATGTTCATTGAGTTAAGTACCCGAGGAGGAAACTTTAGTTTTTAAATACCGAGGGTTTAAAATGTTTTGTATGTACACTTTTCACTATTTTGTTTGCCACTGTTTTTTTGAACGAAACTAAATTCGTTTCGTGTTTTCAAGATATGTTCGTTTTCTCAACTAAGTTAACTCCCTAACTATTTTGCCCTACTGTTCTGTGATATTTTAACTGGAAAAACATCGTAAGCTAAACTTAGGGTAGCTGCCTCTGTATGAGATGCACTTAGACCTCACAATTTTTCCAACATGTGTTACAACACAAATTTTAACGGATGGGTAGAAATTGTAGTAATCGTCATTTTAATTATTATTGAGATTTCAGATGGAAAAAAGACACTGCCATAAAAAAAGTCAAAAATAGTCGAGAACAACATTGTAACTGCACCTTTGCAAGTCGATTTATTAATGCCAACATGTTTTCACTGATATTTGTGTGTAATAAAATTTTGTTAATAATTTTGCCATGAGTGCTAATAACCGCCTTCATTCTTCCTACTCCCGTCAATGTACTTATTACAGGTGTTTTCTATTACCTACACCCCAATGAACCCTTTCCGCCCAGATCATTTTCCGAAATGACCTTCACTTTGCCCGAACTACCTAAAATTGACATGTCCGACTATTTGAATCAAGAGAAATACGAAGCAGTAAAAGTTCAAGCTTACAACCGTTTGGCCGATTTTCGCGCCTGGACTGATGATTACTTGATGTATTTGCGCACGGTTTCGCAAAACATTGCCGACGAGGGCCGAAAACTTTTTCAGCGCGAGGAACATTTTGAGCGCGTTTAGAGATGTAGGCGCAAAGTATTTGTATCAATTTGTCCTTGAGCTGCTGCAGCAGTTTCTTTCATAATTTTGAGTCCGCCTGTTTCAAACTTTGTTTTCTATATTATTTTTGTATAGTTTCAGTTTGGTTTTTTTGTATAATTTTTGTTTTATTCTTTCTGTTTATTGTTTAATTTATTATTTATTTATATGTTTTTGTTTTATAAAACAATTTTTCAATAACCACCGTCGCAAAAGTCCTAACTTTAGTGAAAACAGAACATGAAATCAAGTGTACAAATAAATTTAGTAATTACATAATGACTTTAACGTACAAAATTACTAGCATTTGGACAGTGTCAATCTTGTTCCTTCTTCCAAACTGCCATATGATTCCCCTGAAGTATCCCATCCTTTCCTGCTCCCATATCCCTGCCCTTTCCTTACTTATCTGCTTGAGACAGCAAATAATGCAAGTAACAAGCATTACCACATTTCCTGAGGTTTGGGAAAATGTCGAGCGCTTGTACGATTCGCACACTACAGCTAGCAGAATATTTGACACCAATCGGAGAAGGATAGAGACAGCTGCAATCAAATTAATTATTATCTATAAAGTTTAATAAAAGTGTTTGTTTTCGAGCCATGCAGGCAAACAAAAAAATACATTTATATATATAATTGAACAAATTGTTACACACGCTCTTTCCTATGTCAATCAGTGCTTTTCTGTGTTGTGCAACAACAACAAATCAAATTAAATTAAATGAAGCAAAGTCCAACTCGTCAAATTAAAACTATTTTCAACAAAATATTGTATCTCCTGTAGAATTTTAAATACACACGCAATAAATTGCAAACTTTGTGTTTGTTTCACATGTAAAAGAGCAAACAAAAATCGAAAACTAAAAGCGCGGTCTTATTTCAAAATGGAATACAAATACAAAAGTGAGTTTGCGGTGAGTATTTACCTCGTAAGGTTTCACGATGCACTCTATAACAAAATATCAAATATCAAAATTGTACCACTCTATCCTTCTTCATTTGGATCAAATTCAGTAAGTTGAGTTTAGTCTAATACCTGACTTATTTTTTTCCAAAAAGGTTCTTGAACACATTCGGCTCATTTTATAGTTTATACGACTTAGTTTGAAACCCATATTTTATAAGCTTCTTACCTTTTTATCCTAACAAATGAAGAAGGATATTGCAAATATTTTAAAAGGTGTTCTAACTGCTTTTTATGATATCAACCAAGAACTACTGAATTGATTAGACGGTAGTGATCTGCTTGACTGATCTGGACCATTACTTTTCTATAATGGGTTTGAAAAGGACAATTTTAAGAAAACGTTAAACTTTCAACTAAAAACTGGTATTAGGATAGGTGACCCTGCATAATATCCTAAATATACTTACTCGTATTTGTAGCTATCATTATTGAATTGATTTGAGTGTTCTTCTACGAAAACTAGCTTGGTATTGGCTCGAAGAGGAAGAGCGCGCCTACTACCTGCAACGTATGCAGGGCCTGGTGCCACTCTCCATGCTTGCCGGCTGGCAAAGCGCTCTGCTCGCTGTCAGCACATCGATGAAGGGCTATTTCCTGCAGTTGCCAAGCCTGTTTGGGGGCTCGATCAGTCAGTTTGGCGGAAACAGTGAGGCACACTTGCACATACACAACATACAACAGAACCTGCAGAAGACGCTGACCCCGGAAGAATATGAGAACATCCTGAACCATGTGAATAGCTATGTGCAGCAACTGATTGACATTAAAATGGAGCAACAGCGCAGCGAGCAGGAGCAGCACGCTCAGCAATTGTCATCAGCGCAAATACAGCTGATTGTGCAGGTTATGCGCGAGAACTTGGACCGTTTAGCGCGCGAAAAAAGGGCGGTCGGCGGCGATTTGAGTGAGGCGGAGATACTGCGTCTGGCCGAGTTGGTGCAAGTGCGACTGGATGCAAGCGGCTGGGCTACGAGGCCCGTGAGACTGTCCGCTGAAAATTTGGCAGAAATTAAGCGGCTGATAACGCAGCACATCGAGGTGAATAATCACGCGCACTACACGTTGTTGGTAGAAAAGTTGGACTTGGATGCGCTGCTGGCACGTATATTGAGCAATCCGCAGCTGGCCCAGTTCATTGATGCACGCATAGCACTGGCAATTGCTAGAAAGTCGTTGACGCTGAAAGCAAGTTCCGGCGATGGCGCCACAACGACGGCGCATGATCAGCAGCAGCAGCTGCATTTGATCAACGAATTGAATAGTGAGATCGCCTTCATAAAACTTGCGCTCTCCGATAAGTTGTCCGAGAACGAGGACCTGCACCACAGTATCGGGAAGCTGAAACTAAGTCAGGATGATTTATTGAAACGTCTGCAGGAACACGAGTTGTCGACCGACAAACGATTTAGCGCTTTGTTGGCAGAGATCGACGCAAAACTGTCTGCTCTGAAAGATGACCAGTTCACGTTGTTGAACAAGCAAATCAAACTGTCGTTGGTAGAAATTCTGGGCTTCAAGCAGTCTTCGTCGGCCAAGTTGGAGGATGTCGATTTGCAGAATTGGGTGCGAAATATGTTCGTTGCCAAGGATTACTTGGAGGAGCGCTTATTAGAGCTCAACAGAGGCACCGATAGCAAGATCAAGGATGAAATTGATCGATCGGGCGTGTTGCTGATGCGTGACATTAGCGAACGCCTAAAGCACGAAGTACTGCTGGCAGTTGAGTTGCGGCACAATGAGACCGCCGACGTGTTAAAAGGTCAAATACAATCCGCTCTGTCCGAGAAGGAAGTGCAGAAAATTGTAAAGTCAGTACTGGCTATATACGATGCGGATAAGACAGGCCTGGTGGACTTTGCGTTGGAGTCTGCTGGCGGACAAATACTTTCCACGCGCTGTACGGAGAGTTATCAGCCCAAGTCTGCGCAAATTTCCGTGTTCGGCATTCCGCTGTGGTATCCGACGAATACGCCACGTGTGGCCATCTCGCCGAATGTGCAGCCGGGAGAATGTTGGGCTTTTCGCGGCTTCCCCGGGTTTCTAGGTGAGTTATGAAATGTGACCGACCCGCAATAATGGCAGTTTCAATGGTTGCGAAAATTTGCCGTTGCAGTGCTGAAGTTGAACTCATTGGTTTCTGTTACCGGTTTTACCCTGGAACACATACCGAAAACCTTGTCACCAAATGGTCGCATTGACTCGGCACCAAGAAATTTCACAGTATGGGTAAGAATGCATTGATCTGTTGTTGTGTATCATAGTAGCATACGTTCAAGCTGTAATTGTCAGGGCCTGGAGCACGAAAAGGATCAGGAGCCAGTTTTCTTCGGTGAGTATGAATATGCAGACAGCGATGCTTCCTTGCAATATTTTCCAGTACAAAACAAAGACATTAACCGGCCGTACGAAATTGTGGAACTGCGCATCGAGTCCAATCACGGCCACGAGCAATACACGTGTCTCTACCGCTTCCGGGTGCACGGCAAACCACCAGCAGCGTAAAATATGTCCACATCAAGAGTACAGATAATATTGCTAATAGCTTTTAAGACGTAGTTTTAAGAAAACATGTGTAAATAATGTGCCTTATGAAGTGAACTAATGCAAATAACAAATGTACACTAAAACGCAAATGAAGGCTTTCAAGTTCCAACGGAATTTACTACTACTAACAGATTCTGTGCTTATGTAAATAACGACTAGTTGGACTGCATTCACATTTGAATATACCTGTGCCCAAGTAGGCTAAATCACTCCTGCCCAGGCAGACCTACCCCATGTTACTAACGCAATCAATCAGCTTTCTAATAATACACTGAACCTACTTTTACAAACAGTGAAAGATAAATATTGTAAAGAACGGTGTTAGGGCACATTTTCTACAACTTCTAACAAGTAGTGTGCCCATCATTTACTATTGTTTTGTAAATTTATTAAAACACATTTTTTAAGTTTAGAGTTGTAAGATTTGTTTGTGCGGAAACGGCAACTTCGAGTCAAACTATGTATTATAATATAAAATAAAAGTAAATGTATGTATTTTTTGTAGCTACTACCAATATTTTATAGAAAAACTAAAAAAGTGGAGCATTATTTGCTGATATTGCAAAGAAATTGCCTACAAATCTACACTACTTGCCATTATTTGTATAATTGGTTTAAATTACAGTTCAAAGCATTAATTTTTATAAGCAATGAAGAATGTTTTGTAAAATTTTAATTACTTTTTGTAAAGTGGACATACTAAAATGAGCCGAATAAATTCACATAATTTTTTATTTAATTTTAAAAAATAAAATACGATTGTTTTAATATAAGAATCTACTTATAACTCTAGAACTATTGATGAAATTTCTTTCCTTACTTAATTTGTTTTCTACTTGTTATGCATTTTAAGTTATTTATTTATTACAAACAATTTATATATAACTTATAGTTTATGTATAGTTCATATAGAACCTTAACATATCGTGGCACCATGCTGCCCATAATTTATCCATAATTACTTTAATATAGAATTAACAAATTGTAAAAACTTCATGTTTCATGGGAGTTTATAAAATAATTTTAAAGCTTTTTATTGTAAAACAGAGCGTTTGCTATTTGCGTGGTTATACCACATTTTGATGCCATTTTATGTTTTTTTAATTTAAGTATCAACTATTTTAGTCCACTATTGTACACTCCTACTTGTACGAGCACAGAGCCCAAATATAAATTAAGTTGAAGTTAAGTTAGGTATTTTTCGTAACTTACGTTAGTCAGTAGTTAGTATTAAGTTATTGACGTCATTAGGGCTTCACAAATCCTCTCAACCTTACTAATCGGCGATTACATTGAGTTCACATGAGTCCACGGTTTCAAAGGTCTTGGAAGAAAACTTAACTTGGTTATTTGTAAGTTCTTTGTACTTGTCTGTCTGTTGTCTTGTAAGAAATTTAATTTAAGTTTACCTTTATTAGAGTTCTTAACCGTTTATAATAAAGGAAAGTAAAACATAGTTTTGTCTTTGATTTTGATTAACTCGGATGACACTAAGGTTCTGATATATTAGTAATTTGCGAATGAAATCTTAAATGGCCTACTATGCAGTCTTTTTTTTGTCGTTATCATTGTTTGTTGCAAACTTTAACTGGGGTTTCAACCAAATGGCCGTCGTGATGCAGTTGGTTCCGCGTTCTTTAAGTTGAAATTTTGTAAGTTCGAATTTCAACGTAACTCACACCAAATAAGGTAATGTTTCCTCTGTAAAGCCATAATTATGTTTAGGAAACTTGAGATCTTAGCATAATTTAACTTTACACAGAATCAATTTGTCCAAATTCCTGTTGCTTCCACTGGCATTATTGCCTTTTTTTTTACTTGCAGAGTGTCGAATTCTTTGTGTGGCGAACGGCAATTGGCAACGCCGATTGCAACCCTGCGCGGCAGGAGCGTGACAGCTGCCATGTCAAGTTCACGTTGGCAGCCTGCTTACCGTGGTTCCGGTTCGTTGGCGGCACTTTGATTCGAGGAAGCCAACGGAACGGAACCGCGGTAAGTTTGTCTGCCACAAAATTATATTTTATTACTATTTCTATAATTGTTATTCATAACAATTAAAATTTCAGAAATAAATACTGCTACTTCCGGTATTAAAAAACGAAGTTTCTCATTCCTCGACAAATTTTTATTTCGCGTCTACTCGCAACTATGGAGCGTACTCCACGCCGGAGCTCCCGCCGCCAGAACAACAACGATTTAGCTGCCACAGCCGCCGCAGCAGATGTGAAGGGCCTTAATGCCGTCCTGTGCCCCATTGCCGACACCATCGCCGGCGCAGCCGCCACCATGCACGCCGTTTCGTGCACCATCGCCGGCGCAGCCGCCACCAATTCCGCCGCCACCATGCATGCTGGCGCAAACGCAGTCCCGTGCTCCATCGCCGACTCGCTCGCCAGCGCAGCCGCCACAACGCATGCTGGCGCCAACGCCGTCCCGTGCCAAATCGCCGACTCGCTCGTCAGCGCAGCCGCCGCCAATTCCGCCACCACCATGCATGCTGGCGCAAATGTCGTTTCGTGCCCCATCGCCGGCACGCCCATCAGGCCAGCTGTCTCCAACGTCGCCGCCACCATGCACGCCGTTTCGTGCACCATCGCCAGCCCAGCTGGTCTCAATACCGCCGCCAACGGAATCGTTGCTCCGCATGTCGGCCCAGTCGCCTCTAGCGCTGCGGCCGGTATGTACGCCTGCCCAACGGCTTCCATGCGCACCAGCACAATCGCCGGCACGCATGTCAGCCCCATCGCCTCTGACACCGTCGCCAACATCTTTGCTATCTCCACCAGCCCGGCCGTCGCCACATACGTCAGCCCTTTCGTCGCCCCACACGTCACCCCAGTCGCCGGCCCACACGGCACTCCAGTCACTGCCCCGTACAGTCCCACCGCCGCCAGTCCGTATACCAATACGTATCCTGGCCCGTACATTAGTACAGCCACAGCCGCCGCTTTGTACAGTAACGCAATCACCACGTCGTACAGTATCGCAGCCTCACCCTATGGTAGCACCAATGCTCGATACGACAGCGCAGTCGCAGCCCGTTACACAAGCGCCGCCGCTGACAACGGTACAGTTGGCGTCGCTTCGCCGTATTTTTCCACTGCCGCCAACGCAATCGCGGCGCAGTGTACAACCGTTACCGGTGCCCCTGCGTTTACCTACAAACCCAGCGTCAACGGCTACGCTTCCACACCTACGGTTGTCTCACTCGCACAACCGCAACCACCGTATGTGGGCACAGGTTCGGTGCAGCCAGGCAACGCTATTCAGCAGTCAATACTATCAACGCCAAGCATGTTCTATTCAAACACACCTGCGCAACCGTGCGCTAGCAACGTATTTCCAAACGGCGCAATGACGCCGCGCAAATTACAGGATCTCCCTGAGTTTAGCGGCCAACCTGAAGATTGGCCCATGTTTTTTACGGCGTTCGTGCAATCTACCGCCGCGTACGGCTACACCAACCTGGAAAACAACCAGCGGCTGCAGAAGTGTCTGAAAGGGGAGGCGAGGGACATGGTGAGGTGTTTGCTAATTCAGCCTGAAAACGTGAATGCCATCATTGAACAACTGCGCTTCCGCTGCGGCCGCCCGGAGCAATTGATTCGAAGCCAACTTGCGTCGGTAAAGGACATCGCACCGATCACCGATAACTCGCTGCAAAAAATCATTCCGTTTGCCACAAAGGTGCAAAACCTCACCGCATTCTTGCAGGCCGCACATGGCCAGCAACACTTGGCCAACCCCACATTGCTAGAAGAGCTCATCGCTAAGCTACCAATGAGCAAGCGATTGGAATGGGCACGATTCGGAATGACGGTGCAGCCCTATCCAACCCTAGTAGAATTCAACACGTGGTTGACACAAGCAGCGAACCTGGTATGCGCCGTCCAGGGTTTCGACGATCGCGAGCCAAAACGTCGCGTTGTGCTGCATGCAGCGACGAAGCCGTCGGAGCAGCCAGGAATGTGTTATATTTGCGAAGGACAACACAAGGTTGCGGAGTGCCCGCGCCTCATCAAGGCATCCGTAGCTGATCGGTGGAGCGAGGTCAAACGCCGCCGCCTGTGCTTTTCGTGCCTAAATGCGGGCCACAGTACCCGTGACTGCCGCCGCCGCAAAACATGCCCTGTAGAGGGGTGCGAAAGAGCGCACCATAAGTTGCTCCACGACACTGAGAAACCACCAACGCGCGCCACTACACAGGCTCCAACGACGCAACCAGCGCAACAACGCCAATCTGTGCTGAATTGCGCTAGTGGTGCAATTGAGGGCAAGCTGCTTTTCCGGATTCTGCCTGTGTGTGTCTACGGGCAAGGAAAGTGCATTGAAACATATGCATTGTTGGACGAAGGGTCGTCCGTGTCGCTTATTGACAGCATGCTGGTGCAGGAGTTGGGTTTGCGTGGCCAGAAGCGTGACCTCGACGTCCAGTGGTTCGGTGGTCAAGCAGCACGCGAGCCAGCAGTTGCTGTGAACTTGGTCATCAGTGGTGCAAACAAGAAGAAGCATACGCTCAAAAACATCTATAGTGTCAAAAACCTGAACTTGCCGTCACAGAGTTTGGGCGAGTTGGAGCTGTCGAATATCGCTCGTCACAAACAACATCTACCTGTAGAGCCGTACAGTGGGGCCGTGCCCAAGCTGCTCATAGGACTCGACCATTGCCACTTGGGTCTGCCTTCTGAGACCCTGAGTCAAGGCAGTGGGCCGTACGCCGCAAACACCGAACTTGGGTGGACCGTATTTGGACCAACTTCAAAGACGCCGCCAATGCCGTCGCTGTGTCTGTTCGTGAACGCAGCCACCGACGCAACAATCCATAATATGGTTGCCGAGTACTTCGAAACCGAAAGTTTCGGGGTGAGGCCATCGCCACCAATCGAGTCTGCCGTCGACATACGCGCTAAGGCCATCCTCCATTCAACCACACGCCGTGTGAATGGGAGGTTTGAGACGGGCTTATTGTGGAAACATGATAGCATCGAGATGCCAAGCAGCTACGAGATGGCACGCAAGCGTTTAATGGGCATCGAAAGGAAGATGAAGCGTGATGATGTTTTTGCCGCCGCCTATAAAAACATCATCGACTCATACATCGAGAAGCAGTATGCTCGTAAATTGCCCCCTGAAGAAGCCGCCTTAGTAGGAAGCAAGACCTGGTACCTTCCACACTTTGCCGTAGTTAATCCAAACAAGCCAGCCAAGATTCGTCTTGTATTCGATGCCGCCGCTGAAGTACAGGGCGTCTCGCTGAACTCGCAGTTGCTGAAGGGGCCGCAAGATTATCGCCCACTGCCCGCTGTGCTGTTCCATTTCCGTGAAGGAGCCGTCGCTGTGTGTGGTGACATCAAAGAAATGTTCCACCAGATCCTGATACGCCCCGAGGACAGGTGCGCCCAACGATTCCTCTGGCGCGATGGAGATGCCGCAAAGGAGCCAGACGTCTACGAGATGAGGGTGATGACGTTCGGAGCTGCATGCTCCCCATGTGCCGCCCAATATATAAAAATTTTGAACGCGTTGGAGCATAGCGACTACGCCAGCCGGGCTGTGAAGGCAGTCCGCGATTACCACTACGTCGACGACTTCGTGGACAGCTTCGACAACCCAGAGCAGGCCATCAGCGTCTCGCAGCAGGTGCGCGCAATCCATTCCCGCGCTGGTTTCGAGTTGCGCAACTTTACCTCGAACTCGCCAGAGGTACTCAGCATGTTGAATGGTACAAGTGTGTCCATTCCCATTAATTGCAAGGAAGGCTTAGCGACGGAGAAAATCCTGGGAATGTTTTGGCAGCCAGCAGTGGACAGCTTCAAGTTTAAGCTGAGATTCCATGCCGTGGACAAGAATACTATTTCTGGAGAAAAGCGCCCAACGAATAGAGAGCTGCTCAGCATCATCATGTCCATATTCGACCCGCTCGGATTCCTGAATCACATCACGATTGCCGCCAAGTTACTGATGCGTGAGGTGTGGCAAAAGAAGGTGGGCTGGGATGAGCTCCTCCCCGACGATATAAATGCGGCATGGAACAGATGGCGACAGTTGTTGGGAATTCCGAGATGGTACTTTCCGAATGGCGCCCCGCAACGGCTGCAACTCCATGTGTTTGTCGACGCCAGTGAGGATGCATTCGCTGCCGCTGCGTACTGGCGAGCCGCCAATGCTGACGGTGAAGTTGGTGTCGCCTTTGTTTGCTCCAAGGCGAAGTGTGCGCCAATAAAACCACTCACAGTTCCACGATTGGAGCTCCAAGCAGCCGTACTAGGAACGCGTTTGTTGCAGACCATCATGGAGGAGCACACTGTCAAAGCGAGTAGCTACATCCTATGGACGGACTCCAAAACTGTGCTGCGCTGGTTGGTGAGTGAGCACCGCCGCTACAAACCATTTGTAGCCCATCGTGTGGCCGAAATCCTTGCCGCCACTAAGCCTTCGAATTGGAGGTGGATACCAACAGCCGAAAACGTCGCCGATGAAGCCACTAGGGCTAATTGCCAACCTGACTGCAGCTCCAATTCACGCTGGTTGAATGGACCTACGTTTCTACAAGCTGATGAGCAATATTGGCCAATTGCAGAGGAGATAAATGATCACCAGCTGGAGGAGGAAGAGTTACGCCCGAAGTTCGCATTGGTCATTACGAATCACAGGGTTGTTGAGTTCAAGCGTTTTTCATCATTTATTAGGCTCGTGAGAGCAACCGCATGGGTCCAACGTTTTGTGAGTCAATGCCGCCGCCGCCGCCCCCCTGGTCACGAGTACGGCCTCACGTCGTTAGAGGTCGATGCAGCAAAATGTCTTCTGTGTCGCCTAGCACAGGAGGAAGCATTCCCGCTTGAGCTAAAACAAATCGAGGAGGGTCTCGGTGTGTCACGAACCAGCGACTTGTTCCAGTTAAACCCGTACATCGATGAATGCAGACTCTTACGCGTTCAAGGACGAATCGATGCTGCCAGCTGGTTGCCTATGACGACGAGGCGACCGATTATATTGCCGCCGAACCATGACCTGACGAGACTGGTGGTTGCCCATTACCACGGTAATTCGAAGCACCAGAACACTGAAGCTACCATCTGCGAAGTTCGCCGCCACTACTGGGTACCCCGCTTACGTCAGCTCTTGAGAAGTGTCATCGCTAATTGCCCTGTTTGCCGATTATACAAAGCCACTCCAGTTACGCCGATTATGGGACCGCTACCCTCTGACCGCCTTACGCCATTTGTAAGAGCCTTTACCTACACGGGGCTCGACTACTTCGGGCCAGTTGTCGTCACCGTTGGCCGCCGACAGGAAAAACGTTGGGTGGCGCTGTTCACCTGCCTCACGGTAAGGGCTATACACTTAGAAGTTGCGCACGATCTCAGCACGGATGCGTGCATCATGGCAATCCGAAACTTTATCAACCGACGTGGTGTTCCCGTGAGAATGCGTTCTGATAACGGGAAGAACTTTGTTGGAGCAGACCAAGAGGCCAAAAGGTTTTCCGAAGTCTTCGATTGCGAAAGGGTACAAGGCGAGCTGTCATCCAAAGGTGTTGAATGGCGGTTTAACTGCCCGCTGAACCCATCCGAAGGAGACGTATGGGAACGCATGGTCCAGTGTGTAAAGCGGGTGCTGCGCCAAACCCTCAAGGAGGTCGCGCCGCGTGAGCACACATTTCAGTGTTTCCTCATCGAAGCCGAGAACATGGTCAACTCTAGGCCGCTCACCAACTTGCCGATCGCAGCCGACGAGGAGGAGCCCCTCACACCTAACCACTTCCTGCTTGGGTCAGCTAACACGGCGCAAACACCGAGTGCCGACGTTGGGCCGGAGAAACTATGCGCCCTAAGGAAGCAATGGCGCATTGCGCGCCAGTTGCGTGACCGTTTTTGGAAGCGGTGGATCGCGGAGTACCTGCCAACTCTGACGCGCCGGGCAAAGTGGTGCCAAGTCTCGTCGCCGTTGAAGGAGGGCGATTTGGTGTTCGTGTGTGATGCGAGCATTCCCAGGCGACAGTGGTGCCGAGGTGTCATCCAGCGTGTCTACCCAGGAGCGGACGGAACCGTGAGGCAAGCTGATGTGCGAACGGCACGAGGTGTCATGCGACGAGCGGCGTCTAAATTAGCCGTTCTACAGCTGGAAGAGAAGTGAATCAGGATGTTTCACGGGGGGTGGGATGTGGCGAACGGCAATTGGCAACGCCGATTGCAACCCTGCGCGGCAGGAGCGTGACAGCTGCCATGTCAAGTTCACGTTGGCAGCCTGCTTACCGTGGTTCCGGTTCGTTGGCGGCACTTTGATTCGAGGAAGCCAACGGAACGGAACCGCGGTAAGTTTGTCTGCCACAAAATTATATTTTATTACTATTTCTATAATTGTTATTCATAACAATTAAAATTTCAGAAATAAATACTGCTACTTCCGGTATTAAAAAACGAAGTTTCTCATTCCTCGACACTTTGCTTTTCGACAGCGCACAGGTTCGCACAGCCTACTTACATACATACGATTATATGTTAATATTATGTGTATTTTTTTTTGCATACGGTGTTGTTGAGATTGCGCACAACATCACTAGCACAGCATCGTCACCAAGCAATGTAACAATTTAAAAAGAATGCAACCGCGACGAGTGGAAGAAGATGCCAAGAATTAATTAAATGGAAAACTATAATCAAAGATGAAAAGGAAATGCTGTCACAGCTGGCGGCTACTTGCATGCATACGTAAAATTAACGATTGCATGTGCAATAACTCTTAAATGATTTAATTATTTAAAGTTTCAGGCAATGTGTACATTACCCAGTTTGAGTGTCGATTGCATGTGTGGTATATGTAGATTGAAACCTACTTGATTAAAGAGTAGTTGCGGGTAGATTGTGTTCTGAGGTATTAAGGTGGGGCACATGCGACTTCAATAGAAGTCACAGAGTGCGACATTGAATTGGGTAGGTTTTGCATGAAATGTTACCAAGTTCGTAATTCTTTGAAATACATCAAAAATTAACTCTTTTAAAGGATCCAGAGATATTGAATATGTATGTATATACATTCAAAGTTAAGTTTTATGTATGACTATGCAAGTATGCGGCATAAGTTTTATGGCGTAAGCAAGCGATTGCAGGCGTATGTGCATTCTGTTTTTTTTGTTTTTGTTCAATATTTTTTTTCTTTGCCATGTCAGCAGAATTTTCTGCTTACGCATTCCCTTAATTTAACCGATAATTACAGCCAATCATTTCACTCGCTGCAGCTGGATGCTGCGCCGCGCTTTTTCGTGTGTCATATGCCATGCAGCAAGTTTGTGTGTGTGTGTGGGTGAGTGTTGGGGAATTTCAGCTGCATTGAGGAACATTATTCAATCGCTCACTTCTGGTTCGGTTTGTGTTTGTGCTGTCACGCTCTGCCTTTTTGCCTTTTGCGCTCATTGTTTCAATATTTTTGTTATTGCCAGCGTTGGGGGCACTTCCCCGCACGCACACTTTGCTTTGCTTAACTGATTTTTAATAAAATTTTGTAGTTAAAATGAAAAATGAGTGCTCGCAAAATGACTGGAAAAATTGTGTCACACTTAAACAAGAATGAGCGATTTGAATTTTGATTATTAATGCGGCTTAAAATTGGCTTAAATTAAGTAAAATGCATTAATTTGAAAATATGGTTAAGTATTTATATTTTTAAAAAAGGATGCGCATTCATATTCTGTCACAAATTTAAATTTGCACATATGCATGTACAACAACAGCGTGCGTACAACAACTGCAACAACATTATACTTTGGACAGTAATAAGGCTTTTGGCATAATTTGTGCACTGCAGTCGGCAGCATTTGATAAAGCAGCGGTTGACCGCCATTTCTCTGGACTTTGCTGATTGTGCTGCATTCATTGTTTGCTGCGTGTTCAGTAGATTTACGCAACGGAAGCTGCGTAACGATGCGCTTGTGGCGGCACGCTGTGCGCTGCTTGAATGGGACGAAGTTTGAATGGAAATTTAAATGATTAAAAAAATGCAACTGTGGCAGTCAAAATGGAGAGATTGCAAAAAATCAAGTGCACTGCTGATTGTTTCATATTTATTGTAAATACACAACCGAATTTTATTGTTTCGTGATTTTGTTGTTTGTGCTTCGCGTTCGCCTCGCTCTGGTAGGCAAAGTTGTTCATGTGCCTGTTAATGTAATCAGTTTCGACTGTGCGCCAGTGCGCGCCATCACTGTGTTGCCGCATCAACTCATTCAAGTGTGTAATCGCTTTGTGTGTGTGTGTGTGTGTGCGAGTGCCTGCACATAACAAGTGAAAAGTGAATGCGCAGCACAAAAGGATTAAACAATTTTGCATTTTATGAATAGAATTCAATTTAATAGCAATTTTTGTTGATTTTTCCGCTCGCACAGCAACAGCGACAAAGAGCAGAGAGCGCGAATAAAATCATTACAGCTTATTGCTTTTCGGAAACACAACGTGGACTGGCATAACCGTAAAATTAAAATGCATGTTCGCATTGAGTCATTGAATTGAACCGCAATTGGTTAAAGGAAAAAAAACGATGAATTAAGTGTAACAACATAACAATAACATTTCGTATAGTAAGTTGAAGTCTTTCAATTCAATAAATGTATACATTTGGGACAACAATTTTGAATAAGACTTAAATCGTTAAAAAAGTTATGTAATCATTGTAATCTCTTTGGCGATTTATTCATATTTTACTCTATTTAAGATTTTCGGAATCACTGTTGAGACAATCATTTACAAAGTTTAAAAACCTTTTAATAAAATTAACACCGACTCAAAGAAATCGCGTGAAAAATGCCTGAATCCTGCAAGCAATTTGAATTGACTGCGTGGGGGTTGCGGCCGCCTTAAGCGGCAGCTAAGTGTGAGCGGTGAATGATGGTAATGCTTCATTAAATTAATACTAAACCAAACAAACGGCAGGCGCCAGCCATGTCAATGACTGTAACGGTGACAGCTTCGCCGATCGGAGCAAGACCACGTTTAAATGGAACTGGCTCACTTGTGCACGTGTATGTGTGTGTTGAGATGAAAATGCACAGACACAGCTATTCAGTGGAGCCGACAAATGTACAGTCACACAAACGCACACAATTGTGTAGCGTACGAGGCGCAAATAGCAAACGACAAATGAAATGCAAAATAAACACGCTCATGCTTCGGTGATTGCAAATGACTAGCTGGGGGAGGTGAGTTGGGGTGAGTGAGTCGTCCATGTGAAGTGCGAGGTATTTAAAGCGAGCATTAGGATGCTTGAACTTAAATTTGCGCCCTTATTGTGACATATGTACATATGTATTGACATGAATACATATACAAAACATATGTATGTGTATCTACGAGGGGCCAATACAAAATAGAGATACCTAATCCGCATTTGTAATTATTTTTACACTGTGAAACTTTACACAAGTTTTACTTTTCTCAAAAGAGAAGATAATATTCGCCAGAGTCGAATACGTTGTCTGTTGGTCAAAAATGTGGTTTTTTTCAGCATTTAAGGGAGCACATTTCATATAATTTGTGTGCGCTTATTAACGCTTTCAGTCACAATGTCCAATATATTGGACGACAGCCTCATACAATTCATATAGCGGGATGTTATTTTCATGTCGGAAAGGGTTAAAGAGATTCAGGCGCGGATTCAGAAAAATATTTCGGGGGGGGGGGGGGGGGGGTTTCAAAAAGTAATTCTTTAATAATTGTAAAATGTCTTTTAATTTGTATGTAGTTTTATAGGCGATCCAAATATTTCGGGGGGGGGGGTTTCAACCCCCCAAAACACCCCCCTGAATCCGCCACTGAAGAGATCTATGGGACCTAAAAATGGTTATATTAGTAAGTAATGTTAAATACCTTCAATCCTCGCCATTTTACTTTGAATGAAAAGGTTAATTTAATTGATGAAAGGAAATCGTTCTAAAACTAAAAATCGAAATCGGGCTGCTGTAACTAGAACTTGTGGATTCAATACATACATTTAGTACATATCGTATGATAAAAAACGGGCATTAAAAAAACGCAAAATTGAAATTTTTAATACATTTTTTTATTATCCCTTTCAAAATACTCTCCTCCTGCGTTAATACATGTATGCCAACGTTTGATGCAATTTTCCATACATTATTTATAGGCCGCCAAAGGTATAACCTTCAGCTCACGCAGCGAATTCTCTTTTATGGCCTCTATGGTCTCAAAACGCGTTCCCCGCAATGGCATTTAAGTTTGGGAAATAGAAATTAGTCACACGGGGCCAATTTTGGACTGTATGGTGCTTGGCTGATGACATTGGTTGAATTTTTGGCCAAAAATTCCGAAATATTCAAGGCCGTATGATGAGATGGCGGATTATCCATCAATTGTTCTTCCACAAATCGGGCCTTTTTTGCGAATGGTTTCACGCAAACAACGCGTAACACCTAAATAGTATTCTTTATTGACCGTTCGGCCCTCCGGAAGGTATTCGTAGTGCACCACACCACGAATATCGAAGAAAACCGTGAGCAAAAATTTGTTTTTGCACCGACTTTAGCGCTCGTTCTGCTTCGAAGCACCATTCGGACGATTGATGTTTGGTCAGCATATAAAATTCATAAACCCATGTTTCGTCACCAGTAATGATGCGTTCGATAAATTTTGGGTCGCTGTCTGCGCTGGAAATCATCTCTTTGGCCACATCAACATGACGCACAGCCACATCAAAAATCGACACACAACAATTTTTCTACTTCTTCGTATAGACACCGAATACTAATCTTACGATATTCGTCAAAATTTGACAGAACACCAATAAAAGTATTGCCAACGTTGAGAAAATAAAAATTTGCCGATTGGATAAGCGCGGCAATTCAAAATCTCCTTGTTTGATCATAAGGTACATTTTCGTTTGGCATTATTGAAACGAATGAATTTTGCACATTTTAATTTTATTGAATTTTAATGTAGTAATGAAATATCAACAGCTCCAGTACAAATTGTTAGTTTGTGAGCATTTAATGATGTTTCATAAATACTTTCGATTTAAGCATTCAGGGAAACTGTAAGGGGAAATCGGTCCATAGCAGATGAGCGGCTCAAGCGAATTAGTACGCTTCGTACTTTTTTCAATGGTAACTATTGTCACACACCTATGTTCACCTTTAAATATGATTTTAAAACGGAAATGAAAACAAGTGCATGCGCGCTTTCTCCGCTTGCTTGCATATGTATGGGCGCGAGTTTATGCAAAAGCCTATGAGCACAAAGTTAATCGCAACTGTGGGCAAACACAATCATAACGAGGTCAGCCTCGGCAAGTCGAGTGCTGTCTTGTTAAAATTTACATTTTTTAAATATGTTTTTTGCATGGGTTTGCGTGAGTTGCCTGCTCAAATTTTCAATTACCACAGCCATGCACACACACACACATACACGCGCACGTGCAAATGAATTGCGCACAGGAAAATGTGCAACGCAGTTGAATTTGCTCAGGGACCGTGTGAACACGTATGAACTTCCCACTTTTTCTCCATGCGAAATTTCAATGCACGCTCGTTAATGAGATATTTGTGTAGATCCTTTTCATACAGCGCGCTTTGTTTGTATGCACAACAGCGCAACGCAGCGGCATAAGGACACTGGAGCTAATTCATAAAGCAAAAATTGCCATAAACATGTTTCTGTGCTGAATGGCAAATGCACAAAAGTGCTGTGCAGTTTTTCGTGGAATCTATGGAGAATAATGCTTATGTTGGGTAACTCTTTTTAGCATTTGACGGTTATAGCTAAATGTAAATAAATGTGCACATACAATTAGCATTAGGCGAGGGAAAAATTTCAATTGAAAACAAAGCGATTTATTTAAAGCGGTCATGCAAAAACTGACATTTCATTACATTTAGAAAACAATTTAGTTAGTAGTTTCGTTGAAGTTACTGTAACTACATGGCCACCTTAATTGAACTTTCAGCACAACATGAATGCAATTTTTTCTAAATAATCAGTCGTTTAAAAGGCCTTAACAGTGAAATTTTTACTCATTGTTTTCATATATGGGAAATTATATTCAAGTGAAAAACCAAAACCCCTTTATTGCTGCATTCGCGGTGCTCACCTGCCAAATGAGACTTCTGTCAACTTTTATTACCATCATATATTATGCCGAGTTAGAGAACGGCAAAAGCGAAATACGTCGACAACAACCGTCACATCGCGCCAACACATTAATTATACAACATTTAAAATATCACTGGGCCTTTTTTGGAAAGTTTCAAAAGTCAATTTAGCTAAAAATAATAACATAAATTGCCTAATATGCGGCAGGTGCACATGCGATTGGAATATGCGGCAAAATATGAGCCTACATGCAGACACACTCACACACACTCACATAAATATGATTGTATGCTGGAGAAGTTTGGCAAAAGAAGCAATTTGAAATTTGGCTCGTGTCCTAAGCTACATTCAATTGGTTCGCCCTGTAGACCATCGAGTTGTCTTCATATGATATGAGCGGAATTAAAATCAGGTGCGTGCAACTCAACACGTCTACACACATATGTGGATATGATATCATTCCATATTGTACCGATTCAAACTAACTTTCAACCTATGGAAATCAAATTGAAGGGATGAAATACAAAATAGTCCACAAACCACACGAACGCTGATGGATGCATAACACAGCCAAGTCCTGTGGACACTTTTGGCTTCAATTATGGCAATCACAGCGACGGCGCTACTAATGCGCCAGGATTTTCCATAATATTAAGCAAACACACATGTGCCTAGAAAGTCCGACATAAACCGGTCACAAAACTTCAGAATGGGACATACGGCATACAGCACAAAGCGCACGAATGCCATATTTTATGGCCATTAAGAGGGATAAGTGTTGACACTAGTGGCGAGGCGCTGCAAAGCTGGGCAAGTGTAGTCAGTGTGGATTTGGATGATAATCTCAGATTTATCGTAATGCTGCGGCAGACACAATGACACAGAAAATTGGAAGAACAATAACAAACTATTGCGCAAACACATAACATACACATTAACAGTGTTAAGTACACATAAGCAAATCAATTGGGCAGTGGTGTGGAATATATCAGAGGTAGCAAGACGATTTGACGTTTGTCTGTGTGGCGGCGTTGTGACAACTGTAGGTCGCCTCCTCCCTTCAACTATGCGTTTGAAATGTGTGGTTGAAAAAAATTAACAAATATTGCCTAGACCTTTCGATTCAAACGAATAACATTTATTTATTGAATTAGGTATATTATGGGAAAACTGGATTGAATTTCCTCGTTAGTGAAACGCAAGTCAAAGCTAAAATTTGCTGAAAATATACGTAAAACGATTCGACATTGTTTCCAATATTATTCATTGCTTGGCGTATATAAAATTTTTGCTTAGATTTAGCTTTTAATCGCTCGTTGTTGCTGTCTTCTCAAGCAGAGTTCTTTGGCCTTTTGACGCATAACTTTGCCGTTTCAATAACGTTCAATCGCCTCCACAAAAAAGGCCCCATAGTTCAGCTGTTGGTGCTTGACAGTCTGCTTCGTGATCACATACTGCACCACATCACGGCTGTTCGGGCGCTTGACCACCATTGCTTGATCGCCGAACTTCTCATCGTAAACACCAAAGACGCACACTTCAATCACATCCAGCAGGCTGGAAACGGTTTCCTCCATTTCGTGCGGCGAGTAGTGGATGCTGCAGTACTTCAAAATGTCCTTTCTGCGATCCAACACACATAAATAGTCCTCCTCGTCCATGTAGCGATGTCGCCGGTGCATATCCAATTGTCGGCATCCATAATTTCGCGCGTTGCTTTATCGTTGCTCATGCAGCCCCGCCATTTGGTTGGGTCCCGCGCCCAAATCTCGCCCACCTCCTTGCGGCGAAGCGGCGATTTCGTCTGCTTATCGACAATCTTCTCCTACATTTGGTAAGAGAAGATCAACGCTTTTTGGCTTGGATTTTAGAAAGTTTGCCGCGTTTGGCCCTTTTATACTTTTAAATTATTTTGGTACATAAGTAGGTTTTCGTTTTGTTACACAGTGCCACACTGAAACAAGGGACAAGGTCAAACCCATCTGATTCGATAGAGGACCTCAGTAGATGAAAAAGTGCCAAGGGATTTTCCCGGAATTTTCGAGTTTTTGCCCAATTCGATGTTTTAAGTAAGCAGCTACGAGATATTCTGTACATTAAAACAAGAATTCAGCAAAGTATAATTTTTGAAATGCTGTAGTGGCCAGTTTCATATTGTGAACCGATGCCTTTCGACCTCAAAGTTGCCTGAGAGCAACTTTACCTATTTGTGATCTTGTAGCAAAAGCGACGATTGATTTTTGGGCTTAATTTAAGTAGGCACCAACAAAATAATATTTTACAAGTGAATTCCAAGCAAATTATAAAAATGTTGCTGTTATCCACAAAATAATTTTCAATAATTTGCAGCGATATCAGGGAAAGTTTGTGTTCGAATTGAAGTCTACGGATTGGGCGCGTTTGATTAAAACCCTGTTTCTTTAATAATGGTTAAATAAAATGAAAAAGTGATAATTTTGTATTTTTCCATAAATATTAAGTAATTTTTCTGTAATTAAAAAATATTCATACACAATTTATTTAATTTGTTTTAAGCTAAAATAAAAAAATATATATCGAGACAAAGGGTAAAATTCGGGGTCGAAAGGGTTAAATAGATCGAAAGATATAATTGTCCAAATATTTCAATGCATGCCATTAGATTGGCGGGAAGATTGAGATTTAATTACTGAGAAGAGCTCTTTCATATTGGTCTATGGTCTATTGGTAAAGGCACCCAGTGGAGCAAGTCATGCCGATATATATGACCACCTTTCATGATTCTTATAAAGCCAACCATAGAAAACATAAACTTAAATTGTATTACAATATCTGCTTAAGCAAATGCTCAACTCATATTCTTTGCATAATTTTTTTTGCAAATACCACAAAAATTTACTGTACTATGAGCGCATTTGCTGGTCAGGCGAGAGTATTGAAAGTCATGGAAAATAAACATATTCTCAACCAAGATATAAGCTAATATAATCAAGAGCATCAAGCAACTAACGCCAGCAGTCCACACTTCAAAAACATTCAAATGCGTTAAGGGTATTTCCGTTTACTGCACTTTGCATCCCAATAAAAGCGACAGAAATCTTTACTTTTCGCCCATCGTTTCTGCGCATTGCAGATGTCACGTTGGAATTGCTGGGTAACTGCAATTTTGTTGGCTGCAATTAAAACGCCAACACAAAGACACCGAAGCAGTGAGAAAAAATATTTCGACACTGCAGCGTGATTAACGCAAAAATGCTGCTCACTTTTGCTTCTCGCTTGTGCGTTTCAGTGCGCCTCGCCGCACCCCGACGTGGTCAATTCGTGCTGAGGCTGTGGCAAAGATGGCAGCGTTGCGTTGGCAACATTGACAAAACGCAGCGCTCGTTGCTGTTGCTGTGATTTTTTGCAATGAAGCTCCTCGACCGCTTCTCGTTAGCGGCGTGCAGTGCTTTTGCGGCGAGAAGCGTGCTGTTTCTTGTGCTTTTGTGTGCAGCATGCAGCCGAGAGGAATTACTGCTGCCGTTTCCACTTGGGCGAGCGAATTTAATTAAATTATTTCTGTAGTATGTTTTGGAATTTTTTTCTCGTTGCTCGATTCCGATTGCTCATCGATATTTTTGAGATTGAACATGGCTCGATGTGCAATGGTATATGAGCGTTGAACTGATTAATTTGATTCAACGTTTGATAGCTGCTTAAATGCAGTTTCATTACGCAGCGATAATTACTGCGAAAACTGCTTGGTGCATCACTGAGATGGTAGCAGTTTCTAATGACAGAAATACTTTTACTGCTGAGCGCACAGCTTAAGTAAGAGAACTGCAATGGCAAAACGAATTAATTATTTGTATTTGCGGCCTTTAACGGGTTTGACTAAACTCGCAATTGCCAAATGATAAGATTAAATTCGTTTCAGTTTCGGGAGATAAGGTTTAATTTTTGTTAGCCAGAGGCTATAATTTTAAGCAGATTACGATTGAATTAAATTTGAATGATTGATTGTGATTTAGAATGCCCGGCCTATTCAACCACTCTTAAATGCCCAATGGAATTATGTTACAAAATGGGAGTAAAATTTTTTTTTTTTTTAAATAATACCTACAGTTTTTGTATTTAATTTGGCTTTAGAAAGTAGTAAAAGTTACAGAAGATGCTAAATTAAATAGTTAAATAGTTTGATATTTTAACTTAACGCAACATCAAATGACAAAAAATCTGCAATCACATGGCAGTTCATCTTGTTTTGAAATCAAAAATTATTCTTATACTCAAATATTTTACGGCACAGCAGTCAATTTTTATAGAAGTTCGATTGCATTTACGTCTTTTCTACTTCATAGCATGCAAAATAATGGAAATTTACATTTGTCAACATTTACACTGCGTTTAACCGCATATGAAATCAAATTAAGTGAGCCAACTCAACTCAACACTCGAAGCAAACATTGTGAAAACAATGTAAACATGACAAACGTGTATGCGGTTTGAGTGTCAACAATTCATCAACGTTGATGGTCGAGCAGGGACTCGCTGGTATAAATTTGGAATAGAGTCAAATATTTGTTCTTTTAAAAAGTCAAATATTTGTTCTTTGTTTTTTTGAAAACTAAACTTTTGCTCGTTTTTGGTATATCAAAATTTATCCAGATTAATAATAAAAATATAAAATAACTAAGTTTGGAATTTACACGCATAAGTAAGTAAATACTTGCAGAAGTAAGCGCGGTGCCACGGTGCGTATGAGTGATATTTACCAAAGCTAAACTCAGCTCACGCTTCAATAGTAAACAATTTTACTACATTTTTATGCTCATATGGGAAATCTGTGTATATTATACAACAGCATTGCTGCGTTGAACGCGGCAGGTGGTTGTGCCGGCATTGCAACCGCTTTAACGCGGGCAGCTTTTGAGCGCTTCAAAAGTGAATTTATTGTATTTTTATGCATATTTGCCGGCTTTTTGCTTAAAGTGTAGGCAAATTGAAAGTTTAAATTTAATATGTATTACGTGTATTATGCGACAGCGTCAGCGGCAATTTGAGCAAGAAGATTTATGAGTGAATTAAGTGAGCGCACAAAGTGCCCGCTTGTTGCATGAAATATGTACTCATATACATGTATATATGTATATATATTATATAAAAGTGTGTATGCGCACGTTTTATATTTGACACATAACTTGCTACTGCTTTCGCTTTTCACGGTGAAGCCGTTGCTCGTCGCGGCGTTGTTATTGCAACAATTTCATTTATTTGCCATAACACAGCCAGCTATGCGTGCTGTCAACTGCTATGCGCATGTGTGTGTGTGTGTGCTTTTATGCGCTTTCCATTGCCTCATAATCGGCAAATATCGTAAAGTGAGTTCCTTAAGGAATCTTAAACGGAATTACGAGGCCTGAGTATTTAGGAACGAGCCAATAAACTGCTCGAAAATTGGACATTTAAAAGCGAAAAGAACTCTCGTCCGTCCCAGGATAACAGTAAAGAATGAGAGTAACCGCCAAGACTGTAAAATTTAGCGGCGGTAATGACGCATTCATAAAGCAGCGGCAAAAACGTGATACTTATTTCTTGACGAGTGTAACGTTTTTGATAAAAATATTTAAAAATAATTCGAAAAAATACGTTCATAACAGATATTTTCAATTTAGAAGGCATCCTTTGAAGCAAACAAGATTAAGTCGACGCCAACACATGATGAACACTTAAGAAACAACTTTTGCTACTTATGTGCTTGCGACAGCCGAAAGTTGTTTACAGTTGACTTTCAGTTGATGGTTTTAATTGGCGTTCATTTCCATTCTGATAGGTAGCACAATGCCGGGTGGTTGTTATTAGATTTATTGCACAAACCAATTGCTACAGAATAAAATTTGCTGCCATACAAATGAGATAATCGTGGAGTTCTAAATTTAACTTGTCTTTCTAAATAAACGCCCTAATGTGTACTAAGTAATAGCGGCCACTCGGCAGTCGCGATAAATCTACTTCTTCGACGCGTCGCTGCGTGGGCAATTGTCATTTCGGAATGTGTCCTTGCTTGCCAGTTTGTTGTTGCAAATATTTTGCGTTGAGATTGCTTTTTTGATTACGAGCATTGCTCAATGTCCTTCAAAGTTTTCGTGTGTCGGCTCTTAATTTACAAACACTTGACGCGTTGGCAGTTTTCCTCGAAAGACGCCAAAAGCTGGCAGTGGCGCTAATGTAAATATTTACTGTGACCGTGCACGGCTTTGAATTATTTATTTATTTGATTATTATTTGCACACAGACATGGGCCTATTGCGTTAAAATGGTAGTGCACTCTGCTTTTCATTATCAGTAAATAAAGTTAGTGATTGGTGGAAAAATATTGATATATCACAAAATGTATTTAGTGGAAGTGAAGGGTATAGTGAAAACTACAAATTTTAATGCAAAACTTTTATGTCTGAACTGTAGTGTAGTAAAGTGGAAAGTGGTAGTGGAAAGAGTTCTAGCAGACCACGTACTGGTAGTTGTAATGGATTTTAGTGGAGCACTTCCACTTTCTATTTGCACATTACTCGCACACACAAGTGATGTCTTAACACTTCGTTCAATAATGTGTGTGACTGACACATAGATGGCGGCACTAATACTAAATCAATATTTTTTTCGAAATTGTGAACCTTTTTAGGCTTACTGTCTACTACTACTGTTTAGCGGGTAGCGCGCTGGCTTCTCATACCAAAGGCTCCAGGTTCGATTCCTGGCTCGGGCTGGTGAACAACTCATCTACTTCTATCGCTATCCACATGAAGGGAATGAGAATTACAAGAATCGCACAAGTGCGCTCTTGGCAGGCAATGGCAAAACCTCCAAGTGTGAACGAAAAACTGCCAATCGCCGTTCGGATACGGCGTTAAACTGTAGGTCCCCTCCCCCCTTTCCCCATCCGCTGGAAATGTGTGCTGTAACATATGTTGGCAAAACAGTGTTGCATACACAGTTCAAAAACGGGTGAAATATGTGGTATCACAATGGGCCTTTCAGGCCTCCGAGTGTGTCTCTTATAGAGGCAGCCACCGCAACCTAACCTAACCTAGGCTTACTGTCAAAATTATATGTCAATCTGACCATTAGTTTACAAGTTACAGTGCTTTAAGTGACACTACTTTTGAGCAAAGCAATTCCGTGTGCTGATTTATCATTGTTTTTTAATGAAAAAAAATACTGTTCAATGCCAGGAATGGCTTTAATAGTTTTAATAATTGATTGGCACGACAGCCCGCTTACGCGAGACTAAGGCCTAGCTTCCCGCAGCCACCCGTGTTGTGCGTGTGAATTTGTACGCGGGTGGAAGGGACCTACAGTTTTATGCCGGTTCCGAACGGCAGGTTGGGAGCTTTTTCATAGGCAATTTTTACTCTCAGAGGTTTGCCATTTCCAGCTGAGAGGACAGCCACGGAAAGAGAAAACGAGTTTCCCGTTATTTTTTTTAGGTGTTACTACATGCAGTATTCGAACTTGCGTCGCTCTGCATTCGACTCGCTGGACCGCGCACTAACCAACTGAGCCACGGCGGCTGCCAGGAATGGCTTGAAAAACATTATTCGGACTCTGCTCCATCAAAAAGAACCATTTGTTATTGGTATGCCGAATTCAAACGTGGTCGTACAGACACCGATGACATTCCATCTACTGGACGGCCAAATGACGCTGTTATTCCGGAAAACGTTGAAAAAACACTGAAAATCATTATGTCCGACCGTAAAGTGAAAGTGGGGGAGATTGCTGACATTCTAAAGATATCAGCAGGCAGTGTACACACCATAATACACGAACATTTGGTTATGAAAAAGGTGTTTTCGAAATGGGTGCCGCGTTTGCTCACACCGGAGCAAAAACAACAACGAATCGATGATTCAAAGAGCTGTTTGGACATGTTTACGCGCAACAAGTCGGAGTTTTTGCGTCGGTACATCACAATGGATGAAACATGGATCCACCATTTCACTCCAGAGTCAAATCGGCAGTCTGCTGAGTGGCAGGCAACCGGTGAAAGCCGCCCAAAGTGTCCAAAAGCACAAACATCGGCTGGCAAGGTTATGGCGTCAGTATTTTGGGATGTGCACGGAATAATATTCATCGACTATCTTGAGAAAGGGGAAACAATCAATAGCGACTATTATATAGCGTTGTTGGAACGTTTGAAAGAAGAAATCGCGATTAAGCGGCCCCATATGAAGAAGAAAAAAGTGTTGTTTCGCCAAGACAATGCACCGTGTCACAAGTCGATGAAAACGATGGCAAAAATGCATGAATTGGGCTTCGAATTGCTTCCTCATCCCCCGTATTCTCCAGATCTGGCCCCCAGCGACTACTGGCTCTTCGCAGACCTCAAAAAGATGCTCCGTGGTAAGAGATTTGGCTCAAATGATGAAGTAATCGCCGAAACTAACGCCTATTTTGAAGGCAAAGAAAAATCGTTCTACAAAGGCGGTATCGAAAGATTGGAAAAGCGTTGGAATGATTGTATCTCCCTAAAAGGGGACTATGTTGATGAATAAAAACGAATCTTGGCAAAAAAATTTGTTTTAATTAGTTAGTCACACACATTATTGAACGAAGTGTTACGTATTGGATATACTTATTAACCCTCATCCGACGTTCAAAAAAAACTCACACATAAGATGTTCGGGTAATATTTCACCCATATGGTACTTTGTATTGCTTTAATGAATTTTTTGACCAATTATAATAAAAAATCATTTGTTTTCTTTAATCTTTATTATCTTTGATATCTTACAGATAAATAAGTTTTCAAAATTTTCTATATTTATTTGCAATTAGGGCAACTAGCATAGGTTAGGTTATTGTGGCTGCCCCTGTAAGAGACACACTTGGAGGCCTATTATGACACCCGTTGTGATATACCACAAATTTCAACCGTTTTTAAATGTGAATGTAACACTGTTTTTTTCAAAATATGTTACAGCACACATTTCAAGCGGATGGGGTCAGGGGGCAAGGAAGGGGCGTAATTAATTAAGACTTTATGTTCACCAGAAGTATACTTTTTTCAAGAATTGGAAGCATAATATGCCTTTCGATCCTTTTTGATACCAAATTGGCTATCTTCCAATAGTTTTTGTAGTTTTTTACGCTCCGAGTTTTTGATAAGATTTGGAAAAATTTCTGTATTGAGATAAGAAGTCAGCATGAAGATTTTCATCTCCGTAACGTTGATCTACGCAAAATCTTTAGCTTTACTCAAATCTAAGTCTTCAAGAAAAATTCGCACTCCCTTGCACTTTCTGTTGTGATTCCAGCTGGGACCGACAGCGATTAGTTTTTCGTTTGACGGTATAGTTAGTGAACACCTAATTGGTCTAAAGTGTCAACTGCTTTTGACTTATTGCAAGACGATATAATTTCGGGTAATTTTTTCTCATCCACATATTCTGGTTATGATGAGAAGTGCTTAAAGGGGCATCTTCCGTGAAAAGCCAGCAATTGTTTACTTAGTGTCCTTTTCATATGACGTACACAGCAGTTGTCACTAAACCCACTTTTCTCATATATCTTTTATTGGTGTTAACGAGGTTCATTCTTCATTAGAATCGTTACGTTCTAGGCGAGTGGTTTTGCCACCAGCTGAACGAAAAATTGGTCTACCTGTTGTGTAACTCTACAGATTATCAAGAGATTATCCATTCGAATTATAAACACCACTCAACATATGCCTGAATATCATCAACGCTGATCAATGCCAAACTGCCAAAAACTCATAAACCTTCATTTATTATCTCTAACATTGGTCTTCATTGGCATCTTGTATTGCTGACACACGACTTCAAGCATAGCGAGTTATACCAACTTTAGTTGAAATAATATAATTGGCGCTTACTTTTCCGTTAAGTTCAGGAGGCCCATTGATCCATAAAAGGTTTTGCCTATAAAAGCAGTTCAAAACTTTCAATCCAGTGACGTAATTGTATGGCATTTTCTGTTTGTGTTGCCTTGAATTTCCATACAATTTGTATATGGGTGAAATATCACCTGAACGTCGCCCACGTAACTTTTTTTGTAATCACCGTTATAATCAAATAATCAATATGTTGTAGATAATTTCTGAAACTTATATTGGTTTGCTACAAACACAGGAAACCTTAATCATTTTGATAAATAAATAGGAAAGTTACAGCATCTCAAAGTTGAAAATGGGTGAAAAATCACCCGAACGACGGATTAGGGTTAAAATATTAAAAAAAAATAGTTTTGAAAATATAAATGTGTGGATTGAATATTCTATGTACTGTCTACCATATATACTGTCGTATACACTTCCTTTTATCGTTGAAGTGCTGGCAAGTCATGTCTGAGCGGATTGAAATTTTATAGCAATTGTCTCAGTGAGAAGGATGACTCTAAACCTACCTTTTTATAATTGGAGGATTATGATCTTTATCCTAATGAATATTAGAACAAAAAAGAAAAAAAATTAAATATTTAAATAAATAAATAAAAATGTATTTTTATACGTAAATACGTATAGAATTAGCTTTCGGCCTTGCAGCTTTAGTCATCTCCTTCTACATTCTTTCTGAATGTAATTTGCATAATTACATAAGTGCGTAACGCCTCAAAGTGCCATGTTGACACGGTTGCTATGGATTATGGCATTTTTACGGCTTATTTATGTTCAGTGGTGTTTGTAAACGCATATTTAGAATTTGCATAATTAAAAAGATTAAAGTGATTACAAGCTAATAGTGTGTAAAGTGGTTTTCTCCATTAGCTTTCACGAAAATTCCATTCTGGTTGAGCGGACAATAGCCATGAACAAAAAACTTGTATTCATGCATTGCAAATATTTCTAAACATAGCATGAAACAAATTGCATATTCATTATTTTTAAACTCACACTTGCAAACCTAATATTATTTGCATACCTAATGAAACTGCTTTGAGTGATTGAAACATTGCTTGAGCTCTGGCGCAGACTTCATCTAACTAACGTAGTCCTAAACAAAAAGTCGAATGATATGAAATTGCACGAAATGAACACTTCCAGCTATTAGGTAATATGGAAAATGAATCAATGGGAAATGTTTGTGAAATTTGTATTTCCTTTTATGAAAATTGCGTACGCTTATACCTTAATTTCAGGCCATGGGCAGATTTATTTGCATTTGGGGATTGCTGTTTGATTCGAGTGCAACAATTTGTTACAGTGGTGTTGAGTGCCAAACGGAAGTGGAAAAAAATTGTGAATATGTAAATCAGAACACAGCGAACGTTGGATTAAATGTGGAGTTGAATGCGAGTTTTCGGTTGCTGAGATTACCGGAAGCATATCAAATCACACACATCAAAGTGATGTGTGGGAACCGCATCCTCGTGCGCATCAGTTACACGAAATATAGAGTGACCATATTTGCTTGAAATCAAAATTTATGAAAATAATGGCAACGAATAGAGACTGCAGTTGATGTGTGAGTTTTTATGTCATTTAAAATATTTCTGTGGAATTTTGACAAAAGCACTTAAGTCGACTTAAGTCAAATTTCCAATTTTTTTAATCATGAAGAAACAATTTTAATACGCTTCTTTCGGTTTGTTTCTACGACATTTAGTTACAGAGATATGACGTGTATAATTTAAACTTTTCTCGAGTTTTGTATGAGATTTGGTCTGCACCTCATCAGTTTTTTCGCTCTCCTGAACATTTTAAAAATTAGACTTAGGTTGTTTTGTCAAAATGCCACAGATTTCCTTTTAAATTTTATGCTTTATAATGAAAATATTGTACTGACATAGAAAGAGTAAGATTTGTATGTTTTATATGAAATAAAATTACAAATCCTTTATATTGCTTGGTTTGCTTGGTTACAAACAAGTGGGTTTAATAAATGACTTGTTTCAATTAATTGAGAGTTCAGTACGTTGACTAGTCTCAAGTTTAAAGAGTTGCAACAGTTTTTGTTTATACACAGACTTCATGGCAACATTTTGTGAGCAACATGTTGCACTGTTCATCACTCTTATCTAGTGCGCAGAATCCACTTCTCTTACAGCACTCACCTGATGCTGTCTCCGTAGTGTGGAAGGAAATTGTCAAATTACAATCAGCACAGAACGCAAATATATGAACACAAAACGCACAAAACTCTCTAAAAATACAATTCGGAAGGTACCAATTGATTTATTGGAACCGGTTCACATGCTCAAAACAATAAATTAGTTTAATAATGCGCGAAAGTAACCAGCGATTAATTATAAATAATTATATTTCGCAGACTATTGAAAAATTAACGAATTTTTGTACACTGTACTAACATTTGACTTGTGTGTCTGCATTTTTAGAGGCTTGCTTGGCCGAATGGTTAATGCGTTGAACCGCGAATCCATTCAGATCTGAGCCTGGATTCAGTTCGCAGCTGCCTTCTCAGCGGTAGTAGTAACTCAGTAAGAAAGGTTTCGGATGATAATAGCTATTTGACGAAAACATTTACTTTTGTATTCTTCTTTTTTGTTCTTTTATTCTTTTATTAAATTCAGTCAATGAACAAAAATGTTCTTACAGAATAAGTGAATAAATAATAAGCTCAAATTTTCATAGTAAGAAAAACAACATGAGCATTTTAACCCTTATTCTCATACCCAAACTTACTAACGTCGTTTGGCACCCGGGCTACCCGGGTACCCATTTCATGAAATTTTTAAGTTTTCAATATTTTGTTAATTAAAAAGTGTTTATAAAATTTTGATATGATTTGTTCGCTTTTCACCTAAATAACGAGGATCCGGAAGGTAAAAAAAAAATTTTCATTATTTGTCAGTTTTTTTCACGAAAATACATCGCAGTGGGCACCCGGGTACCCGGGTATGAGATAAGGGTTAAGCAGACCAGGTTGAGAATTTCTTTAAAGATTTAATCTATCAGAAGAATACATACATAGTGCAGTTAGTGATAACGACAAAATGACTTTCAACAAAGGAAATTAAGATTTTTTAGGCTTCCAACCAATGCAATGTGCTGATGAACTTTCGCGGCAGGAAATTCCAAACGACTGGGCATATTTTTCTTCAAGCTTCATTTTTCCTTTAGCCTGTGATGCAGTTCCTTGCCCAGTACTTATTTAATTATACAGTTGCCTCTACTGCAAATGGCTTCATTAAGTTTAATTCTTGTCATATTTAATGTCAAATTTAATTATTATGGTTTCATAAAAAACGCTTAAAGAATTACTGTCATTATATCACTTGTCACCGTTTAAGATCTTCACACCAATCTCAGACGCGTTTTTGGACATTTTTTGTTTTTCAATTCTACTTAATAATAAAATGTGGAATGTGACAATGCTTTTTAGCACTTTGACGGCGAGTGGCTTCAAGTGCCACTTTGGATTCCCGCGCATCAAGTTGAGGCCGGGATTATATTAGCGCTACTCTGAATAACGTAATAAAAAAGTTTACAAAGTCAGTCTACAATGGCGGCAAACGATTTCACAACAAACACTAATGCAATAAATACAAACGTAATCAAGGCGGGACGGGCAGCGCCACAGCTAAATATTTAATGGTGGCACAAAAACAGCTGCCGGACGGACGGCGAGTTTATGGGCATTTCAAGCATTATCGCTGGAGATGCTAGAAGTAGAATTTTGTAGAAAAGGCAATGAAATTACAGAAATATTATGAGTGAATTTTTGTGAATTATTTAAATAATTAGGGATTAGTGAGAATGCACAAGAACTCTTTGGACTTGAATTGCTATGATGAATTGCAACAGTTGTGGTTTAATTCAATTTGTGGTCACTGCAATCCGAAACTAATTAGGGTTTTTATATTCGGCATTTAGAGTTTGTGGCAGTTGCAATGTTGTGATTACCATGAACAGGAAAGCGACTAAACCATTTGCGGCTACAAATAGTTGAGACAGTGGAATCATCCTCAAAAAGGATTGCACTGGTATTCGAAAGATGCAGTCAACCGGTTTGGGAATAATTATTAATCAGCAAAAGTTCTCTGAAAGAATAATTTTCTGTTTAGTAGCCAGAATTATGTATATGTTTTTTATTATTTATGATCTACTAAAGGTGTGATCAGCTCCTTCAAACTATTTATCAGTTAAAACTTTTTGTTTGTTAAATGTGACCAATTATTAAGTTTTACCGTGTTACCGTTACCACTCGAAACCAAATTCAAACTTTGTGTAGTGTATAAATAAGCCGGTGCAGGCGGGGTACAACACATTCTTTGGGTTTGAATTGCAAAAGCCGCGACATTTTGCCTACAAAGTTGTACATTAATTGTATTTTTTTTAGTCAAGTATTAAAACACCAACAACAAAACCCAAATATTATGTGAAATTTGCGTCAAAAGCCGCAAAACACTAATTTACGGCCCTTTAACACGCTCGTGCGTCATTTGATTTTCGCACCAAGCCAAAACAACGCAGCTACCTCAAAGCGTAAAGAGCGCTTAACCGCAACGCCAGCAGCGGTCATGGTCGCGGCATCGACAACAACAATGCCACTCTGTAGCGCCAAACGAATTGAAGGCGTCGGGCGGCCACTCCTGCAAGTGACAAAAGCCAACGCCGACATGAGCGGCGCGCATAAATTGCCAAAGGAAGCGGAAATTACTTTGCCTTTTGGAGGGCAATGGCGTCGCCGCGGCGGTTTGGTCGCTGCCGCACGCACGCGCACACATACTCACACAAACACAAACACTGACTGAGCGAGGTGAGGGCCACTAAATACAGTGCTCACTGTAGCAGTGAAGCGGCGATTGCATTGTGTTCGGCTGGTTTAGTCGCGCGCATCAAACTAAAGTAAGGTGCAGGCAGAGTGTGTGTGTGGGGTCTGTGCGGGAGAAGAGATGAGCATAATTAAATAGTGATGAGAGAAAAAGAAAAGAAGTAACAATAAAGCAAGCAACAGCAGATAAAGAAAATTGACAAGGCGGAACGGCGGTGAAGTGAAATAAATAGAAAAATCGTGCACATTACTAAATGGCACCGAGCGAGGATGAGGCGGCAAGTATGAACCAAAATCATAAACATAATAAAAACAGTTCCTAAAATGGACCAAAGAGTTGTCGGCACTGCGTTCGCTGCTGCCGCTGATAACAACAGACTGCGGCGGCTCGGGGGCGAATTGCTGATTTTATGGTCTGCATCAAATGCTTAAAGGATTTGCTATGCTCTGCTGTCTACATGATTTCTTGTGTAATTTCGCCGCTGCTGCTTTTATGGCATGTCTCCGGCCTACTTATGCTGATGTGGCCCTGTTGCTGGAGCTGCTGATGTTGTTGTTGTTGTTGTTGTTGGCAGTATATCCGTGCCCAAATGTTTGGCACATTATCGCAGTTGTATACAAAGGATTAGCGTGGCTTAGGGCCATGGCAGATGTGTGCGTTTTATTTATTTCATATTGTAGCGTACGAAATATATACAAATATATATTAGTTTATTTATGTTATACTTATCTATATGGTGCGTATTTTTGTGGTTGATTATTATGGAATTGCTGTCGGTGTATTTCTGATAAATATGCTTACATTATTTGTATATTTTCAATATTTAATATTAAGCAGGTTGTGATCATCAGATTTTACTATTTCGTATGGGAAAATTGTAGGTTGTGGAGTATAAATAACGCTGCTCATTTAGAATCTATGATGAAGTTGCGTTTTTTTTGGCAGTTTTCTTTAACATGAAGAGTTTTCTCTTTAGTTTCTTGGCCATTATAATCAAACCGTGTGCTCTTTTAGTTTTTATTTTGTTGCTTTAGCTTTAAGCTGTTTGTACACAGCAGTAGTTGCTCACATTGTTGCCAATATTTGTGCGAGCATTTATTTCACTCTTTCTGTTTCCGTACCTCAAACACATTTGGATTCATAGGTTGCACTTGTTTACTCTCCATTAGGATAACTTATGCAAATATTCAGCCAGTCCGATTTCCATCAAGCCGATTTCAGCAATGAACAAAGGCCACACAACTGAATTGTTTATCCAACAGATAACGTCGCACGGTGGGGAAAGACAGGCAAAAACGCTGGCATCGCCTGTTTTGAGCTTTCGAATCTATAGTTTTTGCACTAGAGAACTGAAATTTCGTTATTATCTTTAGAATTATTCAGAGAATTGTATGGTATAATTTTTTTATTTTTTTATTTCCCCTACCAGGAGCTGGTACCCTACAGTCGGATGTTAAGAAATATGCAGAAATATATAGTTTTAGAAATATGCATAATCAGAAGCCAAAAAAAAATAAATCAATATTTTGATAACTGATTCTTGTAGAAGATCAAAAATAAAATTACACGTGTTTGAGGATTGTTTTAATTTGAGCACTTTTTCGCAGCACGGTTTATGTTTTCCGAGTGTATAACAAAAGATTTAATAACTTCGGAAAAAAAAGATAAAGAATTGAATTTTCGCATAACGGTTTCCCATATGTAACAATGAAACCAATGAAAACAATTCGCCCACGGCCACGCCTACTCTTCATACAGACTTTATTTTGAACAATATTAAAATAAGCTAAAATTTTGCTGTCATGCATTTAAATGTTCTTTAGAGACACTTGGCCCACTTTTATAAAAGTAGGCAAACTCTTTCTTAAAAAAATCTAAACTATTCATTTACTTTTATAAAGCACGGAAAAGGTTAACTACAAGTATAACTTTCCTCACTAAAAATTAAACTAATTATTTATTATGTATTTCAAGGGGTTAAAGAGGCATGTCACACATATTTCCAGACAAAAATATCCGTAAACGGATATTTAGATCTCTATAAATATCTCAAAAGTTACAGTCCAGAGAAAATCCCGATTTTTTCTCATTTTTATCAAAAAATTAGGAAGAGGTTAGATATTTTTTTTGTCAAAATAAATATTTTTTAAATACAATTTTTGGATATATTAACTGATTAAATATCATAACCCCATATGTGAAAAATTGTGGGATTTCATTAAAAAATATAGATTCTACGGGCATCTGAAGACAGCCTTGTTAACGATAATTTGCTAAAAGTGAAAATAATATAATAAAACGTTCAACTTTGAAAGGCCGTAAAGTCCAGGTTATGGGATGAAGAGACTTGAAAAGTTGATTTGTTGTCTCGCTAGTCTGTCATATTACGACAAGTAAAAAAAAATTCAGATTCGCAACTTTTGGGTTTCCTCCAATGCGAGCGTTTTTGCCTGTTTATTCCCAACGTGCGTCGTTAATACAATGATACGCATAGGTGGGTGGGGGTGGGTGGAGTGAAATTAAAATTCAACTGTTTTGAAGGCAAACATCGGATTTCGTATAACTTAAGCTGTATAGCGCTCCAACGCCCTACGACCTACATCCCACTTTACACTACGCACCACGCTGGACACTTTCGAAGACATTTTATTTTAATTTCTTGCATTGTGATGTAAATTGTTTGAATGTCAATATTGTTGTTGTAGTTGCCACAGTACTGAATGCGTGCTCTTTGACGTGTTTCATGTGTGATCTGGTGTGCCCAGTGTGGAATGATACCGAAAGTATCTTAGCCGTGTGTCGTACAAATCGACAGCAACTTGGCTGAGATCCTTGCAAGTGCAGTCTCCTGAGCCGATTTGCTTGTTCTGCTAATTTAAGCAATTATTGAAATCTCAATTGGAACATTTGTTTTTGAATATGGGAATCGGAGCAATTAAATTGCATGGAATTGAAGGGGAAATTACGTATACGCAGTGGTGTGCCTGGCAATAGGCAGCTGCAAAACTCGAATTCAAAATCGATATCAAAAATTATGCGTTTAGTTTCAACAAAGTAGCTGTCAAAGTTGTCAGGAAAAGAAAAAAGTTCAAGTTGCAGAAAAACTGAAGCGCTTAAAATGCAGACATCAGGATTGCAGCATTGCTTTGGCAAAAAAACTAATAGAACATCTTATTGACAGTTTGAATTAAACAACATAGTCAAATTTGAATGAAGACATGCACGTGTTTCAGTGCTTCGTTGGCACGCAAAAAACACAACGAAGTGGTCGACATACATAGAAACGAGAAGCCAAATTCTTCAAATTCTTCAAACAACTTTGGTGTATTTTCGTCGAATTCGGATTTACTACTAAGAAACAATCTGTGACCCTATTACTAGGAAACTATTCGCGCACCAGTGACAGTTAAAAGATGCAATTACTATAGAATAATTTTAATAAAAGCTTATAAAAGTATGTAAAAATATTTGAAAAGTTTTGAGTTTCTCCCAGATGTGCCATAGTATAGATGTCCCGATAAACGACGACTTTAAGTCACACATCTTTCAGTGTGTACTATATGTGTGCGTGTGCCATACGAGACACACTTATACACATGAACCACTCACGACTAAAGCAGAATGAAAGGCGCTGCACACAAGAATGTATATTTTCGTAATTTTATTCGCTTCCGTTGTGCTGTATGCTTTTCATTTTCTTAATCAAATATTGCACAAAACAATTTCCGTCTGCCGCAGCTGTGCGTCGCCTTCCGTTTTCCCATTGAATCGATGGCTTTGGTGCGGTGTTGCGGTGATGCTTTGTCATTGGTGTCACTGGCAAAATGTGCACTTTATGCCAGTGTTGCCCTTTTGATGCGCGCGCGGCGGCTGGCAACTATTGCAGCCACTACTGCTGTTGTTGTTTTTGTTTTCTTCTTTTCCCATTGGCAACAGCAGCCGAGCAGTCGAGCAGCCACAGCTCATTGCCGGCATGCAGATTGTGTGCAATGGAAAGTGCCGCTGCTGCTGCTGCTGACATTTGCACTTTTAACTTGACAACTGTCTGCCTTCCCACTTGAAAGTGAGATAATGCTGCTTGGAGCAAATCTTTTAATTTTCCATTCACATTTTGTGTATGCACAACGCATTTGAAACATATACAAACTTATACAAACAGAGAGCGAATACACTCAGAATATATTTGCCTGAAATCAATTAGTGGTAAGCGGGTTCACACATGCATATAAAACTGACGTGACAGTGCAACTATGAGACTATGACCTACTGATGACTAGCAGCAGAACATTTACCAACGCACAGAGTGTTAGTTCCTACCTGTGCATGTGTTTTTTGTATGATAACTTCTGATGATTTTTCAGAGTGCATAGCATACGTGTGTATGCATAAATCTTTTCATGTTGACGTGTGGATTTGTGCAACTTTACAAACATAACGTCTACTGAACGAAGAATTGTTTCCTTTTTTAATATTCAAAGGATATGAATTGAGTGCAAATAAAGACTACAATAACAAAAGAGAATATACAGTGAAAAAATGGAATATTAACGAGAACAGCTTAAACTATTAGAGCAAAAACCAAAACCATTGTTCTTTGCAGTCTTACAAAAATGTACGATATAACCAACGAGTAATTATAAAAGCGCATAAAGAGTATTTACTTATCTTAAGAGTATATACTTCATATTCGAAATTAAAAAAAAAAAAAAATTTATAAAAAAAACATAATCACGAAAAACGGGATTTCAAAAGTAAAAAAATTTTACAAAAAACTGCATCGTAAGACATACACAGTTTTTTGTTCTATGTACGAGGGGCGTTCAATGTATTCTCGGTATCGGGGTGATTTGATATTATTTAGGGTAATTAAAATATATCATTAACTAACAACATTATCTGAGGGTATTTATATAAAATAAAAAAAGACCTCAGGGGAAAGCGATTTGCTGACGATAATGAGCTCAAGTCCGCTGTAAATGAGCATTTTTCGGGCATTTCGGGCCAAGAAAAAAATTATTTTTTTAAGGGAATAGAAAAACTTATTTCGCGATTAAACAAATGTATTAAAATCATGGGAGACTATATTGAAAAATAAATTTTTTTCAAAGTTTTATCTTTTTTCTAACATACCCATACCGAGAATACATTGAACGCCCCTCGTATATGAAAACACACTTATCACATTGGTAAAGGTATAAGAGTCATAAGACGAGGTTATGGATAAACACTTTTGGCGTTTTTTCCACAAAGTATAAAATGTGCTGCGTTCACTTCTCTTGGTTGATCCTATCTGCTCTATCAGACAAATAATATTTTTGTTCTTGGCTTGCACATTTTTTAAACATTTCATATTGCCGGCTATGCCTTGTTACTAGCAACATGTTGCGCCACTGCATGTTGCTGACGTTGCTCAAATAACACTCGACAATTCTTCGTTCTCTGCATTGCGACGAGTGTCCACTAAACACAGCCAGTTCAACAATGTACCAGGCAGCAGCTGCATCACATCCGGAGAGTCACTATCACATATCCACACATACATACTGCGGTGTATGCGCACTTTGGCCACTGTTCGAATAGAAACATTGCTGAATGGCGACTGACTGTGATATCCATTACGAAAGGTGGTGATGACAGGTCTTCAGTGATGCTGCAGCGGGCATGCTTGCCGTACGTTCACGTTAACTTCATAAAATTGAATGATCAATTTAAGAACGGAAGTAATTACGTGTTTGCCAATGACCTGTTTGGCAGCACGAATGGAGTCAAATGACATTTAGTAAGGAGAAAATGATTCAAAACAGATGAAGACTGCAAGATCATCGCCCCGCTCGAAAATAAAGAGCGATAAAGGCCAAAGATAAACAAATAAATACGTATAGAGATTAGAAATAAAAATCAATGAGGAAAAGAAGCAAATATGTATCTTTAAATGCTGCTGGGACGTTCAATCCCATTTAATTTGATTAGAATGTTCCACTGAATTATTTAGTTTCAATTTTGTTTGCATTTCCTTGAGCACAGGAAAACTGAGAATGGAATGTGGCTTCTATTGATTGCGAAGAGTACTTATGCACAGCTTTTGTCATTGTTGTTTTTAAATTGGGTTGCATTACATTCTAATGCTAAGTAAGGGGCTTCTGTGACTATTTTCAATTATTTAAATGTACAAACTCTTAATCATCTTAAGAGAAAAAAGTAGTCAAAAGTAAAATTAATAATACACTCAAAAAACTCCATTGAAAGTTACCCCGGTTATCAAAGTAAAATGATGCGCCTTTATTAAAAACTACACATATACAGTCGTGTCTGGATATAGTGAACTAATTATTGCAAGGCCTGTTTACGTATCGAAGTTGTTCACTATATCAAGGTTAACATTTTTGTTCAAAAACTAGTTTTATTTGCTCAAAAAACACTTTTTGTTTTTTGATTAAAATTGTTTGGATGTTCACTATATTGAGGTGTTCACTATATCGGGTGTTCACTATACCCAGACACGACTGTATAGTTAAAAAAGTATAGGTCGCACTTTTGTGCCGATGGCAGACAGACTTCTGAGAATTAATTCATCTCTGTTTCATGTTGTTTGGTCCTTTTCTTGTGTGTAAAATGCAGCAAAGAAAAAGCTGAAGCTAGCACTGAACTTCCAGCTAAGTTTTGAATTTGTTTAATGGACACAGACTAAGTTTGTTGCATTTCTGAAGTGAAAGAAACTTACCACAATGAGCATTTATTTCATAAGCAACGTCAGGTATAATTATGATGCAAAACCATTAAAGACATTGAGTAATTTTGTGGCATCATGTCTCCACTTCAGGCTTCAACGAAAGCAACAACTAACAAAGTGAAAACTTTACGGTGTTCAAAATGCCGAAAACGGACGCCAGAGGCAACGTGAAACCTCAGGTAGCGCAAAACTGGTTAATGAGTGTAAAGATGGGTAGATAAATACGAGCAAAGATGAAGAGTTCCTAGCAAGTTTTGCATTTGTGGGAATGACTTGCGACCGCCAGTTTGATTTATGCGTCTTACAGCATGGAGTACCATGCATAAATATTCGAAAATATTTTTCTGTAAGGTTTGTATGGGCGCATATTTGCCTTTTTTCAGTCAGTAGGGTTTCGCAGCAAAGTTGTGTTTGAACTGGGTTGGCCGCTGAACTAAGCACAGATCGGGGGAAAACAACAACACAAACAACAATGTTTTTGACATTATTTATAATGCTGGTGTAAAAGGCTGCTTGTTGCTTCCCCATTTCCACATACAACTGCACAATAATTAATTGATTCACTTGTGTTCCTGTTGCGTGGACAAATTTTTTTTTTTATTCTTGTCATCTGATCGATGACTGAAGTTTAATTGTAACCTTAGTGTTCGAAGAAGCCAATGCCGATCGCCTATCGAAGTCATTCTTGGTGGAATCCGCGTTCAACTAATTTAGACTGAGAGAAGTAATTCTTTACGTGTGGAAATGTGCTGCGACAAGCTGCGTCTCCGCAAAGCGCCAGCATCGCCGACATGGTAAGCTGGTAAACTGGCTCCCTTTATCCCTTACAAGCCGTTGCTCATTGTTGACGGCTTTTCCTGCTCGCTGCATGCGGTCAGAGCGGCTTTTGCTTTCCCCATCGTTTTCCGTGTACCGTTGTCTGGCCTGCTTATCTTTTGCTTTGTTGTTGTGCTCGTTTCATTTGGTTTTGTTTTCGAAAGTAATTTAAGATTGCAGAGTGCAATTTTCCTCCTCAAAAGTTGCCATTTTTGCGCTGCTGTGGCTTTCTTGTACATTTGACGACGAGCGAGATGACTCAATGAAATATTTTCTGTATCTTATGCACAAAGTACAAAATTGTATGTGCTTAAAATATTACGTTGTTGTTGAAAACGTCATTTCTGGGAAACGGTAAGAGATATTGATTGATTTGTTTTTAAAAGACATTGAGGAAATTTATGAATGGAGTTTTCTACGTTTTCGATTTGAGATGACACTCTGATGTTTAGTAAAAGTAAAAAGTAAAATAGTAAAAGTAAAAGCTTGGCGTTTTTTTTTTTAATTAATAAATTAAATTCAAATTTCATAAATTAAAATGTCGGATACTGCATACTTCAATCTTTAAATCAAATTTGGCCAGCAAAAAGTTGCTGAAAATTGCTGACTGTTTTTAAAGTAAGTGTTTGCTTTCGTCTTGTTGAATGCAGAAGTAATAAACACTTGGCTGGTGCAACGCAATTTACTGCACGATTAACTGAGAGTGCGGTGCGCGAGATGCGAACACTTTGCGAAAGACCACACAAATTCCACAACAAGTGAATGGCGCTTGTGAGCAAAGCAGGGAGGAGAAATGTTCTTGTTCTTGTGCTTGTTCCTGGCGTAATTTATACCACCGATTCCTTGCATCGGTTGCACGTTCGTTGCGGGCGGGCACTGGCAAGTGAGAAGTGAGAGTTTATGCGAAAATGAGCGTAAAGTGGCGCCGCTTCACGTAACGCAGCGCACAATGGCAAAGTGAAAAGTGGCAGCATTTGGCGCGCGTTCCGCTGCATTTGCTGCGCGTCGCCGGTCCGCCGGCCACCTGCGCAAACTTTTCGCATCTATGTTGCGCTTGTTTTATTATTGGTATTTCTATTTTATTATATTTATTTTTTGCGCTTCTAAGCAGCGCCCTCTAACTAGCTTCTTACACCAACCATTGCAGCCTCGTTTGCATAATTTATTCGCTGCCGCGGAACAACTTTAATTTCAAATTTTCTTCGCTGAAAGAGCGAAAATTAAAATAGTTGAACAAAATGCAGTGAAAAAAATCGTTTCACAATAAGTGCAAAGTTTTTTGATTGCAATGCGCAAATGTCAGCAGCGGTGGTTGCATAACTTTGCAGCGTATCTCACTGGCGCCTACACTCACAGTTTTGTTGTATACTATATTCATATAAGTATTTTTTGTGTTGGTTGTTATTTACAGCAGCAGAATTATTACAATTTTAATATTTCTCTCAGTTTTCCTCTTTGCTGCATTTTGGAAGTTGACTCTTTTAATTAGGTTGGCCGCTGGAAACCACGTTTCCGCGCAAAATTATAAAAGGTTGTGCTCACCCGGACTTTGTGTCAAATTCAAAAAATTTTTAATGCTCTTAGTTGTTTGTTATTTGTCTTTTCTTCTTGACGACTGGATGTATCGCTACGGATATATGGCTTTATCAAACAAAAAACGCAGCCATGAGTTCTTATATAGTTTTATTTTGGCTTCAAAGTTTGTTTTTGGATTATTTTATGTGTAAGTTTTAGCGTGAATTATTATTTATTTGAATAATCATATTGGAGCCGAATACTTTTCTAAATTTTTCCATTTTATGATTTTCTGAAAAGATTTTTATGTACATAAACTGATACATATATGTTTGATTTATTCTTGAATTTATTTTTTTATGGAAATTTCCTCTCTTTGACCTTGAGAATATCATCTAAAATAGGAAATTTGAAATGACAGTTTAAAACAGCAAATGGGTTAATCTTTTCTTAAGGTTCCTCACATTATTCAGTGCAATATCTTCTACCAGTTCACTGATGTTATGGTTCAGTTAGACACTGTTTTATTCGTTTAAAATACCCAACCAGCATAACCTTTCGTCAATTTTGAACTACCACAGCTTCCTCGCTGTGACTTTATATCGAATGTCTTTTAAGCGACATTAGCGAAATCGGTCATTGTAAGCGAAATGAAATTTCATGATTTATGAGACGCGTTGTGTGAATTTCCGGCTTCGCGGAGAGCAAAGTGCTACTCGCTGCTTAATGCGTTGGATTAGTTGAGACGCCAGAAACAAAAAGATAGATGATTTGCGTTGAACAAGTGATAATAATGATAAATTTTCCTTTGCAGAAACTAGTGTTTGAACAATGCGTTGCAACGCTGTTTAATTTTTCATAAATTCGCACTTTGACAGGTTGAGCGTCGCGTCGCGGCGTACATGTTGAATTAAAATCGCGCCAGCAGAAACACAAGTAAGTCTCAAGGTTAGGTGTTAAAACTTTGCAGTCAATTATGAACGTTTTCAGGCAGCCAACACCAACACTCCAGTCCATTCAGCTTAGATACGAAATTTAATTACCGCACTTCAATAGGATCACGTTAGGGCGCATTAAGTGCCTTGGTGTATAGTTGTCTACGCATATCATAAATGTATGCAGATGCTTTATAAACACTTAATTAATGCCTTGTTCGGCTATTGTTCTCGCCATTAGATGTCGCCTAATTGCATCAGCAGCAGCTGTGCGGTTCGCTCTAATGACGAATCAAAATAATTTGATCATTTAGCGAGGCAAACATTTTCCGCATCTACTCATAGATACATGTGAAATTATAGTGTGCGAAATTTAATATATGTGGGTGTGTGTAAAGATGTATTAAACAACCAGTAGAGCAAGAAAGTTTATAATGCCGTATGGTGTCTAATGGTGCATCAACTAATCGGAAATGATCCTTTAAAACCCATCGATGCAGTGCAATGCAGTAATGCTCGTTTCTCAGAAATCAAATTTGATAGTTTATTCGCAGAAAGATTATTTGGTAGTGCTCTTAGCTGCATTTCACAGCAATACTTCATAGGACAGAGATGAGTATTAGCACTGGACAAATTGTTTATTCTGTTTATTCAACTTTCAGTCTGAATACTAACATTTATGATTTATATACTTTTAATTTAATATTTTTAAGATATGTATATCAAGTATGTACTTTAGTACCTCTAGTTAAGTACTATACTCTCTTTAGACAAAACACGAAAATGTGGTAAAAAAAATATTCCAAGGTGAAAATAGGCGCTCATTTTCAGTGCGAACTGTGCTTGCAATTTCCAAGAAAAAGTTTTTCGTGTGCAACCATAACAATGGCTACAAGTGAAGACACAATGAACACTCAAAGTTTAGTTGAATAAAGACCAATGAAAAGTTTAAAATATGGCTGCTTTCCTTATTAACTCGTTGGCCACACTTACAGTGCAAACTACTAAATTTGCTACGTTTTTCCAACTGATTTTTGCTCTTTCTCCTCAGGTTCATCTCAAAATGTTGCACACAATCCTTTTTCTGCATTTGTCTGTACTTAAGTACATTAAAATGAACACACGACTGCTGTGGTGATTCACTCTGTTTCCGCTATTTGGTTTACAATGTTTTAATGCAACATCCTTTAGGTTGCTAGCAATGTCATTCAATACTTTTCCACAGCCACGGTGACACTGAAAGCACCCAAGCACCTACTTACCTATGTATAGCATCTACAATACGCAAAGCTTAGCGCGTCTTACTACCATTCACATGTCTCAATGCACACACACACACCCCATGTGTTGTAAGTGTGTGTATATGTGTGACATGTGGCTGACAAAAAATCAAATGTACTTACAAAAAAATAACATATACTGGTACTTGTCTATACATACATGCGATGTTGTTGTTTTGCGTAAAACAAAACCCCAAATTTCACCGATAAAATACCGCAGCGACATGTGCAATAATTTTTTCTGTTTTTCACAAACATATATTGGTTCATATATACTATAAATACAACAATCCGTGTATGCAAACATATTACGTGACTTCCGTGCATTTTATGTCTTTTGAATTAATATTTAAATGTCGCTCTAGAGGAGCGCATTGATTCGGTTGGCTGCGCAAACTGCTTTGGATTTTCGAATTTGAATAGCAACAAAATTATTTTATAGCATTTGAAATGCATTAAAAAATATTTCATTTCGTCATTTATTTTATTTGTTTTTCGCACATGCACACACACACTCGTAGAATCGGCATGCAAGAGAAACGTTGTTGAAAGTTCTTCAAGTCCATTTTATTAGCATTTCAGCATTTTTGAGCAGCGCGCAGTATGTCACATGCTATGTGCTGTTCATTCTTACTTTAAATCCAAGTGATACACAAGTATATATGTAACAGCAAGACGGTTAGTGATAAGTGCCAGTTTGGATAAACAAATTTCAAGTCAATGTCAACGAACCTAAAAATGTCACTCATACGTCCCGCAGGACATTTGAACACTAAGATTACTATGAGTGCATGACCCAAAACAGACAGGCATAGGTCAGTCATAGGTTGGGAAGTTGAAGAATCAATTTAAGTAAATAGGTCTGTTGAAATTTTTAGCTCAGGTCAGACTCATTTGAAGCAGATTTTTAAGAAGACGTTGTTACATGTAAAAATTCACCGAATTTACTCATTTAATAAATTTTGGGTAACAGATTTTTTAAAATTAAACTAATTTTATATAATTTTACTTTGTATGCTTTTTCAAGATTTCTTAAGCAATATTTGTTAGTTTTTATTTACTTTAAACTTTCTATTAACCAAAAATGTCTTTCGTTATGGAAGAGTACACTTTACCTTTGCCGCAATTACCCTACTCGATAATTATGATGAGCTGTCGTAAGTGTAAAATTTTCAAACCATCTGCGGCACGAAAAGTCATATTCGACGCACGCTTGTTTTGCCAGCAGTTGTTGACATACAAAACTCCCGCACGGGGAACGACCCCACCGGATGCGAGCCCCCAAAGCAAGCGAGTTCAGTGCAAGCTGGGCCAAACCACACACTAGTTTTGGCTGTCTGTACAAGCCTGATTGCGGTCGATTTGTAATCACACGGTGGGTTGACAACATGCTGCAACAATGAAGGCAACCGCACACATACACACATGCACACGCAAACACACAATTGGGTACACCGAACTCGGAGAAAAGCAGTGTCGCGTCGACTGAGCTGGGCCGCAGGTGAGAAAGCTGAAATGAAGCACACGTGGCATTTAATGTGTGGCGGTGTTTGCCAGGTTGCAGCGGCCAGTGTTGTCACTTTTATTTCCGTCGGGTTGCCTGCTGCTAGGACGAGCAAGTTTATGTCGGCACCGTTCCGGTATTAGAAGGTAAAAGTTGTGGCTGACAGTCTCGTGGTGGCACGTTTCACTAATGCAAATCGCACCTTGCTGCCAACGTTTATTGTTACGGTTTTTTAAACACATTAACTGACCTGAGAAAATGCAAAACAGTATAAAACATATATTTTAATGGGTGAAGAAAACATGTTAATTAACCAACTGCCTCTTTAGTTTAGTTTAAAGTTTAATTTTTTTATATCGAATCTCATTTGAACATGCAAAATACTGCAAATACAGAGATGTTTCGTATAATTTCATATAACATAAAACCACTGAAGCTGAAAGTAGCTGACAATTTGTGATATACGAATTCAATAAAACATGTTTCTGTCTACCTACATCGACTTATTTATATCCTGCATTGTAGCGACGCTCTTTCGTCAGCTTATTTGATGCATATTATTTGACTATGATTTGATGTTCTTTTCATGTTCACGTCACACAAGTTGCTTGCAACTCAAATTGAAAAAATCAATAAGAAACGAAACAACCCATTTTTAGTTGAACGTCTCCATGAACGTCAGACAGTCTCTTGTCTTGTTTATTTTATTTTTTTGTTTACACAATTTTCAATGGCAATTTGACTCAAAAGTGGGCTTAGCCGGCCCAATCAACTTTTGATTGGAGTCTCCGTTGAATCCGTATCAACTTTCATTCCGAAATCTGAAATATGTACATAGTTTGAGTTTGAGTTTGGCTTATGGACAGATATTGCTAGATCAATTCGTCAGGTGATTCAACTAAAAAAAAATGTTTTTTTTTAATATTGGTCACTGGTATCTTTCAGCGTGACAAGCTCCTGGGCAGAGTGCATAAAACTTGGTACTTCAGTGCCCTCAATAAAAGGCAAAACAACGTTTTTTGTTCACTGAAAACAATTATTTTTCCGCCAGCACTTTTCAGGATTGCCAATATAAACAAATACTAAAGCGGCACGACGAACAACACCTACACACCTGGGATCAGACAAACAATGGCCGCGACCCGACAATGCACAGAAAATCTATAAATTCTATTTCAGCCACCCACACTAGTTGCTGCCAGCCCATTTTTTCGCAAGCCGGCCCCGCGCTTTGTGCCGTTTTCATACATTTTGCGTCTTTACATTGCAGCTACGCGGCGGGAGATGAAATTCGCATGAGATGCGCTGCTTGCTGGCATTTCGCGACTGACTGAAGTGCCGTCAAAGTCGGTTGCAATGCGTGACCCGAATAAACAAAGTGCGCATGTGTGAGTGGATTTGTGTGTTCGGGGACAATTGTAATCGCCAAGCTTAACATTTTCTGTAGAAAATGTAGCGTCACAGTCGCTTCGATGCGATTCGCATATGGCTTTGGGCAACAACATGTTGACAACGTGGCGACAGCAGTTGGCCGGAGTGCATAACATTTGTTTAAAAAATTTGTATAAAAATGATTAATTGTTTTTGCATATGAAGACTCTGTGGCAAAAAATGAAATCGGTTGCGTTGCGTTTTTTGTGTGGATGTCGAACGTTGGCGTGGTGACAACGAGCGAACAAACGATATTCATATTTTTTGTCGGAAAATGCATGCAGCTCGCAGCTTGTCCTATGGCAATGGCATTTCAATGAAATAAATTTGATTTTTCATTTTTTCCAGTTCTTTTTTCTTGGGCAGTGTGCAATTGAATAAAAATAAGTGAATGGCAGAGCGTCTTTGCATTCAAAAATTGCGCCTGGCACTGGGCCTACGCCATTTTCGGCTTTATTCCATAATAAAATGAAAGGATATTTTATTTTTTAAGTGGATGCGGATTTTCGTTCGGATTCAGTCAATTTAAAGTACTGTAAATTAAATAAAAAAATCAAACGTTTATTTATAATTATGATACAATTTTTGTAACAAATATTTTTGGAACATTTTCTTATATATGTATTAACTATACTAACGCGCAAGTCAACACAAGTCGATGTATCCTATTAAGCATACTAAGCTTTCGAGTTGTAATGTGACATTACGCAAGGTAACCGAATCTGCAAATATCTAAGGACATTGACGAAATTGGCATAGAGAGCAAAAAGTAGATTAGGCCAACTGTTTGCTATGATAGTAATCACTTAAACGACTCGGTGATTAATTGAATGAATGGGAAGAGCTTGAGAAAAAGTACGCCAAGGCGCAATGGCCACACAAAACACAGAGTCAGCGGTCTGTAGCGCTGCGAAGAGCATCAACACAATTACACTCGAGCTGCAGCTATGTGCCCAATGGCCACACTTAGTGCCAGGTAGTAGAGCACACAGTTTGGCTAAATGTAATTTACTTAGGCAGGCAGCGAAGGTTAATCCGTAGTGTGTCTTAAAGGAGGCTGGGTAAACAATACAAATGACAAATATTTGCACAAAGTGTTTGCCACTGGTTTGCAGTTGAGTCCAGCTGCTGAAAGGATCAACAAACCGAAACATGTAAATGGTTCGTTACAAATAATTAGCAGTAGACAGAACTCAACAATGTACAGTGGATACAAAGGCGGCTCGAAACTGACTGAGCTATTACAATGCATGGCAGCATAACAATTTCGAGTTGATGTTATCAACATTTATGTTACATGACAGACGCCGACAACAAATTATTTTATTATTTAATTATTTAGAATAATTATTCATATAATTATTTATTATTTAAAGTGTTGACATGCTTTTATTTGCTCACTCGTTATTTATGTATTTCTGAATTGAAACTCACTTGGTTGCTCCTACAAAAATGGCTGCGAAAAACCAGTAGCACCCATCAATTTAAATATTCATCGTAAAAACTATGCACCAAAGCGAACAAATGAGACGCTTCATTAAATTCAAATATTGGCAAATTGTTGCTGCGGTGAGTTGACTTGCAATCGGCCTCACAGTCTCACGCAACTAGGCTCAATTAAACTGAGCTCAATTAACCGTTGTCTCTCTGTACGCCATAATCACCTTGGGATCTTGACCTTAATTAAGTGAGAAATGGGACATTAGCATCGAATTGCCTGCTGCTCAATTCTACTTTAATTTGTTTTTAGTGCAGCGCACCCCGAGCAACTTCACAGTGTGTCGCTCCCACGTGCACTGTTGCCACTTGCCACTGAATGGCTTCAAAGGGTACGCATTCGACTTTAATGAAATTTGTAAAAAGGACTTCATGCATGAGCAATGAGCTGGGACAACCCGTGCAGCCTTGAATGTTGTGCTGTATGTATTGGTGCGAGCGAAAGGAAGCGTAAGTGAAATGCTCACCCAATAAGTAACTGTTTGATTGGTATTTTAGGGATTTTTACGGTGTTTGTTTTGTTTCGTTGAGGGTGACTTTTACTGTTCGAGTTTGTGCTGAAATTCAAATGCCCGCGTCAAATGTCACTGTTAATCTCCTTAAATAATGAAAGAGAAAATATTTGCGTTGAAAATGTGCGCGCAGAAAAATGTTTACTCGATGTATAAGGAAAATTTTGATTTAATCGGGCTTAAGGTTCATTGACATTAATAATGCAGTTCAAGAATTAACCAACTTTAGAATATGTAGAATGCCAAAATATTCAATAGTCCAATGCTGAGGCAAATGCATGAAAATACAGTAAAATGAGAAGAAACACGCATTACTCACGACTTAAAGTTCAATGAATTCTTCACTCTCGCCAACTCCAACCACGCTTCTTGCAATGAATTTTCACATACTGCAAATTGAAACTTTTTTAATTATGACATTAGTTTTAATCATAATTTTTCTATTGAAATTTTAATATTTCTCAGTTAGTTAGAGAAACTGAAATGTGAAGTGAAGTGAATATACTTTTGAGTTACACAAGTGAAAAGTTAATTAAAAGAATTTACAAAAAAATGCCGCGAAAACGACAAAGTTTTGCTTGAATAGTAGAAGGTGACATTTTTGCGAGCAATCCAAGTTGTCGCTTACCTCTCTGTACTGACTGCACTTAGGAAAGCCACACTGACTGTCCCGGTGCCACAACCTCGCCTCCGGTATTCGATGGAACGTTTGCGCACGTTTTCTGTTTCATAATATTTTATGGTAGAAAAAAGTGCACTGCATGAATAGAAAATCTGAAAGTTTAACCAACACAACGTTTATTTTCCAGCTAGTTTCTGAATTTGCAAAAAATGACGCGTGGAACCACAGCAAATCCGAGAAAGAAACATAGCAGCGCCGCGCAGTGAAGTGCGGCCGTGTGAAAACGTGCTGCAATCGGTTTAACACAGTTGCGGAAATTGTTTGCGAGAAAAATCCACTGCAAGTAGAAATGCTGATGTGCAACTTGTTGGCAAAGGATAAATCTCCGTTAGGCTTTTCGACAACATTTGTGTGCTGTACTGGGTGCCGCACAGTGCACTGTTGCCATGCAAAATAGAAGAAGAAATGGAGAAGTGTGCGAAGTTGATGACAATTTGTTTCTCAATAAATAAGAATAGGAATAAAAAAAGTCATTTACGTATCACTGATAGTAATTATTGTTAAGCAGCAATCTGTGGCTTCAATGTTCTCAAACCAAAAAGTATTATTTGCATTGCCGATATGAAAAACAAGGATCTTAAGAATATTTGCCGCTACTTAATTTTCAATGGCACATTTGATAGAGATTTTTTCCTTCAGAATATGAAAGCGTAAGTGAATTGAAGAGCTCGCAGCGTTAAGTACATTTCTTCCCGCCCCCAATGCCAGCAACGCCTACAGAGCAGCGATGCGGCGAATATCGACAAACAACAAACAGCTCGGAGACTGAAACAACAAAGGGGCGAGTCCATAACGCCGAAGGCCGATTTAAATGCAAATCACAATCGAACTAAAACTGTAAACAATGGCGGCAACTGAGCGCAGGTTGCTTTGCTGCTGATGTTGTTGTTGCCAAGCATGTGACTTTATCGCCTGAAGGGACGAGCGCTGCCAGCTCGGCGCAGTAATGTGAAATGTTGGACAGACTTTAATGCGCTTGTTGTAAGCATTCCAATTAGTTTCGTTGTTTTCGGTGCGTTAACAATTATTAATGGGAAATTATGGGCAGAGAAACAATGCCGGTTGTGTAGTTATTATTTAGTTTGTAGTGAGTAGATTTGAAATTAGTCGATAGCCGCAACTGCAAGTGCTGCTATATTTTAATTTATGTTCATTTTTATTTTTATTTATTTATTTTGGTAATCCTAATGTAGTTCGAATTCTGCATGTAGTAACACCTAAAAAAAAAAAAAAAAAAAAACAAAAAATAACGGGAAACTCGTTTTCTCTTTCGGTGGCTGTGCTCTCAGCTGGAAATGGCAAACCTCTGATAGTAAAAATTGCCTATGAAAAAGCTCCCAACCTGCCGTTCGGAACCGGCATAAAACTGTGGGTCCCTTCCACCCGCGTACAAAATTCACACACACAACACGGGTGGTTGCGGGAAGCTAGGCCTTAGTCTCGCGTAAGCGGGCTGTCGTGCCAATCAATTAATTAATTAATCCTAATGTATTCGGAAATACTCAAAATCATTACGCTTTGCAATGCTGCATTGAAGAATTTAAAAATAAAGAAAATAAATACTCTCACAAAAAATAACGAAAGATTAATGCCAAACGAATTGTTACGCATGTTTCGATAACATAAATTTGTACTTAATTCGTAAATAAGAAATAAGTAAATAAAATGTGTTTAAAATAAGACTTGGAATACTTGGAAAATGTATCAGAACTTTTGCAATTTAAATGTGTAAAGATGTTCACGAATTGAATAAAACAGTAGGGAAATTGTCAACCACATTGACCAGTCTATATTTAATCGATGACTTGAAGCGGTTTGTTAAGGTATCTCATTTGCTATCTCTCTCTATTACTCAATGGAAGGCTCTTCGTTCTGAGGGAAATCTTATTTGTTGCGTTAAATGGCTCAAACTACTTTCAAGTCAGATTTGTTTTATGAAAAATATGAGAACGATTTTGCTACAACGAATTTGAAATGCAATTGAAGCTGTATAGAAATCGGCTTTTAGAGGACTCATTGCAAGCGTTGCCGTCATTAATGAAATTCCCGGCAAACCCCGTGACCGAACAAGTTATTAACATTTACGTGAAGCTCCGCTCAAGACGGCATCGTCTTTCAAATGTTAATGTTGTGAAAATAAAATAGAAGCGCAGTGCAAATGTCAATAAATTAAAGCTAGAATTTTCCATTACCAGTCAGCTTTATTCAAATATATTGGCACACACATTTCTTTAAGGCTTCAGCCGTCCGCCTTGCCGCTGCCAAGTGTGCGTCTCCTTCCACTGATTCCGCACAGACCATTGCCGTACGAATTTCTGCGAAATGACCGCCCGGCTCATTTCAGATGCTGGACATCCAAATTCTACGCAACGCAACCAACATCACAACACGTCGACAATGAGCGACGACACAGTTTCGGTGATGGAAATTAGAACACACAGCCGGAGATGTAATGAAGCAGTTTTGCTGTGCGCTAATTTCAATGTCCTCTTTATGCGAACACGAAATGCGCGGGTGGTGGAGAGTGCGCTCTGAGCAAAAACCTATTATACAGTCGACGGCAGGTGGACGGGGCGCTGCTTTAGCAACACCAACGACCTTGAACTGTGCTGCGTTGCGTTACGTTGCTGCATTGAATGGAGTTGAATGAAAAGGTGAATAGGTGAACGGGTGAATGGCTGAATGGCTCGGTGGGTGGCTGGAGCGCTTCCGAGCATTTTCACACAAAGCGGACCAGCAGACCTTAAAATGCTGCACTGACGGCTGACTGACTGGCTGGCTGCATTATAATTTTTCGTGTTGCCCACCTTTAGGCGCCCGAGCTCGTTTTACTTTCGCTTTATTTCATTTTCATTCAGCGCGCACACTTTGCTTTCGCAATTCCAATTCAGCGGCGTGTGAAAACAGCAATTGTAAGTTTTTCGCTTCACGCGCGTTTTTCGTGTTTTGCTCGAATGCCCTCACCTCTCCGCTTCACCTGCAAATGAGCCGCTTGTCAGTTTGCGCAAAACATTTTGACATGTGATGAACCGACACTTCAACACTTCAACAGTTCAACACTTCTTTAGCGCTTTACGCATACCTTTCGCTGGCAGTTGTGTGTGCGTGTGCGTGTGCTTTTCTTCCGTTTTTTTCGCTTTCGCCACATTCTCGCCTGTCACATGACATTCCATTTGTGCTTAAATATGTGAGAAAAACGCTGCCTCACCTTGGGGCTACGCAATTTGACGCCGAAGCGAAGCTGGCGGTTGACAACTGACATTCCCTTTCACCTTCAGCTCGCCGACCTGAGTCTTTGTTTAGGGAACTAAATACGAGCTTCAATGAAGGTTTTTACATTCCTCAGGGCACGTTTTTGTATGTTTTTACTGAATTTTTGTTTGTTTTTATATTTTGCATTCCTTGTGTGTTTTTTCTGTTGCCGTGTTTGAATGTCTTGCAATTCGCTGCTTTCACAGTCTCATCAACTTCATTTGTTATGAGCTGTCTGCGTCAGGCGCCCCGATGAAAGGTGAGGTAACGAACACATGGAAATACATGTTTTCATACAAAGTAAACTTATGCAAAACTCTATGCAAAAGCGCTTATGAAGGAGAAAGGTCCATGCAATTATTGTTTACATGCTTGTAAAATGTTTGTTCCGCCTTAAAGTGTAGTAATTTTTAAGTTATCTGAATATGGAACAAGGAACAGAATCGGCATAACTCAAAATGTGAAAATTAAGAAGATCCTGTTCAAACAGGCTTAATGTGTTGTGCCGAATTCTTTCATGGATAATATATAGATTCATGGTTTTAAACCCTGGCTGCAGCCACACAACAAAACTACTAATAAAATTAGCAAAAATATTTGAAAAGTCACAGTGCCTTATCGCCTCAGCTAGAAACAAGAACGTTGCTGTTTGCTGTAATAGAAAAGTTGTATTGAAATTTAAAACAGTCGTCAGCCGCTGCTGCTGTCAATAGTTGCTGATCGGCTGTTGACAATTTCACCCACAGCATAAGTGATTTCTTTCCACTGTGTTCTTGTTCGTTGTTTTTGCTACGTACGACCCACATTCAGCGGCCGGAACTGGTGGGCTAACTGTGCACATGTGGGCAGTCTGGGCGTGGGCCTCAAAAGGCGGATATTTGTTGTGGTGGTTTTTCTTTTGCTTAAAATATGCATGCCGCCGCTACCTTATTCACATGTGCGCCAACTGGTAGCAGACCAAGTCCACAGCTTTGTCGGCAGATTGTAGTTTTATTTATACTTTTTATTGTTTTTATTTTTTTTATTGCGTGAGCGATGTCGCTTTTGTTATTGCTCAGCCGAAGCGAGACGCTTTGTAGTGAATGGCTTTTATTTTGACATCCGGCATTCAGCGTGCAGCATTCCACATCCGGCGCACGTTTGTTTGGTGCCGTGCGCCACTCGAAGCAGTCAGTCGTCACACTGCCATTCATTCGTTGCGACAACATTTCTTCACCTCACGCAGTCATTCGCACAACAATGAATTCGCACGCGTACGTTGGCAGCGAAAACTTGACATCAACTTAAATTTGGTGGCGTGGCGCTGTGGAGAACCCAGTTGGGTGGGTTGGGATGCGATGACTACACGTCGGCTACATTGCGGTCACTGCTTTGAATAATTTAGAACAAGAAGTGTGACAAACAGTTGCAACCGAAAACAATTAAACGCATTTACGAAAATAAACTAACTAACTAATAAAACTAAAACCAAACTTGGGAAGAAATACAAAAACGGAAAAATTTCAGTGAAACTTTGTTCCACAAAACAACGCAAATTATACATACGAATTTTTCGACATACACCTACGAGTATATATGTATAGTTGAGGTATAAATGAGCCAATATCACAAACGTTAGTTAGTCCACGCAGAATATACCAATGCAAAAAATATGTCAATAAACGGGCAAATATATTACTGGTTGTTCTGGACATTTCGTTGTTCTTCATGGGGTATACGGAGCCGTTGAAATGTTCTGCTGCTCGCGCCATTTTCGATTTTCAAACGTTACATTCTCACAAAACATTTGAAAATCGCTGCTGTGCCAACGGAATAATTACGTTGTTGTGTGCGCTTTGCAATTACACCGCCACACAATTATTTCAGCTGCCATGCCCTAATCAAGTGCACCATAAGTTGCCACCCGATTCGATGCCAGCGGGACGTGTGCGACTTCGGGCGCCATGTGCAGCGGACGCGTTGCAAAGCGCCAATGAGTGCAGTGAGTTGCAGCCGTCAATATTGCGCCGTCATACGCGTCGACAACGTGCCAGCCAGTTTCTAATATTCGACAACTCTGTTGTGTGTCGATGCAATGAGCCGCCGCGTTGCGTAAATGGATGCATTATTTGGTGGTTGAGCAACAGTGTGCGAGGGTGCTGCTGATTTTTGGTGGTTTTCACAAACTGTGATTTAGACTTGATGCACGCAGACGGCATTTGCCGCGTGCAAGCATTGTTATCAACAATTTTGTTTGTCATAGTTGAGTGTGTCGAGCCGATATTAAAGGTTAAATATGGTACAGGAAGCGCTTACTGCATAGGATTGATGAACAATTTAGAAGAGAATGTCGAAATATTTGCTTGAAATTTTCGGTCTTGTAAGGAAAATTTTACGCAGGCTTCGGCTTCAATGTCTGAATAACTGGCATACAAGTTAATTACTTAGCTATGTATACATATGTAGTTACATATAAGTGAGTTGCATTTCATTCAATAACACTATGCATACTTACCAAATCGTTCGGCAATCTCTATCGCAACGCTAATTAACTCAATTCCATGGCACTTTGTTAATATTACATACAGTTGTCATTTTTATTCAATGATTCAATTCGTCGGTAACATAAAATGCATTAAATACAGAGTAAATAATCCTATGCACCTACACGGCTTTGTATATATTTCATTCATCATTTTCATTATAAGTATTTCTTGTTATACATGTCATAATATACGCGTATCTATGTATGTATGTGTGTGTGTATATTGTATTTTAAATGCATGTTGTATGTATGTATGGATTTATGTTTGCTTTCTAGCTGTTTGCGCTGCTTTTCGCTTGTTTGTTCACTTCAATTAAATTATGCTTGTATTATATGCATTGTTGTTGTTGTTGTTGTTTTTATAATTATTGTTATTTTTATTCATTATTATTGTTGCACAAGCAATTATAGTTTTTAATTGAATAATGCATCTGTTTGTTTGTGTGTGTGTATGTGTGTGTTAAAACCAATTGGCGATTGTTTGCCGCAACGGTTATTTACGCTGCTGGGTTCGTTTGGTTGAAAATCGGGCTAGTTTTTCGTTAAAATTATAAACGAGTGTTATTTAAAATTGCAACTTAATATTAATTAAATTTGTATTATCACCGCCATAAATTTAAAGTTACACAATTATTCATTTATTTGTTTGTTTCCACGCTTTCAACTCCGTAAATGTTTGTCAACTTTGCGGAATTCGAGTTACATATTTCATTGTTTGTATGTATGTGCATGCGCCTAGTTAGTATTAAATAGAGTTACATTCATTTACGAGCAGATACAGGACTTTCTATTGTGTATATGTAATGTGATGTATGATTTTGCAGATTTTTCCAAAGAGCCTTGATACAGTTTTAATATTTTGTAAATTTGGATTTATTTGTGAAATGAACAAACTTATATACAAATTATGTTAACCGTTTACAAAATGAATTTATCTCCCAACTGAAACAAAGCTTGTCGTGTGAGTGTTGTGTGTCAAAAAGATATAACAATTGTTATATAATTTGTGTTTCATCGTTACTGCGTGCTGCAGATTAGGCTTTGAAATATGAGCCAACTATGGGGTCAGCTAGCTGCTCAAGGTCCGGAAATTTCCTATGCGAGAAAATTAATATGTGACAATAGCCCAAAATTCTGACAGAGAAAACATGGGCGAGCAGTCTGTTTTTCTTTGACGCCTCATACTAAGTGAAAATTATTAGTTGAGCTTTAGATTCAGCACTTGATTTAACTATTCAACTATTGATTCAACTATTCAATAATAAGCTACATTAAAGAACGATTTTGTCCAATCTTTTTGCGGTACAAGTTTCACAATATTTTAGCGAATATTCTGCAAAGACATCAACCACTCAATGTGATTTTGGCCGCATATAGTTTTGTACCTGAGCCACCAAAGATGTTTTAAATCTCAAATTTTCGTTCCAAAATCAACGTCTTTTGTTTCAAACAAATCTTGGTGCAATTTGTTTACATTTACTTGTTTTTTTTGGGTCTAATGTGAAAGAGTGGACCTTTGCTCGAAGTACATTTGACCCTGTAAGTTCTGCCAGGAAAGACCTTCCCTTGAACTATACAATCCCGGGAATTTGGAGGGCATCATTCGGACTCGCTCATTCCCCATTATTTACTTCAAGTCAAACTAATATTTACAACCTTTAAATTTAGGGTTTTGACATCAGATTTGTGTACTGTGTCCGAGATTAATTCCCACAAAGGGGACCGAAGTCTTCTTGTGAACAAAAAGGAAGTTCGTAACAGTTGTCAAAAATTGAAAACATTTTAATTGAAACTGCACAAAACAAAAAGAACTTTTTCTTAAAAAAAAAATTTTTAATTTTCTTCTTATATATTTAGCAAAATAAAACGCGAAGGGAGATACGTCTTCTTCAAAAAAAATTAAATAAAAATAACGTTGCTTTAAAGGGGTTTGTGGTTGCGTTGTTGTTGTTGCTTTTAGGCTTTGAAAAAATTCTGTGGTCAAAAGCAATAACCGCCTAAGTCGTAAATTGCTGTTCCGAGTAATCTCGCTTTAAAGTTTTAGCGCGTAGTGTATTCGCTATGGGAATGCGAATAGGTTTTTATTAATAACTTTTTTTATTTTAAAGTTAGAAGCTCCCCGATTTTACACAAAGGTAGAGCACAGTCAAGGGAACGTGGTGGCATCCATAACTCAATTTCTTCTTAAGTCGACTTAAGCGGTTAGTGCTTTTGACCACAGAATTATTAACCTCCAATATGAGAAATGCCTGGCAAATTGGCAAATAAATGAGCTCCACATTTCATGTTAATTTACAGCCACAGTTATTGCGTTGCCATTTCGCCATCGTTGATATTATTGTGGTTTATGGCATTTGTATCGTTCTACTGGTTATTGTTGTTGTTGGTTGTAATTCATTTTAATAATGTTGCTGAAGTGTTAATCAGCTTTTAAACACATTTGCGGGTAGTGATTTATTTCGCACGTTCAATCTCACATATCACCCACTATCGGCTTTAGTGTTGATAATAATTTCAATTCTTATTTGAGCGTTGTTTTTTGTTTTGATTTGAAAGTGTTTGGTATACGATGTTGAGCTTAATTAAGTAAGTCATAGGTTTGGTTGGGTTGAAGCGGAAATTCTCTTCCGGAAAAGTTCACTTCAGTAAAAAGGGGTGGATTGCTGTGATACCAGGTTAGGATAGCGCAACTCCCTCTCTACGGTACTTGGAATCCTCAGAATCTCAATATGAATCTCACTCTCCTTTTCTCTGTGTGAGACACACACAATAGAGGACCGTTGCTTCTTTCTATGCGGAAAGACAACTGACAACTATGTTTAACTGACAGGAATTGGACGCCAACGGTGAAGTACAGAGATATTACTTTAATTGTGGACATTGCTTCGATAACTGTTCTCTATTTTCTCAGTTCATTTCTATTGAGTTAATTAGGATGGCGACAATCAAACAAAGAAACCAAGCTTCGACTTGGTACCGTTGAGATATAGCAGCAATTGATTGATGATTGCCGTGTAAATGTTGATGTTTACGCTTACGTTACTCGTTATGAGAGATCCTCTTCGAAGTGAGAGACGTACCTTAGTTTACCGGAGAACACCCCGCAACCAACCCGATTATCTTACTTTGAACCGTCTGTGTAGATTTCAGTTGAGTCTTCAGTCGGTGCCTTATTTGTAATCAAGTCATACAATATTAAGAAATTCTTATTTGTCTTCCATAAGTAGTTTTAGTTCATCGAAATTCCGCTTAGCAAATTTTCAATTTTTCTATTAGTTGCTTACATCAAAATTGCATATTAGTTACAAGTTTTACATACATATGTATACGTGTATGTCTGAATATGTTGAGCTTGCAAACGTTATTGCAAAGGATTTTGCATTCCTAATGTACATTTGTCGTCGTATTAAGCCTAACAACTGGCGTCTGAATATGTATGTATGTATGTGTGTGTTGTGTGTTTGTTTGAGATATAATTTTGGTAATGGAAAATTGCTTGGATTCAAATTCAAGTCTTAGGCGCTAAACACTTACAGGTGAAGTCCATACATTCTGATGATGAAAGTTTCATGTTGTCATTATTTAAAAAATGTGTTCTTGTCTTAATTTTCTGATCTGTTGCAGGATATGTTTTGGGAGTTTTTGTTTAATTGTAGATGGTTTCATTTTATTGGTGGCCGATTGATTTCTGTAATGTAAGAAAATGGTGATAGTTATTGAATATAGCAGTGTTTATATTGGAGTATAAAGTCCAATTATATATAAAAAGTGCAATGGTTTTCCTATGTAAGAGTAGATGGGATTGGATAGGATAGATGAAGGGTATGACGACTGCTTAAAAGCTGGTTGAGTCGATGGATAATATTGACAGACATTGAGAGGAATTAAGAAACAAGTTAGTTTTTAGAACAATTTGTTGGATTCTGCGGTCATATACATTTGGAAAGTCACCATTTTTAAAACATTTTGAGTCGTGTTGAACTGTTTTTCGACACATAATATTTTTGAAAATTTAAGGACAACTGCGTAGTTTATACTGCGCAAATGTTCATAAAGTCATCATCGCGTAGGATTGGAAAATGTTTTTAAAGGACTCGACTTTTGTTTCTTCATGCAGACATTTATATGAACTGTGTGCGTGCTGTTCAATGCGAAACGTGAGTAAATTTCGATGTTATAAGCAATTTACCTTTCAGTGTAGCGACTGTCAGTACGTCGATACATCAATATTAACTGCCGCTTTTCCTCTCGTATATGTGTGTGTGTGTGTGTGTGTGGGCATAGGTGTACTCAGATTGCGTTTCTGCTTTTGTGTGCGTGTGTGTGTGTATGTGTGTGTTGCAGATATAAGCGCTGCCGTGCGTCTGGCTGCACAGTTCAATATCCAGTGGCATCGAACAAATCTGGCAGCACCAGCGGCGGGCAATTGTGCGGACTGCAGGTGACGCGCGGCGTATCGTCACTCGTGGAGCCGTCGATGCACACACACTGCAGACAATTTCCGGTGTCCTGTGGCAGCACATCGCCTATTTTGTACAGCGTCCCTGCAAGCATACAAATACATTAACAGCCGGCGAACGTGCAATTTCTAGAGTGGAAAATATACAAACGCAGCAAATATGCAATCGTGGTGGGTTGATGTGGAAGGGGGAGGGGGCGGTAGCTGACTGAAATTGTGCAAATGACAGAAATTGCATGGCTGCATTGTTTTTCCAGCATTTACGGCGCAAATTTAGTAGAGTTGTGGAAACGTGTGGCGGCGTGTTTATTAAAAATTCATGGCACAGTCGTTGTGAATGGCGACATTTCATTCGCAACTTCAACTTTTTTCTGTTGCAAGCAAACATGCGTTGGATTGTAAGTGATACGTAGGCAAAATTTGTAATGTTTGTTCAATGCAATTGTTTGCTGAGTGAAAATTTTCGTAAATTTTGCAGCTGTATTTCATTTGAAAAGAGACAATTGTTTTAGTCGAAGCTGTTGGACGATTAATAAAAATGTGATGAAATTGCGGTAAATATTCAATTAAGTTGTAGCCATGTTTTTTGCGAGCATTTCAAACTTTTAGTTTTAATGCAGAGATAAACATTCCGTTGCGTGTTTAAACAGACAAATTAAGGTAATAGACTGAATTACTTTCAATAGAAATTCTGTTGTTCTTTTGTCTCAAACGTTTTCTGCTTTGCTTTTCATTATCAAAACAACTTTGGTTGGCATTAATTTTCCAACTCAAATACGGCGTGAATGTCTAAAGTTATTGTCAAGTTAGATGAAGCGCAGCATGTGCCGTTTGCGTTTAGCGATTTTTTAAGCATATTTTCGCTGCGGCATCTGCGCGCGCATTCCTGCATGCCGCGCAAAATCAATCAAATTCTTGACAAATTGCCAATGATCCATAAATCGCGCTTCACGCCGAACAACAACGCGGAAATCGCATACCGCACGGCGCCCCTTGCCGGCACATTATTCAAATAATTTACACGCGCGCTGGCGGGGCGCACATCCGGTGAGCAGTCAATAATGGCGCCCAGTGTGTTGGTGCCAGTTGCCGTTGAAATCGTTGCCAGTCACATCCGCTTGCGCGGCCCGCCACTCGCTGATTTATCGGCTGGCTGAGTCACTCACTCGAGTCGCACTGTCGTTTTCGCGTTAAGCGTTACGCGTTTTTGGTTCGTTTATCGCCCCCGTCCGCTGTGGCCACGGTAAGAGTTTATGGCGGCCTTGGGTTGGCATCAGCTTGCGCCAGATTTGCGGCCTGATTGCTTTTAAATGAATATTAATTTATTGTTTACTCAAATCCGAGCTTATTATATTTTTGTTTTTGTTGCCTAGGGCCCAAGGAATCGCGAACGACAGTGTCGGGCACTGATGGCGTTGAGGGAAATGAGGGAAACGAGTTGGAAAAAATTGAACTATGGTGTGCATTGAAGTTCACTTATGTATTATTGAAAGCACTTTGATAAATGCGGTTTGAAGCGAAGAATATTCAAACCAGCGGCGGGAGTGGACAAAGGCCCCGTGGAAAGTGCGCGTTAATTAAGTTTGATTGTGCGGTTGACATGCCTGGAATTTATTGAACACTCGATAGAGATAAGCACACAATAATTGCATAAATAGATTGGTTATTGCTCAGCTTGCGGCAATTGTGTTACTTATGATTTACTTCTACTAATTTGAAGTATGTTCCCTGTGGCCGTGGAGTGTCAGAAAGGTAGTTTATGAATTCATGCTGAAACAATGCTTAGCACTGACATGTAAAACAGATGCATTCTGAACACTAACATATATACATATGTACTCACTAAAGGCAGGACATGTGTGACCTTTTGACCAAAAATGATTTTTTATCTGGCAACTGTCGCAACTTCATTACAGCTCAGGTGCGTTTAAAGCAATAATTAAGTATGGGCCTTCTAACACACATATACATACAAATAATATAAGCCAGATGGCGGGCTGTTTTAAATAAAAAGCTTTTAATAAAATTAACACCTCAAAGTGTGCAACAATAAAGCGCACGGAAAGATAAGGCAAGAAGGATAAGGCAAGGAAAGGTAATTTGAAAAAAAGTTGGCCGTAGCGTGCAAAAATGAAAATGAATAATGGAAATGCTTCATTAAATTAAGAGAAAAGTAAATAAGGGCGGCAACAGAAGTGAAACGTGGCGCAGGAGTCATTTCGACGGCGAGTGAAGGTCGGAAGTATTGTAAATAAATGTGCGAAAGCGCAGTTGTACAAATTGGCATACCGACAGACAGACAAACAGTCACCCAGCACAGCAGCTGGTACAAGCTCATCAACGCGCACGCATAAACAAACAAACAAACAGAACACACACACAAAGAAAAAACACACCTACACGTCCATAAACACAACAATTTAGACGCAAGCAGCGAACAACAAATAAACTGTTGAATAAACAAGCCAAGTGCCGCATCGAGTGCGAATGCGAATGTTTGGTATGTGAGAGGAGGCGAGGGTCGAGGCGATGGTTGGTGCAAACATAAAAAAGGCGCATCATGCACACACTCAACGTTTGTGTGTTGGTTGCAGTGGTGTTTGTGTGCTTAACACATTTCCATGTTGAATTATGAGTGAATATCTGGTAGCAAGCGCAAAATCGTCCGGCGCCTATTTGCGTCCCGGCCGGCTGTCGGCTGTTGGCTGTTGGCCGGTGGCTGGCGGTTAGGCGAAAATGCCGCTGCCACATTTCAAATGCCTGCATTTTTAATTAAAACGAATTTTAGCGCGCACAGACACAAATCCCAACACCAACACAAAAACGCAGCGCGGCGAATGCAGCATGTTTCCGTTTCCAGCGAAAGCGCCTGCACGTGCGAGTGTTCCACGAGTGCGCTCTTCATTACTGCCGCTCTGTTTGCGTCCGCGGCGCTCTGCACATTTGCATTTACGCCACTTCCGGCTCTCGGCCGCGCTTGCACCGGCTGACAGCGCAGAAATGCCATTTACGCTGTTTGCATTTAGGTGCTAACGTGTTTAGCGCGCGCGTTTCGGGGGCAGTTTGGGGGTTTTCTGGGGGCGTTGACATTTGCTGCATACATGCGAGCAGCGACACATGGGCCACTCGCAGCGCTTAGCAACAAATGCTAAGGGTGCAGAACCGATTGGGCATCGACTTGTTTGGTGATTGTTGTACTGATTTATTAATTGGATTTTCGATTGGAACGTCATGATTTCGAGTAATTTCGGTGGAATTTCGAGTTCAGTTCAATATTGAAAATGGATTCGGTAGGTTGGGTTATTTTAGTTCAAGTAAGCTTCGCTGGTTATATAGATTAGGTTGGATTACATTAAAGACTTGTTAATACAAGTCTTGTTAAACGTTAATATCTTCGGCCAAAGGTCATCCCTACTAGTGGAATCAGTCCTCTCTCTTTGAAAACTCCCACTTAGTCACCTGTTACAACAACAAATTAATAAGAATACTTTAACTTTTTAATGAAAGCTGCAATATTCCCCTCATTCAGAATACTATCTGACAATCCTGATTTCCATGTGTTTTAGATCAAAAGCCACACAAGGAATATGCAGCAGTTTCTATGGCACGAATGAGGGAATCAAGCCGTAAGGATAACACGAAACGAATCTGCTAATAGCTCCCCGTTTTAATGAACTCTACACTCCCGTTCATTCAGTATGCACTACTGAAATTGCACAGTTATCGTCGTTAATATTCACGGGGAAACTACTTTTCTGTTAAAACGAAGCATTGCGCTGATATTAGCGCGAAATTAAACTGAAAGCATATATAAGCGCAGATTCTGCTCGTGTGGAGAAGCTACATGAATTTTCCGCTTTCCCGCACTGATAAATTTGCGTGTGCAGCGGAGAAAAATGCTCGAAAGCAACATGAACGCTAACGACATATAGCTGCGTAAGTGTGTGTGTGTGTGTGAGTGCAGCTGCCTTTGTGCGTGTGAAGCAGAGTGTGTGCACAGCTGAAGTTGTTGTGCACGTCTATGGGGTAAACACAATTAAAACCAGGTCAGCACTACAAGTCGAGGGGTTGTCATCTTGAAAATTACACGTTTTCCATATTTTAAGCATTTTCTTGTTTATGGGCGAGGTGCCTCTGCTTGGGTGTGTGTGTGCCTGTGTGGCGATTATTCCCAATTGCCACTTGCCGCGAGCGCACACGAAAAGCCGCATGGCAGCGTCACTGAAATGGCGCTAAGCGCGTTTTAACCCTAAAACGATAACCACATTTTTAAATACGTCTCAGATAGTCACATGTCTTGAAGATGTAAGGGAAACATTGTGGAATTGTGAGCAATGCTCTCAACAGTTGAAGATTTGGTCGCACTAATGCAAATTTCTGCCACGCAACCAACTATGAGCTAAAGGCCGTTAATTATCACTTTGTTGCAGTGCGCAAAGTTGCGTCGAATAAAATTTAATGCGAAAAGTTTACAGCGCATTAAACTTCAGTAATTTCTTTCAACTTCTTTCGAAACATTCAATTTTGCCATATTGGATTACTTACGTGTGGCAAGTGCCAAACGACTATGGCATGCACAAAGCATTACAACAACAACAACAACAACAACGATAATAACAGAGCCCGTCGAAAAATCGCTGTATGCCAAACTTTTGCCATTAACGTGTTCATTTAATTACTGAAAATAAGCGCGAATTATATACTTTGGCCGGAGATTTGGGGCAGCGAAACATGTGTGCCACCGAAGTTTAATTAACGCGTGAGGAAGTGACAGGGGTGGGGTGTTCACATTTGAAGATTTCAGGTTTTGGTGCATTCAGGTTGCTTTGCTTAAACAAAAGCAATGAAATGCGCGGAACGGTTGGTTGAAAGGAAGTGAACTTTATTGTTGCACATTTTCATCTCTTTCGGTTGGTCAAAGCGCGTCAATATTGGCAGCGTAATTTTTGAGTTGACGGTGAAACGTCAACCCGTTAGCCAATATGTAACGAATGCCATCACTGGACTTTGACATAGCTTTTGAATTTCCGCTGAAATGTGTGTGTGTGTGCGTTGTCGAGCACCGAGTCAAGTGTGCGTGCAATGATTGAGCGAACGTTCGAGTGCGTTTGACGTTGGACCAATTGCTGAAATGTGTTGCATGGCCAACCGGATGCGAACGTGCGACACGGTCAAATGGGAATTTTGTTTCATTTGCCGGAAAATGTCAATAAAATTGGATTGCAGAAATATGAATGCTGATTGCGAGTTGGTTGCTGCAGAAGTGATTCACTGCTTCCGCTGCACACCAATCCGTATGTCTGGCCAGCTGCTGCCCGACTGAAAGCGCAGCGAGTTGTGTGGCATACACACTTAACATTTCAAACGGGAGCACCAACACCGTTAAGGACTTTGAACGTTTCCATATATCGTCGTTTTGTTTATTTGGGACCATTTCATTTCATGCCAACTTAGTTGCTATTAAGTTGAGTACAATTGTTGGTGTAGTTTATATTGCAGTCCAGTCGAGTCAGTGAGAATATTTTGCAATTTTCTATTTTTCTATTTTTTTCAAAAGTTTTAGAATATAAAATTAAAATTTGAATTCATTGCATTCCTCACTTGATTAAGGCGAAACCAAATTCAGTAAACAGCTCAGTAAATTCAGTAATTGCATCCTTTTACTTTATTCTTAGCTGAGTGTTTTAAAACGTTTTAAATATAGTTCTAACATATTTAAATGAATTTCGAGTAAAATTTTATTAACGAAATTGTGCAAAATATGAGCTGAGAAGCTTCAAACTTTAAAATAGATTGTTGGATATGCAAAGTAGTTAAAACGGCACTTGAACTTTTAATAACATAACATAAAGCTGGCGGCAACAAAAGTGGATGAGAAAATCAAAGCAACAACTATGCAAAGGCAGCAGGTGAAATGTGCAGCAGCGAGAAGCAGCAATGTGCACGAAAATTTCAAAACAAAACAACGTAAGGAAAATTAACGAAAATATGTCTTGAAGTATGTATAGACTTCGCTTAAAGCACAAAGTTAGCAAAGCAAAGCAAAGCAAAGAACAACGTTGACGAATGGAGGCGCCAGGAAAGGAAGGAAAGCCAAGTTGTCAACCGTCAACTTCGCGCTTGCGTCAGATTGTGCGGTCTCAAGGTGAAGCGACAATTCCCACAAGTAGAATGTCATGTGACATCAGACACGAGACAAGTACTCGTTTGCGTGCAGCGCCAGTGAGGTGTTGAAGCGTTGAAGTGTCGGGTCGTGAAATGCCGAAACAGTTTTGAAAAACTGATGAGCCAGAAAAGGTACAATACAACGGTAAATCTCCTAAGCGATTACATTCCCATTGCAGAACTTTACAAACCATATTTTGTGGAATACATTGTTAAATTTATAAAAGATTGAACGTCATTCTCCGCTCGCGATTCGCTTTGCCGTTTCCATGTTCGCATTAAAAGGACATTGAAATTAGCGCACAACAACAATGTTTTATTACATTTCCGGCTGTATGTTCTAATTTGCCATCTCTGAAATGGCACCATTTTTGTTATTGTTATTGTTGCTCATTGTCGTTGTTTTTTGTTACTTTACTCGTTGCCGGTTGCTCGTTACTGTTGCTGTTGCTGTTGTTTCTTTTTGACTGAACAATTCAGAATCGTTTAAATGTAAAATTGCTGAAATGCCGCAAGGCAGCATTTTACATTAATGTTCACGGCGGCGGCGACGGCGCACTTTACAAGGCAACAAGCGAGGGCAAAGGGGCCTCTGGGGCTACGAAGAGATTTGTGTTTGCTTTAATATTAAATCGCGTTGAAGGCAAAAGTTTTTAGCTCGAAATTACGCACATTTGCTGGTAGATTGCATTCAATTTGCGCTTTTGGCTTGGCCGGAGATATGAATCGCATTTTAATTGATGAGGAGTAAGCTGTGACTTCTACTTATTATAGTAATCAGGTTGTTGACTTAAAGTTCTCGTTATTGTATTTTGGTTGGGTTGTTATTTAAACCTTTGAAACCTGACGTGTGACCCAATGCAAAGAGCATTTAAGTAAGACAACAAAATGTTTCGTATTTAAGAATTTAAACAAACAGTAGTAAGGCATTTCTGAATCGCTGCAGACCGACAGTACTGTGCTCAGCATCCTTTTTCACATCACTTTCAATTACGAAATTTCAATTATTTCGCAACTGTTTTCGGGAAATTATTTGAATGTAAATAATCCGTCAATCACGAGCCCAGACAATGTGATGTCCAAACCTTCTGATCATGAAAGCAACAACGTCGAAATAGGCAGCAATAATAACAACAACAGCGAAAAATAATTGGAACAACAACGCCAATAGCGACGAAACTTACCCATCACGTTGCACTGTCTGCTCGGGCTGGGCGTGCTTGTGACTAGTGGTGACGGACTGGAAATGTTGGTAGCAGCAGTTGGTGCTGGCGCTCTGTTGTTGCTGTCACCATTGTCTGTCGTTCGAGCTCTGCTACTATGATTCGCCATTAAATCGGCCTCCAGCGGCGACGACGGTACGCGCCTGTGTGGTTGCTGCTGTCGTTGCGCGGTGGGTCGTTGCTGTTGCTGCCGGTCATCAGCGGTCGTTAGCAATATATCGATATTCACTACGCTGCCATTGAACTCGCTGCTGTAGTCGTTGTAGGAACTGCGAAAGTACACGCTGCTGCCGCCGCCGCTGTCCGCCTGCGGTGCATGTCCACCCACATTCGGGAAGCTCGCATTTGTTGCTGCTGTTGTTGTATTCGAGTTTTGACTTTCTGCGGTGTCATACAAGTCTGCGTTGCGCGTTGCATCGAGCGTTGCATCGTGAGCGGATTTGCTGCTGCTGTTGTTGTTGTCATTGTTATTCGTTTCGGGGGACGCGAGCCAACGGTGGAAATAGTCGTCCTGGTTCTCTTCGCTGCTGCTACTGCTGCTACGATTGCTGGCCGGCTGCTGTCCAACTGGCTGATTGGTCTACAATGGAAAGCGAGACATAATGGAATAATGTGAAGAATTAACAAATCCGAAAACAAGTTTGCTTGATTTTTATCCAACTTTGTCAATTGTGAATGTTTGTATTCTTTGTAGATTGTTAAAATTTCAATATATTTCACAAAAATAGTTTGTTTCCCAATTTGTGATTGAAATAATCGAATTCGTTTATAATCTAAATTATGTTGTTTTTCTATCACTGCAAAACAATTGCAATATCCCCACAAACTTTCAACGAACAGCGAACCAGTGAATGCTATAAGCACCCGTCCCTTTCCAATTGCGGACAAAACTTTCCACGAAATATTATTGAATTCTTGTTGCTGCCAATAAGCCGAACCAGTGCCCAAGCAATGCGAAAATTGATGCAGCGTTCATTCTATGTTTGTATGTGTGTGTATTTGTATGCATGAGTTTATTTGAGTGTAATAAAATAAGCAAACTGCCACTAAAGTGATTATGTGTGTTTGCAGATTGGAGACTGCACAGTGGGGCACAGTGCTGAAAATTGCCGTAAATTTGATTTGCATAATATTGTATTAAATTAGGTATGAACACAGTACAAACACTGCCGGAATGAGCACTGACTATATTGGGTGGAACGATGGGCGGGGGTTGCATCAACTATTGCCACATAAAGTTGCAGCCCGAAAATAGATAAATGTTTTACGATTGTTTATTCTTACAATATAAAAAGTCCTTAATATTCAGCGTATTTCTTCAAAACACTTTGCTTTTCAGCCTCCCTCGAATCTACTTTCCGATCTTGAACCTTCAATTCATCTCTCAGCACACATTAAAGTTCCTAATAAACTAGTTTTACTGTGTTGCTTTTTGCGCTCTTTAAAAAAGATTAAAGGTGTTTGTAGAGATGTTGAGTCACATTGTCCAATAGCAACTTTCAAATATGGAATAATGTCTGCACAGTGTTGTTGTTTTTAGCAATTTTCCAGCAAGTCTATCAACGTTTCGTTTCATTCGTTTTTTGAATGGTTTCTCAGATATCAGCAAATTGTGGTGAAATAAAGATTGTCTGAACAGAAGTTAATTCACAACCCATACCATAGCTCCGCCTATATTTGCTTCGCACACAGATTTCCCTATTTTTGAAAATGCTTAGATTTAGATCTCCAGATCTTCTTGTTTCGAAAAGAGTTGAGAGCAAGTCAAAAAGTTGAATTCTTAAAAACGAAATTAACTTGAATTTTAATTCTTAAATTCTGTAAAGAAATTTGCGCATTTTGGTACACTGTACCGTGTGGCAGTTGTAGCCAATTTTATGGCACGTATTTTACCAATCAGCCCGAACTGAGCTGAAGTGAGCGGAACCAATTTGGAGCTGTGGTGAAGCTGAAGTGTGTCAGCAACAAAATATTGCAACGTACATAGTTTGAAATTGAGTTCATTCAGAAAATATTGCCATGGAGATGAAAAGGTATTGGTTGGAAAATTCATTGAAGGTCAAATTATTTTATTTTGCAATGGGAAAAAACGTTGTTAGGTTCTGAATCTGCGGCTTCAATAGGCATGAAAAACTTTATCAGTTAATAGTTGGAAAATTGTTACTGTTATTTTATTAAAACTATGAAGGAAGCTTTGAATGAGTAATTCCAGGCATTTTGGCATTTTGATTTGATATTGAAAACAATTTGGCTTCGAGAAATATTTGCCATTGGAAAGTTTCAATTTCCTTGTAGGTTGGGGTGAATAAAATCATAGTTTGCAAAAAAATTCAGAATTTGAAATAATTTATCACACATTATAGCCACAACAGATTGCGGACAACTTTATTCGAATCGTTGCATTTTGTTTAAGTTTCTTAAATGAAAGCACAATAAAAATTGTGTTGACAAAACTTAAAATTTGTGTTATTGGTTTTGTTTTGCGGTCGGAAAGAAAGGAAAACGTTCAGAAAAGTTGGCATTTTTTAAAGTTGAGTGTTGCAATGGGGAGTTAGATGCTTGTTGTTGCGTTTTTTGAAGCAGGTAGTAAAAGTTGCAAGCAGACGACTTATTGTTTCTTTGACTGTGGACAGGCTAACTTGAACCATTGGAAAACTTCTCTCTAAAAACTAAACTCTAAACTAAAACTAAATGCTTTTTTTCTACTGCTCTCCAATTTAAGAAGCTGCAGGGAGGTATAATTGTTATTCTTAAAGTTCCTTTTATCGTATTCAACCTTTAATTCAACATTGACAATGATGAAAATTATCTCTAAATTTGTACTTTAACTTTATTGCCGGCAAACTTTATAAATATTTTTCAGCCACAATAAAGTTGTAATATATGAAATGTCGTCTTGTTTTCCGTGTCGAATTCGATAACCGATACGATTCGTGACTTGTCTGCAATTTGCTCAAGACGATTCCTCTTTGAAGCTGCCTGTGTGCTACAATGCAAATTCAACATAAAAGCAACTGAGGAAAAGTGTAATAAACTTGAATTTGCCACTACTTCAGACGCCACTGAATCTACAACAGAGACGCTAAGAGCCGACAAGGATGCTGAGGGCTACATACGAATGACGCGCAGTGCGAATGTCTACTCATACTGCGCAAGTGTTTGTGTGCGTGTGTGTATTGCGCTGGACTGGCAACAGTTCAGAGTTCAGCACACATTCAGACAGAGCAGGTGCAGCAACTGCGGTGCTTTGACCTTAAACGGCAAATGCTCATGAAACATGGAGCATTAAAGCAAAACTGTGGATACGTTTAATGGAGTTGAATGAAATTGTGAGTCTGGGAGTGTTTTCGTGGCCCTTGAAAAGCGCTGGTAGATGATATTAAACACACATATGTAGTTCGATGGAATATAGATCGCTTGAAAGTAAGTTGACGGAAGAAAGGTCGATCGGGAATAATAAGACGTTGGAAGATCTATAAGATGGAAGATATATCAGTTGACGCTAGATTAATAGAACATTGATCTTGCAGATTTTACGGTACAAATACTCTGCCGCATAGCAACAGGCTGAGAGACGGTGGTTGAAGTGAACTAACAAGGCTGTTGAGTTGATTTTCTAGCTGATCCTGTATAAGTAACGTCACGTCTTATGGTGTAACTTACAAACCCACATAAAAGTATACTTGCATTCCCCAACAACCGAGTTCAGCATATAGTGAAAATTTACCCAGAATAGAATAGACTAAAACTGGGCTTGAAAGTTTGTTAAGTTTTGTCGCAAAAACTCCTGCATATTTGTTCATCAATTGGCTCAATTGACGTGCACAGAGGGACACATATGGTGACGGCTTTGCCACGTCAAAATGTAATTAAATTGTGCGACCTCCCGTGCTGGGCATCGTCATCAAAAAGTGTTTTGCTCCTCTGACGCTTTCACTTTGATTTGAGCGCGTTTTGCCGAAAACTAACTAACTGCTGGTGATTATTACGATAATTACGATGGCGATGACGATGATGATGACGGCATCAAAGATGATGTGTGGCAATGCGCCTCCGTGGCAAATTATACGCGCGTGTTCGACCTTCGACCTTGAAGCTTCTATGTGGATATAATTTGATACTTGAGTAGGGTAAGGTGAGTGTTAATAGGCAATCACATGATAAGTCTACACCATTTAACTAATGTTCAGGTTCGTGTGCGTGGTTCATGGAAGGAATCTCAAAAATGGTACGTAAAGCAAATCCTCTCCTCGACTAGCGGAATCAATTCAAAACAGTTATGAGTAGTCATATCGAGAAGCGACACTAAGCGGGGCTCAAATTACAACACAAACACCAAAGTATCGGGTAATGGAAACAAAGTGAGCTTGCTGCCTCTAAAACATGTTCAACGTATACCCTTCTTCTTCAAGGTCAAATAGTATCCAACATTAAAAAACACTAACCCCAAATATTATTACTACATCAGCAAATATTTTCGCCATAAATTCGAAACAAATTCTCAACAGCCGCAACAACTTTTCCCATTTATCTTAGATTTCCATATATTTACTTGTCCAATAATGTCAACTCCAGCAAAAACAAAAACAACAAAGTATCTATTAAAAATACTTTAAATTCCAATTAGGCGTTCATTGGGAAAATATTTCACTGCGATCCCCTCGAACGCTGGCATTTGGCATTGCGAATATTTGACGCTGTCGCCGTCGTGTGCTGCTGCTGCCAAGTTCCGAATCACGGCAGCAAGACTCAACATCCTGTGCCGGCTCATTGCCCTTGCACAAAATCCTTTCTACAAATTTCATCAAATCCAGCGCTACAGTTGAATATGCAAAAACGCGGACATTCTACACGCATCCTTTGTAGTCCTGCGACGGCAAGTGGCGGCGGGTAAGGCGAAAGTGACGTGCTGGGCTGAGCTCGTAAAGCGTGTCAGCTGCTAATGTTCTATTTCTCACTTAATTAAGGTCAAGATGCCGAGGTGGTGCGCCGCCGGGGGGGCGTATGAATGAGATCGGTTGAGCGCAGTTGAGCCCGGCTGGCGGGTCGTCGGGTACAGTGAGGTGAGGTGAGGTGAGGTGAGGTGCGGCACGGATTGGAATGTGCATTAAAGTGGCAATAGATGCAATTTGCCAATATTTAAATTTTATGAAGCGTTTTATTGGTTCATTTTGATGGATAATTTATTTTCAATTAAGTTTTTTCGCTCCCAATACACGCGTACTGAGTGGACGTGGTTGTTGTTGTTGTTGTTGCTGTTTGCTTTCAACTACTGCCGGGCCGTTGAGCGGCAGAGGCGTCGGAGCGTGTCACTGAGAGTGTTTGGTGTGGTTAGGCTTCTTTGGGGGGTTTGCACAGCTGCACGAGTACATAAATATGTAATGAGGTCGCAAAAGGATTTCGTCAATTGCTGTGGAGTGAGTGTGATGAGGGTAGAAAGGGTACGCCGCGCGAAAAATTCAGTATTAAATCTACTTACAAACGAAACTGTAGCAATGTTTGTGCGGTTGTATAATGAGTTTTCGCAGATATGTAATTAAGGGCCTTTGCCTACGGTATGTAAATATGTGGTGCGGAGCTTAAAAGGTTTTGCATTTATTTAATAAGAATGTAGATTTGGTTTTGGCAACGAATAAGGCGAATAATAAATTTGTTCGTGTATGGAACAGTTTATGTAAAGTGGGCAGTGGAAAAATTCCAGATGTTGAAATTCAATCATATTGGAGATAAATGTCCTGCAATTCCAATTGCAAATTGTGTCGATACACAATTTTGCTTTTTTTGGTTTGAGTGAATGTATTAGGACTTTTCCGAATCTGCTACATGAACTAATGAATGCAAAAAATATGACATTTAATAGTATATTTTATGTTAACCACAACACAACCTCATAGGCGAATTTTCTTGAATTCACTGTTTTTTTGGCAGTAAAAATTCTGAAAACTTGGGTACAGAAGCTAATCCGCCATGGTCGAAGATTTACCCTAAACTCATTTATCAAAACAGGGTTTTTTGGACAACAAGTGTGTAATATTTGCTAATTGATGGATAAGCAGCCTGTCGGTTCACACCAATTGAAACATTCGCACCAGTAGGATTTCATAGACAAGTGTTTAACTTGGTTGCTGCCAACAGAGCAGCGCCAAAACCAAGTTTGCTTTGCTGCCTGCTACTCCCCCACTTTAGGCGCCGAAAATCCGCATACCCGTATAATCCTTTTGGCAGACAACATAAGGAGCACAAATTAATTAAGCAAAGCGCAATGCACAAACATTTCCGCAAACATACAAAACCTATATTTATTCAACTTGTGCTACTTCTCTCATGCAAATACAACAACCAACCTCAAACTTGTGCGCAACAATAAGAAAACCGCGCGGCAGAACCCACTTGCCTGGGCTGTTCTTTGCATAGCTCGAGTAAATTATTTTCTTAGGTTGGCGACATTACGCAACGCCCGCCTGCTGCCGCTTATCTTCAGGTTCATCTGTGCCCGCTGCGCACACTTCCCAGTGCTTAGTGCTTCATTCAATTAATCAGGAAGTCGCACTAATGTTTATATTTATAGCCAAACAGATTGCAATCTCCATGCTGCCTACACACGCACACAACCACTCACACGTTTTCACTTTGTTTGCAATTTGCATTTGCGGTGCGGTTCGGTGTCAATGATAGCGCGTCACTAGGCGCCGTTGAAATGGCTCTCGCCATGTGCAGCACGCGCCTGGAATGAGGCGTAAACTGCGGCCCGTCGCGGCGCTAAGAAATTAGTGCAATCTTAATTTCTAATCTAAACATTTTGCTCCGCACCCAATGACGACATTTTTATTTGTCATTGCCGTTGCATTGCCGCTGCCGTTGCCACTCCCGTTGTCTGTCATGAGCGGAAACGTTTAATTGTTGGCAACGACGAAACTTTTCGCAATTTGCAACATTTTTTTCCAAGTCTTGAAATTTTCTCGTGCAGCTTGTGGAAGTTTGATGTGGGTGGTGGTTGACTGGCAAACGGTTAGGAAGTGAAAATGAAATTCTTTGCTGCAGTAGACGCGCTGCAAAAGGCAGCGCTTTGGCTGGGTTTAATGGGCATTCGTCAGATGGTGACTTTTTCTATTTGTTTCTTGTGTAACGCTCGCGGCGAGTTTGCTGAAACTGACTGTTGTGCTGTTCATGACAGTTGAATAAGTTTTAAGACCAGAAACGGAGAACTGTGTTTGTGTATTTGAGAAAGAAGCATTTAATAGTTGAAAAAAATCCATAATTCTATTGAGACAGAGAAAATTAAGAAACATCATAACAAGGACTAGCAATTCTAGGTTATGGAATCTGTAAAATAACTTTACATAATTCCCAGATGAGAAACTTTGCTGGTTTAATGATTATAATTAAACACTCCTCTCAGTGCTGCTTGATGGAAAAGAGAAACGAAAATTCAATGAATCAACTAAAAAGTTACATTAGTTGTTACATTTTATGCTTCTAGATTATTTTTTTTGCTTGGCATATATGTCACAATTTGGGAATATGGCAATAAGCCGACGATGTTGGACAATTCTTAAGTAAATGTTTGTCTTATTTACTGAAAAATGGTTTTAAACACAAAAAATGTAGAATTATATCTACAGACGACGCTATATTCGAATCGGCCGTTCCGTCCATATGCACAAAACCATATCAAATGCGACTAATTAATGACATAACCTAACAATCAAACTTGAGGTTAAGCTAATTTGCACAATTATGTATTATATTACTTATGTATTTTAAATCAAATGTACGGAATTTAAAAATCGTAACGCTGAACGTCTTTAAATTATTATTTAATTTTATTATTATTTTTTTTTTTCTATTTTTATATTTATTCTTTTTTTTAATTTTAAAGATAAACGCCACAATTGCTTTGTCCCTTTCTTCAATTTATTCCCACTGCTTTTTTTTGGCATCTTGAAAGTGCTCACCAATTTTCAGTCTGTCCCAAATTGGACTCTAACGAAATCCGCTAACCATTGACACCGTTTCCGACAAATGCATTTTCTGCACGACATTTGCGCGCAGCATTGATTCCAGCACCGAACTACAAAGCGATTTTCATTCGAGCTCTTAAAACGATAATGGACGGGTACTTACAATTGCAGGCGAGTCCGCCTCCGCCGCCGCCGCCGACTGCTGCGGCAGTGCCAGTTTCAATGCGGCTGACTCACTCGATGACTTTTGACTGCCGGCGTTGGCAGAGTTGTCGTCGTCGTCGCTGTGGGTGGCCGCCAGCACGTCATGTCCGTCCACCATGTCCGTCAGCACACCTTGCGATGTTGGCGATGCTGTCGCCGTTGCTGCAGCTTGTGCCCCAGGGGCTCTCGTATTGAGCGTTGCTGTTGTTGTGCTGGTTGTTGCCGTTGTTGTTGCGGCTGTCACTTTGGGTTTCTTTGTTGGCGGCTCCGGCAGAATGTCGCTGTCGGTTTCAGTCTCATCGGAGACATTTTCATTATCGCCGGCTGACGGCGGCGCGGTGGCCTGCGCGAATGCAGTGCGGTCGTGTTGCATGTGTTGCCGTTGCTCTTGTTGTTGCTGTTGCAGTAGCAGCTGCTGCTGGTGTAATAGTCGCTGCTGCTGCTGATGCTTCAAGTGCTGCTGATGGTGTTGGTGCTGGTGATGCTGATGCTCCTCGGTGCGATAGTCGTGGTACAACACCGACGGCAGGTTTTCGGGGAAATTTAGAATTTTACTGGACGCCGACGACGGCGACAAGGACGCGTGCGCGTGTGTGTGTTTGTGTGCATGTTTTTGCTGTTGCTTTTGTTGCTCCAATTTTTGTTGCTGCTGTTGCAGATAGGACTTCATTTTCAGCGACTTTGTGGCGTGCTGCTTTGCTGGCTTTTTAAAGTGCGGCAATGGTGCCGCGTTGGAGCCGAATTGTTGTTGCGTGCTGAACGTGGGCTGCATTGTGCTCGTCCGTCCAGCGAAGCTCGCCGTCGACGCGTTCAAGTGCGAATCGGCACGATGTGTGGATGTGGGTTGATTTGACGGCTTTTTGTCAGCTGCAAAAGAACGACACAACCAACATTAGCGTATCACGAATACGGCCATTATGACCCGCTTACAGGGTGCGCACCGATTGTGTTCGCTCGAGTGTGAAATTTTGAAAACAATCTGACTAAAACACACTCGTAACGTTGAATCGTGGCACAAGAGACTCTGTAAGGAGTTCATGCTCATTTGTGGGGCCATTTCAATCGAGCAACTGTCAACTTTTTTGTCGGACGCAAAATTTCTTCAAGGCACTCCGAACAAAAGTCAGCACAAAAATAAATCCGTTTTCTGCTAATAAAAAGTGTGTATTAACATTTCTCTGAAATCTTTTTTGCCCATTGAAGCGCGCACTTAATCAGTTTAACGCATTCCTCACACTGAGCGGCTCGAAATTTCATTTGAGTGCGACATTAAAAACTGTGAGAGCAAAAAAAACAAGAACGGAATTGTGCGCGAGACGCAAGGAAACGCAAGATATAGCAAATTTATTCCAATGAATTCACTTGCCGCTGGGCAAGCGGCCACAACTGCAGGGCAAACGCAATCAAGTGGCAAACTTTAATCCGCTCACGCTGCCACTCACAGTTCAGCGCGCCCAACACAGAGCAAAGGCGCTGCGTTTTTTCTTGCTTTCAAGCCCAAGCCGGCGTTTGTACTTACATATATCTCTATATGTATACTTATTTATATATGTAGGAACATATTTATTCATTCAGTAATTCTTTCTCTGGCTGTCTGTGCGTGCGAGTGGCCATTTGGCAGCGCTGTCATCGCGTGTCGAGCAGATGTTGCTGCCTCGCAGCGAAATATGTTGGCGCTTGTGCCGTATGTGTTGTGCTCTGTTACATGCCCGAAACTTTGGTTCTTACTAGTACGACTGGGGATCACTTACCGCACAGCTCCCACCAACAGAAAATCTCACCATCCATGCAGAGGCACACTTCGCAGGCATCATGGCGCGGCACCTGCAATTCAAGCGGAAGATTTCTATGTATACAAAGCAGTAAAAAATGCAAAGAGAAAGTCATTTCACGGGTTGCTGTGTTGCATATGAAATATTAGCGTGGAAATTAAAATGATAAATGCTCCACGCATTTGTCTCTGGGGCGTCTGTCCGGGCGGGATAGAGCCTTTGCGTGCGGCTGAGCGTACGTGTTGGCATTGCGCTGCGCGTTGCATGTGCGCTTTGGTCTGTCAGCATATTTGTCCGCTTCTCTTTGCGAGTGTGTGTGTGTTGTATGCCACTGTGGCTGCTGCGAATTGCTTACTACCGCATTACAGCAAAGTGCACAAATTGCGTTGAACATTGCATGCAGCTTCTCAAAGCGCAAACTGCAGTCACTCGTTTTCGCCATTCTTATGCGTAGAGCACAAACCAACTAACTGGCATCCAATAGCGACAAGTGGTTAGTGCGCTGGAAGGGTCGCATCGAAACGCGTCTCAAAGTATGCGTGCAGCATCGATGTAAAATTAAAACGTGCAGAAGTGCGCGCGAAATAGTTTTCTGAATTATTGCACTAACCACACGGCATACAAAGTCCCCGCATGCCAGTCAGTGCCCTAAAAAACGTCGTCACAGACCAAACACCCAATTGGCTGCGCGTGTGACAGCATGAAAGTCATTTGGACTTGACCCCTGGTGTTGCTTACCTTTTGGCCGTGCGTGTACTTGCGCCCATTGTTGTAGCATGACGCCGCTCTTTCGTGCGGTTGCAAATCATCGTCCACATCCGCATTGACCTCGTCCGCATCGTTCCCTTCTGTGCCGCCGCTGCTGCCGCCGCCGTGGGGCCGTGCGTGCGAACTTTCAGCGGACTTTTGTTCTTTCAGCAGCTGCTCGGAGAGCAAACGTGTGTCATATTTGGCTTTTGATTGTTCCGTATCCAAGTCGTACGACAGCTGCTCATGATCCTCGAAATAGTCGAATGGCACAACTGCTGTGGGTTTTCCACCCAAGAAGAAGAAGAGAAAGCAGGTGCGTACGTTTATTTGCAAGGCGGCACAAAATATAAAGTGGTTTAAATAATAAATATATGCTTGGTCGATTTATAGGATGCTGGTGCGACATTTTTGGTTGCGAATAAGGAGAAGAATTGTAAATGAAATCCAACATAAATCATGAAAGAGTTTTTCATTCGATTTGGATTGACTTATTTATACCCTATAATATAGCTAAGCCTTTAAATGAGCGTTTATTCGTGTTTTTACTATAAACATAAACACATTAAATATTACATTTCAGACCATCCCTCGTACTAATTTTTGGTGTCAGTTCTCAGTTAGAGTCCTAGTGCAGTACAAATCAATACATCATACAAAACTTATCGCCAATTGATATTAACGAATGGGAAAATAGAGAGAGCTGAACCGAGTTTTCATAGATCATAGTCATCATATCACAGATACAAAAATTTAAGTAGAATACGTTTACATGGCGTATGAGTGATTTCAGTAGAAGAGATTTAATGACGTACGGGCCTATGTGAAATTTTTTCCTTTAGCTGCCATTCTTACCTCCCTTCACCTAATCGAATTCAGTACCGCACTCGGAAGAAATATAAAACTTAAATATAAAACTTGAATGCGAAAGCACCTATGTGAGTTGGGGCGTATGAGTAACATTTGTATCTGAAGCTGCGCTATGGGGCGTATGAGAAACATTTGTGTATGAATCTCCCTTGTGGCACATTTCTATAATCGTCACTTTGGACACTTTGGTTCTTGCTCTCACGTACTTCTCGTATAAGTCACATTGCATAGACATTAGACTGGTTTTAGTGGACGATTTTTCGATTTCGATGCTCCGCACCCTCTCATTTTATGCGGTTTGGTGAAAAAGTGCATGAGCCAAAAAATTTTGGGGCTAGGGTGGGGCTAAATGGCGTCGCATCGAGGTCAAAGTTCACAAAAAAGCTGGGAAATTCGACAAATTGCTCCACAGCTGGTCAGAAGTTGCTCTAAGAGGGTTAAAATCTATGACCGACCCCTCTAGTTTTCCTTACTGAACATTTCTTTCATACATACTCATCCCCGATCTCCAACCCTTAATGGGGCTCCCATACAAAATGGTCGTTTTTATAAAATGGGCTCCCATTGCTCCCAGGTTGCCTCCAGATGTATCAAATGTATGACCGACACCCATTTATTTTCTCTTCCAAATATTTCTTCCAAACATACCTACCCGCTAACTCCAAGTCTTAAGGGGGCTGCCATACAAAATTGGCCATTTTCTATGCCATTGGCTCCCCACTTGCAAATGGAGTAGTTAAGTAAGCGAGAAAACATCGTATCTCGGAAACTACTGAACCGATTTCAATGATTTATTCAGCGATCGCCAACATTCTGGAGTATAAAAAATACAAAATTAATTGAGGTTCAGAAATTTACCACCAGAGGGCGTCCCCCATACGATCGAACTTTTTTGCTCCCTGCTTTTCAAGACAGGGACAATACATTTAAGCGAAAATTAAACAGTAGGCGTTGAGACAACTGTCAAAATTCAAACTGAACTATAATCAAAATGGCATCAAGTTCGGTTGGTATTGTTCGCAGTTTGAGGTCGCATTCCGACATTTATTTAATTGGACAACCGAACATGAATATCATGGGAACAAAATTGCCCTCTAGAATACAAGTGCTCAAAATGTTTTTTTTTTGTACCCGAAATCGTGAAATGTGTGCCGACGTAAGTGCATTTTTAGTGACGGACGCGGTAACGATTTTTTGGCGTCAAGCATTTATTCCAACGAGAGACCGAAGTCATGTGAAAAAATGTGTGATTTCCTTATTCAATGAATGGAAATCTTTACATAAGAATGCCAAGAGAGGAGGAGTAAAACATAAAATAGACGAAAAAGCATTTATAGACAGGCTGGATGATTTATTCGATATTGCACACGCCAAAGTATTCCAGTTAATAAAATCCCCGGAAGATGCTGAATTTTTGCGACTGCAAAGACTGAAAGGACGTCAAGGATCCATGGCCGGTGTAGACGAAGTTGAATTAATAAAACAAAAACGACGATCGGAACGAGTAACACAAACACAACTACGAGAAATTAAAGCAAACCTTGATTCACAGAGCGTCATTGCCGGTAAGTTATTATAATAACTCACAGTTTATGTTTACGTAATTGCGTAATTGTGCGTAATTTTAGTTGCAGAATTGTCGTCCAGCGAAGCGAGTGAAGAGGCAGCTAACTCAATCAGAACTGTAAATGCTTCTATCGAATCGTCGTTGCATTCGGGAAAATTAACGGGAACAAGAGGCTTTATCGAATGCATTACTCCAGAGCTTGTATCTGTTTTCGACAGATGCAAAATAAGTGATAGAGCAGCAGTCCGCATACTGATTGCAGCGGCTCAAGCATTCGATTTAGATCCAAATAAATTCATTATAAATCGCACGTCTCTTCGCAAGTGCCGTATACAAAATCGTAAAAATATAGCTGAATTTACGAAAGGCAACCCACAAGTAATTTTTGTGCGATAGCCATAAGCCAAAAAGAATAAAATTTGTATTCATATGTTTGTATTTTATACTTTTTAGTTGTCCGAAGCGAAATTTTTCAACGTTCACTGGGATGGCAAAATGCTGCCGGACTTGCAAGGTATAACAAAAGTGGATCGACTTCCGGTAATCATCACTTATGATGGCAACGAACAGCTCTTAGGCATTCCGAACGTACCATCAGGTAAAGGAAAAGGTAAAAATATCGCAGAAGCTGTGTACGAGCTGCTGTTGGAGTGGAAAATCGTTGATCGTGTACAAGCTATTTCCTTCGATACCACATCAACAAATACTGGCCCATTCCAAGGAGCGACGCGACAGCTTGAACAATTATTGGAGCGAGACGTTTTATATCTGCCTTGTAGGCATCATATTTACGAATTGCTGTTAAAAGAAGTATTTGAACTAAAATTTGGTAAAACATCTGGACCAGGAGTTCCTATATTTGCCCGTTTCAAGGAAGAATGGCAAAATATAAAATATAAGCCATACAGCCCTGGCATAGAAGACAATGAAATCACTGAAAAAGTCTCAATTCACGCACAGAATGAAGTTCGAGAATTTTGTTTGTCTGTCCTTAATGAAAAACATCCCAGAGCAGACTACAATGAATTTTTGAAATTGGTAATTTTATTCCTTGAGAAAGACATCAGCTTATACAACTTCAAAACACCAGGAGCCATCAGCCACGCTCGATGGATGGGAAAAAGCATATATTGCTTGAAAATATTTCTATTCAGAAAGCATTTTATCCTAACCAAGAAGGAGTTGAATAGCCTTCGCGATATATGTATTTTTATAATAAAACTTTATGTCAAAGCTTGGTTTAGCTGCACCAAGGCTGCCGAGGCTCCCAGCCAAGACTGGCATTTTTTGAAGGCCGCAGTGGACTACGCTTCAGTCGATAAAATTGTATCAGAAAAATTAGTAAAAAAATTCTGCGGACATCTTTGGTACCTCAGTGGTGAAGCTGTTGCTCTGTCATTATTTGACTCAAATGTCTCAAACAATACCAAACAAAAAATTAGTCAAGCCATTCGCGCATTTGAAAATGACACCGAATATGAGAATGAGATATCCGATGACGACGTAGGTTTATCATTTGAACAAGAGAGCGAGGAAGAATCTGATGAAAGTGAAGATGAAAAACAGCGCTCAGATCAAATTGTTGGCTTCGAACGTGTAAAAAGGCTCATACTATCACCGCAACAAGTAAGTCAAGAATTCATCGCAAACGATTTGAGCTGCTTGGTAACGCATGAGACAATACACCTTTTTGAGCGGTTTGAATTGCCGAAAGATTTCATTTTCGCGGAACCAAATACCTGGGCAGAATGCAAAAGCTACCAGCAAGCAGAAGACATTATACATAAATTGCATGTAGTCAACGATGCTGCCGAAAGGGGGGTCAAACTAATGGAGGACTACAATGACGTTTTGTGCCGAAACGAAAAAGAAAAACAGTTTTTGCTCCAAGTTGTCTATGCGAGCCGCAAGAAATATCCGTCAAGCGCAAAAAAAAAATTAATCTAATAAAAAATTTGCTTCTAAAACAATAAAAAAAAATTATTTTGAGCAATATGTCACTCGTATTTAAAATTGGGAGAAAAATGTTAAAAACCGAAAAATTTACTACTCCGATCGTATGGGGGACGCCCTCTGGTGGTGAATTTCTGAACCTCAATTAATTTTGTATTTTTTATACTCCAGAATGTTGGCGATCGCTGAATAAATCATTGAAATCGGTTCAGTAGTTTCCGAGATACGATGTTTTCTCGCTTACTTAACTACTTCATTTGCAAGTGGGGAGCCAATGGCATAGAAAATGGCCAATTTTGTATGGCAGCCCCCTTAAGACTTGGAGTTAGCGGGTAGGTATGTTTGGAAGAAATATTTGGAAGAGAAAATAAATGGGTGTCGGTCATACATTTGATACATCTGGAGGCAACCTGGGAGCAATGGGAGCCCATTTTATAAAAACGACCATTTTGTATGGGAGCCCCATTAAGGGTTGGAGATCGGGGATGAGTATGTATGAAAGAAATGTTCAGTAAGGAAAACTAGAGGGGTCGGTCATAGATTTTAACCCTCTTAGAGCAACTTCTGACCAGCTGTGGAGCAATTTGTCGAATTTCCCAGCTTTTTTGTGAACTTTGACCTCGATGCGACGCCATTTAGCCCCACCCTAGCCCCAAAATTTTTGGGCTCATGCACTTTTTCACCAAACCGCATAAAATGAGAGGGTGCGGAGCATCGAGAACCCATTATTAAGAATCTCCATACAACACTAAAACCACTCTAATAGACATGAAATCTAAATACTGATGTATTCAAATACTGATGCATCTAAAAATTGGCATTACATGGAAATTTTCAAATCCTTTAATTTAATATGTATTGTATTACTGTATAAATAGTCGCCCAACTTCGCCGGCTCGTTAGGCACGTACACAGAATTCAATATAAAATATTAAATTAAATATGAACTTAAAAATATTTCGCAATTTATTTCAAATACCATTCAAATGTTTTACTTGCTCACAAATAGCCAACAGTCAACAACCAGGCCGTATCAATGCGCCAGCCGAGTGGCATTCAAATATTAATTCGAAAGGCATAAAAGCGGCTGAAGTCACGTACTTTGAATGCGAACATTTGTGCGCAGCTTCGATTGTTTGATTGTTGGTCGCTGCTTTTGTTTTGTTTTTACTTTTCCTGGAAAGGGGCACTTGTGGGTCTACCGATTTGTATTTATTTTATTTGGTGTATTTGGTTTATTGGCATTTGGCTGGCAGTGTATTACTCTCGATTTTTCATGCTAAATGCCAATCGAGCTCTGTGCAGAAACGGGTTTACAGATTTTATCGTTTCGGCCAGTCAACGCAAAGAAGAAGAAACAGGAAAAAAGAAACAAAGAATTGACATAAATGTGTACATATATAATTCGTGTGTCTGTAGTTGTTGCCATTTAATAAGAACATTTAATTTAGAGTTGGCAGAAATAGGCAAACGCCGGTATCGGTGTGGCAAGTGGAGAAAGTTTATGGCTTCATTTATGTGTAAGAATTGTTGTGCAAATGTGTGAGCTTTCGAAAGAAAATATAATGGCACATTATGCAAACAGGTAATGAGTAATCGTGTGAAGCAACTAAGCATGTAAACGACAGTCGCCATATGTGCTGAGTAACAGCTTCTCGATACCAACTGAGGTGTGCATAATTGCGGGCACGTGGTCGCCTGATTGGCATTGTTATCGACGTGTATTGGCAGCAATGAATTATTCAGTGTTTGGTTGAGTGCCGCAGCATTGCATCTCTTTTATGGTGACATTACAATTTGCATTACATTGTGTGGCAAATTGATTACGTGTAGCATTCAGCAACGTGTTTAAATCGCTTTATTGAATTTTGCTCGAGATTAAATAAAGCACAGCACAAACGCCAGACCAATGTTGATAAAGTTTACAATTTTGTCAATAATATACCTCCTACAAGATTCCTATTAGACCTAAGTGAACCGTTCCAGCTGCAACCTAACCTAACTTTTGTATTGCCAGAGCATATGTGGACAGAGTAATTTACTGATCAATTTGGTGATGAATAGAGAGGAAAATTATATAACTTATCGAAGAACTAATGAGCAGAGGGTTCGAAGGTTGGACTTCTGGACCCAGAAATACACCGAAGGAGTGATGAGTGACATACGAAATAGAAGAACTTTTGCAAAATTTAGCTTCCACTTATCAGAAAAATGCTTTCAGTGCAAACTATGAGCAACTTATGAGCAAACTTTTATGCTACAAAAGCTTATTACATATATTCCCTTTAAGAAAATTTCTTCCATCCAACCTATCCCTATTAGCTGAATCTTGTCTATTCAAATCCCACAGAAAATCATTCAGATTTTTTGAATAACTTAATCTAACCTAACCTAACCTAACCGAGCCGAACCGAACCCAGCCTAATCGAACACGACCTTTTCTTTAGCCAATTTTTGCATTTTATTCCTTTCCTCACCAACTTTAACCGCATTCGTTTAGTTCAGTAGCCGCCCGCGAAAACATGAAAAATGAGTTTAATCTGAGTAACAAAATATTAAATATTCTTTTTCACTCGCTACCCGTCGGATGATTAATCATTATTACCATTTGTTCATCCACAAATCACTTTTATTCACCCACAGACTTTGAGAAATTTGTTCAAACAAAAAATGAAATAAAAAGGAAAAAGGACAACGCAGGACTGCAGTGAGAAAATTACGAACAAAAGAAGGTGGAAGTTGCAGCGTAAATCATAAATCAACGAACGGATTTGCTTTTAGAAATAAGAGAGTAGGAAAATAATTTATGTATTTATGGCTTAAAAGTTGCCTGAAAACAACACAATTTCGTGAGAGACGGTACAAAGTAATTGCAGAAATAGAAAAACAAATGATTTCAAAACAGGAATATTAGAAAAAGGAAATTGAAATTTGAAACGAAACTGGGTTGTGATAATAGATATCAAATATTTCAACTAACTCCATTGAAATAGTAAAATTTGTTTTCTTGCTCATGAGGGAAATCTAAAACCCACATTGGTCTTTGTTGGACTTCAGGTTTGCAACAATTCGCTGACTTGTCAAATCTTTCTAATGTAATAATTTCTGGCAGCTCTGGGAATGAAAATAACAGTGGTCTTTCACTGAGCTCCTCCCCAGAAACAATAACTAGAGTCAAAAATATTTCAACGCTTTATACTTGAATTGGTAAATGTTCCAGGAATGTCACACTGTCACTCCGACCGTGTGACTTCTCGGAAGGGAACTCTGAAGTTGCGTTGTTTATTTGTCAAACTGACTTCGCATTGCTTAGTAAATGTTCGTGGCGAATGTTGTGAACTACATACCCGCTGTCACTGTTGGCAGTTGTATGCGCTCGAACAGGCAGGAGACACAGAAGATCCAAATGCAAGTCACCCTCCACAGCTTCGCCATGTTGACACGAACGGTTTTCCGCGCTGACTGCCGGCCGGGCCGCTTTTTACGCTGTTCAGTTGTTGCGCTCGCTTCGGTTGTTGTGCAGCGACATATGCGTGAGGCTGTGTGTGTGTTCCTGGGTCGTATTTATTGTCTCCTCCACAACGGAGGCGCGCTTTGCTGATGTTGCAATGTCAACGAGCGGACCGAATGATGGAGCGCGGCGGGGTGAGCCCTTTGTCGTTTATGTTTGCTTAAATTTGTTTCTGGTATGTGGCGTTTGGCTTTGTTGGCATTTTCGGGGTTCAAAGTCCAGTGAAAAATTGTGTTGTTGTTTTTGCGCTAATATTGCTGTGCTTGTTATCTTCAGACTTTCAGACACTGCTTCCGCACGTTGTGCGCTCGTTGCAATTGTATTTGTGCTGTTTTGCTTGCGTGTGCATTTGCATTACGAACGCGCCGGCATTCCACACAGCAATCACTCTCACACACACACCCGCTTACTCACACATACACACACCGATATGTGTGAGCTGGCGTGCGTTTCATGGCATTGCAAAATTTGAAGTTCATTGGCATTTCTTGGCACTTTGACTGTGTGCAGCGGAGTTTTGCACTTGAAATTTTACTGCGTTGGGTTTTGATTAGTTTGAACTTAAAAAAATCTAAGTTGTGGTTTTTTATTTTTCACTCTTTTACCGACAAATTGCTGTAATTTGATTTTGATGACGAGCCAAGAAGTAAGTGGTCGCTGGAAGTAAAACTAAAATCAACAGTTGAAGTAGCAGATTCAACACACGGATTAGGATTTATGAAATATTGTTGTTTAACTATTTAACATATTTCCATAATTTCAGACAGGACACATAAAATAGTCTGTTGGGGGTCTGTATAGTATTTGCTAGATAGGCTTTTGATACCGTAATCGCTACACTGGCATTAGAAATGAGATTGAATTTGGCTTTCAATCGATTTTATGACGTTCGGTTTATAGGCTTTCGTGTGCAAGAGATCAGTGTCGATCGAACAAGAAACATATTCTAAAATCTGCTGCTTCTCTTTCGCGAAAATTGAAATTCTAATACACTCAGTTTGTCGGCTCTAATGGGTTTTTTCAATTCGAAAGAGTTAAACAAAAATGTTTCTTAAATAAAATACTAAACCTAACTGGTATTTTCAATGACGCATTTGGAGATCATTTAAAATTTTAATTATAACAACAAATTTTCATATCTGTCTATTCATATAGCGATGACTTTTACATTCTCTAACGCCCACTAGATAGGACTGGGCGGTGCAATGGAGCACAATCTTAGTTCAATTTGCCTCAAAGTTTTCTATTTCCTTTCTTATATATTTTGCATAAAACTACTTATGACTGGCAGGTGGGAATATTTGCCTGCTGTCTAATGGCATTTCACCTTTCACCATTAGTCGTTTTGTGTATTTTTAATTCCAAACTATTTCCAAGCCTCTGGAGTCTGTGCTGGTCTGTGCTATTTTACAACATTGAGTTGTCGTCGGGTTGGTATGACATCCGCAGTGTGCAGTGTGCATATAGTATGTTACATACACACATACATACAGCAGAGCCCAGCATGAAATTTGATGCCTATGGTCGATGGTCGATCGTAAAGTCGAACTGCTGTGTTGCTCAATGGTTTGATGCAGTTTTCTTGAACGCAGCTTCAGAAAAATCAAAATAGTTAATTTTTCTTTGTCTAAAAGAGGAATTGTTGCATTAGCAGTACCGGTCAAAGTATAGTATTCAGTCTCCAGATAAATAAAGTAATTCTTGCATTGGACTATTCCGAATTTTGAATCTACAATTTCGAGTTACTTCGAGCATTAATTACTGTATCTGACTGCATTAATTTTCTCACTGGGTTTAAATTTAAGTTTTCGCTGCCAGTGAACGTTGGACCATGTGAAAGTGCTTTTCATTTACAAACGGAAATGGTTTTTACGTTTCGAATTACTTTCTACGCTGCAGAGCAATATTGTTGTACGATGCTGGCTACTCAGGGATTTCCAATGTATGTAGAGTGAATTTGCAGTTAAAGTGAATGTTTTTAATTCACTTCCGTGCATAAGAGCACGAAATGCGCTCTGTAATCACTTGAGGCACGGATATGAATAAAATTCTAATATTCAAAACATAAAAAAAAATTATAAAAATTTTGTTGTTTTCCATTAAAAAAGGAACTAGAACTTCTTCATTCAAGTAAACATATTGTTGAAAATTCTGAAATAATTTGCATGGCTTAAATTAAATAGAAAAGATGCCGCTCAATGAGTTCAAAGCGTAGTAAAAAGTCACTTACAAAGTCGGTGTGGGAACCAACAACGGCTTTTGAAAACTCTGCCACTGTGGGTAATTAGAAACATTGAAATAGTTGAATATCTTTCCACAAAATTAAAAACACACAGCACCTCTCTAGCGAAGCGAGAATGAAAAGCGGAAGTGAAAAAATGGAAAATTATGGTCACAAGTTGAAACTGTGCTGTGAATCATGTTACGAAGTGAAAATCCACTAACACACCCGCACACAGACAGAAACTTGTGAATCTAACTAAACCGCAGTTGGACAATTGAAGTCGCCCAAACACAAGCGCTCACCACTACATATATATCTACATAAAGTGAAGAGTTGTGCGTCTTGGCTTGCATTCTGCCGCTTCAAGCCCGGCCAACAAGACAAAGCAGTTCGAGCAACATTTCAACAATGCGGTGCAATTTGAAAAGTTTGTTTCTTTTCTCTTTGGAAATTTCTTTGCATAAAATTGCGCTCGAAGTTTTAATGGCGCCCAAGTTGATGCCGTCGTTGTCGTTGTGTGTGTGCGTGTGTGTGTATGGAGCTAACTATGTGAGAAGGTAAGCAACATTGGTGCGTTGCGTGCTGGTTTGTGTGCATTCATGTTTGCGTTCGTGACCATTAGCCCACGAAATTGCCGACTCAAGACGCAAAAGAGCAGCAAATGGCGTCGAAGTTTTTCTTTAGTAGTAAATGTTCGGATAACAAAGCGACGCGCAAATGCATTTCCGGCATTTAGAGGTTAGGTCGACTTATCTGAATTGTGCTGAATTGTGGCTGGCGACTACAAACTTTCAAATGACTACATTGTGTCAACGCATGTATGATCAGAAAAACATACTTATGCGTGGTTCTCTGAACACTGATGTGGTATTTCCATAAAAATATAAAAAAAACTAGGTTCGCACGCAAGCTCTCTTCTTTCACCCGATACAAATTTTGAACGCATTGTTGACCCCGTCAGATTTTGATTTAAAAAAACATATGTCTATTATCTTTGACGTCAAGTGGTTCTTAAAACTGTGAAGTCAAAAGGCCCTTTAAATCATGAGTTCTCACATTTACTCTAAACAAATTCTTAACCCTTAGTTTACCACGGTAGATTTCGATTTTCAAAAATATGAAGAGCACATTTTTATTATTTCCCGATTGAAGTGCTTTTTGTCTAAGTTTGAAGTCAAAAGGACCAATAAATCGTGGTTCTCCATACAAACTGTTAACCCATTGTTGACCCCATTAGATTTTGATTTTCAAAAACAGTGAAAAACACGTGTCAAATTATTTCTCACTTAGAGTATTTTCACAAAGTTTGAAGTCCGTGGCCCCATTAATTCATGTTTTTTTACAGTTTCGCCATACAAACTAGAAGCTATTCCATTTAAAAGAAATGAATTGTATGGACGGTGCCACGCCCCCTTGTTAAATACCCGCCCCATTCCCCCATTATAAAACAAGTGGTGAATTATTTTTGGTTTAGAGTATTTTTAGGAAGTTCGAAATCAATATGTCTCTTAAATCACTTTTCTTCATACAACACCTTAACACATGTTTTGGCCCTTTACACCCGGAATTTCACAAAATCCCGTCTTAGCGGAGGTTCATTTTTCAAGGTGTATCTACAGTTCGAATTTCATGTTCATAGCTTCAGCGGTTTGGACTGAGCGATGATGAATCAATCAAACAATCAGTCAGTTAGTTAGGGCAAACAATCTATGTATATAAAAATGGAGGCGGTACCACGACGGCAACCGCCGTGGCTCAGTTGGTTAGTGCGCGGTCCAGCGAGTCGGATGCAGAGCGACGCAAGTTCGAATACTGCATACTTCGAATACACCTAAAAAAAATAACGGGAAACTCGTTTTCTCTTTCGGGGGCTGTCCTCTCAGGTGGAAATGGCAAACCTCTGAGAGTAAAAATTGCCTATGAAAAAGCTCCCAACCTGCCGTTCGGAACCGGCATAAAACTGTAGGTCCCTTTCACCCGCGTACAAATTCACACGCACAAGACGGGTGGCTGCGGGAAGCTAGGCCTTAGTCTCGCGTAAGCGGGCTGTCGTGTCAATCAATTATTAAATTATTATTACCACGCCCTCTTGTCCAATGCTCACAACTTTCTTCTAGTCGAATTGTGCCACTAAGTGGAAAGTTCGTACCAAGTTTCACTGATGTGTGTGTGTACTGCATAACTGTAAGTCGTACATCAATGAAACTTGGTATGAACCCATGATGCAATTATAAAGGTGAGTTCTTCATTGACAGAAAACTGAAAAAATTGGTTGACATTCTGTCTTATAGAAACGTCGATGAAAAGACAATTTCAACATACATTTCTATAGGCGATACAAATAACAATGGTGCTTTCCTTTAATCGTTTTATTGACTTTGAAATTTGATATCACTGTCATTTCAATTGTCAAAAAACATCAGATTTTCAAAATCGCGCTAAATTCTATCACGTCCCTCAAAACGAGCAACGCAGAGATGTGTGGAGCAAAGTATGTGGCGTAGAGCTAAGTAAATGTGTGCGGGTTTGCGAAAATCACGTTGAAGAAACTGACTTTCTCAGGAAAATAATACAATTAGAGAATGCCTTTAACAAAATTAATAGTTGTAAAGTAGCGGTATTTAAAAAATAAGCGTCAAACTTCTTGACGAAGCGTCCAATGTTGAATTGCCTCGCGAAGTTAAAAAATTATTTTTTAAATGTCGCATTCACTTTAGGATAAAATTTGTAAATAGAAAGATACAAAATAATTAATATAAAAAATCAAATAAAATGCGCAAAATAATAAACTAACCTGCAGCAATCACTATTTATTAATTTGTATTTGAAACTCTTAATTTACGTCGTGGTTTTCCCCCTTCTTTTGAATGCCTACTAGACAACATTGGTTCTCGTTCTCTAAGACAGTGTCAAAAACGAGCTGTCAAGGAAGATCTCACCTTTATAATTGCATCATGGTATGAACCTACCAGCTAATCATATCTTTCGGCAGAGGGAATGGGGCGGGTATTTAACAAGGGGGCGTGGCACCGCCCATACAATTCATTTCTTTTAAATGGAATAGCTTCGGAATTGTAAGTCGCACGGCATTGAAATTTGGTGTACCATCGTTTCATGGATGAGCTATTCTACTGATGAGACTTGATCGGCGTTGGTCAAGGGGCGTGGCATATTTTTTGTGACCCAAATATTTTGCTGAACTATAAGTCGCTCAGCAATGAAACTTAGTATGAACCTACTTTCACTTTCGACAGAGGGCATTGAATAAGGGGCAAGTATTGAATAAGGGGACATGGCACCGCCCATATTATTTAAATCTGGTTCAAGCGCAACTCATTTCTTTACTGAAACTTAGCAGCAACATTACTTATTTGTGGGCTTCGATTGCGTTAATCAGTAGCTCCTCCTCTTCCTTTAGTTGGTTTTCTTATTCAATTTGCATTGCGATAGGTTCGCTATCTCGCGTATTTCATTATAAAAAACAACAAATGTCGTACGAGACAAAGTTCGCCGGGTCATCTAGTTTCTATTTATGTGGCAGCACTGATCTTGGTGATGCCGGGTACCAGGTGGCACCCCTGCAGAGCAATCGAATTTCCTTCTTCCCTTTTTTCGTTTGGCCATTGTAAAAAGCAGACGTGAATTCTTAAATAAAATAATAAAATCGGAACAAGATCCCAGAACTGGTGACCCCGACGTGATCTACACCACCACCAAGATCAGTGCTGCCAAGCTCAGTGCTGCCACAGATGAAGTGTTCAAACTTGACTTCATTTTTGATATTTTTAAGCAGTACTCGATTCCTCTGGTTGGAGGTGCCAACTGAAAACATAAAAATCTTTTTAAAAAGTTTTCCTTTTGAAAAATTCCTAATAGTCGGTTTTTGAGGATCCAACTCGGCTACAACTTCAACTGTACTTCAAAGTTGTTTACAGAAATGTTGACGTTGTCATTTCTCAATGCTGATGGTCCATGTATGCTGCGTGTGCGTGGGCTTGTTTGCGCGGAAAATAATTAGCAGAAAAGAGCAAAACAGCGCTAAGACTAAAAGCGTTCACTGAAGAGTGAAATTACGCTGAATTTAAAATTGTTTTCGAAAAAAACAAAGCAAATGGGGATGAGAATGTAGATGAAAAATGCAAACAATAATGACAATGGCGCAGTCTGGCGTGTAGACAAACAGACAGAGAAGAACAAAAAATTAAAATACAAAAACACATGAACAGGCAAAGGCGCAAAAAAATGCACAAAGCGCGACACAAACACATGTAATGACGCGTATAGCGGCGGGCGTGCTTGTGCAAAGGATAATGCAAGGACACGATGCTGCAGCTGTCCTTGCTGTGAGTCACACTTTGTTTACGGGCACTACAAATGCTTGGGGGGGGCAGCAGCTAGAGGCGAACGACAATGAGTGATGGCGGCACTGTTGCAGGCGGCAGCAAACAGCCAGCAGCGAGCAGCCACTGCGGCATCGACATCGACGACTCGGCGGGGTGGCTGCTGGTGCGCCTTTTTAACGCCCCGTCTAACACGGGCAGACGACACTGTTGTCGTCGGTGTTTCCGGTGTGTTGGCTATTTGGTTGTGCAGTCTATGTGTGTGTGAGTGTGTGCATGTGCGCCATTTTAGTGCTGTGTATTTCGTGGAAAAAACTTTGCCATTGTGAGGCGCATAAATCAAAATGCCTTCTGCAACCCATTCCTCTGCTAATGAGCGCAAATGGGAAAACTGGCAACGGCGCATTCGTCTATTCAGATCGCCTTAGTTCTACACGCCCCAACCACGCAGCCATCGCCGCCAATGCACGCCGTCGACTTGGCGTAGCGGACTTTGCTCTCAGCTTTTTGCTGCTAGTAGCTTACGTACATTGTTTATCAGCATTTTGTTGCTGTTGTTGTAGTTGTTGTTGTTGCCATCCAACCCATCACGAAACACTTATAGTACTCAGTAAAACTACCTAGCGAATTTAATGGGTTTTCGTCAGCATCTTCACTCCACCTGGCAGCAGAAGGGATGCGCTGTCGATGCGCTGCTGTTGTTGCTTTGTTATTTTCCTATCGTATTATGACAGTGTCTATGGCACAGAGGCTGCTGGCTGCTGGCTGCCCACCTCTGCGTTCGTGCGCCGGGTTGTCGCTTCGTTTAGCTTCGTAGTCGGGGCTGTATGTCTGTTATCCTCTGGTCGTGTGCCTATTTGCCCCACCAAAAGAAATTGTGAAACTATGGTTATTGTTTTTGCTGCTATGTGCTGTGTTGTGTTGTGTTGTTGTTATTGTGCAAAAGTGACAAAAGTTTTGTAATTGTCTGTTCGTTTTTGTTTTTTGTGCACATCACAGTGGCGCAGTAGTGCAAACAGTGGAAGTTTAATTTTATTTCAGGTCCTTTCCTTTAGGTTTTATCAGTGCGGCCCCAGCAGCACAGAGTTCTGCTATTGAGTTGGGAGCTTCAGTGTGTGTGTGTGAATGTTCCTTGGTGACTGAAGATAATTTAATAGTTTAGGTTATTGTCATTCTTTTATTGTTTAGTTTATTTCCAAACAATGAAAGACTGCAGATCAGAGATTATCCTATTGAAGAAAAGCAATTGTGCACATGGTTGATGATGCATTTTTTGCTTGTAAGAACATTGAAATAAACCAACAATATTTAGCTTTTATTGGGTGCATAGTAAGGACCAGCTGCAAGCATTTCTTGCGACAAATTATCAAATTCTAAAATCAGCCAATTCTGCTTCAGTGTTTTCTGTGTTGCGCTCTTGTTATTCGATTGACGAACAAAATATAAAAAATAATTATGAAAACCGTCAACAAATTTTTTACGAAATAGAAATTTAACTTTAAATGCAATCTTGGGTTTAAACAAATATGACCACAAAATACATAGACTGATGTTGTTTTGTTTAAAAATATTTTTTCTAGTATTTTTTTTGTCCCATTATGTAAAGTGTTAAACTTTAAGACATTTTTTAAGTGTGGCGCAAAAGGCCAACATTACTCATATTATTCCCCTCCTTTTCAACCCATTACTCACATTTACTAATTCAATGTAAAAAATCTGAAAAATAAAATTCCACAACAAAAAAGCGCAACTGACAATCAATTTTCTGCCTCCGAACCAGTCGCTCCGGCTGCACACTGCAGCTACCCTCATTTCCAACGCATTTGTTATGTCGATATTTATACCGATTTCATCTCACTTCCTCACTTCCCACTCAATTGAACAGCGCTATTCATCCTTTCTTGCCTGCGGCAATTTTTATTGCAGTTTCGCTGACATTAAAATTCCATTGTCGTATTGTAAAGGCAAAGCAATAAATCTGCTCTTAATTTCTTAACTTTATCTGATGATATCTGTTGGCTTTCCTGTCGCCGCGACAGCGCACTGGGCGGCAAAGTGCACAACAATACGAAGTTGCAGAGCTGAACTGGTGCGAGTCAGATCGAGTCAGAGTTTCACACACACACACCAAAATAATACACTCTAAAAAATAAGAATTTTATTTAGCTCAACTTTATATACCTAATATTTTCGATATGGTGCCGAGTATTACGGCCTTGGAATTAATTTTTAAAATGTAAATACTTAGTTAGTTTAATGTTTTCGTATCTTGCAGTTCTTTTATTTTAAGAAAGAGTTTTTGAGAAACTCGGTTGTAGTTTAGGCAATTGCTTGGTTTTATTGCATTCAAAAGGTTCCAATTATTATAAGAGGAGCGTAGGAATGCTACAAATAGTTGGAGTCTTTATTAAAGAACATTGGGTCAGAATGCAAATCAATTGACTTCTCTGATGATTGGAATTTTCACAGAAACTAAATGTTTCAACCAGATATGTAACGAGAGCAAATAAATAAACAGAAATTCTAGTGAAAAGCAGGTAGAATTGTGTTCTGCAATATTTTTTCCATATGGATTGCAAATTTTTTACTCCAAATTACAGAATCGGGTACGTACAATATATTTTTGTTTTAGCGGCAAACTATACGTGAAAATATTTCCCAATGGCCCAATTCCCACTTTCAGTATCCTGCACAGCAACAACAATGAATCTTCAGAAAATATATAAAAAATAAATAAATAACTAATTATGTAAAAATGTAAAAAAAATAGCCAGAACATATCAAACTACAACTAAACTAAGAACCAAGAGACAGTTAGTTGTAATTAAAGATTTTTTACTTTTTATTCAGCGTTTATAGACACTTTTTAAATAGAAGAAGGACATAAAAAGTTTCAAACTTGACTTAAAGCCATTAAAACCTTGTTTTGGCAAAACGCTCTTGTGAAAACGGCTTCGAATTTTAGACAAACTACACCAAAACCCTTGTTAGAAAGCCTTCACGATGTAGCCAATGGGCGTCTATAGTCGATTAGTAATGCTGTTGTTTCCTGCTTTCTTCACACCTACTCAGTCACATTTCACTTGAGCCGCGCACTTGCGCTACTAAACCAGCTTCCAGCAGCGCTCAATCGAATTTAATCAATAACAAGCAACAAGTTTAACAAATTTAAAATTCTGATTGACATAAACAGAAGAATCCGTCGACTTAAATTGCTTAAAACATCCCACAGTCGATGGAATGAACACCGCAGCCGGCCAACGGGGCGTATGAGTATTGAGTATTTTCATTGCCTGCCACAGCTGCCAATTCCTTTGCTGCTTTCGCAAAATCGCATGCGATTAAACGGACACAAGGACGCAGGCGAACAATAAAACGAGCGCAACACTTGCTGCTCCACTAGCTGTCGCACTGCCGTCTGCCTACCGCGTCGGGTATTTACTTCCGCTCGACAGTCGCATTTATCCGTTTAATCCATTGTAACTATGGCGCTTTCATTTCACTTCACACTTGTGCATTTTATTATTAGCTTTATTAGACTTATTGTGTCATCTCCTTGGATTTATTTCATTTTATTTTTGTTTTGCTGCGCATTTTCATGCGCACGTTTTGCCGCAACTGAGCCTTTCATTTTCATTCATTTTCGTATCGTTTCGCTTTGCTTTCATCTTTTTGCTTTTCTCTTTTTGCTTTGTGTGTTGGTGCTCAGCTCATGCAAACACACACACACATTCTAACACATGCACATACACACACACCTGTCTTTCATTGACTGCTTGAAAAACAATTTCCAATTTTCACTTTTGTTCTTCCGGTAATGACGTCTGGCAACAGTGACAGTTGTGCTACCACTGATAACAAACCGCCGAGACTGTCGGGACCTACGGCGCCTGGCGAACGCAGCAGCATAGCTTGCAGCCGACGGACGACTGGGTGAGTGGGTGTTACGGCCGTCGCTCTCCTGAGATGCAACGCGTGGTTTTCCACGTCACTTCTCTTTCGAGCTGTGTTTAGTCAGCAATCGCTGTGATGCTGCGAGATGCTGTGAGACTGTTGCGCAACAACGAGATGCCGAATCATTTAAGGAAACATGTTGCTAAGTATTGCAACATGTTGATTATGCGTGAAATGTGGTAGCTGGCAGAAATTAGTTGGTACATTACATATGAAAAGTAGCGTAGTATAGAGTTTCAGCTTCGGAAAACCATTTACTTGGTTTGAATAAATAAATAAATATTAAAATAAAATATTATTCAGTTATATACTTTATTTCTTGTTTATCGGGCATCATCATCACATCGAAACTGAATATACACAAATTACAGTAACCAATGCATTTAATGTGTAATGCATGCAATGTTAATAAGAAAAACCAAACTGAAAATTGTTTACTTAAATTAACTATTTACAAAGTCAAATTACTCAGATTTATGTATTCATTGTAATCTAAAATAAAAAAAAAAATAATAAAAAGTCATTGTAATTTAAAATTTATGCATCCTTTCGTATTTGAATGACTGAGTGGCTGACATAAAAATGGTTTCCCAGCGCTGATGGCTGCTCCCGTTGTCTGTCGATTGTTCTTGGCTGCCTTCAATCATCCATTCCATTTCAAGCCAACGTCATTGTCTGCACACCTGCAACTTCATCTTTCCACTCTGCGGCATCATGCGCCTTTTATCTAAATCCTTTTAAATATTAAGAGGATCAATTTCTGCATCCGACAGCTGCTCGGCTCAATGCGCCACATCATATCCGCCGGCTGAACGCGTGCCGGCAGGGGCGCGGCAACGCAACGCAGCACTCAAGGAAATGCTATAAAATAGCACCGATGTCGGCGACGTTTGCCAAGTTAAAAGTGCAAATGTCAACAGCACTTTCTTCGGTTGCACGGCGGCTGACGCGGTGGTTGGCGCGACGAGCAGGTCGCCCGCAAGCAAACGCCGCCAGCCAGCCAGTTGCTGCATGCAGCGGAGGGTGAAATGATAACGTGCTGCCCGAGTGCCAAATGCACAATTTGCCTGTTTGAAAGACGTGATGCGTGATGCAACATGTCACCGACAAAGGTGCTGCCAGCGTGCTTGATGGAGCTGACAACGGCAAACGGAAATTGTTGAGAAAATATTTGATTAGGGAAGCGAAACGAATACAAAGTGACGAAAGCAAAACAGAGAAGAAACCAAAGTAATTTATTTTGCTTGCAAACAAAATGTTGTTGCGTTGCAACGGCAACGACAACGACAACAGTTGTAAAATGATATTTTAAATGGATTCAACGCCCAATTCTACGAATTGCTGTACACATATATCTAAATTGAATTTGTATGTATATATGTTATAACAAAACTCAGTTGAACTAAGCGTTTTGAAGTTTAAGTACCGCGTAAGGGTCACAAGTGTTGAAAAGTTTGTGTGAGCGCACAAAACTTGCACACGAATTACTTATTTATTACACGTTACTGTCTAGTAATGGTTAAAAGTTTTTATTTCATGTTTTTGTAATTATTTTGTTTTTTCGCTGTCGATCATAGCTGAAATGTCTTTGATGTAAACAGTCTCAACATTTGAGGAAATTGAAAAACAAATTTATTTTTGACGTCTGTGAGAGCTCAACCGCCTACGACGTTGAATCAAAGAAACTACACACCCGTTTGTCATCATTTAATTTAGCAGGGAGAATTGTGTTATGGAGTCATGTGGTAAGAAATAAAAGGTGAGCCTGAAGCATAAATTTCCGAGTATTACAACCTTCGTAATTATCTCTAATGTTGTAATTTATTTACGAGTTCTCAACATTCCATAACTAAGAACCCCTCCAAAGTTGCGCCAATTAATTAAGAAAGAAGCCACAGTAGTTTGAGATTAATTAAATAAATACTGCTGTAAAAATTCATCTGCCGAAAATCAATGTGAAAATTGTTCACTTTTCAAAAATTACAGGCGATTTGAATGCTTGAATGCTAAATTATAGAAGTGAATGTGAACAGACCACGAACCGAAGTGATTGATTTGCAGACTTGACTTGAAAATGTGTCACAAATCACAAATGTAATTTACGTTCTCTAATGTGTTTGGCACATCAGGCGTTAACTATGGTTTTATAGGTTTGCAATAGACAGAATTTGTTGTGGCAGAGACCAGGAAAGCACAAGTCCGAAGTCAGACATTGTGGTAAACTTGGAAATTCAATCAAATTACCATCCGCTTCACATTTGAATGATTGAGCAATCGCATTTTAGCTGGTTGCGCATATCTGTGGCAATTAAATGCCTCACCGGAGGCGCACAATGAGCGTATCGAGTAATATTTTAGATTTTGATGTCGGTTTGCGTGCAATACTCGTAAGCACAATTTGCGTGCAATCTTAAAGCCACAACGACCGGCCAATGGTTACGCAACATAGCCACTCGTAGCACTCATTCATTTGCGTTAGCATTGAAGAAATTAAAATTTAAGTCAATATACACAACTACTCGATAGCACAGAGCCCGGTAATTGGTGGGAGGGCGATGGCGCAATGGAGCAATGGAGCATTTGGCTTGAATGCCTCGACTCAATTGAAAATATCGACCCGCACTCGCACCGGCTTGCGCCCAGCAGCGTCGGTGGTGCGTGTTTTCCAAACAACCAGATTCAAGTACGGAGAAATTTGCATAAGTTATTCTAATGGAGAGCAAACAAAAGCAATGCCAGCAAACAAATGGGGAAGCGATAAAAGTAAACTGAACGCTGTTCCCTGTGTACGACAACACAATGAATGAATGAATGAATGAATAGGCGAGTGCTTTAAATTTCGACCAAAGTGAATTCATTCGCGTATTGCGTGAATGTTGTACAAAAGGTTAAAGCGCCATTTGAACGAGGCTATTTAAAGGGGAATGTTCTATTGCTTGTTTGAATGTTTGAAAATTTTCGGGAAATGAGCATTTAGCGTTCAGCTCACATGTCTGCTTTACTACAACTTTGCAGACACTTGTCTGCTCTACTTGGTTATGAGCGAGAACCCATGAAAGTCGACCTTGAATTGCGCTCTTGAAAGTGCTTGAAGCATTTCCGAAATGCCGCCAACATTCATTACGCTTAAACTGGCATTATTGCAGCAACACGGGACAAATTGTCGTTAGCAGCCTTCGACATGCGAGCAAGGCCGCTGCAGACAGCAGACCACAGCAAATCCTGTTTAGGCGTTTGCCTAAACCATAAATCCAGGCAGTCGGCGTTTTTCAGTCTGCGCGCACTATGCTTCCGGGTCTGCAATGGTTGCTAGACGGCAGCGGCGGAAGCAAGTGCCAGCGACAGTCGTCGGCTTTAGTGTTTATGATTTCTATTTGCACTTTCATCATTTCCGTCCTGAACGTTTGCCTGCACTTCATCTCGCTCGACTGTGCGTGTCTAATTACGTACATTTCTTGTGTGCTTCCTGTTGCGTTCGCCTCGTGGCACAGCGGCTGACAGTTTTCGCTATTTGAATTCGTAGCAACGCTTTCACTTCATTTGCTGCCGTAATTCGCTGTTGCTGAGTAATTGGTCAATGCCAAACAGAGGCAATATATATATTTTTTTAAGCGCATGACCCGTCATTCACAAACAATCAATCAACAATTAGTGAATGGATTGTTCTGTCGCAATGCATACACTTCCGCATATACTAGCAATATTTTGTCATATTGACAGCCTGTCAGCTTCGAGTCGTTTCGAAATGCAAACAATTTTTGCTGTCACTGTAGGTCGCTCCATGAAATCAAATTTTGTTGGCAAAAAATTGCATAGACACATTAAAGATAATAATTTGCAAAAATAAATAAATACAGCAACAAGTGGCTAGTTATGTGTGTTTGCGCGCACTCACAGCTAGTGACATGACCGCAGTTCATGTGGCAATGCCATAAGATGACAGCAGCAGATCCCATCAATCAAAACAACTGTCACATGATGGCAGCATGGCACATAGTAGCATTCGTAATGTTTCTGTTGATCCCAATGCCACGCGGCCAGGCAGCCACACTCGTACATTCAACCGCATCGATTGGTACACTACGGGCCACCAGAATAGGTTTCTCATGGCCCACTAAAATGTACTCAGTTTTGGGGTTCAAAAAAAAAATTAAATAAACGTCTAATTGTGTTGGACAGGTAGATTCACGATAGATGCCCTGCACATATTGATACCAATACATGAGGTAAAACTGTGTTTTACAAAAACACTACTAATTTTCCTCCAGGAAAAAATGTGAACCTATTCTGGTGGCCCGGAGTGTATGTTAAGTGAATGTTGTCAAGTTGGCAGAAATGTTTTATTTTGTTTATATCATTTTAGAATTTGCGATAATGTAAATACAATTTATCTAAAAATTTTGCAACATTTTAAAGAAAATTAGAGAATTAAAAAATTCAATACTTAAAATACGCACGCTTTTGAAATGTAGTTGGTGTAATTTTAAGCTTTTAGAAACTTTGTCAATAATATGCAAATCAAATGTGTTTCTTCATAATTGTGTGGAAAACGCGCTTGTATCTTGTATTTGTATCCGAAATTAGGTACTCATTCACTCCTATTAGACATCCATATACATACATAAATATTATGTACACAGATAGATATGAAAAATATATATTTCTATTGTTGGCTTTTGTTGTCGGGAAAGTTTTGTTCCCTTGTTGCTACTTATGTGATTGAAAGTTGTCACTACAAAGTTGGTTTCTGCAGGCCGCTTTGTTTGGTTTGCGCCCACAGAACATAATCAAAGTCCGCCTATGTATAGGTATGTAAATGTAAGTATGCACGTGTTGGTGTTGGCACACAAATGCGCTAGAATTTGCACGCTTGTTATATGCGAATTTTCCATTCGATGTGTAAGTAACATAACTTTTTGCTGTTTGAATGACTGTTGTACGGGTATTTGTTCTTTAAGAAGTAGATTTGTACTAACATAACACTATATAATAAGTTAATAAATGTATTTTGTACATATTCATGTACACATTTAAACTTAATCATATAATATATATCTGTATGCTTGTAATTTTGTTATACGGCGCTGCAATAGGGTAGTGGCAGAAAAGAAGTTTGTTTTAATCGGTAAATCTGTCTCAACTGATTGACTGATTTTACCACCGCACCCAAAAATTAACCTCTTATATTGTTAGCAGCAAGTTGAGATTTTGTGTGGAGAAACATAATTCAACAATGAAATATTTAACATTTTCGAATGTTCGCTCCATCAGGGATATTTCAATACCCCAATAGCCATAAACCATAATGTAAAAAGCAGAATTGAAACATGTATAAGTTACGCTCAAAATTGCGGCAAGTTTTGTGTATTTTGGTGCTTTCCGAAGGCATCAATCGCAATCGGGCAACAAGGAAATAGAATTTCCATAACGAAACCTGCACCCGCACACTGCCCGCCAAATGGCTTCTTTTATAGTACAGTGTCGTTATAAGCCGGTTTGTTGTTGGGAAGCGCATTTTGTGGTCAAAACGTTTTTACAAAGTCACTTGTGCTCCGCATCACTTGCTGGCATGGGCTCGGCACAAAGTGCCTTTGAATGCACGTCGCATGCAAATGAGGTCAGCCTGGCGGGTCGAGTGCTTGCGGCTTACATATTAAATATATGCTAAAGTTTTCACGCGTACCGCGTCGCCGAGTGCGCGTACCGCATTTGCGCGAATTAGCACTTAGCACACTCGGCACTTTGCGCTATGCTAATGTGCCGCCGCGACAACAGCCGAACGCCTCGGCTCGGCAGTTGCGTGCATGCAAAGCGAGAAGCCGAGCAGCACAACTTTATTTGAAATTCATTTGCAACTGCCATAAAAACACTAACTTATTCCGCAAAATCTGGTCAAGGCAAAACGCGCACAAGTCGCTGGGCGAGTTAAAGCACTAAAATACTTCAAGGCTTCCAATGGCCTCGTTCTAAGCAATGACAATTTTTTCAATTTCATTACGTTTTTTCTCGAGCAAATCCTAAGCGCTCTTCGCTTTGCGCTGCAGCTGATTTGCGTTGAATTTATCGGCAACCGATGCGGTGCGTAGGGCCGCAGCTGCCGCACAACGCAACACAAATAATTACAATTTTTTCCTTTGCACCAACACATGAACAAACTGTGTGCTGTGCTGGCAATTGAATTGCCATTGAAATTGCACGCTCGCAGCTGCAGTGCAATAAATCTGTTGATGCCATTTTTCTTGCGTACTTTTATGTGCGGTTGAGTTGTTTAGCACTTCACCGCCCACATCCGTTCTCGACGCGCTTCACGAACAGCAGCTGTCATTGAAGAGGCCGCCCATACACAACCACAAGTTTGTGCGTATGTACGTATGTGTTGGACGTACATATGCATGCACATCAGCGGCAACTGTCAACAATTGTGCAAAAGTGGCAGCTGCAATTTTGTGTGCAATCACGTTTTGAAATTTTGCGCAGCAGCACGCAAAGTGTGTGCACGCAGCGGCGACGAACAATGGCATTGGTGGGTATTGAAGTGTGGCGCACGTGAGCGTTTTAAGCATCTGCTGCAATTGGCGAGCAGTATTCGCATGAATATTGCTGCAGTTGTCAGGAAAGGAAGCGACGTATCAACGGCGACAAATTACAATGGCAAAAGGAGCTCAGAATTGCCAGCGACTGTTGTCGGTTATTGGAAAAGACCACATCGAAGCTGCGTAATGTCCTCTACACGCTTTACTTCCATTTACGCTGTGATATAAATAGCTCGTTTGTAGTGTGTCAACGGGGCGTATGAGTGACTAAATAAACGAAATAGTTCACTGCTTTTGACCTCAGCCGATTCAGCGACAATGTCTTATTTTGTTGTGTGCTGCGGAACAATGACAAGCGTGACAGTGCAGACTTGTGGTCGCCCTAATTGGACAGATATATTCTTGTAATAAAGAATTTAATTAGCACATTTCTTCGACGTCACGTGGTGAGGCATTCTAAGAGTAGCGAACAATTACAATCAATGAAAGTTCTGCAGTTGACGCAATAGTTGTTAGTCTCAGTAGCTAAATATTTTGGCAGAACTTTGTATGTATAAAAGAAAACCCATGAGCCTACGGGCCCCACCTTGTAGGGCTTATTGGCTTATTAAATAAATATATAAAAAAAAAAATATTCTTTGTATTTCAGTTGACCTACTACTAAATATTATGAAAAACATTAAGACAAGTTTTAATTTAATTTTTAAGTCAAATTTATACTGAAGCTTGCTTAAACTGCAACTTGTTTTTGAAAAAGTTCAACACATGACCGTTTTCACTTGTTGACACTGTGGCGTATATTAGTGTCCAACTCTGCATTGGAATTTCAAATTTGCTCGCCCAATTTGGTGTGTCGGTGTGTGCATGTGTGCGTTTTGGCAACTACTTTCCGGTCGTTCTCAACTTGCCAGATGCGAGAGCTGCGCACATCAAGTGCTCCCAGCGCGAAAAAGCCTCCATTTAACCTGTCACTTACACTCAAGCTTTAGCCGCTCACATACATACACACTCGCACATAGAACGCACACCGCACCAAACCCACACCAACACATCCGTTCACAGCCTGCCTGTTGTCGTTCGTTGGCTCGAGTGCAATGGCGAAAAATTCACCTGCGCTCGTTGTAACATTTGCTTTTTGATTTTTGGTCCCCTTCCGCTCCAGCCGGCACGTTGTTTCAACTTGAAATCGACCTTTTCTCCAAACAGCAAACAAATCCAGACATGATTTGGCAAAATAATCGCCGTGATTTGCACAAAAACCTGCAAAGTGGTTCTACTTCACGTTTCAACGCATTGCCACGAACACTCGGAGGCGCGCGTTTCCATTGCTGCGAACACGTTGAGTACGTAATGGCGGTTTGGGATTAAACGTGTTGCCCACAACACGTCGTAGTCAGCCGAAAACATGAGCGATATACAAGTATGTGTGAACAGTTTCTGCGCAGAGGGAGACGGGCTGACATTGGTGCAGCCAAAAATGTTGTGCACTTTTTCAATTTCACTTCAAGCCATTCGTAAGTTTAAAACTCAAGAATCGATGGAGCATTTGAATTACTTAAAATGTTGCAAGCATCTGGTGGAGACATTGTGCGGTTGTTGGCTGGTTTTCTGTGCACCTGTCAAATGCTTCTACTGCAAATCAATGAGGCTTATTTGCGGTAGTGGGTTAGATTGCAACTTAGAATATTTGATTGCTGACTCTTTTGTTTAATATTTATTTTGATATTACAGAAAACATGCACAACATTTTTTTCTACATGCTTCGTCCCTTTAAAACGACTTCAAAATTTTTAAGGGGATACAAAATTTAAAAAAATATAAAAAATACCTAAACTAGAATATGGCGATATGTACTTACAGGTCTCCCTCGTATAGCGCGGTACGTCCACAACGCGTTTTCAATTTAACGCGATTTAAAAAAAAAAGTTTTTTTATTATGTTTTTTAATTTTTTAAATAAAGTATGAATATTGATTTTGAGTTTGAATGTACATACATCTTTAATTTAGTACTATTTTATTTTGGAAAAAGCTTATTGGAACATAACACTAAAAATTATTTGAAAGTTAAGTCTTCTATAACGCGAATCACATAACGCGGAATTGTCCTGGAACGTAACCACCGCGTTATACGAGGGAGACCTGTATATGAAATAAAAGAGGGAAGGAGGGAAGGCTCAAGAATTTAAATAAAATATATTTTTTATATATTTGTAAAAAAGGAATTGAAAAAAGTCCTTTGAACATTTTAATCTTTATGTCCTTGAAAATTTATATAGAATTTTCTTGAAAAGTAAGTATGTTAAAACCCGAAATCTTCTTGATCACGTATCAAAATTTCATTATTCTCGCTTCATTGATTTTGTATATTTTTCTATTTCAAATACTGATACTTAAATAAATTCGAATTTTTGAATTAGAATTAGAATTGCAGCTTCTAGAAGGCTTCTAGAGTAATGAAGGCATCTAACTCTGGTTATGAATGATAACCAATATTGGAATTTTAAAGTAGTTCCAATTTACCGTTAGATCATTTGTAATCTACGCAAATGATATTCAAAGGTGCGCAGCGTATTGTGCCAGCATTCGTGTAATTTCATTTCGATTGCCTAATTGAAACCGAACTCAAGACGCACACATACGCGTCTACACAGCACACGAATTCAATAAGTGTTGTTGTTGTGCTGATATACAATACATTCAATCCGTTTTAATCAATTTGAAGTTGCTTTCAAGTGATTGCGTTTATTGTTGCGATTGGGGCGGGCACAGACCTGGAGTGGGATGCGTTGTCATCTTTGTTCCACTTTCTTATTGCGCCTAAACGATTTTCATTGTATGTACTTTTTGTGTCAGCGTTCAGGATGACTTTAACATTTGACTCGTTTTAAAAGGACAAATTGTGATGTGTGTTGGCTCTGATATTTACTTCGCATGATGTATTTTACATCAAGTTAAAGACAGTTGTGCGATTTGCTTGTAGCTAGAATTGTTTAAACTTGTTTGTGTTTATTTTCAGATTTAGTGCTTTAACTCACTATTGTTTCCACTTCAGTATAGCTGCTGTATTAGTGAGAGTTTGCAACTAAAATTAAAATATTATAAAAGTTGGGGCAACTCTTGGCAAAACTCCTGCTTAAAACTTTGTCCAGCATCTGTTAGGGAAATTAAGCCCGAAAGCAAATGCTGCAATATGTCAACACAGAGACGTGACAAATCCCCTCTACAGCGACTGTAAAGTAACTGCAATACCCCATTTGAAATGTGTTTATTTGTTGTGTGAGTGAGTGAACGAGCTGCGGCCCCTGTAGCAGTAACAAAAAAGTGAGCGTTGTGGGAAATTAATGAAAGTTTGAATGCCAGCTGAAGGGACAACGAATTTACTAGACAAAAGTGTATAGATATATGCATTTTGACATTAAAAAAGTTTTAGAAAAAGAATCGAAAAAAGATTATAATCAGCCAATAAGGGCTCTACTAGTTCAAAATAAAGGCTCTACTTGTTAACGAAATTGCATTGGTTTGCATCATGTGCGAAAATGGGAAACCAGCTTCCAGCGTGCGCACCAGAAAGCATGGCAGCCATCCGAAAATGTCTGTTTAAGCGTCGCAAAATGATATACTATAAAAATTGTATAATGTAGTAACAGCAGCATTAAAGTGAATATTAAATCTAGATTCACATCAACAACAATTATTAGAATAATCTCTGTTCATCCAATGTCTTGAAGGTGAATCAGTTCTCATGTTTTTGCTATTCAAGAAGATTCAACTCTGATGGCTCAACGTTGGCGGCGAATGAAAAAGTCTGCTGCCATCCACTGCCGCCGTTTCACCAAGGAAACAGCCAAGTAGCAACGGAAATAAGCGCTGGCCGCAACCGAACTATTAAGATTAACAATTAAGATTGCACGCATTCTGCCGCTGCACCACCGCTCGATTATGTATGGCTTTCCGTTGGCTGTCGGATTGTCGCAGCGAGGACACACAAATTGCCGACTAAGTGAATACGGGACCTGAAATTTGTTGAATAGCCACGCGATACAGATCTGCATGGCATTAAAAATAAACACGACTGCTCGAAAGCAAATGAACTAAACGGCAGCTGGGATTTGTCTCTGCCACACCCTGGCGCTAATTTCCCGCGCCAACAGCCCAACATCCGACAGTCCGCAGGCGACAACGCCAGCCGCTCGTATAAATCACACAACACTCGGCGGACACAACGCAAACAAGGCGGCCTGGAGAGCACAATATGGCAGCGCGCCGTTGTCCTCGAGCGCTGCGCTCGAATGGCGGCGAGCGCAGTGCGCTGCAGCTTGTATTTTTCTTAACAATTCTGTCAACGGCTTGGCGCTATTTGCTGGGCGTCTGGGGACTGCTAAAGGGTAAACGGAAATTAACTTAGATGTGGCCGGTTGCGGGTGGCGGCGTGGTGGCATTCATTAGAGCACTGCCAGGGCTTAATTTGGCAGCCATAAATTGCAGAAATGTGGCGTGGCGTGCCGCGGCGCGGGCGGCTGTGCTGGCCCCAAGCCAACTATGTAAAGTTAGAGTGAAAATCTCGCATCGAATTTAGGGCCGTTGTAACAAAGATGCGAGCATCGTCGCTGGCGGCCACAATTATCAAATATTATAATGTGGCCAGAAGTGTGTGTCCTCAAGTGGGTCGCAGTTTCGCTATCTTAAAAAAAAATACTAACGATGCAAACGGAAGAAGTTGTGTCAACACAGCACACATTAGTGCGTTTAAGATTAAATATCTTTACACATGCAAATAATAACCTTTAATAAAAAAATCGTGGTATCTGTATGAGACCATAGGGGAATGCAAAACAAGACATTGGTATAAAAACAACAAAGACATCGATTGCATAAAAAATAAATGTCAGCTTGGGAATTGAGTTACTTCACGGCCGCTTACGAACAATAACAACACATACAAACTTTGGTTCGGAGGCAAAATGAATGGCGGATGTGATCTTAGCCAGCTGCAAGAAAACATTGTACGCTTGACTTCAATGAACTAAATGTCGTTAAAGAAGTCCATCCATTTACCCATTTAAATTCTCCACGAATGATTTTTCCCAAAATTAAAGTTAGTTTTAGTTAGTTTTAGTTCAAATAATAAACTAATAAATGTGGGAGTGGAGCAAAACGGACAGGACAAGGTAACACGGAATGGACGAAAATACGGACGAATACAGCACTGAGCGGACGGACACTTGACGAGACGCGGACAAAATAACGGAACAATCGGACGGCTTTGAATAAGACAAAAAAAAGGAAAAACGGACAGTCAGTCGGCGATCGGACAGCAGCGAGGGAACATATTAAAAGCAAAAAATAAACCGTATAACCAAAAATTTTAATAAAATTGTAAAACTGAAATGAAGAGTAAAATAAACAATAAAACAAACCAGTGGACCCACATAAATACAAAATATTTACTATCTGTGCGAATAACGGCCATGGATCTAGGCCGACGATTGATCTTGAACTTTTTATTGCACTCAGCTAAATGTGCCCATTGGAAATATTTATGTGTCTACTGAAAGCATGCAGCTTCATTTTGGTGCTATTCTAATAAATCATCAGAGTTGATGTGCAAAGTTTGGGCTCTGTTGGCACATTAAATCGAATCAAATTTTTTTGTAATAAAAGCAATCGAAACTGCACAGAAATTTTATTATACCCATGTTGCTGATCTCATTTAACTTGACTTACCATCAAATCACCAGATTTCTTGGTGCTGTGCGCAGTTAGCATTCTAACATTAGGTCCCACCATCATCATACCCACAGTGTTTCAATATATCCAATATACGTATTGAGAGTTTCCAAGAAAACCTCTTTCAGAGCTCTTGTTGAAGCGTAAGAAGTCTATTTAAATTAAATGCAGTCGTTCAAGTGCGCACCTGAAGCAGCCGGCGCCTGCAGCCGGAGTTCAATTTGCACTTCTGCACACGCGTCCACTTCAACGCCGAACAGCGAACATCTTAAATTGTATTCGTACCATGTTGGCGAGGCAATTTTCACCAATAATACACGTGAAAAGAAAATTTACTTAACAAAAAGGGCGCTTGATGTGCGTAAGTATGAGACACAAATTTTACTTCAACTACAAGTACTGTACAGGCGTGTCTTGTGCACTTACCCACATGCCACGAATGTGATTCACACGCTTCATTGTTATTATTTATTTCGTTGTTTATTCTGTTCAATGAAAAGCCAAAGCTGATTTTGAAAACATTGCTTTAAAAACTATGTTTTGTAAAACTATGCTAAGCTTTTTGTGCGTGGCTGACTCAAAATTAAGTTTGCTCTTTGTACATAAATGCAATTTATTATAATCGAAAATTTTCCTTTTGAAATGGTAACAGCACTTTCCTTACATATTTTTCATTAACATTTCTTCATTATGGTCAAAGTGCAGAGCAGAGTAAACGGACAAAAGCAAACTTTTACGCGTTTCGCAGACGCAAAAGTGAAAACTCAAATGGAATTAAGCCATTTGTTTGTTAAATGTATTGGAAAATTATTTTTTAATTAACACATGAATGCGCCGCAGTACGCAGCTAAAGAAGAAAATAAATGGGAACATTCCTTAAGAGAAAAGCGTGAAACCATGAAGAAGAATTTTGATGCCATTTATTTCGGTTGCTGTGGAAACATCTACAGAACGCGTAGTATTTTGACTACTTATTTATATAACTATTTATATTCTGCGATCGATACAGTTGCTGTGGGTGATGCAGCTATCATTGCTCATTTGTGAGACTGATTGATGGGGAATATTGCTGCTGTATGAGGACTTCGCTAAAGAGTGGTTGATGCACTACATACGCGAGGTCCTTCCTTATTTTCCGCATGGTTTTCAATTTGGTTTAGTTTAATTTACTAAAATGGTTATTCACGGATCGTTCGTAATTTCAACAAAAAAACTGGCCAACTTTCAATAAAACTGGCCAAATTGCATGATACATTTCGAGCGTTTCTTTCCATTATAAGCGCATCAATAACAATAGAACGAAATCCAAACCAAGTCACGTACACGAATTTCATGCGATATTTACCAGCACGTTATGACGTGGCGGCGCATCGCCCCTTTGAGGACGAAACTTGTGGAACACTCACACACGCACACTGCACAAATGTTACTTATGATATATTAGTTCTAGCGCTTATAAGAGCTTTCTGTATATATTTCTACATTAATGCAACTAAACCAGCGCCTTCCGCCGACAAGGCACAGCGCGCTGCCATCCGTCAAGGTCCATGATTATGGCGATAAATGTCAGGAGCACATAAAGCGTGACAGTGAAGACGGCTGAGCACATCACAAAACCGTCGGAAGTCGGCTGAAGCAGCTGCTAGGCCAAACAACCATGTTCGTAGTGTTAAAGTCGACAGATACTGCAGAAGCAATAAATTAATGCACGAAAAAACCGGAATGGCAAAGCAAAACGACAAGTTTTCATGTTTCGTGACAATGAAATGCCGAAAAAGTGCGACAAGTCTGAACGGAAAGTTGTAAAGTTGTTACAAATGGTTGTTGTTGCTGCTGTTGTTGTTATTGCCGTCTGGGGAAATTAGAATGTCGTATTGCCACTCCAAATTGATATTACGGCGACTACTGGCGGACGCGCATGTGGCATCGTGTGACAACGAAATATGCATGTACACAGTTATATATATATGTTTGTATGTTTGTGCGAATGCACACATATGCAGCTATATAGATATTGGATACAAATCACGCCAGCTTAAAGGGTCCGAGTGCTAGTGAAGTGGCTTTCAATGAACTAAATGCCACAAAGTTTAAATTGAAATTGGCATCAATGCATTGTTCAGACTGCACACACCGCTGCAGGTTGTTGGTGAATCAAATTTTGGCTGAAGGCCACATAGATTATGTCTTGATCTGACTAATTACAATGGCAACAGTTTCGCTGCGTGAGTGTAATTTAATTAAATCTTCCCTCAGCCATAACTGATTGCAATTGAAATTATGGAACGCACACAAGTGACTACAAAGCTCGCATTAAATCAGCGTTCAAGTGCGGTCGTATGTATGTACATACGAGGGCGAGTCAATAAGTCCGTGACTTTTTGAATGAAACACAGGTTTTAAGATAAAAAGTTATTTTATTTTTCAACGTAGTCTCCTTTGAGATCTATACACTTAACCCAACGTTTCTCCAGTTTTTTTATTCCTTCCGAAAAATATGATTTGTCGAGGTCTTCAAAATAGGCATTTGTTTGTGAGATGACTTCATCATTGGAGGCAAATCTCTTTCCGCCGAGCCATTTCTTCAAGTTTGGGAACAAGAAATAGTCACTTGGGGCTAGATCGGGTGAATAGGCGGGATGAGGGAGCAATTCATTCGTAGCCCAATTCATGGATTTTTGCCATGGAAACTGCACATCAGCACACGAAATTAACTTTTTTCCATTTTCTTCTCAGTCAACGCGGTAGTTTGATATTAACGGCTGTCAAAAACAAACTAAATGTCGCAGCTTGTTCAATTTTTGACAAGAGTCAACTGACAGATGACTGTTGACGGGAGCAGTGTTGCTATTTCAATTAAGAGGCGGGAAATTCAAAAAGTCACGGACTTATTGACCCGCCCTCGTATGAAGATGTATGCATTCTGTCAAGAAAGTTTCAGGAATTGTTCCTGAATAACAATATTAGTCGATTTGGCTAATATCGCTATGGAGTTGCAAAATATGATTAGTATTCTAGGCTTAAATAAAACACCCAATTTGATAATAAAAATTATTTAAAATTGTATTTAATTTCGGCATTTCGGCATTTTCCCCACACATAAAAATACCTGTTATACTAATTTTTTCAATGAAAAAGTCTTGTATTTAGGATACTAGATATACTAAGAATATTTCAAATGGTTCCAATTTCCAAGCTTTGTACAAATTGTGTAAAATATATAAATTTGATATAAAGTGAATGATTTTGGCACTATTTACTTTTTGATGCAAAAACTTCGGTGTTTTCGGTTTGTCAGGACTGCAAGGTCAGGGTCCAAGTGCAATCACACTTGAGCATAAAAATCGATCACATTATTTCGCTCGTGAGAGATGTTAAGATCTCATGACATTATTTTATATTTTGGGTGTTTAACTCTAATTCCCAGAAGTCAGCCTCGCAGTCTCACTAAAAATTTCAAATGGTGATAAATCCTATACCAAACGAATTTCTATTCCAATATTTTATATAATCCGCTAATGGAATTTTAGAATTATATTTCGTTTATAAATTTAAGATTTTGTACAGTTTTTGTACTTGTTTTAAACAATTTTTTTTATACTCACTTCTGAGTTTACGTTACTTTTAAAATTCTCGGAATTAGGATTAAAGGAATTGAAGATCGTCCAGTGTTGCTATTTAAAAGCAAAAATAATTTGTACCATTTTAAAAATTAAGATTTCATAAATTTATCATGCAGACATGCAATGCTAGGATAATTCAAATATATTACTTTGCACAGTCAGACATAGCGCATTCATCAAAGTACGCCGAGCAGAAAGAAACACTTGTTGCGTTGCAGAGCGGCGGCACTCTGCAAGCAGTGCCAAGTGCGCTGCGGCCACAGCACGTGCTGAATTTTTGCCAGCACATTGATGTTGATAAAGCGGCCCTAGCACTGTGCGGTTTATCGCCGACAAATGGAATATTGCACATGCACATGCAGCGTGGATCCAGAACACACAGCACGTTTGCGCCAACTGTGACGTGGCAGAAAAAATATATTGGAAAATACCATAAAAACGGAAATTGAAACATGCAGGCAACACATTTATTACGAACGACTTTTGTCTGAGTGAAAGACACGCAGCAATGAAATCTATCGCTACCGAGTGGCATTCACTACTTGGCTACTTGTTGCCGCAAGTAGCGCGCAATATTCATGTGTGGCTGTTTAACGATGAAAAAGTGCCAGCTGCGGTGCAATCTTAATGTTTATTGCAGAAACAGCATTTTTCTCAATCTTGCAAAACGGGCGCCACGGGGCGTATGAGTGACGCCATACTGTTGCCACCAGTTCAGTTGCTGTTTGTCATCAAAAATACATTTTTCTATTTGCATACGTGAAGAAAATTTAGGTTTTCTCTTTAAAATGGCATTTTAGAATTCGTACTAATATTCGAAATGCACATATCTAGGCGTCAATTGAAAGAGCCAACTTTGAAATATGTAAAGAAGTCGTGCTTATTTCAATTGGAATGTGATGAAAATTCAGGGATACATATAAATATGCTGGTGTGAATAAACGGAAGTGAATTAACTTTTGCAAATGTCATTTACATATTCGCCACACTTTTCACTGTGAATATATAAATAAAGTTTTTAAATTTCCGCAAAAGTGATTTGTGCAAATGACTTCAAATGGCTTTGTAATTTACTTTCACGTGTCATTTCACAATATTGAATTACAGTTGGGGTGGCTAATTTTTTTTATTAGGTACTTGTGGAAAATGCCGGTAGAATGGAGAAATGCGCCAAATACACATTACATATGTACATAAGCGGACATGAAATGTTGTAGATGGGCGCACGCGCTGAAAAGCTCAAGATTCAAAATTACACGGTTTTATAATACATATTTACAAAAAGAAGTAAAAACGACTTTATGTGCATAAAATAACACATAATATACAATAAGGTATAAGAAAATACAAATTTTATTTTTTAATAAGTTTATTGCATAACATAAAGTATGACTGGAACAAAAATAATGAAGTTTGAACTAATCATATATGAAATATTACGCATATTTTATCGCAAAACATACAGGGTAGGCCATTGGAAGTGGAAGCATCTGGTAACCCTATAACTTTTGACAGAGCTGTCAGATCGATGACTAATGACATAGCGCGTTGGAAGCGTCATTCCAAGACAATTTATACCATGGAACAGTACACTCCAAAAGAACGTGCTGAAATTGTTCAGCTTTACATTCAAAATAACTTCTCGATTATGAGTGGCCACCGAGATCACTCGATTTGACGCCGCCAGACTTTTTTTTATGGGGCTACTTGAAGTCCAAGATATACACCAACAAGCCAAGGACACTAGCTCAACTCAGAGGCAACATACGCCGCGAAATAAGAGCCATATCGGCCGATACACTGGCAAAAGTGATGGAAAATGCCGAAAAAAGGGCATATTTTGCGGCCAAAGCTAATGGTGGCCATTTACGCGATATCATTTTCAAAAACTAACTAGAAAATTTCTCCTTGGACCAAAATAAATGAATATCGAGATGAAAACAAAAAAAAACATTTTTTTTTCCTCTTTTTTTCAAAAACAAGAATGGCCTTCCACTTTAAATGGCCTACCCTGTAGTTTTATTTAGTAACTTCTGTGTGGTGAATGAAGTTTCATATAAAAGTCTGTATTCGAAACTGTATTTTTCTCTGCTGGCACACATTGGACACAAGTTAGTAGACACATTTCACCAACAGCAGAAATACATCCTGAAGAATGTCTTACAAATACGATGGAACAGAGAGTTATAACTCCTAATTAATCACACTCATCTGTCTTGAGTGTCTCGCCTTTCGAATCTTCCAAGGCTCGCTGAGCGCAAGATATACTTTTGGCCCACTGTGATCCCCTACTGGGTTCGCACACACAACGTTTACGGCCCATATTAAACAATGTACACAACATATGTGACGGCATGTAAACGTGTAAAACATTCTGCGAGCAGCGGCCCAAATGCAAATCAATATTGCCTGAAAGGAATTTTGTAATCCCAAATATGTGGCTGCGAACAAACATGCTGACGGACATATGTATGTGTGAATGGCGCCCAACAGACATGTCAAGATATTCATGTAAATGTGCTCGAGCCACTCGGCCGACTTAGCCGAATGTTTACTTTGGCAACGGTAATGAGAAGTCGCAGTTGCCGCAACCCTGCAGTCTCGCAGTCTTTCGCGCCCATTGTATTGGACCTAATTGAATTTCGTGAATTTTTTGCCGCCGCACTTTCACACATTCGCCGACTGCGGCTGTGAGTTGTTGTTTGCCAATAAATTTGCTTCTTTGATGAATGTTGAGGCAAGTGTCAAATGAAAATTGCCGAAGATTTATGAAGTGTGTGCGTCTGCTGCAAATTAAGTGCGGATAATGGATGCGAAAACAAATTCCACACATATTGTGAGAGCGCGGAGTGAGCGCGAAATAACATTGGATTTGTGTGGATGTACTTTGGCTGCTCGACGTTAGCTGGGCGCGTGCACACTTTGATCTGTTAACAAGTCAGCTGTGCATATATCCAACTTGCCATAGGGTTCATGAATGTATTGCGTAAAAGGAAGGAGAGAGGGAGAGAGTCAAAGCGCGAAATTTTTTGCTCCGATATTTAATCGAATATTTTTCGTAAATTGGACAACCAAAAAATTATTTTAAACAAGTTTCTGCAAAACAAAGTCTTCCTGAAGGTCTGAGTGCTGAAGTTTTTTGCTGTCACGCATCAGGGGATTCTGGTTTACTAAGTTGTGGTAATTGTGGCTGATTCGACTAAGGTGTGCTGAACTGTCGCTGTTGTTGTTTCTGTTGCTGTTTGTGCGAGTTTGCTCAGGGGCTCCTGACTGGCTGAGTTGTTTGGAGCTGATTTGACCGGGGTGTGCTGGACTGCTGTCTGCGTCTGCGAGCCTGTTGAGGATTTGTTTTGGAATTGCACTTGGAGTGATATAAATGGTTTTCCACCAAAATAAAGAGCAATAATCACAGTGGTAATTGCGTGCAGTGTGTAATTGCGCCAAAAAGAATAAACAGCTGTTAAAGCACATAAGCCAAAGTAAACACAAACAAAAACAGTTGGAAGAGCGTTGCCAGAGTGCGGCCAATACTTTAACGATTTTTAGAACAATAAACATCGAATTGCGTAGCCAGACGTATAAAATGAATAAAATGCAACGTACACCGACCACATCAAAGGCGGCCAAGAGGAGAGTGACTGAGGTGTCCCCTGAACCATCCTTGCAAGATGTTTTGACTGCCATTCGTGGTATCGAAGCAAGTTTTAGCGAAAAACTGGAAGGTTTAGCATCTAGAGAGGACATCAACCAACTTGGTGCACAAATCGAGAAGCTGCGAGAAGAAAATGATATGTTGAAAGTTGAACTGAAACAATTGAAGATGGAAAGGGAAATGGACCGGAAAGAAGTAGAGAGACTCGTAAGTCAAAATAAACGAACCAAATTAGTAATAAAAGGGTTGCCTAATGGATTATCACCGACAAAGGCTGTTCTAAAACTATGTAAAGAACAGCTTAGCCTACAGCATATTGTTGTCCGAGAAGCTTTCAAAATAACTGAACGAAACGACAAGATTAATATAATAGCAGAGTTTGAGTCAACAAACATGGTAGGGGAAATTTTAAAAAACGCCAAAAAACTTAGAGGCACCAAAGTTTTAATTGAGAAGGACTTGAGTGTAGACAAGCTAAAGAATAAAAGAGCCTTGTTACAATTAAAAAAAGATATTTATTGTTTAAATCAGTCGCATAAAACAATAGTAAGGAACGACAGAATTTGTATTGCTAATAAATGGATGGCCTTCAATGAAAATAAAGTTCTTATTTGTAATGGTCAGGCAGCTGAAAAAGTACTGGCAGAGATTTTTGATAGGGATTTTATAAAATTAAATCTAAATTATAACTATTTATTAGAAAAAAGCCAATCAAAAAACTAAAAAATAAAGAGGCTCAATTATATGAACTAAATGTTAAAAGTAACAGTGAGATACAAACAGATAAATCCAACTTAGATGATTACAAATTAAAACTTATGGTTTATAATATTCACGGATTAAGTAATAAAACTTTGTTTAATGATTTTTTCGATTATATTAGATCATTTGATGTAGTTGTTCTATTAGAAACTCATGTAGAACTAGAAAATTTTGAAAGATATCACAAATACTTTAAAGGGTTTGAACTAAATTGGACACCAGCAACACGTCAGAGACAATATGGACGTGCTAGCGGAGGAAAACTGTGTGGAATTAAGAAAAGTTTAATATATTTTGGCATTGGACATTCGTTCAAATACTTAGATGGTGTAGACATTATAGAAATTTCTGTGGCTGGAAAAAAAGTAAATATTGTACCTTTGTATTTAAGAGGTGGCAGTTGGTCACAAGATTTTGATTTGATAAAAGATTGCTTTGAACGAAATGAATTGATTAATCAAATTTTGATAGGAGATTTAAACATACGTATTGGGGAACTTCAAGTAGAACTGGATGACATGTTGCAGGGTGACATTGTAGGAGGTAGAGAAATAAGACATTCTAAAGACAAAGTAATTAACAGAAATGGGAGACAGTTTATTGACTTTTGTGAGAACAACGGGCTTATGGTAATAAATGGAATGACAAATAGTGACGAGACGGGAAAATTCACTTTTATAAATAGTGTGGGTGAATCAGTGAATGATATTTGTGCGCTGCACAGAGATATTGTAAAATATGCTCCAGATTTTGTAGTAGAGGAAAAGGTTTGGTCTGACCATATGCCAATTATATTAACTTTACAGCTGATACTAGATAGCCCAATTAGTAAAAAAGTGGATCTCTTGCCTAAGTTACATTGGGATAGTTCACAAAGGGATTTATATAACAGAAGACTTCTAATTGAACTGCAAAAAAAGAAAAACGAAAAGGACATTTTGGCTTTAGAAGATTTCACTGATATTATCAAATCCGCGGCTATAGGCAAACGAACAGGAAAAATACTAAGAAAAAAATCGATGTGGTTCGACTGGAAATGTTTAGCAGCAAGAAAGGCTACTTTAGGGTTACTTAGGAAGTATAATAGAACTCAAAATACTGAATACAGAGAACAATATTCCGTGGCTCAAAAAAATTATAAGAAACAGTGTGAAGATAGCAAGAAAAATTACTACGAAAATCTAGAAAGAGAAATAAATGAAATAAATAATTGCAGTGATTGGTGGGAATTGGCCAAAAAGATACGAGGGACAAATGAATCCTTAGATTTGGAGATTCCACCGGAGGCGTTTAGACAATATTTTGAAGAACTTTTAAATCACGCTACTTCCGTGAATCAAATAGAATACGTAAGCTTATTAATAAAGGACGATTTAATAGATAAACCAATCTCATCAACAGAAATCTTACAAATGCTCCATAAGACTAAAACTGGAAAAGCGCCAGGCTTAGACAGGGTGTCTTACGAATTTTTCAAAAATGCTGACACTGTTTTTCTTGATGAGCTGGCTAACACGTATTCTGCGTTATATAATAGTGGGGAAGCAGATACGGCTTTTGAAACTAGCATAATATTTCCGCTTTTCAAAAAAGGTGATAGAACCTTAGCATCAAACTACAGAGGGATTTCTTTTATGAACTGTATTGCAAAGATTATGATGGGCATATTAAATGAAAGACTTACAAATTGGTTAGAAAGTAAAAAGCTGATTACCGAATATCAGGCAGGGTTCAGAAAACAACATTCCACGGCAGATAACATTTATAATTTAACTTCAATCATTCAAATTAGATTCGCAGAAAAAAAGAAAGTGTACGCTTTTTTTGTAGACTTTAAAGCCGCTTTTGACACGGTTCCCAGAAAACTTTTAATCTATAAACTGCATAGCTTGGGAATCCCAACAAAAATGGTAAATTTCATTGAAAATATGTACAACCACACGGATTCGATTATATGGACTGGCAGTGCAATATCAAATAAATTTAATATTTCAACAGGCGTAAAGCAAGGATGTTTAATGTCGCCTTTGTTGTTCTCTATTTATCTGAATGACTTACATGATAGTTTGGGAGGGGGAATTTGGATAGGAAACTTGAATGTGCGACTACTGTTGTATGCGGATGATATAGTATTGATATCTGACAATGTAGAGGAGCTGCAAGGAATGATATTTAGGTTAGAAAATTATTGCAATGTGTGGAACATGCAAGTAAACCTCTCGAAATCGGCCATAATGGTTTTTCGACAAGGCGGCAAATTGGCGGATAGAGAAAAATGGACATTTAAAGGCGAAAGTATCCCTATAGTGTCAGAATACAATTACCTCGGTGTAAAATTAACACCAAAATTAAGCTTTAAAAAACATGTTGAAAATAGAAACTGTATGGCTAAAAACAGTATCAATGCAACATGGTGGTCCTTTCTAATCAAAAATAAGATAAAATTATCAGCTAAATACAAATTATTTTTAGCAGTAATTAGAGCTATACAAAGTTATGCTGCGGAAGTCTGGGGCTTTGAGTTGTTTGAATTGGTGGATAAAATTCAATTTTATTTCTTAAAGAAAATTTTACATCTACCAACAAACACACCCTCTTATTGTCTTATGTTAGAAACAGACATACCACACTGTCACCTGTATACCTTACGGCTTCATCTTAAATATATTTCTAAAACTCTATTTGAATACGACGATAGCAGATTGCCACACAAACTTTCAAAAATTATTATAGAGAGAAAGATTTTTTGGGTAAAATCAATGCAAGTTTTAGGAGAAAAATTGAATATTAGTTGGAATTATGACGTTTTAAATAGAAGAAGTTGGAATGAAAACATTGACACATTGTTATCCGTTCTGAACTCGACAAATAAACAAAAATCATGGGAAAGGGCTCTTAAAAGTTCACGTATATATAAAGACTTAGATCATAACATCGGTAAAAGCTACTTGAATGACAATCTTGAAAAATATAGAATAATGTGGATTTTGAAGGCCAGGTGCGATTTGATAATTCTTGGGGGTCACAGAAATCTAAACTGCAGTCTTTGTAATTTGAACGAGTTAGAAAATATAACACATTTTCTGGGTAGGTGTCCAATTTTGAAAAGAATCAGATATCGATATCTTGGAAAGTTCTTTTTAACTCAAGATGAAATTGTAAACAAGCTAAATGGAATTGGCGTAGGTGGATGGGATTGTCTTGTTTTGTATGTCACTGATGCTTTAAAATATAGGAGTTTAATTGTAAATGAATTCTGTTAATATGTATGTATATCTTTATGTTAGAGTAATGTATTTTCCTTTTTTCCGACAGACGACTTAAAGGTCATTGTCGTAAATTCTTTATCAGAAATGTTATCTATTGTTAATTAAATTATTTCTGTAATATTTGTTAAACAATTGAATAAAGAATATATCTATCTATCTATCTATCTATCTATCTATCTATTGCGTTAAGTTGTGTTCATATATGAACTTGACTGGGTATAAATTTGATTGGAAAAAATTATAGCCTTCTGTCCAAAATTTATTAAGTTTGGCGTTTATAGCAAACCCTAAAAGTATACACCGAAAAAGGCGCGTAAAATAATACAATAATTATTGCTCTTTTCTACTCTTGGCGGTACATAGGTTATTTATTTTTGCTATAGATTTTAGTTGGGTTTAAATCTAAGTCTGAATTCTTTAAATGCAAATTATGTATTTACAGACAACAACAAAAACATATTTAATTACTTAATTAATTCGTTAGTTAAGCTTTGTAATTGTAATTTGCAAGAGTTGGCCGTCTCATCCTTCACCACTGTAATTTTATTTTCCCAGTGTAGCTCGGCCGCACACGTTGACCGCCAAATGGATGTGTTTGTGTGCGTTGTTTGTTTACACAAATATTGGTCCTGTCTGTGCATTCGTGCCGACACAGCGCGTGGCCCTAAAGAAGAGATTATCCGAAAATCCACTTCGATTACAATGTGCCAACTGTTGGCCACCATTACCTCGGCCACCAGCCTCGTCGCACACTGGCCGACAGTTATCTTTGTTAATAGCAATAAAATATGGGCTATTCATGTGTTGCTTTTGTTTCTTTGGTCATATGTGTTATATGTTTGGCATCTTTCGGCGCAAAAACGGATAAATGTACATGACATACTTATGCAAGATTTTATGTGTGTGTGTGTGTGTGTGTGCTTTAGGTTGGCATGTTTTATATTAACGAAATTCCTCGTAAATTAGCAATACTGTCAAAATGTTTGCTATAATTGATATCGGCACACGATTGCTAGTGCATATATATGTAGCATATGTATATACATATGTATATATGTGCATGTAGCTTGCAAAAATTGTACATACATATGTATTATAAGGTGGGTCGCGAAAAAAAATTGGTGTTGTCACCACCTAAAAATTAAATTCAGAGTGTTTAATGAATATTTCGAAAATATTGCGATTCTGAGGTAAGCGGTTTTGCTTCAAAAATACCTCTAATTATCATGTTAACTCAATAAATTACCAAAAAAAAAGTTTACAAAATATGTGCAATCCAAGAACTCCTGAAAGTTTATCTAACCAAAATATTCGAAAATGTCCAACAACAAAAAAGTTACACCCAAAAAACATGATAATTAGAGGTATTTTTGAAGCAAAACCGCTCACAATTGGTTTACCTCAGAATCGCAATATTTTCCAAATAGTCATTAAACACTCTGAATTTTATTTTTAGGTGGTGACTGAAACGTGATTTTTATTTTGTATGGAGTGCGACCCATCTTAATGTATTATAGAGGTTGGTTACATGCGCGCCAACACACAATCCTTGCGATATTGCATTATGGGCGCAATCTTTACAATTTTGGTTTATCATTACTCGCAGTGTCTACTCAGGTTTGCTCTAATTTTTTTCCAGAAAATATGTGCATAGTTAGCACCTCATAGTCCAATTAAATATTTACATATGCTTAAATGAAAATGAAAATAGGAATTATGGCAGCCTTTAGTTAAGGGACTTTTTGAAACTAAGTTAAATTAGCAGCAGACGTTCTGGCTTTAAAGAAGTCGGTAGAAGACTTCCAGCCCAAAAATTGAATTGAGCAATTCGACGATGAAATGTTTTACAAGATATGCTCAATCAGAGGCGTAGCCAAGGGAGGGGTTTTGGGTGTCAAAACCCCTTCCAAGGTCTATAATTATTTACGTAAAAAACATTTTGTGGATATTATTCAAAGTTGTGGCGGAAGTGCCTTGGATCACCCGTGTTGGTGTTTGGTATACAAAATAACAAAAATAACAAAAAACATTAATAATATTTCCACAACTATTTTTTTGTTTGTGTTATTGAAAACTACTTTCGAATTTGTTCAGTAAGTCGAACTAATACATATCAATTTTGGATAAATACTCTGGCAGATGTTGAACATGAATCATGAAAAAGATCACCCGGGTGGGTACAATTAATGTCCTGGATCATTGGATCATTTATGTCCTGACAATCGTTTTTAAATTTAAATTTAAACCACTCCTGAACTCTGCCAAGGGATAAACGATCATCACCATAAACTTGGTCCATCAATTGAAATGTTTTTGTTAAATTTTTACCAACTTTAAAGCAAAACTTAATATTGGTTGTTTTTAAGGTGCAGTGTACTTAAAAAAAAATTTAATACTAAATTGGCAAATAATTTTTTTTTAACCCCTCCCATGACCAAGTTCTGGCTACGCCCCTGTGCTCAATCCAGTGCACCAAGAAGAATCAACGGTTAAGCACCAAATAGGAGAAAAAGAAGACGATGAACATCGGCCCATCGGGATCTATGGAGATTTCCGCCTACGGGCTTAAAGTAAAATAAAATTCCTACCAATTGTCTTCAAGTGTGCAACACACATAATTCAACTGCTCAAACGAGAGAAAGCACCCTTTTTCCTCCCTCCGCCCGTTTGGGTTTTCACTTTCACCTTTTACGGTGTTCTCTTATTTTGTTGTTGTGCTTTGTTAAGTGAGGTTTTTAAAAGTTGTGCCAAACAAAATTAGCCAATTTCGAGGCAATTCAAAAGGTGTGTAATTAATGCGTTCAGCGCTGCAGGTGCCGACTGTTATTGGCTGTCCCTAACAAATACATATATACATTATATTGCAGCACAAATACATATAAACGCATTGTGTGAACTCGTATGTATGTTTGCAATTATAATTAAATTTGACATAATATATGACGGTAACACAACTTAACCAATTCATTTTAAGTGTTGCAAAAAAAACAAAAACAATAATTTAAACGCAACGGCAATGCTAACACAAATGCTAAAGACAAAGTATTTTCACTCTTTTTTCGTTGTTTTATTATTTGTACAAAGAATCCCGAATGCTACAAAGTGTAATAAATATTCTTTAAAAAGGCGTATTTCGGATTAAAAAAATTAAGGCATTAAGTTGAAAGCTTTTACTTTTTTATCCGCTTTGTTTCGACTAAAAAATACTGATATCGATGCACAAACTTAACGTGTTTAACTACTTTCTATTTTAATGTTTAGATAATAAGTTGGAAATTATTTTTATTTTATTTATATTTATGCACCAGTGGCGCTCACAGGGGGTTTGGAGATTCAAACCCCACACAAACACAAAAATTGCTATTTCAAAATATGGTTTCGAATGGTATTCGGTTCAAAAATTTTACTCAAAACCCCCCCAAAATGATCATATCATTTATGTATATATAAACTAAAAAAATTTGTATTTCCCCACTCATTTCGGTTTTTTACCCCTGAGGCCTTTTAAGATTTCCATATTTTTAAATATATGTATATTTTTAAATATATGTATAACAAAATTAAATTTGACTCACACTAACGCCTCATGTGTTCTACAAATTTCCTTTAAAAACAAACAAATCTCACACACTCATTCTGTGTGAAAAATTTCAACTCCGCTTTTATTTCTCTTTTCGTAAATTTAAGCACTTCATTTGCTTGACAGCGTAAATCAAGGCAAATTATTGAAATTCTTAAAACACAATTGCTCGATTAGGTTCCGGCAGGAAATTTACAACGTAAGCAAATTGAAATTCCAGCCAAGTTGTAAATAACTGCGTTTACAAATTGCTAACAGAAAACAAACAGCACAATGGCAAACAAAGATATAAAACGTCTTGACAATTTGTAATGAAGAAGAATATGTCTGCAGCTTTTACAATTAACAGCTTGAGCTCATTTGCGAGCAATTCAACGACAGCGAGAAATAACTAAATATAAGCGCAACTGATTCGACTTGATTGCAATTAATGCTTTGGCAAAGTTGAAAAGGCTTTAAGGAATTAAAAAGTGCGTTGCCCCAATGGCGTCAGCGCCAATTCTTTTCAATTGCTGCTTTGTTCAGTTTACTTAAAATGGAGGGTATTTTAAGTAGTGTATTGGTGATTGGTGTTTAATTAAAAAACATCAGCTATAAAAATCTGTTAGGGGAAAATGGTTGCAGTAATCACTACAGTCAATTTACAGTTTTAAGTTTACTATTGCTAGCATCTACAGTTTGACAGTCACTATGATCAGCAATGGGTTATTTGAAATGCAAGGTGTCTTCGCTTTTGCTGCAAGCCATCATTCCGTACGTGCACAGTTCGACCAATAATAGAACACGACGCCGCGGCACTCTTCGAGCATTGTGGTTGGCGCTTAATTCGGCAAATGTCGTCGACTGTCAAACTGTCACATCAACAGCTGTGCTGTAAAACTAAACAAATTCTCGGACATCTCACTCAACTTGTAATAAATACGCTGGTGATATACGTGTTTACTGTTTTCGACCACGGGCCACCAGCAATCAGCAAAATATCGAAAGATTTCCTTGTCGTCAGACGAAAACTTCATTCATATAGTGTTACCAATGTCCGAAGAATCAAGTTGTTTGCTGTGCTTGGAGCCCATTGCCGCTTCCTCCAGTCAAGTAGATATTGATTCAACGGAGGGCCAGGAGCTGAAGGCGCCGCAAATTCTCGAAACATACTTCAAGACAGAGGTAAGTTGGTTGGCCTCAGTCTCTTACGTGAACACTAAAGGCAATCACTGATCTTACAGCTTAATGCAACGACATCATCACCTACAGCGCGCATCCTTTGTCGGCTTTGCTGGGAGACGGTCTTCGGCTTCCACGAATTTTGCTTGCGTGTGCAGCGTGCGCACTTTGCAGCTGTCACCTTTTTGGAAGTGAAGGCGGAAATTGTAGAAGACGAGGGACTTGCAACCGAGAACACTGCGCCTCCTCCTAAGCGACGCCGGGGACGACCGCGCCGCACGATTGCTGTGAACCCTATCCCTGAAATTTCGTCCATGCAAAAGTGCAAGGTGGTAATAGAGAAACTGGACTTGCCTTCTCTTCAGCTCAAACTGCAGGCTGAAAACTTGCATCTCGCTGCCACAGAACTGGACAACTTGCGATTGGACAAAGCCAAGTATGAAGCTCTGCAAGAGAAAATCATAGATATGGACTATTCAGCAGATGGTAATGAATCGGAACCGGTTTCTGTTGCTTATTCGCCAAAAGATCAACTGTCTGATAGCGAACCAGAACTGGAGCCGAAAAAGAGAAAATTACAAAGCCAAGCGAAGAAGAATTACTCGGTGCAAACTATGAAAATGCTCAACGCCGATGAATACATAGCCAAACACTTTAAACTTACCTGTTGCCTATGTGGCGTTCCGCTGGCAAATTTCTCTGCACTGAAAAGTCATTTTCGAACGGAGCATCAGACTCGCGGCTACGTTCGGTGCTGTGGCAAAAAGCTGCTCAAGCGGGGCTTGCTGGTAGATCATCTTCATGTGCATCAAGACCCGCTGTATTTCAAGTGCCCGCGATGTGGAAGGGCACTGTCTGATCGACGCTGCTTGGAACTGCACCTGAAAAATCACGATCTGAATCGCGATCGCATTTACAAGTGCGATTTTTGTTCAAAGGGTTTCTTTCGAAAAGTAATACTGATGCGGCATATCATGACTCATGCGCCGGCAGATCAAAAGACGCACGCTTGCCCTCGATGTGATAAAACGTAGGCATGAAAGTTAATGTTTACATTTTGGGTTTGTCAGTTGGCTGTTTTACGCCACGCTTTCAGTGTGGTTTGTTTTTTAGGACAAAAAGCTAGTTTACCAATGTAGCGCAATAGATTCGTTCCCCAATGTTTCTTGTAGACAGGGAAAATACAATTTTTTAAAAAGAGCCAATTGTCTCCGCGTGTCTTTCGTTTAGCGTTTTATAACATTCGCATATCATTTCAGGTTTCCCACAAACTACACAATGACCCAGCACCTGAAGCTGGTTCACCTAAACATGTACGCAAAAATATGCGATGTTTGCGGCAAATTGATACGAGGACGCGATGCTCTGCGACGCCACATGGACGAACATGCGGGTGTGGAAGCAGCACCCATACAATGCGAAATTTGTGGTGCCTCGCTAACAAACAAGTACGGGCTTGCCCGCCACATGAAGACAATGCACACGGTAGAATACCAAACGCCGCAGACGTGTCCTGTTTGCGCCAAGGTGTCTCCATCCATTCAGGCACACCAACACCATATCAAGTATATGCACAGCATGAAGCGCTCCCATCCCTGCCCACTATGCGATAAAGCCTTCAAGCGCCCCACAGTTCTGAAGGTAAAATTATAACTCGCGACCACTAAACGTTTTACGGAGTTAATTATGTATGTATGTCGCTTTTGCAGGAACATATGACCACGCACACGGGCGAAGTTCTTTACACCTGTACTTTCTGTCCGAGAACTTTCAATTCGAATGCGAACATGTACGCTCACCGTAAAAAGAAGCATCCAAAGGAGTGGGCAGAAAGTCAACTGCCAAAGCAAAGTGCTCTTAAAAAGGCGGTTGAGTCAGAGAATGAAGGTGAAGAGGCAACAAGTAGCGCTAAAAACAGACTTCTAATATATTAAATACATTTGTATATTTATACACCGAACCATCAAAACAGTGTTTGAAATATATACATAGATATGTATATATAAACAAAAAAAATATGAATAATTTATATTTGTAATGTGGAATCCTCGTAATAAAAAAATAACACATCCTACAGTTTGATAGTCACTGTGAACGAAGCGCTCTTATCGGTGGCTGTCAAAACTCGACTGGCTCATAAATTGCACTGCAGTTGTGTTAGAAGCCACAGAAACATCCGTGATTATGGCTGAATTCAGCAGTTGTTTGTTGTGTTTGGAGCGCGTTTGTGATCCTGCCAATCAAATAGACGTCGGCTCAACAGAAGGAAAATCGCTTCAAGTGCAACAGACTGTCGAAAAATATTTCAATGCATTGGTAGGTTAGCTGATATTTATTAGCCATTCGTAAACTACTTAGGCCAACACGGATGCAAGTACAATCGCCTTTTTAGATTGACGCTGTTTTATTGTCCTCCAACGTTTGTGTGCTTTGCCGGCAATGCTGGGAATCGGTGTATACATTCCATGAATTTTTCTTACGCGTGGAACGTGCGCACACCGCTTTGCAGTCGCGTTCAACGCTAGTAGCAGATCCGATCAAGCAAGAGGAAGTCATAACCGAAATCCTTCCACCGCCAAAGCGGCGACGAGGGCGACCACGGCGCAAAGCTGTTCCATCAGCGAGTCATGAAAATGATTCACACATTGTGGACGCACAGCTTTCAGTTGCAGTTGATCCAATTCATCTGTCCAGCACTGAAAACGATGCTGGGCTTAATGAACCGGATGTAGATGATATAAAACACGAAGCACTACAAGAGGAACCCATAGATGCCAATTTCTGTTCAACTGGGGATGATTACAAGAGTACAGTTGGACCCTTATCTCCTAAAGACCAACTCGAAGAAGACGAATCTCAGGTAGAATTGAGAAAAGAGGATGTGAAAAAAGTAGACCAGCAAACAAAAGAGCGTGTTCCCACTAAGGAGTTGGATAATATTATTTCGCAGCACTTCAAACTCAGCTGTTGCCTGTGCGACAGTCCGCTGAGTAATTTCACCAAATTGAATACCCACTTTCGGATTCAGCACGGCAGGCGTGGTTACGTGCTCTGTTGTGGCAGGAAGTTTTTTAAACGAACATGGCTCGTGGACCACATCCGCACACACCAGGACCCCGAGTATTTCAAATGCCCGACCTGCGGTAAGGTATCTGCTAATCAGTATTGCCTGCAAGTGCATCTCAAGACCCACGAAAGCGCCCACAAGCGCACATATCAATGCAACATCTGTTCCAAGCGTTTTTCTCACCGTGTATCTTTCGATCGACATGCCTCTACGCATGTGCCCGAGGATCAGAGACATCACCCCTGTCCGCAGTGTGAAAAGACGTGCGAATTAATATAAAATTATAGTTACATAAATTATTGCAACCTTCCTTTGCAGATTCCCTAACAATTTCACAATGACACAGCACTTACGGCTGGTACATCTGAAGATTTATGTGAAAATATGCGATGTCTGCGGCAAATCAGTTCGCGGTCGCGACGCGCTCAAACGCCACATGGACGAACACGCAGGCGTGGCATCTGGTCCCGTGAATTGCAACGTGTGTGGAACATCAATATCAACGAAGTACGGCCTCGCCACGCATGTGAAGCGAATGCACACAGAAAAGTATCAAACGCCGCAGATTTGTCCCATATGCCAGAAGGAGTCACCATCAGTGCACGCGCACTATCGCCACATGAAGTACATGCACACGTTGGAGCGCAGCCATGCGTGCACAATATGTACAAAGGCATTCAGACACCACACAGAACTGAAAGTAACCAACAAATACGAGGAGCCCACCGAACACCATCACCTTAGTAATTTATGTTTTCCCTTGCAGAAGCACATGGCTAGACACATTGGTGGTAATGTGTATACCTGCACCTTCTGTCCGAAAACGTTCAACTCTAACGCGCCTATGTATGCCCATCGTCAAAAGATGCATCCAAAGGAATACGAGGAGCATCGACGGCAAAAACTACAGGAGTTACAAATGAAAAAGCAAATAAAGCACTAAGAATTCAATTCACTATATTCAAATGTCAGACGAAAGTTTCCAATATTAAGAAAGATGCACTTTTCCGGGACATAAGAGATATGCCCTTTCAGCCAATATCGGGACAGCAAAAAATATATCTTTTGTAGTGGGATGGATAGTGACAGTGCGGAATGGATGTTAACAATTTTACCAGAGGTCTCAGGATTGGTTTGGTCTCTGGCTTTAACCCATTGCTGCCCGGTACCAGTTCCGCCCATACGATTTTGATAAAATTTCATACACGACCTAAAGTGACCCAAAATGATCAGTTTTATATCTCTGCACGTTGCTGAGATATTCATTAGGTATTTTGTGCCCATTACACAGCAATGGTAGCTTTTTTCCGTACTTTGTGAAGTGATCAGCTAAACACGTGAACGAAAGTTGTATTTTTGGCAGGTGAGTTAGGAAGCAGAAGTTCTAAGGCCACTACGTTTCGCCACATTTTCCACCTCCGAAAAATTCACGATTTTTGGAGTCTAGTAACTCTAGCTAGATGGCTACCCTAACTATCCCTATCAATGGTTTTGGGAGATCTCAAACATAGACTTTTTTGTGATTAAAAAAAAAATAAATTTTCATGGGTAAAATGTTACCCATTAGGCAGCAATGGGTTAATACTTACAAGCACAGTTTGACGGTAACTGTGAATAAAAACTACAGCTGTTTCATGGCACAATAAACTGTTGTATGTACAGCTTCGCAAAAGAGTCGAATGTTTTTGGAATTGGATATTAATCTGAAATGTTTGATAAAAGTACTTGTATTTTGTGTTTGGAGACCATTGGCGAATGCACTGGTCAAATAGATGTCGACTCAGCGGAAGGGCAAGCGTTGGATGTGCAGCAAACTCTGAAAAAGCACTTTGGACACGAGGTGAAATCGAAATCTATAGGCAACAAACATAAATGCAATCCGTGTCCTTTCTTTTAGCTATGCGCAATATTTTTCTGTGCGCCGGTGCGCACCCTTTGCGGAAAGTGCTGGCACTCGGTTTTCACATTCCATGAGTTTTACATGCGTGTGCAGAGAGCTCACATCGCAGCCATTGAAACATTGCCAGCAGCGTTGGGAAATGAGAAAAGTATAAAACTGGAAACGGATATTGGCGTAACGGAGGAAATAGCTCCGTCTACTAGACTACGTAGCAGAAGATTGCGTAATAAAGTCTTAAAGGTCGATACCACATCCAAGTGTGATGTGCAAACTGAGGAAACGGATTTGTGTCTTACTGAACCAAAGTTACAGTTCGAGCAGATACACCTCCCGTCCACGGAAAACAGCACTCCGCTGGACATGGATATTATCAAACAGGAAATGCTTCAAGAAGCACCAATAGTTGCAGTTCCCTCTGCCAATGACGCCAACCCGCCTAAAGATCGTATGACTGGTAAATCTGAATTGAAAATAATGAAGCGAGAAAAAGGTGCAAAAAGGAAATCAGTTGTTTCTAGCACAGAGCCCGATGAATTTATAGCTAAAAATTTCGTGCTGAATTGTGATATATGTAACAGCCCACAAGAAACCTTTGCCAAACTAAGGGCGCACTTTCGCATTCACCATCAAAAACATGTCTATGTGCGCTGCTGTGGTAAGAAAATATTACAGCGCGCTTTGCTGGTAGATCATCTTCACACGCATCAGAATCCTGAGTACTTCAAGTGTCCGAAATGTGGTAAGGTATTAGTCAGTCGCAGCTGCTTTGAATTTCATTTAAAAAATCACAAAGACACTCGTGCTCGGAATTACAAATGTGACGTTTGTTCAAAGCGTTTCTTTCGGCCGGGCGACGTGAAGCGCCACGCCCTCACTCATGTACCTGCAGAAGAAAGGCTGTTTTCTTGTTCCCAGTGTGATAGAACGTGAGCATCAATGTTTGTCTGCATTAATATGTTAATGCAATAGGGTCTTCTTCCAGATTCGCCAGCGATTACACCGTTATGAAGCACATAAAGGAGGTGCATTTAAACACTTATGGAAAAATCTGCGACATATGTGGAAAAGGCATTCAGGGCCGGGAAGCACTACGACTGCACAGGGAAGAGCACGCAGGCATAAAGCATCCGCCAGTAGAATGTCAATTGTGTGGTACTTTGGTAAAATCAAAATATTGCTTGAATCGGCACATGAAGACAATGCACACGGAAAAATACCAAACGCCACAGACATGTCCCGTGTGCTCCAAAGTATCGCCGTCCCTGCGGGCACACCGACACCACATCCAGTACATGCATACAATGAAACCAAAGCATTCGTGTCCAACATGTGGTAAATCCTTCAAGAAACTTACAAACTACAGAGTACGTATCACTGCATTGCCTCCTACATACCTAACAGTTGATGTACATGTTGAGTGTTTGCCATTTCAGGAACATATGGCCACACATACGGGCGAAGTTCTATATACTTGTACCTACTGCCCGAAGACATTTAATTCTAATGCCAATATGTATGTTCATAGGAAGAAGATGCATCCTAAAGAATGGGCGGAGAATCACATGTACAAGGCGAAAAATATTGAGACGAAGTGTGTGCAATTAATAAAACTCTAACATGGATCTACAACTTTAGATTGTCTTTCTTATTTTTGTATAATTTCAAAGGAAAAAATCGTTTTTATCGCTACGTTAGCCTGACTGAACACTGGTTCCAACATATATGTAATACTGAAGTACTACATATATGGGTTCCAAATTAAAAGTGATGGCAATGTATTTATAACTGAATAAATATCCAAACACAGTGGAGTTGTATTATAATTTGATTGTTTTTGTGAAACGAGTGGAGCGAGCGGTCAGTTCTAGTGGTTGAGTTGCAATAGGTCTGTTTGGGAACGAATAATTTGTACGAATTTGTACAAATTTGTATTGCATCCTGTTTGTGTACGCGAAATCTCTTGCAACGAGAGAAAAACTGAGAGCGTAAAGTGACAGTTCATTTCGAGAGAACTTGCAAGTTGTAACTTTAAGCCAGTAAGAAGGTCTGTTTGGCCAGATTTCCAGTAAAAATTATCCAGTAAGAAATATCAGGTGAGTAAGCCAGCGTACGCTCCCTAAAATCAAACTATCCAAAAAAGGAAACAAACAGCAATTTGCAAGTTTTAACTCTTGGTTACACCACTGGGACTTGGCCCACTCACAATACACAGTAAAAAGGGTGTAAACAGGAGGGTTAAAGAACGAAACAGCTGATCTAAAAGTTTCATTTGAGGTTTCAAGTGGTAGGGAAAATTAAGTTAAATCAGACATTTAATGCAAATAGTTCGTTGCGCTCAATCTGCAATTCTTCCCTTTCAGCTTCAGCGGGTAAAGCTGAGCAAGACGGTTGTGGGTCAGCAGACTTGCGAACGCACAATTTCTTTGCTGTTTCCATTTGCCTCCAAATGTTTTCAAAATTCATGTTTCATATGGCAGCCAGTCATATGATTTTCTTGTTCTTCTTCTTACTGGCAAAAAGTTACTGGACAAAAGTTCTCCAGTAAAAACTTGCAAGTTCTCACGAAATGAACTGTCACTTTACGCTCTCAGTTTCTCTCTCGTTACTGGAGATTTGGCGTCAACAAACAGGATTCAGTAAAAATTTGTACAAATTTGTACAAATTCGTACAAATTATTCTCTGCCAAACAGACCGAGAAAAACATCTGATTGGCTGCCATATGATCGACTGCAAAGAAAAATAATTTTTTAAACATTTGGAGGCAAATGCAACCAGCAAAGAATTTGTGCGTTCGCGAGTCTGGCAACATAGTGTTTAGCGTAACCTGCTGCAGCTGAAAGGGAAGAATCGCAGATAGAGCCCAACGAACCATTTGCCTTTTACATCAAATATTCAAATGAAAGGCTGTCTTCTTAAACGTCAGTTGCTTTGCAACAGTACAAAGCATCATGTTCGTAAACAAAAAATGCAAGTGTTACAATGCATCGTGTTCGTGAACGCATCCAATGAGCAATCAATCGCATCGGCATCGCAAACTGCGCATCATTATTATCGACGATGCATTGACATGAATTTCGCTGTAACAGTTTCATTTCTGGAATTGGTTTGACTTTCAGTATACTCATAATTCAGTTCTCCAGGACCTTCGGAACTTGTTATTATATTATCAAGATTCACACAAGAAATTATTATATGCTTAACTAGTTTCCTGTTTTTTACATCAATGTAACTTGTTTTTTTTTTTGTTCCTTGTTCACTCTCGGGAGCATAGGGTCTCCACACACAAGACAGCCCTTGTGTTGGTTACATTAATCAGCTGTGTTGTTCTGCCAGGGTAGGTGATTGGCCTGCCGTAGGTAGCCCTAAGTGATGGAATCATCTAACGCCGCTCAGGAACGTCGCCTCCGCTCGTAGCGCCATCTGTCGTGAGGAGGTTACAGCAGAATGGTTGGGGACCTCGCTAGGATCAGGTTGGTGCGCGCTGTTTTCGCAGTTGTCCGCTTCCCCTTGCAGATGGCGCTCGTGCGCATGTTTTTGCGTAACTGTTTGTTTGCTTTTTATCAGCCGCACAGCGCATAATTGCGCGTACTATTGCGTGGAAGTGGAATAGGAACAATTGGGTTGGGAATCAATGAACTTGGATATGTTGCAGGGTTTTTAGAAAAATTTAAAGAACAACAAAAATCTGAAAAATTGGTTGGAAAAGTGCGGGGACCGTGCAAGTTCCTTTATTTCAAGTATTCATATGAATTTGCCGTATTACAAGATTCTTTAAATACAAGTTTCTTTATTTGGTTCTTTATCTGGAGCTTAGCTCCGTTCTTATTCAGCTACCTTAGTGAACTAACCGACACCAATTCTTAAGCCTACCCTAAAGCCCTACTCCGTGCGCGCCGTATCGTTTTGCTGATCTTGCAGCTCGTGCAAGCGATCGATCGACCATCAGCAGCAATGTCCACGATTCGCTGATCTTGCAACCCGTGCAAGAATCGAACGCAGCATTGTTCGAATCTGCTGACGGCAGCTACCGCGAAGTAGCTGGGTCGGTGGCCTGCGCTGGCGACCAATGATAACATGATGCGAAACTGAGAGGATTGACGAAATTTTGTCGTTTTTTTTGGTCACACGAACACAATCCGTGTGAGCTGAAAAGAAAATCGTCAACCCTGCCAGCTTTCTCTCTTTGTGGAACAATTCGTATTGTAGCAAGCAGCTGACTTGCAAATTTGTTCCTAACGCGGGGTTGCAATTTTTATGTACTTGTAAAAAAGTATGTTCGCAGTCTTATTGTACGAAGCAGTGTAAAATAAGGAAAAAATATATGAAATGATCAAAATTATTTAATTTAAATGAAAATGTTAGGGAAAAGTTGTAATATGCAGAGATATAAAGATGTAAAAAAGAAATCCTTATTTCTTTGTGCATATGTAAAAACTAATAATAACTAATTTGCATTTTCCGAACCACCACTGAGGCAATACGGCGCGTTACCGATTTTTTTTTAACGATTTTGTAACATTTTAACAATTTTTTTAACAATGATTTCAGAGAGGAACAAATAAAAAAAATGTATTTAATGCGTTTGTTTCCCAATTCGAAAAAAAACACGGACTAAACGGACCACAAAAACCAGAAGTAGCCGAAACTAATAAATGTCGGACAGTAAACAATTTATGTTTATAAGTATAGTCTGCTACTTCGCGATTATAAAATCGTATCAGAAAACATATGTATATATATGCATATATCTATATTATATTATAATTGCGACAGCCATATTTTGCTATCCCTTTTTATACGGGTGCGCATATCATATATACATATATATACATATACATATATATATAACATATATATAATATATTTTCTATTAATATGCGCACCCGTATAAAAAGGGATAGCAAAATATGGCTGTCGCAATTATCGCAAACTCCTCTGGAGCTTTCATCAAATTCACATTTCATTCAAATTTCACGAATAAAATTCAATAAAAGCTGAATAAAAAATGTGTTAAACACGTATTAAAACACTTTTGACTGGTTTTCGGGAAATATTGTAATTTTTTAATCACTTTTCTTCCAAAAGATTACATAGTTACAAAGAAATTAAAATTGATTTTCCAATGTTTAAAAAATTGAAAGTAAACGCAACCCTCGCCATGGCCCTTGTATGGGAAATCAACAGTACGGTTCTGTGCAACCCCCGGGTCTGATGTTTGGCAAAATCAACCCTAAGGTCTGATGTTATCGGTGTATTAGTGCGGATTTTGAGTATGTATTGTGGTCGAGCGCTCTCAGTTTCGCATCATGTTATCATTGGTCGTCGGGTTAACTTGCACACGGCGGGAGTTGAACCCACGACAACGATTAAGCGATGTGAAACTGGGAGAGCCGGTAGAAATACATGCACAGAATTACACTATTATTGCAAAATTGCAACCTTGGGGCCTACTAGAAGGGCCCAAGCTTGATCAGGAAGGTACTTTTTCAACCATATAAATTTCTAAAACGGGGTTGTTGTTCTAGTTGATTTCAAATTGCCAGTGTAGGTGGTGTGAGTCATTTTTGTGACCAAAGAAATTTGTCTTTTTATTTGTATATTTTTGGTGCCATTTTGTAATACGTTTGTATAAAATTGACTAGAAAAATATATTATTGCCCAAAAGCGTCAAAATAATCTTTGGGTATGACTTTAATTCAATTAAATTAAGATTTTATAAGCCGCCGTGGCTCAGTTGGTTAGTGCGCGGTCCAACGAGTCGCATGCAGAGCGACGCAAGATCGAATACTGCATGTAGTAACACCTAAAAAAAATAACGGGAAACTCGTTTTCTCTTTCGGTGGCTGTCCTCTCAGCTGGAAATGGCAATCGCCCACGACAGCGATAAAGCGATGTGAAACTGGGAGAGTAAGCCGATTTTTGTGCGTTTTTTGCAATTCACGTACACAGTCCGTGTGTGCTGGCAGTGATCAGCTCTTCATGGTGTCTGCTCTTTTCCCGATATTAGGGATTAGGGATTCCTTACAATTATTTGCTTTTTAAAGTATGTTCTCATTAATTTTCTGGATTAAATGCCAACACATGAACTTTTTTGGTTTCACTATTTCACTATGCTGTAGTTTGACCGCAGGGTTGTTTTTTTGAATGCAGCTTATAAAATCTTAATTTAATTGAATTAAAGTCATACCCAAAGATTATTTTGACGCTTTTGGGCAATAATATATTTTTCTAGTCAATTTTATACAAACGTATTACAAAATGGCACCAAAAATATACAAATCAAAAGACAAATTTCTTTGGTCACAAAAATGACTCACACCACCTACACTGGCAATTTGAAATCAACTAGAACAACAACCCCGTTTTAGAAATTTATATGGAGGAAAAAGTACCTTCCTGATCAAGCTTGGGCCCTACTAGTAGGCCCCAAGGTTGCAATTTTGCAATAATATTAGTGTAATTCTGTGCATGTATTTCTACCGGCTCTCCCAGTTTCACATCGCTTAATCGTTGCCCACGACCTCTGGGATGACAGTCTAGTGCACTCACGCTAGGCTATCGAGGCTGCTGTTACATCAATGTAACTTAAGATTCGAAATTTATTTTTTAAAATGCCAAAGACCTGCTCGACGCATACTCATGTATTACTCAAAAGAGTATTGAAAGTTTGCAATACTAATATTGTTTCGCAGTCCCTTTTCGCTTTTGCTGTGCGTCCATTTTGCAGTATTTGCTTGCATCAGAACCATTCGTAAACAAAGCAGTGCTAACACATAAATGTATGCAATATATCGACAGTAGTGATAGAGCATCACTGGTGTGCATAGGGACAAACTTTTAGATCAGCTGCTTCTTTATTTAACCCTCCTGTTTACACCATTTTTACTGTGTTTTGTGAGTGGTGTAACCAAGAGTTAAAACTTGCAAATTCTTACAAATTCCTGTTTGTTTACTTTCTTGGATAGTTGCATTTTTGGGGAGCGTAAGCTCGTTACTCTCCTGATATTTTTTACTGGATAATTTTTACTGGAAAAGTTCCCAAACAGACCTAATGTTCCCACATCACAATGCTTATAAAACTGTAGCGGCGATTGTAAACACAGTCAGCTGTTAATCGTCTAAAGCAATTTTGTGTACAATAAACTAAGGCGATTGCCGTCGCGACTTAAAGAAATTTGTCGTTTTGGAAATATTAAGTTATGTGTGCTCAGAAATGTTTGCTGTGCTTGGAACCCGTTGGCGATTCCACTGGTCAAACGACCATCGACTCGGCTGAAGGTCGGGCGCTGAACATTCAGCAAGTGCTGAAAAAATACTTCGAGCCCGAGGTATGTCAGTAGTAGTTGAATCGAATTTAGTACACATTTTCCTTGCTTTTAGCTAAATTTTGTATTATCAACGGCGAGCATCCTTTGCTGTGAATGCTGGAAATCGATTTCTGCATTTCACGAGTTTTGCTTGCGGGTGCAGCGCGCTCACACGGCATTCGCGAATATTTTACAATCATCCAAGGAACTGAAAACAGAAGATGCCTTGAAGGAATCGGTTATGGATTGCAAAACATATGTAAATCCAAAACATCGTCGAGGGCGACCACGGAAAGTAGCTGCGAGCTTGAATGAACGACTTCCTGAGACACTGACTGCAGATATACAAATGAAAGAATGCAAAATAGAAAATGATAAATTAAACCTTCTCTCCAATGAGCATGATGCTCAACTGAATGAGCTCCAATTATACGACGTTAAGCACGAAGCACTGCAAGAGGAACTTATAGATGCTGATTGCTCTACGGATGATTGCGGTGTTCGACAAGCTCGCGATGTTTTGCCATCTGATGATCCGTCGCAACACAGCGACTCTGACACTGAACTGAAAAAGCAGAAAGATGAAACAAAAACTAGTCGAAAGAAGGAGCGACCTTGTAAGGAGTCGGACGAGTACATAGGCAAAAATATTAAGCTCAGCTGCTGTCTATGTGGCTGCCCATTAAAGACTTTCTACAAGTTAAGAGTTCACTTCAAAACACAACACCAAACCACTGGCTATGTACTTTGTTGTGGCAAAAAACTGCACAACCGAGGAGTGCTCGTTGACCATCTTCACGTCCATGAGAATCCGGAGTATTTTAAGTGCAAGCAGTGTGGGAAAATAATGGCAGATCGTCGCTGCCTGGAAAGGCATCTTAAAACCCATGAAGACGACGCAGGTCGCACTTACCGTTGTAAAATTTGCGCAAAGGGCTTCACGCGGCTGTCGACCCTCAGACTGCATACCTCAACTCACATACCGGCAGATCAAAGGACTTTCTTCTGTCCGCAGTGTGATAAAGTGTGAGTCTTCAGCTGTTCGATTGTAGGCGTTCCCCAATCCCGACTTTTACTTACAGATTTTCCGTTAAGGTCGCTTTGACACAGCACATTAATTTGGTTCACCGGAAAACTTTTTTGAAAATCTGCGACATTTGTGGCAAATCGTTGCGGAGTCGAGAACATCTGGAGCGTCACATGGATGAACATGCCGGAGTAGAGCGTACTCTTCCCCAATGCGAACTGTGCGGTTCTGCCCTAGTGGACAAGTATGCACTAGCACGACATATGAAGACAATGCATACGAAGGAGGAGCGCACACCACAAACGTGCCCCATTTGTTCAAAAGTGTCGCCGTCCTTGCGTTCGCACAAATATCACATACGGTTTATGCACGACACGATACGCAAGCATTCGTGTCCAATATGCGAGAAGGCTTTCAAACGGCCCACGGACTTGAAAGTATGATTAGACAATTAACTACACATGAAAGTGATCATTATATGATCTACATTTTTTTTAGGAACACATGACAACGCACACTGGCGAAGTTTTATACACTTGCAGCTTCTGCCCGAAGACGTTCAATTCGAATGCCAACATGTATGCTCATCGAAAGAAACTGCACCCTAAAGAATGGGCGGAAAGTCGCAAGCAGCGTTACAATGTGGTTCAAATGCCAGAGAAACCAGAAATAAATGACAGTAGTTAGTTAAAGTTGTGGAAATAAATGAATTCGAATATAAATAAATTTGCTAAAGAACTTTACGTTATACTGAGAAGGTTTACCGTATTTTATGCACCCAAACGGGACCAAAATTAAACGATTGGTCGTACTTACAATATTGATATGTACTGAATTACGTTCAAATGAGAAATGTTGTTTTATTTTGAGAAACTTGAGAAATGGCTCTACGAATTATTGACATTCATGCGTTTGTAATTTTGTATAATATATGTAAATCCAACTGACGCTGCAATTTGGTTACATCTTATTTGTAAATGTAATCTTACTCTGTTAAAATTTCGTTATGGTTCTGTTATTAACATTCTGCAAACAAATGGATTTTTTGCCACACACTGCATTTGCCAAAAAACAAGAAAGTCTGCTTCATACACTTGGACTCTGCACGCTTTGCGCTCTCCTTCCGTTTGCATGGTTCAATACTAATAAAATTACAACAAATTGAATGAAGATAATGTGTCAGCTGACCCAGCTGACAGTTGGCTGTAGTTAATATTAATTTGTGGTCTAACTAGCGGTAACAGTGCAACAAGTAGCTGTCTATCCAATACAATACAGTCGTAAATATTCATTATGCGCTCTAGCGTCATTAGTGTGGTCCTTATTGGTATTAGCGAAACATTTATGAGTACATACTTCTTGAAATTCCTGTCTAAAGTAAGTAAATTTGTTGAAACGTTATAGTTTGTGTTAAACCCAAAACAAAAACAAATTTAGCAAGAATGAAAACATTACAATTTTCATAACGAGCACTCTAAGAAAACTGTAGATGGTAGCTGTCCATCTTCCTCGCACGTATGCACAATGGCTTTAGATAAAGTTGAATGTAGTGAATAAAACTTAAGTGAGCTAAAAAAGCTGAAATTTACCGATTTGATTTTGGAAGTATGGAAAATGGTATACGACCTCTTTTTAGAGAATTGACACACATTTAGACACACAATGAATTGAGTTTGGGAAAAAGTTAGTAGTAAACTGTTCATAACATAAAAGCTTACATTGAATTGAAAATCCTTTTCCCATAGAGAATGTAAACTCTTTCGAGCGCTCAGCATATGCTCCGAGGCACCAAAATCGGTAATTGATTTCAAAATATTTAATTGATTTTAAATTTACTTTGTTCATTTATATCAAGAATTTGCCGACAACTTTGTCGACAAGAGCCACTCTAATGTGGTATGCGTGTGTTTCTTATCGGTGCATCTTTGTCTTCTTGCAATGTCCCTGTCGGACCTGAGACAACCAGTTCCAAAAATTCATTGGTCTTTCAACTGGTTTTTTGTAGTCAATTGGGCAACTAGTTGTCCAAGCGACTGTCAGCGGATGCAGAAGTGGGTGAGTTCGCGTCTAATCGTTCACGTTCTGCGTGCGCGTTCATAGGCGAGAAGAAACATGAAAATACGAAACGAAACGAAACGAAACGAAAGACGGAACAGAGGTGAAATAATCAACATTATTCTGTTACGGCTGATTTTGCGATGCTTTTGTTACAACAACAGCGTAGAAATCTTTCTTTCTTTCTGTTTCTATGACTCGAAGTTCGCTCGATTTGCACGTTTTGTCTTGAATGATTTCAGTTAGAATTTTGCATGGTTGCGTGAAGCAACGAATTGCAGCAGCAGTCGAATGGTATGTTTTAATAAATTTATGTAATTATGTTTATATAATTATTTATTAATTTATTTATTTTTTTATTAATTGCAGGCGAAGTCAGGATGTTGAACTGCGTCAGACCCCAAACAGTTTCGAAGTGTGTCAACGAGTCAACGTTCATCTTTGAATGCACCAACAATTTTTTTATTCCCCATGATTTTTTGTTATTATTTTTAAATATTTATAAAATAAAATAATTATTTAAAAAATGTATAGCTTTATTTTCTACATAAAATTCAACTGGTTAGAGAACTAGCCCCGAATAAACTAGTTCGCAAACTAGTCGCTTTCAACTGGTTTGACAACTGGTTGCTTCGGACTAACCTTGGACTAGTTGCAAATGGATGCAGACGGGGACAATTGACCCTCGCCTAGGACACCGCCATGTTAAAAGGGTGAGTTTGCTCCAAGGAAACGAGTCGATTCTGAGGTCATATGTGACTGTCAAGCGACTAGTTGAAAAACTAGACTTGGACCAGTCCGATTTCCCACAGGGTGTTACATAGTAAACATACATACATATGCATGTGTGTATTTGTTATCTATGAGTAAGCGCCCGTTGCTGCAATTGGTCAGTAACTGTAAGAGCTTTTGTGCTTTACTGATGAACGATAGTAATAATTTAATATTGAATTACAGATTTGGTGATACGCAGCACACCGTTAGGCGCACACTGGCCTTTACACTGGCATAAACTTGCAGCCATTCCCCCATTGCTAATCATATAAACCCATAATTACTAATGAAATTTGTTTTAATTATGTGGTGTCCCCTTTCAGTCACACTTCTACGCAGCACTGCGGCGTTCCAAAGTGGCCAGACCCGTTGCCATAGCTTTCCGAAACTCTTTATCATTTCAATATCAAATGTACAAATTCAATTTTCGCCCCATTCGTCAAAGTGGAAATTGCCCAAAACCCGTGCATAGCCTTCATTCATTTTCGCATGTTTTCCTAATTTGCTTTTCGGCGTTCACTTCGTTCATAAATGGCACGCCAAGTGCCGTTGGGCTTTCAGTGGCCCGCCCGCCCGCCACAACATCAATCCGAGTTCAGCTGAGTCTGTAGCGGCCACGTAGGTTGCAAACGATAGAAAAGATAGGGGGTGCGCTGCTTTAGGAAAAAGGGCAGAAAAAATGCGAAATGTAAATAGAACACTTGAAAACTAAATGGAATGGAAGAGATAAAATTACCGAAAGGCCTACACACGCAGCACTTGGCGATTTTTTTCGTTCTATATTTTTTTTACTTTTTCATTTGAATGTTTTTGCGAGAACTTTTTAGGGTTACAGCGGCACTGGAGCACATTCTAATTGAGGCGGCGCCGACACACGCACACTCATACACAGATATTTAAATACCTATACGCAGGCAAGTTTATGCAGACCGCACCACAGCCCATCCAGCATCGAATTCATCTCATCTCATTTCAGAGCGCCGCTGCTTGCCGCATCAATTCAAATGCCAAACTCTACATTAAGCAAACCATTTAAAAATCTTCCACTTTCTACTCTTCCGGTCTGCTTTTTCCTCTCGTCGTCGCGCTTTATGTTGCTGTCTCGCATCAATCTGTATTGGGAATCTCTGTGGAAGTTATTTCAGCGTTAAATCGCAATGGCTGCGTAAAATGCAAATTATAATTTCAATAAAAACAAGCGAGTGTTTTCTTCCTGGGGCCCAACAACACCAGCAAAAATATTGCCTCACTTTTATGGAAACATATTAAATATTCATCAACGCGTAAATACTCAATGCACACGTACTAAAAATCGAATTGACGCAATTCAATCACTGGTGTATTTATTCGGCGAGCATTGGCGAAGGCATTGGAAAATGCTATTTACTATAATTTTTTAATCAATTATTACTCGGGTTGAATCGCATCAATATTTCATCGCAAATTACTCTTATTGCATTTACTTTTGGCATTGTTTTTAAGTGTTGTAAACAATAATAGGTTTGTTTGGCCAAATTTCCAGTCAAAATTATCCAGTAAAAAATATCAGGAGAGTAAGCGACCTTACGCTCCCAAAAATGAAACTATCCAAAAATGTGAACAAACAGCAATTTGTAAGAATTTGCAAGTTTTAACTCTTGGTTACACCACTGGGACTTGGCTCACTCACACTACACAGTAAAAAGGGTGTAAACAGGAGGGTTAAAGAACGAAACAGCTGATCTAAAAGTTTCATTTGAGGTTTGAAGTGGTAGGGAAAATTAAGTTAAATCAGACTTTTAATGCAAAATGCAAATAGTTCGTTGCGCTCAATCTGCACTTCTTCCCTTTGAGCTTCAGCGTGTAAAGCTGAGCAAGACGGTTGTGGGTCAGCAGACTTGCGAACGCAGAATTTCTTTGCTGTTTCCATTTGCCTCCAAATGTTTTCAAAATTTATGTTTCTTTGCAGTCGATCATATGGCAGCCAGTCATATGTTTTTCTTGTTCTTTTTCTTACTGGCAAAAAGTTACTGGATAAAATTTCTCCAGTAAAAACTTGCAAGTTCTCACGAAATGAACTGTCACTTTACGCTCTCAGTTTCTCTCTCGTTACTGGAGATTTGGCGTCAACAAACAGGATTCAGTAAAAATTTGTACAAATTTGTACAAATTCGTACAAATTATTCTCTGCCAAACAGACCTAATATGTGTTGTGTATTAACGGTAAATTAACTGATATTCCAAGTTGTAATTCAATCCCTAGAAAGTGAATATTATTTTGAATGTTGCGGTGTACCCCTTTTTTTGGTGCAGTTTTTAAGTGTGTTTTATGTTTGCTTAGACACTCAATCTCAATTCAGAAGTTTCCCAACGCTCGAAATTTTTTTTTTCGAAATTCATGTTTCCCGGGTTTGCAAAAGCAAAACTCGATCGCTTTTGGTTTGTGGTGGCCATGCCGTTAAATAGTATTTCGTAATGACTAAGTGAGCCACGAGCGAAATCCGTTGCGCAAACACGTGCCGTCTCTTTTCAGCAACAATTTCGGTTTAAAGTTCGACAACCTGCTAACCGCATTTGCATTGCTACGCGTCGGTTGCGCGCGCCAAACTGCAGCGGCCGAAACAATGCAGTGCAGGAAGCGCCGAATTCACAAGACCATTGAAGTGGAAATGAATTTCAATTGCATGCAACACAAATACGCAAATACACAAAAACAATGCCGGCTACACTGCAAACGCTCGATGGCGCTTATTCGTGATGCGGAAAAAGGATTTGGCGATAAAAATGAGGAATCGCTGTGCAAATGCAGTGGAAGCGCCAGTTGGCAGCCAAGTGAGGGGGAGTTGAGGCATATGTGCACTTTTATTGGCATGATTTCATTGCATCTGAGGGTACAGAAATATTTTCGAGCGCGCTGTTTTGAATGGCACCAACACATGTGTTGGCTGCTTGCGCATTTGTGTGTGGGATTTGGTATGCGATTTGATTGAGTGCGTCCCAAAGTTGAGTAAACATTCTTGATGCACGCACATTCATACGTGTATATTTATATTTCTTTATATACATATTTATGAGTGTGTATTGAAATTTGTATATAAGACATTGCAAAAAGTAAACTAAAATTTTTTTAATGAAAAATTTGAACAAATTCTTTTCACTTGTTTTTTTATTTGCACTTATAATATGAAAAAATAGAAAAAAATCACAATTTAAAGTTTTTAAGACTTTTACGTTGAAATATTCGAACTTTTCGTTGAATGGCCCCCATCACCTATTGAACAGTTTTGCTAGGCACCATTTTGGTGGCCTGAAGGTAAATTTTTTTTTAATCTTTGATTGTTCGAGGTGGTTTACAATATTTTTGCAGTTTTGTCTTCAAAATTGCCCAATAGCGCTCAATCGGCCGGAGCGCTGGATAATTCGGCAGGTTGATATCATTTGCAACAAAATTGATTTTTTTCTTTGATACCAATCAGTGATAGCAGTGGAGTAGTGACACGTTGCTAAGTCGCTTATTTTCGATTTTTCGCTGTTTGTATTCTCTCCTTGGCGCCGAATATTTTTCATAAGACTTCACACCGTATCTTTTTTTTATTCTTAAAATGTTTACGTGGTTGGTATTGAATTTTTTCGCTAAGTCTCAGAGCGACAAATCTAGCTTCTTTCCCAATGTTTTATTTCTTCTCGAACTATTTTTGGCACTTCCTGGTTTTCTAGACACATTCAAGTTTTCAATAAATCGAATGATTGTTCTTCATACGGTCGCGTAGCTTGCATTCGCATTTTTTTTGCAATCGTTTTGTATGTCACGTTTCTATTATTTAAGTAAACGTACATAATTCGTATCCGCACTTGTTCTTGTTGCGACGGAATACTGAAGACTAATTAAGCTAGAAAAGAAATTTTGTCAAAACACAAAATTGATGAAACAGTGAAGTGGATCCCGTTACAACGGTAACTTTTAAAATTATGTCGCTCGTCCAGTGACGTGGGAAACTTTTGCAATTTTTAATGTACCATGTCTTATGTATGTTTGTATGTACAACGTCTTTAACCCTAAGAATTTTAAAAGTAACGTAAACCCAGCCGGCCTCGATAGTCAAGCGGGTAGCGCGCTGGCTTCTCATACCAAAGGCTCCAGGTTCGATTCCTGGCTCGGGCTGGTGAACAACTCATCTACTTCTATCGCTATCCACATGAAGGGAATGAGAATTACAAGAATCGCACAAGTGCGCTCTTGGCAGGCAATGGCAAAACCTCCAAGTGTGAACGAAAAACTGCCAATTGCCGTTCGGATTCGGCGTTAAACTGTAGGTCCCCTCCCCCTTTCCCGATCCGCTTGAAATGTGTGCTGTAACATATGTTGGCAAAACAGTGTTGCATACACAGTTCAAAAACGGGTGAAATATGTGGTATCACAATGGGCCTTTCAGGCCTCCGAGTGTGTCTCTTATAGAGGCAGCCACCGCAACCTAACCTAACCTAACGTAAACCCAGAAGTGAGACTGTCGGGCTTTTATGAGCAAAATTACTGAAAACATTTGTTTAAAAAGTACAAAAACTGTCTAAAATGTGAAATTTATAAATGCAATATAATTCTAACATTCCATTAGAGGATTACATAAAATTATGGAATCGAAAATCTTTTGGATTTATCACCATTTAAAATCTTTAGTGAGACTGTGAGGCTCACTTCTGGGAATAAGGGTTAAATCAACTGTTGGTATTGGTGCCATTTTGAGTTTGTCATTGCCATTTTGTTTGTTATTTCTTTGGTTGTTGTTTTAGATTTTCAACGAAATTAATTATTTTGAAAACAAGTTTTAATAATTTGTAATTAAATTACAATGCACAAATCAGTGCAGAAAAAAAATATATAAGCTTTAGAATGCAATTACATGGTAAACCATTCAACTGTATTAAATAAAGTACAGGAATTTCTCAGAAAGTCTACAACACGCTTTAATATTTTCTCCAATAATTCACTTCCGCTTCATATATGTGTGTGCTCACTTGTTGCTGTTGCCACCCACACACATGCATACCTACACATTGAATGTTTATACAACATATACATATTAGATGTACATATATATGCGCATGCACACACAATGTTTATGGATGGCGGTACGTCAGGCGCTGGCAATTTGTCAGCTGCAGATTTTCGCCTTCACAGTTTTTGCCGCGCTTTGCCACCTCGTCGGCATTCTTTACCGCAAATTTGCATATCCTTATTTCAAGGAAAAATAAAGGGAATCTCATTTGTTGCCAAGATGCGTACTTTTTCACCTCTTTCGAGCGGAGATTGGAAGAGACGGCCAGTAAATATATTATAATATCAGGCGTTTCGCAAGCCCATTTGAACTTTTTATTTGATCTACGAGTAAAGAAACTGAATAGTGTACCGTTCGAAAAATACAACTTGGGCTGGTTGAAGAAGTATTAAACTCAATGCAAAGTTGTTGTTCTCATTTTGGACCAGGACATACTATGTATTTTTACGGTTCATGATATATTATAATAAAAATTGTTGATTTATTAACATTAAGAGTATTTTTTGCATACCATAAAGATTTGAAAAAATTTAAAATCTTCGCTAGTTAAATTTTCTGAGAAAGAGAGAAAGTTATGGCTAAATTGATGGTTTTCATTAATTTTATAATTCCTGTCCTCTTACATTTGTCATTCACTTGCCTCACTCATCGTGATTGTCAAATCAACAATTGATACAGCAATTTGCTTCAAAAATAAAGCAACAATTTTCTTCAAAGCTGTCTAAACCGTTGCTTGTTGACGTTCTCTAGCTCGTGCTGAGCTCGTTCTCTCAAGCCATCGCCTTCAAAATCTCAACGTGTTGTATGTGTGCTTGATAAAATGTCAGTATTCCGTCATTACGTCAATCACATTTTGACATTTGTATTGACATTAAATTTTCATCAGCCATATAAAATTAAAATTAAAATGAAATCAAAATGTTATGGAATACATACATACATACATATCTTTGTACTTATGCGTGTGTGTAAGGAAATATTTAGTTGAATATTTAAATTAAAAAAACTTACTGTTACCTTGATGCTCCAATTGCGCCACTGTCGTTTCAAAGTACTATTGACTGCAGACCTAACTTTAGAAAAATTTAAATCTAGTTTCAAACGGAACGCTATGGAAATGTTCAAAATCACAAAAATTTGCATACGCTAAAGTTATTCGCAATATGCAAAGGCAATTTTCACATATCGCACACGCACTACAAAAGTGACACAACTCAAAATTTTTCATTTTCGGGTTTATGTGTTAATACTGTGCACAATGCATCAATCTACCAATCAGCAAAAGTTCAGTATATTTTGTCGTTGTTAACTATTACAAAAATACAGTGAGGTCTCTTTTCATGTCAGAAGTTTGATGCTATTTGATTGCTACAGCTCAATGCAAAAGAGTCCTAACTCAAATTGTGTCACTTTTGACGAAATAAATTTTTGTTAAAGTTAATTTTAAGCAAAATTCTGACAATTTTTGTATATATTTTTAATTAGTAAAATTAATTATGAATTTGAAAAATTTGTCTTTCAACTTTTTAACTGTAATTTATAATTATTAAATTCAGAAAAAGCGGCATAACTTGAAATAGTTCCGTAATTATTGAATTAAAATATCATCAAAACAGTCACAACTCAAAATTTTGGATTTTCTAGTGTAAAATAAAAAAAATTCTTTGAACTTATTAAAAAGCATAACCTGTAAGGATTTTCTACTGAACGGTCTATTCGTTATTAAAAAAATTTTTATTTAGCTCAAAAACAGTTTTTTGCGTTTCCTGAAAAATCACAAATTTTGAGTTGTGTCACTTTTGTTGTGTGTGTGCGGTATGTAGTTTTCAAAGCGATTCGCGCGGCTCCGAAACAGCCACCTTGTCACCCACTGAGTCGTGAATTAAAAAAAAAAACAATATCAGCACAACACAGCCGGCGTTCAATTGGCGCTCTCTGGCAGCTCTTTGTAGTCAATAAATGCACAGCGAATTGCAGCGAAAAATCCATATTGCAGAATGTGCCATTTAAAAATTGATCAGAGATTTCATATTTCCATGAGCCACACTTCAGCAACGCATAGCAACAAAAACGTAAAACTAAGCATAAAGTAAAATATTCTGAAATGAAAATGGTCGCTGCCAGGGTTGCACATATGGCGTTTGTGTATTCGGGCGTTTGATTGTAGTGGACCAGGTATTTTTTCTCGTTTGTAATTCCACGAACTATATGTATGATTAAAAAATTGTTGCAGTTGGGAAACTGTTTTCATTCAATTGCTTTGCTTCATTGCAATGATAGCACTTGGATTACTGGAATGTGCCTTCTCGTCAAGCACACAGAGAGCACAACGTCACAATGGACAATAATGGCCCATGTGAAAAATTTCAAAAATTGAAGGTCCATCTGTAGCTATGCCACTACAATACAATGGCTTCATGCAAACCCTTATTTGACTTTTATAGGCAATTCTACCTTCAACCAGGTCAGCGTCCAGTTATCCTTATTTAACATCTATGTACATGTGTCAATACTTGTCATATACATATGTATATCATACACATTCCACTCCAAAAATAATGAAATCGAATTCATATCTGTGTAATTAAAAAACGACAGAATGAAACGCTTCAATCTGGCTTTAATTTATTTTCAGATTTATGAGCACATATTTCCATTCCGATGCTGTTTGCCTCGCAGCTCCAGCCGACACCAGCAACAACGCAACACCCAGCAGCTTTCAGTGTGACCTTAATCGCCTGCAAATCGTACAACTTTAATCCCCTACGGTATTATGTATGTAGTTGAATTTTCAACTGAAATGTACAAAATTTACTTAAAATTTTCATTTAGCAACAATTTTCCGCACCAACAATGAAAAATCTGATTTAATCAGTTCAGCCCTTCTCCTGTCCGACTGTCTGTCGCCGTGTGCATGTGTGTGTGCGGCTGTCGTTTACAGCCGGCAACAATATTCGTTGGACTGAAACTTGTGCTACATGCGGAAACTTAGTTTTCATTTATTTAAGTTTATTATTTAAACATGTTCGTGTGCGCATGCAGCATTATTCTGTATATTGTGTGGACTTATGCTCCAGGCTGTACTATGTACGTATATGTGTGTGTGGGGTTGTAATATTGAAATGACACAAACTTTGTCGACCGAAACTTCTGCGTATGATTTTCGGCTGTCAGACTGGTGTGTTGCGCGCAGTGGGCCGTGGGCTGTGCTGATAGCTTAAAATTGCTTGTGTGCCGTCGCATCTGTTCGACGTCAGGCTGCACGCGAGTGTTAAACTGATATCACGTAGAGGGATTATTGTTGGATGCATAATTATGGCAGCACATATGTAAATATTACACAGCAGAGAAATACTTGAATACTTTGAAGCTTTGAATGAAGCCTTAAATACACTTTGTGTATTGCAAGTTCTTTGCAGTTCCCAAGTATTCGCTACAAACTTAAACAACCACAATTTGGAGTATTATGCCCCGAACACATAGACGACGATAGCGACATGACTGCATAGAATTGGAACAATCGTATGGGTACGATTATTTCGACGACAGCACGACAACACAAACACCGGCAACATCGATTGCTTGTTTGTATACTTTGTTTGTCTGTTTTATGAGCCAAATGTGTAATATTTGTTATTTTGGTAAATTGGAAATTTCAAGCGTCACAAAAAATTTGATTGTTGGCTGCTGCTGTCGCCATCATTGTAATCACGTTGCCAACTATACCACCGCGACCATTGAAGCCGACGCCATCTTGCGGTCGCGTGGTCATGTTGCTGCCGTTGTCTATGTGTTCGGGGCATAAAGCAATGCGAAGGCTGCGGTTTAGTGGTTGGCATATCGCTTCAATTCCGTTTCAACTGGATTGCAAATTTTTTGAAAGTTAGATAATTGCAGAAGTAAAAGCTGAAAGTAAAAGCGTTGCGGTTATCTGTTCTTAACTTCCATGATACCTTCGCAGCAGCTACAACTACAACAACTACACATCGACAGCATTCTTGCTGAGACTGTCTTTGTTTTCTGTTATGTTTTGATTTTACATGTATTATTTACTCATTTCAGATAGCTTTGAGGCCAGTCTGCAAGTGGTGATAAAGTGTCTAAATTTTTTGAAAATTTCCCTTTCATGTTTTTAAAATAAATCATTTTACGATTCGCTACTCGAAGACTGTGGCAACACTTGTGATAAATAAATTATTTCTTGCCTATTGGGATCTTTCAAAGACAAGCACACACAGAGACCTTTTCTCCATTCACAACGTTCTCACACCACTTTATTCACTTTCTAAAGTCCCTTTGCCTTTTAACATGTTCGCTCAATTTCACTGTAGCTACTTATTTGCCCTTCATGCAGCGCCTTTACATTTCAATAGCGATACTACGCAACTCTCAAGCGCTGCTATTAAAATTTACTTTCACCGAAATCGCCGCGCAGCTAAATTTAAATTGCGGCTTATGTAGGTATTTCGTTTCCTACACATACACACACGCACACGCACCCTCATCCTTTTGGTCGAGCACTTGTCAGACGCATGGCCGACTGCCAGCAATTCAATTGCAGTTCGTAATTCGTTTTTGTGCGTTGGCAAACGGTCGGCGAAAGCGCTTTGGTGGCTGTGCAACTTGTAGCTTCAACATGGGCGACTTGTATATTTGCTTTGCTGCTTTGCACTGCGCATGCCTGCAGGGCGACAACCTCAATTTGCGGTATTCCAACGCTGCGTTTGTACTTTCCCGTTTAATGCGTTCACTGTTGTCCGAGTGACCACCAACATTTGCTCTGTGCTGTTTGCTGGCTTTAATTTACATAGATCAATTTTGTAATTACTTAAAAAACACAAACATACGAGTTCGTGTGTATCAACATATTCAAACAGCGTGATGGTTAATTTCATTGTTTGCTACATACAACATTGTTTACATAATATTTTATGCTGAAAAATGCGTATGATGACGTAAATGACATAAATTAAACGGCGAATCACTTGACCATTCTGACCAGGCACATTTTATTAATGTAGGTTAGCAGAGAGCGTGACTCACTGAGACGTCATGCCAAGCGAAACCTTACTCTTAGTTAGATACCATTGATTCTGCTCTGTGCTTGGAATCCATGCAATCCTGAATGTGTCGAATTACCAACTACTAAACACTAACTGCGTTTTCCTCGCACTCTCCACTCGCATTCGTTAAATCGTTATTCACTTAAACGCTGCAGCTTACAAACGTCCTTTTAATGTTCTACGTAATTTAGCTTAATGCCATGATTTATATTTATTTATTATTTGCTTTTGCTTTTCTTTTCTATTAACAAAAATATTTTGTCTAGACGATGGCGAGGCGAAAATACTTCCGGCACGCCACAGGACGGCAACGCCCCTTGCACTTGGCCAGACATGAGATAATGTTAGACCGAGCACACACGCTCATGTACAAAGCCTGCATACACAAACACATTATATACATGAGAATATACACACATACATACACACATGTGTAGCGTAGTTTGTGGCTGAGTCACGCAAGCCGCTAGAAAGTGAGTTATTGCCGTCTGGTTAGTGTAGTGCGGACGTTGGACATTGCAGAGACATTGCAAACTTTTGATGCGGTCAATAATTGAATTAGTTTCTGGCACATGTGAGCACTGTGAAAAGCTCATTTCCAGCATTTCGAATAACTACAGGCAATAGATTTGAGCATTGGCGGTTCTATAAGGTTGGAACAGTGGAGTTGAAGTCTCTACTCCAGAGTGTCGAAAATAATATCAAAGCCAAATTAATAAACTTGAAGCGGTACTGCTCAAGGTTGTTACTCAATCTTGTAGTAAACTATATTTATCTGAATAGATGATTTCGTTTCAAACACACATTTGACATTTTACTTCTTTGAAAAAGTTTTAAACTCAGTTTTGAGTACAACTACTCGCATATTTAAGTCCTAAAATTAGCTATAAGTGGGTTTTTTCCTCATCTTCATTCAAATATGGAAGAAGCTTTTTTACTATTCATTGTTTCACTCCTCGTTTTTCAGCTTAAATAAAACAAAACTACTAAAGGAGCATGAAAAAACAACGTGCTGTCAAATTCTTCAACCATGCAAATACTGCAAATAAATGAAATTTCTCAAAGATAATTCGCCTTAATCTTTTATGAAAACATTTTCCATAAAACGTGGCCTTTTTTAATGCGTTGCCTCGATGACGTACATTTGCTTAAAACACGGAAGAGCCGAGCACGTCTTGCCGCAGACAGGTCTGCGTACAAGACGTTTCGCTCTTGCAGCGACTAAGGAAATGAGCGAAAATTAATGATGAGCCTTCGAGCGACCTGGCCCCGCTGACAACATTGGCCTGGACAATTTGATTATACAAATAAAGACCATTAACAAAATTATGCTGGCAAAGGAATTGCATTACGCGATAAGTTGGGCTTTGTAATTGGCGCTGTCGAAATGCCACATACAGATAGACAGACGCAGCAAGGACACGTGCAGCGGGCTGACGGCTGGCTTTATACATTTTCGTGCACCTCAACCCTGACGGTTGCTTCATATTTCACGAGCTAAATAGCCGCACGCCGCAATGGCAGATGCGCATAAAAAATTACCACAGCGAGTAGCACAGCTGAAGTAAATACAGCATAAAGCACAGTGAAAACAGTGAAGACGAAGGAAAGAAAGACACTCAACGGAGTCAATGCCAGAAACACAGAAACAGTCGCGCTGTCAGGTGAAAACCAACGAAATTGTGCGAAAATGTGGCTTTAAAAACAACGTTCAGCATCCGCACGGCCGCCAATAGGAAAAACAAGAACAACACTACAGCCGCCAACACGCCACCAGACACCTGTTGGCTTATTAAACAACCAAAGTGCTGTGGCGAAATAGCAGCGGCGGCAGATGTTGGAGTTTATGAATATTCTACCAGCTGTTGTTTGTGTTGTGTTTGCGGTGAAGACGTTGTTATTGTTATTTTACGAAAGAAATGTGTTTCGGCAGCACTTAGGGCATGAAATTCCATGAAAAAGTTTTTAAATATAGAACAACACAACAATAGCGGCCATTTTAGCAATCGTTGGTGCAATTCGCTTGGCCTGCGGCAAATTGTGGCAACTTTGTTGGTTTATTCTACAATTCGAAATATTTGCATGCTTAGAAAATATATTTAAATTTATTTCAACTGGTCTATTCAACGAGCCCACATCCAGATGGAAATAACGAACTGCTGGACGTGGGTTGAAAATGGTTTACAAAATGGTATCATCGAATTATTCGCGTTGAAAATTGTGAGCACTTGCTATTTTTTAAGGTCAACTCACTGATTTAAACTGAAATATCAACTTTTTGTCATATGCAATATTCCATTATTATATCATTATTTCATGTACTTAATTTTCAGTATAAATAAAAACGCGCACGCAGCAAAATTACTTAAAAATATCCCATTATGTTACTCATACGCTCCAGTGACCCACAAACGCTGTGAAACAATGCAATCTGACTTGGTGCAAGCGCACAAAATCTCTGAGCATATTTTATGCAATATTTAAGCGGAAATTCGGTGCCATAAAAAAAGCAAAAGTTCAGCTACTATGCGTTGAACTACCACTATCACTGACAAAAACAGACTGCACACACCGCACTGACGGCAAGGCGGGCGAGAAAGTTTCGCTCGCTTTCCAACTTCGGGCTTTCGATTGTTTGGGCAGGAAATTTTTGGCGTCTGCACGCAAAAATGTTGAGCTCGGAATTCATTTTAGTATTTCAGAAGAATTTTAAGGTTTCTGGGTTTCAATACTAAGCCAAGCAAAGCAAATAAAAAACCAATTAAATAAAAGTCAATGAAATAAAATATGAGATATAATAAAAATAGTCCGCGAAGTGTAGGTACTATTTTTTTTATATAGCAGAAAATCAAATGCATAGCCGAGTGCCGGAAAAGTCACACGACTGTCACAAGCGCTGCATTCGCTGTTTCCCTTTCAACATTTGGCTCGTTCACACTTCTTTCCCGCGAGCTGTCCAAAGCTCTTGTTGTCATTGTCAATGCGTCTTTGCGCAGCTATTGTTTGATTTTAAGTTATACTGAAAATGCACAAACTACACACAAACAAACGCACTGACAGCCGTACGTGACACATGAGTTGCATGCATGAACAGTCAACAGTCAACATTGCACTGCAAGCGTCACATACGCCATGGAAAGCCGCGGTTCGTGTGCCCGTTGTGTAAAATTGTGTTGTTTGCGTATGAATACATTTGTCTGTATCAGTCCGTTTCGACACACCTCCGATATCTTTTCTAGTTGTAGTTGCAGCTGATTTCCACACACCGAGCGAACTCGAGAGAACTATGGGCGTCATTGTTCTAATGTTTGCATATTAAAAACACATTTACACACACGCGTAGATCTGTGAATTGAAATAGATATCTGTGTGTGCATGCAAAAACTTTTTATGTGCATATGTACTAGTAAAACTAAACAGCACCCATTTTCCACTTCATCGCCCCTCAGAATGCAAGACAACACGAACGCATCCAGTTGTATCGTGTAAAAGAAGTATCAATTTTCAATTTTCTAGCAGCAACAATTCAACCAACAACTACGTACTGCAAAAACAACTGCCTAAGCTCAAACAATACTCACCTAAATTTCTGCTCCTTTTCTCTCGACGACAATCGATTCGCTCTGCAATAGCCACAACATGGCTGCACTGTGCTTGCTGCAAGCTAAAAAAATCCCTCAATAACTGTTGCCATAGATCTGCGTTGCTGTCACTTGTTACATAGAGTATTTGCTGTTTCCAATCGAGCATTAGAACAGCAAAACGAACCGCTGAGCATGTGACAACATCGGGACCGCAAGCCACCACAAATGTCGAAATATCATTCCTGTCGAAATATTAGCAAATGAACCAAATCGAATTAATTTTCGAATTATTCAACTTAAATGAACTTTTTGAAGTTCAACTTAAATAGGCTGAATAATTTTCTCATGTATATAAAAGGCTTGCAACAAATTTCTGGTGTTAAGATGACTAGACTAGCGTCCGGCCTCCCGCAAGTTCAATGATTTTTCATAGATAATTTAACTTTCAGAGTCTTGCAATGCGCTGGCAAGGAGGCAGCCGTCGAAATAAATTTGGTTTTTCTGTTGGGTTTTCGCCTGAGTTCGGCTCCGATGCACTGTTCCGTGCACCAATTCGCTGAGATACGGCGACTGACTTGCTGTTAATGTTTATTTAATTCATACTTTCATATTTTTATACGTAAAAAAACATTCACCACCGCATGTAATCTCTGCATTATTGAAAAACACGCTTCGTTGGAAATAAGCTCAAATGATGTTGAAACTAGCAAATTAATTTTGCCACACCGGTTGCAAGCGATTATTGCATTAAATGCGAATGCTACAAATGCCCGACAGTGGGCACTGCTATTTAATGTCTGCTGCACACAAACATAATTAAGCATTTGTTTCACTAATAAGCAAAGCAAATGTTGAGATCGCAAAGCACTGGCGCGACGCTTATCAGATCGTCGCCTCAGAAAACAAATGTCGTATGTCTTACTAGGCTCAATGGAACATACGATATTCATTTTCTGAGGCGATGAGAAACCGATAACATTTTTCAAGTCAAAGTGCGCCGTGCTTATGTGTTCGACTGATGACTTTTAACAAAACGCTCTCACAATGCAAATGCGCGAAATGTATAATTCAAAATCGAACGTAGTTATCTAATCGGTTGCATTATCTGCTCTAGAGTTTCCTACTGGGCTCTATGTGTGTGTGCCTGCGTTTGATTGTCTTTAATTGACTGGAAAATTTCCTTCTAACCGATGTACAATTCACTTTCGAAAATAAGGGAGAGGGCTGGGTTGTGAACCAGGCTGGGGTGTGAACCATTGCCGTTTTTTCTTTCCCTAATTGACATATCGCCAATCCTTCAACTGCCAATTTTGTCTTATGATATGACTCTGCTCTGTGGTTACACCGAAGTACAAACACGTATTGCTTGTGGCAGCAATCGAGTTTGAAAGACATCGTGTTTGAAAATCGACAGCGAAAACTTGTTGGCTTTTTTTTAAAGTGCTATCTTAGTGACTGAGCTTATTGCAAAAAGGTCAGTGTAATACATGTTTATTTAGTGTTTTGATTCTATTTTACGATGCAATATTTGTTTATGTCGAATTATGATTGGAAGTGTCGTTTATTTTAAAGTTTCCAAAATGGCATCGTGGTTGGGCTGTGAACCACTGAGGTGGCTGGGTTATGAACCACCTGTTTTTCGTACTACATTTGTTCTAACACTGTCAAATATGGACGGATATATTAAAATAAAGTCATTTTATATAATTTAACTCGATTTCGTTGTGTTCACTTGAAGTGAGCCAATACGAGAACACGTTCGTATTTCACATGCAAACATTCCGACACAGATTAGGATGAAAATTTAAAAAATTGAGCAGTTTCATTCATTGCGATTTTTTGGCCTAAGAGGCGTCATTATAACTTTTTTTCACCTCTTGAGGCTTCCTGATTAAATAAATTCTCAATGTACTTAAAAATTATGGGTGTTTTCTTCGTATTTTCTGACTTTAATAGGGATTTTCCAGATGGTTCACAACCCAGCCACTTTTTTGAAAAAGCGAAAAATCACATTCTTAGAAAATTGGACGTAGAGAGTTAAATTTCAATCAAAACGGTAATCTGTCTTCATAACAAAGTTGCGTTATATATTCACCTTTCCAACGGTATCTTCGATTTTTCGATATCTTTATTCTGAGAAAAGTTAGAGCCGAAAAACAAAACCCGGTTCACACCCCAGCCCTCTCCCTTACATATTTCTAATTAGATTAATTTTGCTGTGCTTTGCCATCGGCTCGGCAGCTAACGATGCAGACACAAAGTGGCATAAACAATTTTGATGCACATATAGTAAGTGAAAATGTGTTGGTTGCGCAGCACTTCTGGCAGGCGATTATTAAATTATAATATATATTGAAGTACAAAGCTTCACGAGATTCAGGAATGGAATTTTGAACTTTGCACATGCTAACTATTTACCTAAATAAGAAATAATTAAATTTGCAACATTCGATCTAAAAGTGGTTAAGGAGCAGCTTGAATCAGGGATATTGTTCGCTAATTGATATTTTAATAAATTTTACGTTGTGTGTGTGTGTTAAAAGTTGACAAGTTCAATAAGTTTCGGGTGACACCAGTGTAAATACAAATATTTACCGCTCGCACACACTCATACATAGAAATATAAAAACTTTCACAAGCATATTTATGTGATTTAAGTCTCCGCAGCGGCCAAAGCTTGCGCAGCCTTATAACTTTTTGACTTTGTTTATCTTTGATGAAAATGCTTTCAGTGGCAGTAGTAGTGGCTGCACCAACAACAACAATAACCAGAAAGACGAATTGAATGTAAATTTGCTCAACTTGCTACTTTCTTCTTACTGAATTGCGTGATACGAGTATATAGAACTTTTGAATTAATTTGAAGCTGCAAAAGGCTTTCAGCATTATTATGAAGATTTGAAAACTGAGCAAATTTTTGAAACTTAAATCCTGCAGTTAACAAAATCTCGATCAATACGAATCCAAATTACGATAATGAATGCGAATACAACTAAAATAAACATCCAAATCCAGATGCAGATGCAGACATTAAGCTGAAACCAGCAAGACTAACGCGAATACTTAATCTCAGGCCAAGACAGGAGCAAGTCGAAGATCAGGACTAAGATCCAAACTAACACAAAAAGCCACTGCCAGATGAAAACCAAGACCCAGACTCGCATCAAAACGAAAATTCAGGCCCAGCTCTAATCGAAAATACAGACCAAAATCGAAAGAAAGAAAGACTACCAAGACTACTAAAACCGAAGAAGGCTAACACTAAGATTCAATCCAAGAAGCAAAGATTCAATTGTAATTAAAACCAAAAATATTGAGTAAATACTTAACAATCAATTTTTTTCTTTTTATTTTTTTATTCATTGAGTGCAGTGAGAACTAATTTAATTTCATCTTTAATCAAAAGCAATTACGTAGAATTGTTTCGTCGTTTGTAGATACTGACATGTGTAGGGTACGTGTGATTCAATGGGGCATTCTACCCCTCTTGTAAACTTATGTATATACATACATATAAATACATTATACTACAAGTAATGTTGTGTGTAGGTACATGTGGAAATTGTTAGCCAATTGCAATTATTGCAACTCTAATCCGTTCGTGGCATACGGCCCCGCTTGCTGCTCATATCTGATATTTGTTCAAATAGTAGGAAACACAACAACTTCAACGGGACATTTGTATGTGCGATGTGCGATAGCAAACGACATTGTTGTGTTGCTGCTGCGAAACCACAAAAGGATTTAATCGCTTGAAGCACGGCCAGTGTGGCCATCCATCAGTGTAAGCGAAATGCTAAATTTTCAAGTTGGGAACCAACACTATATTGATTTTGGAAATGTTGTGTCATTAATGATTGAGACTGAAGAAGCGAATTGTGATTAATTGTGACTACTTATGTTAATTTTGTCACTATAAATCGGCCATATTTTTGTAATGATTTCAGCCACAATTTAATATTGAACACAATTTGTTTGTGTATTTTATGATTGTTTCGTGGGTGCAGAAGAACAACAAAAACAATTTAACCAAAACTCTACTCCGCTCACCGAATGATGGCGTTAAGAGTATAGGCACTGCATACTCTCTCTGCTGACGCGGCCTGTGCCAATAGTGGACAAAAGTCTGTGGATATTCAAGCAAAAGAATCGGTACAGATTGGACATAACAGAACAGACAAAGTGACTGTTATGAAATAAAGCATGGCAGATTGGCAAACACGCTGGAGTATTTCGACAAAAGGACGATGGATTTAGCATCTTTTTGTTTTTAAACAGACCATGGGTGCTTCAGACAATATTTGTACAAATGCAAACATGTTGAGGAGGAATGTGTAATGACGAACTGCTGTAGATGTACCAATGCGAGAAATCACTTAGACTACGAATGCAGATAGAAGCAGAATCTTTGACATCCAAGTTGGGAGTTCAGTTCATGTTGACAACCGAGGATAAAGCTCGCCCTTCGAAGAAATACCTAAACAGATGGAGCCGCAGGGACGCACAGGAGGAGGGACCAGGGAGGTTGGTTTAGTATGTAGGCGCTGGTAGCAAATCCTCCCAGCGATTCGTGCAGGCCATCTTGTACGGGCAAGGAAGTTGCTTCTACTCATCTCACTTTACAGCGCGTGCGTGTATGTGTGAGTTGGGTTCTGTGGCTGAAAAATGATGCCACTACATTTTTCACACTTTTACATTTTTCATGCCTGCGGCGGTGAATTTGCCATGGACGTTATGGCAAATTCACCGCCGCAGGCATCAAATTATTAAGTGTATTTGCAGGGCGTGTGTCATGTCGGTGAGAGTGAAATCTGCGCGGAGTTACGTGCACGTAGGCCCGGCGTTTAATGTTACTTTATATTAACTACAGTTCGGTGTGCGCGTGTGTGCGGCGCACATGTAAATGTGCACAGAACGAGTGCAGCATCGAGTGGCGCCGACAACGTCAGTGCAGCCGGGCTCGCAGCGGATTCGGCGCTACAACGTTACGGGCGGTGCTGCTGCAACGCGACGTGCAACCGGAAATATGACGTTGCTGGCAGACACATACACACAGCGATTGTCATGAGGAAGCAATGGGCGTGAATGATGTTTTCCGCTGCGCTCAAAGTTGACTCCGGACCATTCATGCATGCAACCAGTGCGCCGTGAATGGGTGTCAGTGTGACGCTGCGTGGGGTTGCGTTGGCGTGCCTGTGCATTGTTGGCACATAGTAAATTGTGCGCAGAGCCTCAAAAGCGCACAATGAACGTAGCGTAAACATGTGACAACAAACAAGCAGCAGCAATGTTAAAAACAACAAAAGGCTCACAGGGCTGCAGGTTGCATGCTGCGCGATCGCAGTTGGTGGTCGGTGAACTGAACTCGTCGTTGCATTGAATTAATTTAACTCAAAAATCGATTACTCTTAAAATGACTGGAGGTATTTTTTTGCCATAAAACCGTCAACACGAGAAAAACAAGAACTAAACTAAATAAGAAACTATGCGATGGCAAAACGTTTTTTTTATGTAATATTTTTTAGTTTTTTTTAATTTTTTAAAATGTCAAAAAGTATTAAATTTTTTTTAATCTTTATTATTATTATTAAAGTTTTCGAAACGGGGTCGAAAACTAAATAACATACATTCGTGGTAAAATTTTCAAATTAAAATTTTTGCACGTCTGAAGTCAAAAGTTTCACCTTTTATCTCTGAATTTACATTAAAAAGCCATATGCAAAACGTGCAGTTATGCAGAATTAGCAACAAACGCGAACTTCAAAGTCCTTCCCACCTCCCGTGCGCTGTGCGCTATTCAGTGCGTTTGCATGCAAATATTCAGTAGTAGTCAGGGAAAGTCTTAAAAACCCTAAACAACAGAAAGTTTGTAAAAGCGCTGACGCTTTAGTTTTTCGTTCGTTTGTTGCTCTTTGTTTTGCATTTTTGCTCATCGAATGTCAAAAGTGAAGGAGAAATGGTACAGTTTTCTACACCTTCACGTATATTTTTGTGTAGGTGTTCGTTGCTGCCCTGCCGGCTGGTTCAGTTGTCCCAACTCAGCTTCCGTTGCCGCTGCATTTGTTTTCGATGCTGTTGCTGTTGCGTTCCTCGTTCCACTGCGTTGCATTCAAAGCGCAGGCAGCGTGGAATATGCGCGATTAGTTGCCAGCATTAGGGAATAACGCCGAAGCGAGCATGCGGCTTTTCTGGCCCATTGGAGCGTATGAGTAACACTGAGGCGAGCTTAAATTCGATGCAATAGTAGTAGAATTGAGTTCACAAGAAACTTAAAATTGTTTTTTTCCATGAGACAAAATTTCCTTCTTAAAAGCCGAGTCATTTTAAAGTAAGTAAAAGAAGTACCGTGGACTTTAATCTTCTGGTTCGTACGAAAGAAAGAGGCGAATTTTCTGGCTTTCGGTTTGAAAACACGTACAGAAGGAGTAAACGTGAACAAGCATCATAGAAGTTACCTGCAGCGCGGTTTCTACGCGCCAGAAAAATTAGCCACATTTAAATAAAAACCAAATGTTTATTGCATTTTCATCTCTTTCTTCTACATTCTTCGTCTTCACAATTACTGCCTCGATCCATGCGGATACTTGGGCCTCGGCACCTCGACACCGTTCACCATGTCGAAGGGCAACTTCTTTAAAACGATTGGAATGACCAGTGAATTGTGTGTGCCGTGCTCGGGCTCGGGCTGCAGATGATCTGCATTCTCCAGCTGCGCGTTGAGGTCGTGCGAATCTGACGGCTGGTGGTGCGGCTTTTTCTGCGGCGGCAGCTGCATGTGGTCTTCTGGTATTGGCACTGGCTCCGGTTCACTTGACTGGGGATGTGGTTTTGGGCGTTTGCCAGCAATGGCATTCAAAATTGAGTCGATGAAACTGGGCTTGGGCTGTGGTTCTGGTAGTAGTTCTGATTCTGGTTGTGGTTCTGGTTGTGGTTGTGGTTGTGATGGCGGTTGAGGTTGTGGTTGTGATGGTGGTTGTGGTCGGGCGCCGGGCCGCTGCGGTCTGGGCAGAATTAAATCGATTTCGATGGGACCTTTTACCGGGCCGCCGGGTTCTGGGCGCACCAGCACCTCCGACTGATGCGGCTGCTCCGCTTTGAGCAATTCCATGTCCAGTGTGAGAGCCTGCGCTGCCGCTACAATGGTGGCCGCCAAGGCCAGCACGAGTGTGAGTTTCATTGCGTTTGCCATTCAAGCACCAAGACTACGACTGCGCGCAAATGTTTGCACTGCGGTGGCGCAAACCGCAGCCTTAAATAGACCGCGCGCACGTATTGCTGATTCACATTGTCAGCGAGCGCAAGCTTATCAATAATTTGCCCGATACAGAAAGCAATTATGCCAAGTTGGTGCATTGTGTGTTCGCTCGACTGATTATTGCTTCCGAGAAGCACAAACGATGCGCGAATCGATAAGATACGTAAATTCAATTCACCTTAGCTGCGGCCACGCAAAGTCTTTAAGCGTTTGATTAAGTTCATGTCACACTTTGAAAAGAATGGGATACGTTAATTGAAAATAAGGGGAGTGAATACATTTTCTTTACAGCGTCTGCGAGTTTTGGCCTGTTGTGTTCAAATTAAGCCAGCACAGACATACAAAATTATCTTTCTGTCTGCAAGATGGGAAGCTCAACAAATGTTCAGAAGACTTAGTGATGAGAGTAACAGTTCAGTATGTAAAATTGCTCAATTGAAAGTCGCAATTCGCAGAATATTTCCCAAATTGTATGTAAATATTTGGGCGTGCTGCTGGGGCACTCGCACTTAAAATTGATTCGTATTGCACTTTTGCCAATTCTCAGTCCTTTGCCAGACTCAATCAGTGTCCAAAAATGCAAATTCCCTCTTTTATTTGGCTTGAATGAATGATAGTACGGCCAAGAATTCAATTTGCTGTTACTTAAGCGCGTCAGCCAGATAGGTCCAATTCCAGGCGCAGTGCAAAAGTACATTTACGGCAGCATTATTGCTGTTGCCTCAAGCAGCTTAACCTTTGCATGACCATGGGTCACCTTAACCTTTGCATGACCATGAGAAACACGCGACCCATGTAATGTTTTAACGTCTCTTCAAAGTGCGTGAAGCCGGCCTCGATAGTCCAGCGGGTAGCGCGGTGACTTCTCACACCGAGGCCCTAGTTTCGAATTGGAGCTCGAAAGATGAGAATTGCAGGAATCGCGCAAGTGTGCTCTTGGCAGGCAGTGGCAAAACCTTCAAGTGTGAAAGAAAAACTGCCAACCATCGTTCGGATTTGGCGTTAAAATGTTCCACATATGTTAAAAACAAAACAGTGTAGCATACACACTTAAAAAATGGGGCAAATATCTGGGATCACAATAGGCTCCGAGTGTCTCACAGAAGCAGCCACCATAACCTGACCTAACCTAATCTAACCTTAAAGCGCCGAAAGACAGTAGACGGTGCAACTGTCATTCAAAGGGCAAAAAGCCCATATGGGACACAATCTCATATTTTTCGCAAACGGGTTAAACGTATCTCATGTAACGGAGAGTAAAATCAATTTGATGGCATACACACATAGTGAGCGAGTACGCGTTGCTCTGTATGTGTGTGTGTGTACAAGTATCAGCAACAGTGTGAAATGCACTTGGGCGGGCCATCAGTTTCCACAAGTGTTTGCGTAATTAAGTTTGAGCTACAAACACACACAAATAGGTACATTTGCACATTTGTATGCATTACGTACATAGCAACATATGTGAACCGTAGATACCCATGCAATCAATGACACTGCCCAATTCGCATTAACCCGAAATTGGAGCAGAGCAAAGCAATGTTGTTGGTTTTTAGATTTTGCCGTGTAGCCGTCGGTTGTGCTTGCCAGCACTTTTCGGTTTTTGGCAAACATTTGAATTTAGCAAATCGACAAATTTCCGCTTTGTGCTCATATTTATTGCAGTCACAAAAATAGCTGTGCGTGCGTGTGGGTGTTGTATGTGTAGGTGATATTGTAGACTGCCCTAATTATTTATCTGTGTTTATTTTTTCTTTTGAAAACATTGGCAACAATTACATAGAAATGTGCTGCCGTGATGGCAGCATAACTAAAGTACTCAATTATGCAACTGTGTGTTGGCAATTTGGCTATTGATCGACTTTTGTTGTGTACAGAATAATGCATCGAGTGGTTGTACAATGTTCGGTCGATGCCTAAATGGCGAAATTAAGTGGAAAATGGCGCTCAATGTGGTAAGGAAAGAAACAAAATAAAAAGATGTATATGTGCATCGGTCAGTTGAAATGGCAAAACGCTGTTAAAAATATGGAAATCACACTTGTGTGGGAATTTTGATTAATTAAAAAACTAATTTTCGTAATTGAAAAAAATCACTATTAAAGAATTTTACAATTAAAAATATTATAAATCATAACATAATTTTTTGCTGATGGATATTGAACAATTTTAAATTATTTAATTATGTAATAAAAAAATAAAGAAGCTTTGATGTTTCGAGTAAACTATTGAAATAGATGAGAAACTAACAAACAAATCGTTTTTTATATATGTAAGTATTAACAAGAGTTTCTATCTTAGCACGGAAATACTGATGTTATTTGATTCTACTAACTGTATTGTCATACAATTACATTACATTACAGTATTAGATAGAATTGCAAAGCTTACTATCAGCCTAACTGTGACTCATATATTGTACTTTTGATAATTATATTCCTGAACTCAAAAGGCCTCAATAGAATTTCATTGGAACCACGTTTGTCACCCAAAATTTTTTTAACAAACACATATTTGTAAGTTGTTTGAAATCCTTAAACATGCCTTGCATGCGCCACTGTACAACTGCAAGTATGATTAGCTCCTATTAGCTCGAATTTGCGAGTTAAGTGAGAAGAAAATTGCTACTTAAACGCATTTCGAAAACCGTTGGTCTATTCGAAATTAGTTAAAATTTTCGCATAAATTGAGACAAATATCAATATTGTTTTCGAAGCTGGATATTCAAGCGCTCGCTGGCAAAGCGCACAACAGGAGTGGCACAACTGAAACCGAGGTGAAAAGGACAATGCCGAATATGCTGTAATTATGGGGCTGTATGTTGTTGCTGGCAAAATCGTAGGCGTAAGCATGTTGCCAACGTAAATATTGCCGCATTGAGCGACTGCAACATATCGCTTGCTGCTACAGTAAGTTGTGCCGTTGCGCAGTAAACGTTTGCGCGTTGTTGGAACGAACATGTTGTGTTTTGTTCGAATATTGCCGACCCGAAGTGGAATTGCCGGCATATTTACTATTTGTATGTGGCTATGTGAATTCCCAAATTAGTGTAGGAGTGTGAAGATGGAAACCGTATGTTGTATGAGCAACAAAAAAAATCGTAAATTTTTAGAAAATCGAATGAAATGATGAGTTATCTTTGGGAAACGGCAGCCAGTATACAAAGGCAAAAATACATCTGTCAAATCCAACTGAAACACTTTAAGTTGTTCCAGTTGTTGCCTCATATTTGCACAGCACTCGACCAGCTCCCCACTTTAGTTCTTATGCAGATTTTCCCCACTGCGACAATACTCGCACTTGTGCTCGTCCATTGTGTGCGACGTCCATCATGTTGCCAATGGGTCACATATTTCGTGCTGTCAGTGGTAACAGCAATTGACCACTGTCACTTGGGCTGCCATATGAGGTGCTCATGTTTCTTCCAATGGCTTTTTGTGTGCGATTTCGCTGTGCTGTAGCCGCACCAGATAACACTTGACAAAGTGTCACATCAACGACCATGGCACGTATCGCATGTTGCTGCCTCCTGTTGCAGCAGTCTGTGGGCGTTGAATGGTGTTTGATAAATCACTTTTGACGGTGGTACATTTCCAAGTCAATGAGCTGTATTAATGCGACAGGCACTTTACTGCTTCTAGCTTCCAGCTTGTTGCATGTATCTTTGTAATGCTGTTGCCTTGCTGCGGCTGCAATTTAATGGAGTTTGCTAAAATTAGTGGCAATATTTTGAAAATTACTGTTACCCGCTTTCGAATGAGAAAAGTCCTTCGTTTACATTTTATGACTTTTAGTACTCGAGCAAGTGCTTGGAAAGTGTTGCAGGTCAGTAGCAACGCTTACTCGACACCATTGCGAGTTTTTTTTAATACTTTCGTGTGTCGTGTTTAAAATACTTTTCAATAGCACATCCCAGTGAGCAAATTTGAGTGTTGGTTCAAAATGGCTAGCTAAATGTTTGATTCACTCAGTGCAGTAGCAATAGCAACTTTTTTGTAATAAAATGAAACGAAAAATGTTCAAGGACAACATTATAATATTTAACCCTAGTGTGTGTGCTAAAAAACACACTTACCTGTGTTATGAAGAAACCGGGTACCCCAGTACAAATTGTATGAAAATGTCTAACTTTTTGTTTGCAATATACGAAATTTTGCCGTTTCTGCTTAGTTTTAAGGCTCTCAGTAATATAAAAGTATATTTTATGATTCGATATAAAAGTGATTTGAGTACCCGGGCACTCCATCACACACATTAGGTTAAACATATTTCGAGAGATAAGGAATTTGTTCCAGTTTATGTTGAAAACTTTTATCAGGAACCCCATTTTAATGTCGGTATTGTGTTCGCAAATTGATCTTATTTGCTTAACAGAATTGATTTTGTCAGAGAACATAGAGACAAGACTCACAATTGGTGTGCTGATGCTATTCTACATTGAAACGTTGACTTATATGGGCAAATGAACGCTTTGTCTCGTTGGGTTGAGCTAAATTTCATGGCAGAAGTGCATACAATCCAAAATGTTGTGCATAGTGTCCGCTGCAAGGTAAACAATGTAAAGTGTGCTTTAGCAGGCATTGCTTGGTTTGTTTATACCCTGCACTCTACCAATTTTAATCTGATAAAGTCAGATCGAAAGTGGTCCACAAATTCCACAAATTCCTTCCACAAATACTTTTTTTACTATATATAAATCATATCAGTACCGATGCCCCAATGTAGGTTTTCGCAGGCAAGAATTCACTGGGAATTTCCTAAGAAGGAATCAGTTTGAACAAAGTTGGTATTGAGCAGCTGTGACTGTGCTACAATTTGTTGAAATAGCAAACTGAAAGTGCAATATTTAATAGCAATTGTTGGGTGGTATTATTGATATGCCACAAAGAATGCAGCAAGAAGGGTATTTTTTCATCGGAAAAATTTCAACGCAAGACAAAGTTGTAAAACATATAGCAAACTAAATTGCACTGATTCAAAGTCCAGTTGAAGTTTAGGCAGAAACTTGTAAATTTCCTCTTGAATTCAATGAATTAGTGAATTGTGAACATTCAATGATGCAAAAAAAGAGCTCTAAGCGTTCGCATCATACAGGAAATAGTGAAACAAAAAACTTGTAGAAGAAGTGCAAATCAAGTCAATTAGGCAAAACTGTGCCACAAAGTGTGCAGCATTAAAATATAAATGTAGTGAAAGACGAGCAGCAAAAGTAACATAGAAAGTCTTGGAAGCATTCGCTGGCCATTAGGCATAATAAAAAAGACAAAAAAATAATAATGGATTTTTGCATTGAAGTCAAGATGTGGGTCGCATGCTCAAGTGCTGGTTCCAAGTGTCCGGAACAGGTAGCGTAGAAACAGCTGCGGCAGTGTGCGGCGCGTGCCCAAGTAGCGGAAGGAAGCGACTTTACCCAGATATTTTTAATGAGCTGCAAATGTGCCGAAGAGAAAACGCTCGTCGTACTTGTGGGCACTTTAGTGTTGGCGCATAAAGTTTCCAAAATAACAGGTGAGTGTCTCATAGGAAATGAGTACTTTAGTAGTTGAAAGTGAAATATATTATTTAAATTGATATGCTAGTGTGAGTCATTGCAACTGTTTTTCTGTTCTGTTGTATATACTTTTAAGTAAATATAGTTCGAGTTGTTTGTACCCAACAGTCGTCAGCATTGGTATTAAAGAGGTTTTTACAAACTGAACGCTAAGAGCTGACAGTGAAGGAACCTCTACACCTCTTCATACAAACGCAAATAAACATTAGTAAACCCAACATAAATTGTATGCCCACCGGGCCGTTCACAAGGGGACAGCGCTCCCTACGTTTCCCTGCGCGACTCATAGGAATTCTGAGTATTTGCATTTTTATTTTGTGTCGGCTGATTTTCGTTTTAATTGCCAGCCTCTGTTATGACTATGGAAATTAGCAACATGCCGTAGTGTTTTTCTCTGACTTTTAGGGTGAAAATGTTGCCATTTTTAATTCGAGCCATTTGATTTTTTTTTGCGCTGTCAACAGTGGCTTCAATGGCAACAACGGCTGTAATAACCACTGTAATGGAGTCTGTTATTATGAGTGCATAAACAAACGAAAAGTTCATTGTCAAGTACAATGCAGCTCCTAACACTGCACCAACTTCATAATTAGACTCTTTGCTGGCTGTCTGCCAATTACAGCAGTTTGCTATCTGCGACGCAACGAGTGGGTATCCGTCGCCCTGCCGCGTGCCGACATGAAAAGCAATCATCGGCGAGTTATGGCATTTCGGTGGAAACGAAATGAGATACGTGCAAAAAGCTGAGCAGATAATTACTCATACGTCCACATGTGCGGTGGCGTATGAGTAACTTTTAATATTGCGCTGGCAGTGTTGCGGAATGTTCTTTCATTATGTGAATTTAAGTTTTTAATTTGTTCAGATAGAACAAAACTGAATGAACTGAAACTAGCAACAACACTGTGATTACGAGTATGTTACAAGTTTCAAATTATCAGTAAAATATCATCAGTCAGGCATAAGTTTAAACCGATTTGTTGTTCTTATACCAGCTCAACGCAACATTTAGTTGTCCTTTCAAAACTGAAACAATTAAGACAACAACAGCTACAATTGCCAGAACACAACGCCCGTTTTTTGATGGCGATAAGTCAGACATTTTCATAAAGCCAAACAAAGCGACAAAGAGCCAGGCAGACAACGCCAGTACGTCGTCACTTCTCACTTCAATTTGAGTGTCGCACGGAGTCGCATAGCGCGCGAGCTGCACGTGCAAACATTTCACATTACACGCCAGAAACACTGCTGTTGTAGGCTTGGTTTTTGTTGTTGCTGTACAATTGTTTACAGGGGACGCAAAAAATATTCGCCACTGTAGCAAACACAAACCGAGCGACACTGCCAAGTCGGCAAACTGTTTTTGTGCAGAACTGGTTTTTATTAAAATTTTTTCTTTGTTTATTTTGCACGCAGTGCAGTGGTCTTTTTTTGTTCTTACCACCAAAGGCACTTTTGCTTTTGTCTCAGGCCGTATGCCGCTCGACAGTGGTTGAGTGGAAATTAAGTTTTTTTGGTCGCTATAGTGTCAGTGGTTTTGTTGTGATTGTTACAAGTGCTTTTAGCAAAGTAGTTGTATTTAAATTTGTGCGAAACAAAAATGTCAACAAATTGCATTGCCAGCACAATATTGCAAACGACAGTAAAGTGCAATGACAGTGGCCAGGAACAAAGGCAAAGTCACATTTGGAAGGATTGGGCCAGCAGTTTTTTGGTTGGTATTTTAAAAATTATTTTTGTGAGATTTGACAATTATTTTTGATGCTTCTGAGCACTTTTTATGGGCAGCCAGGGAGAGTTAGAGGGCGAATGAGTGATATAGGAAGAGTGGACAATACTTTAAGTTTTTTGCTCAAGTTTTCTCTCTCAAACTTAGCAACAAACAATGCAAATCAATCCCAGTTTCTCTCATTTATTTGAAACAGTTGCCTAATGCTAGAATACAACTATTGAAGTTTACTTTTCAACTTATCTTCAAGCAGCTTACAGCTGCCAGGCAGCTGAAGTGCGCCCACACTTGGAAATAATTTCAATTTCGTAGCATTCACTTTATCGAACTAGCAAAAGTGCACACTTTGCAATGTAAAGCCAAGTAAAGCGGCGCCTTTTTTTCATCGAACTTAGACGGATATTTATGCAAACCCATTGGCTGTGTGCTGCTCTTCAATGTGCGAAAGTGCAAGAATAGTCAATATTACGCAAAGCAAATGTGTAAGTTCCAACACTTGCTGGCACTGTTTTGAAGTGATTTTTCAACTTGAACTCGGCAAATATTTGTTTGTATGAAGATTTAAGTAGACGGGTTGCCGTAAAGTTTTGCTTAAGAGTTTTGCCGTTGTGCCCGAGTTGTTATTGCTCCCTAAAACTATGCTCCTGTAAAGTGGGTTTTAAATTCATTTCAGTTGACGTCTAATTTAAATGCCAGTTTCAAAATGTGCCATCTGCTTTACAGCAAAGTGTTAAGAGAAGGCAAACAAAATTGCGGTAAGAATTTTGTGGTAATTACATGTGTGCTGGTCACTATTCGAGTTTTGCTCTTCATATGGGAATTTGACTTGAAATCGAACATCAACTGCGGTTGCTTCTACCACAGCACTCATTTCTATAAACAAAAATGTTTGTTATTTAGTTTTGTGTTATTCAGTTGGGTTTATTTATTTCTCGAAATGTGTTTGCAATATCCTTAGCAATCAATAAGAGATATTAAAATTTTTTTAGAACAACTTCTAGCAGTGGTAAATTGTGAAAATTTGTCTGCATATTTGTGTCTTCAAGTTGGTATTCAATTTTAGTAATTGACTAAAAGAAGTAATTAAAAATAATATAATAAATAAAAAGGTTTAGCGGCTTTGCGCCATTTTCTGCAATTTATGCCACCACGACTCCAACTCGAATGCTGCATGCAGCTTGAGTCTGTAAGTTAGTTCAAGTGCAGTTGCACTTACTTTTGTAGCTTTGTTTTTGTTCTAGTTCCAGCCAAGTCTTTGAAGACCGCGCATAAGCATGTCAGATAATGTTCGTCACAAAGTGTAAGAATCAAGCAGCGCATTTCTGTCGCTTCGTTAATTACCGCATAGAAGCACCTGAAATGTTGCCATAAAATTCAAGTGCTAAGTGGCAACACTTTTCCAAGTAGCATTGCCAGCTTGGGGACAACTTTTTTAGAGAGTTGCGCAGAAAGTTATCCAAAGTAAACTCGACGCGGAGCATGCAAATCAGTTCAGTGGAGCTGAGTAATTAGGCAGCGTAATGCAATCGGGATGCAAGGAAAAAAGCTGTGCTTGAACAGAAAAGTATTCGCGCTCATTGACAGCATGATGAAGTGATAAAGTTTCATTTTATTTGGCCGCACTTTTATTGCCATGATTAAGCACTGCCACGTATTTATTTTTGCTTAATTCTCTCTTTCATTACAACTATTTGGCATCCATTCGTTTCTTATTTGCTGTAAAAAAGAGAGCGAATAACTAAAGTGCTGAAGTGGCCCGCGCTGCGTATACGCAACCTCTAATGCAGCCGCAACTGTGAGTACATTAGCCTCTGGCTAAACACTGCTTGCGCTGGCAATTACTTCCGCTTCACGCCTCCCAGCCATATTCCACAGCATGTCAGTGTGAAGGCGGGTCGCACTGCTGTGCGCACTGCTGCACACACACACACTCGCACACGAACGAGCACGCACTGACGCAAGACGCTGCATTAATGCGAGAATGTGCAAGTGGCGCTGACTGTGCGCCGCATGATGTGCGCCGACTGCAACGGCACACATTTGCCTCAGCCGGAAATTACAAACTGTGGCAACGGGTGGCAGCACAAATAATAATATTTCGCCGCTGGTTTGCACAAATGTCGAGGAAAATATTAAATTCTGACGCTGATGCGCATTTTTGTTGTTCGTTTCACAAGGGCTCCTATGAGTCGGACACTGAAATGCAACAACAACACGGTTCGACAGGATTAAGTTCTGTGGAGTAAAGCAGTTGAAATTATTTAAAACATTTTTTTAAAGAAGTTTAGAAGAAGTTTGGCTCAGAAGTTGAGTTCATAGAGAGAAAAGAAGAAGAGGAAATCACACTTGTATCTCATAACGAGAGAGAGTAATCTCAACAGATTATACGTTTGAGTTTAAGTGAAAACGATTGCCTCTCAAGAAGGCCATAACCAGATCTTAAGGACAGTCACTGAAAATAATTTCAAGAGAACTGTTGTTCACAAGGTAAATAAAATAAATTTTCTAAATTTTTTCTTTTGAGTAAAATATAGGCAGATGTTTAATATGTTTGTATACTGCAACGAAATCAGCTGAAGCGGGAACGGTTGGATTAAAGTTTTATTACCAGCAAGAAGAGTTGTTTATTAAGATTCAAACTACTTTTTTACTTATTTAACTATGTGTTTCAAACTTTAAGCGCGCTAACGCGAAATTCCGTGCACTGCAAAAGTATCCCCGACCAATTGAAATTCTCTCGCTCATTGCTCATTTGCATTTTCATTTTCATTTCTCATTGCTGGCCATGGCGACAATTTCCAAGTGCGCTTCTTCTGCTGCACACGAAATTCGCCTAACAAATTGAATTTCATGCATTGCACTGCGTACTCGCACGCCCGGCGCTGCAAGTCAACTCATGAATATTCATGCACATTCGGCGGCAGTGCCGGCGACAATGGCCAAATGGCCGATGAGATTGCAGCTGTGTTGTGCAGTTGACAACACGCGATGTTATTCTTATGGCTACTTGAAATTTCTCTGGTTCTCATATCAGCTGTATGGATCCGTGTGCATAATGTACGCTGCTGTATAGGTTGAGACTTTGACTGAAATTCGAAACTGCTCCTAATTGCTCAAGTTAAAGAAACCTTAGGAAGCTTGGATGGAATCGCTGAAAACCCGAATAAGACTAAGTAATCAGACTCAGCAAGAACAAACTGCCATTTCCTGAGAATCGCAAACCTCTCTTTCAATTACATTATGCCAAGGTTGTAATTGTTTACATAGTTTTAGACATTTGCCTATCTACTGTCAACTGTGAACTTTGTTTCGACACATCAGCTTTCACCGAAGCATTGAGCATTCTGCTCTACGACATCAAATTTGACTGAAAACCGTGACACATTTTCGCTGTAACTTTTGCATATGAAAGTGATAGGATTACCAAATGAAAAGCTGGCGTGGCAGAGAATCGAAGGGTAAAAGTAGGCGGGGTTTTGAAGGATCAACTTTCGCAGACACATTCAACAAACAACAACATCAATGGCAACTTTCCATTACAAAAAGCCAAATATTTGAACACATCAAAGTATGTTCAGGGATAGTGGAAAAATATTCAATGAATATTTATTGTGCTAAAAAACTATGAAAATTGTATAATGCTTCGTAATAATTGACAACTTGTTACTTAAGTTAACAACGCGCATTTGTATCGCAAATACTATACACAAAAATGCTTCAAATGCTTTCAATACTGCAGGCTGGCTTTTTCACTTCAATGTTGATGCCGTTTCATTTTGACAATAAAGCAGCGCCACTCAAAATTGCAGCAAAGTGACCGTCACAGCCGCGCAAATACAGCCAGGGATGTTCATCATACGCCTCGTCGACAGTGGACGAGTATCGGGCGCGTTAGTTTGGAAACAAGCGCCAATTAAGGTTAAATTAAAAAAAAGCGCGCATCCACTCTCCATCGAGACCGCCAATTACGCGCTGCACTTTTGCGTTTCGGACGTTGTGCCGCTGCAATCGCTGCTAAGTTGCCGCTCGACCTCGGCTGCTGTATTTTTCGCTTTGCTTTTGCATGCCTTCTGTGTGCTGCGTTCTGCATGCTGCAAATTAATTAAAAGGAATAAATGAACATTTCTGTGGTATAGTTCGAAAAATAAAGGCGCCAGGCACGCGCCGCTCCATTGTGCGTTGCGTAAGAATGCGACAAGGAAGGCGGAAAATGAAGAGCGCCGAACCAAGAACGAAAATTGCAGAAAGCAACAGCGGCAGGATGTGTCATGGATTGGCGCGTTGTCGTTTGCAGACCATTTATGCTGGTTTCTTTGACAAAAAGAGAAGGCGAAAATTTTCATTTAATTGCAGCGCGCATTGATTGATTGCATGCGAAAACCTCGGGAAAATGGGAAAACATTCCATGTGGTTGGCGGAAATTAAAGAACAATAAAGGATGTAATGACACAAAGAGTGCGAGTGAAAGTAAAAGTTACTTTGCTTTCAATGAAATCGATTTTAAATACTAAATACAACTTGCAAACTGCATTCAAGCAATGTATAATTCTTGGTTTCACATGTAGACAAATCAGTGAAATTTGGTGCCGGTGTCGCCAGATAAAGAATTCTTACTTAGCCCTCATTTCATCAATTTCAATTCATTTAGCTAGAACATTATTTCCATATATAATATTTGTTCACATTTCACATACTCTCTGACTCGCTTTTACGCTCTGTCCTCCGTTTATCAAATGCAATTTTCAAGCATTCCGCTGCACTTTTAACTGCCAACACTCAAGTTCCAATGTAATATGAAACTTTTCAGTTGAGTTTGTCTTACAAAAGATTTCCGCAACAAAAGCCAGCACCACCAGGCAACGCCGGCAAGTTGCAACTCGGTTGATGCATTTTTCATGTAACTTGAAAAGGTTTCGATTTCTACGCCGAAATTGTTCGGCCTCAGCCAACAAGCGGCCGGCAAAGGTGCATAATTGAAAAAGTTGGCCAGCACATGATGGCTTCGAGCAATTGACACGTTAATTAGAAAAATGGCAGCATGTACGAGTAGTTCGAGCAAGCCATCTCGAGCTGTGAGGCGCTCAAGTCAAATGTGTGCACTGACCTGCCAGCGTTTTCCCTCTGCGTATCTGAACGCCCATTGCCGCTGCCGCCAGCGCATCGAGCAATTTCTGTGCAGTAACTTTTAAATTATGCATTGCCGGCAGTTGACAAACTCCCATCAACGGGAAAGTTGTAAACTTTCGTACAAGGATGGACGTTGTCTCGGCCGTTGGCGGTTTTTGTCGCTCGAGTTGCTGGCACAGGGCCAACAGCGCAGCGACCTTTCGACACACGCGCCGGCGAAGAGTTGCGCGTTCTATTTGATAATGTGCCATCACGAGCGAGAAACGCCATTTACTGGCAGCCATCTTCGAGCAAATGAGAGCGAAATGAACTCGTTTGGCTGGGCGAAAGTTACAAGTGGAAAAGTTGGCTGCAGTTCTGTTGGATTCGCGTTCATTTAGAGCGATATGACTGAAATTGATGTGTCGTCAGCGATGGCAAAGGATGGAAATATTTCTTGGGAAATTTCTTTTAATTTTGTCTTTTATATTGTTTTTATTTCCATTTCGTTTGAATTTATGAATTTATTAATACACATAAATTAATTAGAAACAATTATGTAACCGCTAATTGCTGATAATTTTTTGAATATTCCATTTCGAAAGGTGTCATCTCCTTAATTGATTTTCATCAAGTGTCCATCAAGTTCAAACACAACTTCAAAGTTTTCTTGAGTGCCAACAATATCGCAGATGTTCCACTATTAAACACGCTGCAGCCAGGCAGTAGCCCAGTGCCAGCAGCATTGCCGGCATTTCAAAGTACTCAGCGTCGAGCGGTTTCCATGTGTAATACTCGGTTTTGAAGAAGCTGATGTAGCGGATGCGGATCGCCTCCTCCTTCGTCTCGTCCATGATGCGCTTCTTGAAGCCGGCAGCAAACAAGGACAGCATGTGCGCATGGAAGATCTCCTCGAAAGGCCAGTTCTCGGCCAGCGGTAGGCCGCCCCACAGTACCAAGACCGGCTTGTCCAGCGCCTTCAGCCGCGGCCGCACCATGAACTTCTGCTGGTACATGAACATCTCGATACGGTCGTCGACGTTCATGTAGCCGTACTTCGGATCCAGGCGATTGCGATTCTCCCGCAGCACGTTCACTGGCACCTCGCGCATCTGGTTGAGTATGATGTCCGAGAGGCCGTAAATCTTGAAGATGTACTTCTGGTAGGCGTGCGTCAGCACGGTCACGTTGCGGTCGCGCAGTTGCTCCACCGTGTTTATTTGCGGCTCGTAGAGGTTCGTGCCGAGAACGCTGGAGAGGTAGGCCAGGTAGAAGTTGGAGAGCATGAAGCCCACCATGATCAGCGTGAAGAAGATGACGTGACGTGTGTTGCCGCGCAACGGCGCCAGATCGAACGACAAAAAGACAACGCTGCTAATAGTCGCCAGCAGGAATTTTCCCACGTGCCAGTAGCCGCACTGTCTGCGACAGAGCGCAGCCGCCAGTAGGGTCAAGCAGCTGATGCTGGCCACAATCGCCAGCCAGACGTGCGGCTGGAACGGCGCCAGGAAGTAGAGAAACCGATCGATGGGCTGCGCGTAACGTACCGTGATGTAGCCCATGCACATCGACACCGGATTGCTGATGGGGTTTATGCCGTCGTAGCCGGCCATGTCGCCGCAGATGTCGGCCTTGCGCGCGCGCAACTGCTGCAGACAGACGTAGAGTGAGTAGTTGCGCAGGTCGGGCGCCAGCAGCGGCACAAACGTGGCATTGTAGCGCATTGCGAACATTTTCACGTACTGCGGTGCCAAGCCCCGGATCTGCAGCTGGCCCTCTTTGTTGTGGTATAGGAGCGAGCGCGGCGGATCGTAGCCGATCAGCACGCGCAGCGGATATCCCTGGAAGTCGAGCCAGTGGTTTCGCCGCTGCAAGTACGACGCAACTGTGCTGTTGATTGGCCGCAGCGTGGGAAACGGTTCGAGCGCGAGCAGCTGCGTGGCGTTGCTGTCGGTCAGTAGCACATTGTAGAAACCGTGGTCCCAGCACCACCGGAACAGCCACAGCCACTCGCTGGCCGCTGCGAGCGGCGCATTCGCTATGAAAAGCAGATCGGTGCGGTGCCAGCGTTTCAGCGTGCGCGCTACGATCTCCAGTTGCGGCCACGTTGAGCGCTCGCACAGCAGCACCAGCGAGAGTATGTTGGCGTCGAAGTAATGCCGCAACTCGTACTGCACCGCGGCCGTGATTATCACTCGAGGCACAGACAGTTTGGGGATGATGCGTGCAGCCGCTGGCGGATTGTCCAAGTTGTAGACGATGTTGCTGGTGGGGCCGATGCCGCGATTCAAAGCGTAGATTGTCTGATGAATGCTGTCTGACTGCACTTGAGTCAGCAGCACGCAGCATGCGAGCGTCAACGGAGCGCGCCACATTGTCGCACGAGTCATTTCAGAACGCTGAGCCTCAAATGGCAGCGTACGTATAGCTCTTACTTTCTTTTGAACAATGTGCATACGTTTGCTATTTTATAGTTGCATTGTATTTCACCATTTGGCGTATTACTTAATGAGGCTTAGAATAATGTTTTTGACTATGTAATCAGTAGCACAATACTGCTGAAGTGCAATAATATATAATGAAGACATATGTAAGAACCATTTTTCATTTGCACTAACTTATGGAATTGTCCACTTAACGAGATTAGTTTTGATTGCTTTACATAATCGCATGTAATGCATTGAATTATCGTATCATTCATCGAGTTCTTCTTAGATGGGGAATTATATAAATTATACGAAGCGTTACACAAATATGCCCTCGTTATCTCTCACCAATTACGCTAACGACTGCTTTGTTGTAAATTTGGAAAATGTAGGTGTCGTATGAAATCAATACGAGATTGGAATGATAGATGATGTTGATTGCATTGACATTAGATATGACATTTTCCAATCCAAGTATAGAGCTGTTAATTTTTCTGAAATGTTCACCTATAACAAAAGTTAAAAACAAAAGTTAATTCGCCTAATCTGAAATGAAATTAGGCTCAATATCTTTTAGTGACTATACTGCATTGGGATGTTTGATATTCTTCTCAAAGTTTTATTGGCACAAAGCAGCAGCAAACGAAATTTACACCTGAGATTTCGCTGCTTGCACTCAAGAGACAACATCCGTGGCTACAAATTCGTTGCAGGGTTTGTAAAGGAACGAAATGCCACAGATACCTGAATACAATGCAAGCATATTATTTAAGTATTAATGTGGTTGCAGTGCGCCCAGTACATTTACTCCTATGCAGTGCCGGCCGACAGCACAAAGTTGTTTGAAGATTGTGCGCACTTCATAGAACACAGATTCATTAATGCATGCACTCTGTGTAGATGTGTGCTGCTCTTACAGAAATGGCCCCAGGGAGCGATTAACCTTCTCCGTTTAGCTTTTGAATTTCTCATTAAAGTTGCTGCTGTGCTGCTGCTGTTGCTGATGTGGCCTATTGTTGCCTATTGAAAGCCAGCAAAGCGCAGTCGAGTCGAGGGAGCTGCAGCAGTGCTATTGCAGCAACTGTTTCGGCTGGAAGAGGTGTGGTTGTTGCAGCAACATTGCGGCGCTGCAATTTTGCATGGCACACCGACTTGTTACTTGCACTTGCGGCGTAAGTTGGCTTAACTTCGCAATTGAATTGCACTGTGCACAGAGACAAGACACAGCAACACACAACAAGAAGCCATTGCATCGCGAACAACTAATAAGGCAACTCATTAAAATGCTGCCACAGTTGTAATATATGTGTGTGTGTATGTATGTATGGGTATGTATTCAGTGAACCAGATTAGTGCATTGCACGGCAGACATAACATTAGGCCGCGCTGTCTCTGCTCCGCAGTTCCTGGCGCTTTCAAGATGAGCGAATTCGGGCTGCAAGTTACTCGGCACTTAGTGTGGATTACGATAACGGAAATTCCCTAAAGCTTTGCTGCGCCTTGCAAGTCTGATAATATTTCACAATAAGCGTGCGTGCCTACGCATGGCTGCTGCTGCACATACGACACAGTTGCGCCACTCTGCGGTACTATAAATTTTTAATTAAACCTGACTACTAAAAAAGTTATGACTAAGAAACAAAAAATGGCCAATTTTTTGAAATAGTTTTTCGCCTAAGAACTTCAACAAATGATAGAATTCAGAACTTAATGAGTGATTCAAAATTAATTCAAAATATATGTTATTATTGTAAAAGTGATTACGACAAAAAATTTCAGTCAATTGTTGAGATGTAAACGACCAAATTTAGTAAAAATAATTAAGTAGAAATAAATAATGTTAGTTTTATGAAATTTCGATAAATACAATAAAATAAAATAAAATAAAATAAAATAAAATAAAATAAAATAAAATAAAATAAAATCAAATAAAATAAAATAAAATAAACTAAAATAAAATAAAATAAAATAAAATAAAATAAAATAAAATAAAATAAAATAAAATAAAATAAAATAAAATAAAATAAAATAAAATAAAATAAAATAAAATAAAATAAAATAAAATAAAATAAAATAAAATAAAATAAAATAAAATAAAATAAAATAAAACAAAATAAAATAAAATAAAATAAAATAAACTAAATAAAATAAAATAAAATAAAATAAAATAAAATAAAATAAAATAAAATAAAATAAAATAAAATAAAATAAAATAAAATAAAATAAAATAAAATAAAATAAAATAAAATAAAATAAAATAAAATAAAATAAAATAAAATATAATAAAATAAAATAAAATAAAATTAAATTAAATAAACAAAATAAAAAAAAATAAAATAAAATAAAATAAAATAAAATAAAATAAAATAAAATAAAATAAAATAAAATAAAATAAAATAAAATAAAATAAAATAAAATAAAATAAAATAAAATAAAATAAAATAAAATAAAATAAAATAAAATAAAATAAAATGAAATGAAATGAAATGAAATAAAATATAATAAAATATAATAAAATAAAATAAAATAAAATAAAATAAAATAAAATAAAATAAAATAAAATAAAATAAAATAAAATAAAATAAAATAAAATAAAATAAAATAAAATAAAATAAAATAAAATAAAATAAAATAAAATAAAATAAAATAAAATAAAATAAAATAAAATAAAATGAAATGAAATGAGATGAAATGAAATGAAATAAAATAAAATATAATAAAATATAATAATATAAAATACAATAAAATGAAATAAAATAAAATAAAATAAAATAAAATAAAATAAAATAAAATAAAATAAAATAAAATAAAATAAAATAAATAACAAATTTATGACTATACAAAAATCAGTAATATTGTCAACAACGTCAATTGTTCGTTCGGTTTTAAGTATTGAAAGTTAAATTGTATATATGTTTGGGAAAATACCATGTACCTGCAATAGTTTTATGCATCTTGTTGTTAAACAACCGATATGTAATATTTAACCCTTAAGGAGTTCAATAAATCGAGGAAATAAAATAAAAAAAAATAAACTAAAATAAAGGAAAATAAAATAAAATACATAAAGGATAAATATAAAATCTAAATAAACATGATTATAAATTGGCCCCTAAATATATTTGCCTTTTGCTTGATTCACCGAATACCTTTTAAGGAACCATCAAATAAAATTAGTGCAGAAATATTGTTTCTTTCAATTGCGGCTCAACATCTGCACCAATTTGTGGCATTTTCCTGGCCCAATCGAATTTACTTAATAATTGAAATAATTCAAAGTTCCAGGCTACCGTGTCGTCAGTCGACAGTGCCACTTGTTAGACCCGACATGACGCAGTGTCAACCATTGTGTGGCCAGCCCTGGCGTTGCGCTCAAATCTGACAGAGCAGCCGCCCCAACTACTTTACGAACTTCCTTGTCATTTCCAGAGGGAAATTCAATTAGGCGAAAACAAAGGCCAATTGCAGGCAGTCGCAAGCCGACGGCATTTGTAGCCTTGATGAAATTTTGCTGCACGCGGCCGGTTGACGGAGCGGCACTGGGGAAATTGGTGGCAGCAGCGGCGCCGTTAAACTAATTTTTCCTTCCTCTTTGCATGCGCAATGGGCGCAATTGCATTTGGCAGCGTCATAATTGAACGTATTTCGCAAAGAGTTCGATTGAAGACGAGCACGAAATGCTCAATTCAGAGCTTGTGTTACTTCAGTCGGCAGTAGTCGCCCAGAATCGATTCGAGAGCAGCTTAGACAACGTGATGCTTTTTCTAAATATGCACTTTTAAAATGTTACTTTAAATTTCATGTTTTTGCTGCGGAGCGCAGCACAGCAACCCGTTTGGTTTGCGTCAAACAATTTCTTAGATTTCCGAAAATTCACTTGGCAATCAGTGCAGGAAGCGCGCTTCGAAGCGTGCCGCGAAGCAACAAACTTTCGCGCGTGCAGCAGACGCGCAAGTTTTAATGTGCGTATCATTTATTCAGTTGCGCAACTTTTTAATTGCACTTAAGCATACTTTGGCGCTCATAAATATTAATCGGAAAGCAATGCAATTTGTAGGCAACAACTTTGCTGTTACCCCGTTTGTGTAATTTTGAAATCTTGGCAATAAAATCAAATCGTCATTTTGGGTTATTATTAAATGTGAGCAGCGTTGTCGAACGAAAGAATCGTGTGGCGGCCTGAAACTCTTCCAGACCTTAAATAAGTTTCGAATTTTCTCAAAGCAGTCTTTATGCAAATCTGAGTGGTTGACATAATCTTCTGCACAGTTTCACTTAATAAATACAACTGTCCTCCTCTATTTTTAGTTTTGTGTTTCATTTTATGCTTGTATGCACACACACACATGTATGAGTGAATGTAGGTATGTTTGTACAAATTCTCGAGTGCAAGTGAACCTTTTGTTCTCAACGCCATAGGCTACGCTTTGCTCCAGCTGCCCGTTGCTCACGGTCTATGACACTCACACACACACACATAGTAACAATCCATTTGTGCAGAATTTTCGCCAGCATTTTAATTTTCTTTCTGCTTCTTTAAGCTAAGCAGTTTTCTTTTCACTTATTTCTTTTCACTATCCGCTGCAATATTTACTGGAAAATTGTTATGTGTCCACTTGAGCGCAGTGTGAATAATCGCTGAAATGTAAATTGTGGCCAGATTTGTTTTGAATTACACACATCGATTATGCACGCTTCCATGCTCACAAGCACACATATACATACATAATTTCGTACATCAACTGGTCAATGAGTGCGTGAGTGCAATCGCTTAAATTTAAACACTTTGAAGTGCAGTCTTGCGCAAATATTCAATTTCCAAATTCGATGTGTTGCATATATTTAGGGGATAAAAAATGTGATTGTTCGTTTGCCGGGTGTTGGTATGAAAATGCATTTTGTGTTGTTATTGTGTTTGTTTGCTTTCCATTTACATAAATTTCAATGTGCTGCACATATAAACAAATGTTCATTCGTCGTTCGGTTTGTCGTAGATACGTTTTGATTTTTGATTTAATAGTATTTGTGTGTGTGTGTGTTATCATTGGGGAATTGGTTGCAGTTGAAATATTAACTGGATTCCATGTGATGAATTTTTAATTTGTCGATAATTCATTAGAGAATAAATTTAAGATTTAAATTTAAACAATTTAGATGAGTTCGAACCACATTTTATAGAAAAGTTTTGCGCGAATAACACGTTTTCAGACATTGAAATGAGTAAAAGGACCATTGGACAAGTAAGTAGCTGAGCAGAGAGACCGACGTACAGACAGAAGGCAAAACTCGAGTGATCAAGTCAGCGACATTATGTTAACCCTTCGATGGGCAGTAATTAGTTATTACACATCAGCACTTTGTCGTCTGGCCAGACGAAATCTGGGTGAGGCTTTAGGCAAAGGCAAAGTGCAATGAAAGATGAAGTTTATTATGTTTATATGGTAGGCAACGTATGTAAGTATATATACATACAAGTTATGTTCATATATAATTAGTTACCCACAAATACACTGTAAAAAGGAGATGAATCTGTGATTTTTTGATTTTTTTTTAAACCATTTCGTTTGGCCAGACGACAAAGTCCATCCGAGGGTTAAGAGATACGAATTGCTTTCGACATTGCTGGCAATCACTTCGCACCAGGGTTGGCCATTAACGGTGAATTAAGTGTAAAGCCTTTCGTGTGTGTGTGTGTGTGTGTGGGCGGTTGTGCTGCAAACAGATTTGCACAGAACATTGAAAACAGGGCTTCTCGCGGAAGTTGCCATCCGGAGCATTGTACACATTCGTAAAGTCATCACAGTCCGCACTGTCAGTTTATCTCTGTCACACGAGCTCATACGCGCCGCTGCCAACAGCTGCGGCCGCACTGCGCACTGCTCACCGCTTGTTCGCTGCACTAATGAATACAAAGTTGTGCGTCGAGGACGCAACACTTTATTATGCGGCACCGTCTTGCAGTGTCCTTTGCACGTAGTCGCTGACAGTTGCTGGCAGTTGTGTGCCAGTGCAGCTGTCGCCCATAGGGGCGCGGCGGTGTCGACAGGCGAACGTGCAAGTGGCGTGTGCGACTCGAGCGCACGAAGAATTGCGTGTTGTCTGGCAATTGGTCGGCGGCGGCGGCGGACGCGTGTGAGTTATTTAGGATTTTCATTATGTTAAGTGAGTGGTGGCTGGGTCGTTGCCACTCGCACTAAATGCAACTAATGAATTGCAATCATTCAACGCCGAGAAGTTTTGCTTTGAGAGTGGTAAAAGTTGTAATTTGTCGCTTACGTTGGGCTCCGGTTCCTGGACTTGGAAAGCCATCTGCCCAAAGCGGAGTTGTGGGAGTGCTTTTTGGTTTCTAATTACTTCTACAGCTCAATGATTCGAAAATATCTAAGAAAAAGAACTATGAAAACTTAGTAGAGCGTGTATGCAGTGCGAATGAGTCCTGCTGAAGGGTGACTCAGATAATTTGTATTACTTTTTCATTTCGGTTGTTTTTTTTTTTGGTTGAGATTTAATTATTTTTGCTTTCAGAGCTTTTTGAAATCAGCTACTTTGAATTGCTGCTTGCATGGTATCGACCGCATTGCACTCTGCTCCCTGTTTCTCTCTCAGTTTCTTTCAGTCGTCTTGTGCGCGACTCATTTAAATGCCAATAACGTTTCACATTTCCCCGCACGCTGCCGACGCATTTCCCCGAGCAGTCGCTGCATACTTAATTTACAATTGACACCAGAAGCAGCAACAGCAGCAGCAGCAGCAACAGCGACAGCGACAAAGTCACACAATAATTGCTATAAACGATTTTCAAGTTGAGCGCGTGGAGTCAGGCTTTGAGGCCGCGCCGGAAAGGGAATAACCAATGTGGCGTAGTAGAAAATTGCTGTGACATAAAAGAAGCAGAATCAAGAGTGGAAGCAGAAGTGAAAAAAGCATTGGAATAAGTCAGCACAATTAAGCGAAACGTCGTTTACGTGGCAAACGAGATAAAGTGAGTGGAGCGGCAGCCAAACCGCAAAGCAACACAGCGCCTGGCAGTGCACAAATTAAACGTTCTTCTTTTTAACTGCTGTCTGCGGAATTTCATATATTTTTCTGCTTATATTTTTGCTAGTTGCCAATAAAAGTTGCCTCATTAAGTTTAAACACGGCTGCGTAGAATATGCTGAGTGCGGCAGAGTGCAAATGGGGATGAGGGGAGGCTTTGAGAAAATGTTTTTCTTCAGTTGCTAAACGTTTAAGCTTAAAAAATTATGGCATCGATTTAAATTTCACATAAAGATTTCGCCTGAGTGAAGATTGTTAAGTAAAAAAATGTGAGCGGAAACTTTGTGGACGTCTGAAAAATAGAATTTTGTTAACTGTTCAATAAAAGTGTGATTATGCTTAAAGAAGAAGTTAGTAGTAGTGGTAACAAAAACCTGACGAAAATATTTGAAACTAACATAAGCAGGGAAACGTAGTGCGAACCAAAAGTGTTTAAAGTGTTTAAAGATACAACTTTACTCATATTTTATTGAACCTAGAACACGTATGTGAGCCAATGCGTTTAATATTATGAAAATTTCAGTCACAAAATAAGATTCGTAATCGCATCACAACACTGCACTGATTGGAACAGTAGATTTCATTGATGGGAAAACCTTTTATCCCAATGACATAGTCGAAAACATTTATTTTCTTTTTGTTTGCCACAAACAGAGAGCAAGTCAGGATGAACATTGCTGCTGCACAAAGTTTGCAATTTTGTTAAATATATTCAAGGATTAAGTTGGTTTTTCTGAGCATTTACGAAAAGTTAAAGTGCTGGCATTCGATCAAATAAGTTTCTTCTAAAAAGTCATGTCCGAGATAAATTTGTTTCTTATAAGAAGTTGAATAGTTTTTACATTTAAACTTGTATAATTTTCATGAAACTCTCCACCCTCTGTTCTTGCTCGCTGTTTTCAAAGATTTGCGCCAATTTCTTCTAACTAATTTCTGAGCTGAGCTTATTGACTAAAACTTATTGGGGTTTTTGAGGAAAATATTCTTCAAAAAAATAAATAGTTGATCTCTGACCAACAACACTTTCATTTAAAAAAGTTTCACACAGCACAAATGTACACACGTCACTCAAATGAGACTGCAGTGAGGACTCAGCGCGGCACAAGCAGCACAGTTGAGTGTACTTGAAGCATTGAATTTCAGCTCAACTGTGGCATAGTTTTGAGAAACAGGAAGGGGAAGGCAAATATGACGCTTCTTTAAAGTTTAATCTCATAAGTTCCTGTCGCCACCGCACTCGGTCTCCTTCTGTGCATAGAACTTGCAAGCGGCAACAATCTTTAGCAGCACTCGAAAGTTCAAGAGTCGGAAAATGAAAGTTGCGGTGAAGCGGCAGTTTGCAGTGAGCACTGAGGAGCGAGCGAGTGAGTGGGCGTGTGCGTCTTGTTAGAAAATTGAGCAAAACTAACGACATGAAATAATTAAAACTGAATTGTTGGAATAAGTTCATAAGCTCCACAACTTTGAAATTCATGAGGTTTATAACATCGTACAACAAAGACAAATATTTGGTAACGGTGACGCCATCTGCGGAGTTTAAATACATATATGTATGTAAATATTGACTCGGTTTCGTCTGCTACGGTAAATTTGACTTTAGCAGAAAGACTTAATATTGCACAATAAAACGAAAAGGTTTTTATGAGTTACTAAAATTTTCAAAAAATTTTAATTTTCAATTCAAAACAAACAAATTGTAAAAACAAACAAATTGCAAATTTAAAGTAACAAAAATTTAAAGAACGAACGTTGCAATGTGCTGCCTTCGAGGCAAAAATTTGTAACAACAAAAACAAAATATACAAATAGCAAAATTTGTGCTTGTCTCTGTCTACAAAGCGCACATTTAATAATAAGAAAAATTATGTTTTCTTTGAATTGTACCAACAAATTGCTGCTTCCAGCGTATGCACACGCCTCCAGTTGTTGCTGCTTATAGCGCCAGCAGTGCGATTGCTATTCCATGCGGCAGCGTTACGATGCGCTGCAGTGCTTTGAATATTTTTTCTCTTGTTCCGTATTTGTTGGTTTTGTTTTTCATTGTTTTTTTTTGCCGCATACGCCAATGTGGAACATTTCCGCATGCAACTTGCGCTTGTCAGATAGAGCCCAAGCAAGAATGTGCATTGTTGTTTGTCTGTCGGTCGGTTCGTTTGCCTTTCGTTTGTAGTTTGAATGCTGTGCTTTATTGTCAGCCGCTGCAGCTGCGATTCTCTGAACCTTTGAGGCGCCGCCACTCTGCGCCATATGCAAATGTGCAGCGGCACGAGTGCACGGGGGCGTATGAGTGACGTGGTTCTTTGTATGAAGTTAAGCAGAACCAGTCCGCATCTCATCCGCTGTCTCAGGTACACGTCGCAATAAAACTTTCAAGAAGCGTAACATTAGTAGCGATGCCAATGCTCGGTAATGCGTCTTTGTGTGTAAATTATCAACAAAGTGTTTAACAGCTTTAAATCGAGTTTTATTGGTTAAATGTTTTTGTTGGGCGGCAGCGTTAAGTGGCGTTCATTGAAACGCGCTGTTGCTGACATGTGCTGGACACCTATAGATGCAAACATTTCGCATGTAGCACTTCCACTTGGCTTTTGTGCTGCCATCATCGATAAGCGACCCGTGTCATGTGCTGTCGACACTTGGGTGCTTTCACTTGCACCGGTCCTCAACTGAGTACAATGCTGCAGCAGACAAGTCATGCGCATTGTAGAAGCCACTTTGCCGTGCAATGTCTAATGTAGCGACCCTGAATATCCGAAGTTTGGAATTCGACCATACAACAGACAATTTGAGGTTGTCCGCAACAGAGTGTCGGGTGTCGTAGTTGTTTGCTTTGGTTTTGGATTAATGCTGAGTGTGGGAAAATGGATTACGAATAATGCATATTTTTAAATTTAAGTAATGTATTTAAATCGTCTTTAACCCGAGGTAGAACTAATTGGTTTAAGAACATTGGCTACAGACTCCGCTAAATAAACACCAAATAAACATTGGGGCGCCCGAAATTTTTATATACAATCGACATTAATTTTTTCTATTTCTACCTATTCTGCTAGTGCCTCAGATTTTTCCTGACAAAGTTGGCAATATTTTTAATATTTTTCTGTACTTTACTTACTTTTCTCGGGGTTTTTCTGCATTGAATTTCCGTTCAATTAATTTCCGGGTGTGTGAAAAGCATCAGCACAGGAGACTTGCCGAAATTGAAAAGAAAACTGTTTCTAAGGTACAATTTGCACACGTATTTCTATGTGCATGTGTGTGTGAGAGTGAGAGTACATTATTATATGAACTGGTTTTCTTTGCTTGCAGATGCAGATGTTCATGCATGCATCAACTTTTTCATGCTGTTATTGGATTACGAGCCCAAAAGACTTTTGCATGAGATACAGAGAAAGAGAACTCATTTCAATAATAACAGTGATCTGAAAGTTTTAAATAGTTTTAACTATCGAACTCTTAGGTGAGCAACAAACGATTTTTTATTGGTTTTTTATTACAACTCAGCTATAAAAATGTGATCAATGTTTATTAGTGTTTTCCAAACACTTTTGCAAGCTTTTCAAAATGTTTAAAGAGTTAACAGTGCCATGACAGCCAATGACTTTAAGCTTTTAATTAGGCAGCAGCCATTTAATATTTAGTTAGACCAAATTATTAGAGCGACAACACAATTACTTTGCATTTCGCGCTCAAAGCGTTTTCTTAATGATTTCCCATACAAAGCGCATTTAATGATTGTTCGTTGAATCGATGTTGCAGGACAAAGCAATGTCAAATTGAATTTAAAGTGCATATTCTGCCTGGGTGGTCGATTAATTAAATTTAACACAACACAATTTAATAGTGCAATATGCAACTTTCTCACGCCGTTGTTTTGCAAACAATAACAACAACAATAAAAACAACAATATTGAAATATTGAATGCATAATGCATGCATGCCGAGTACAGTTAATAAGCCGGTCTTGTCAATGCGCGCCATTGTTTCGAGTGAATAAGTGGCATCGGTTTGTGGCTTTCGACCTCATTACTACTTGCAATGCCGCCGGTGATAATTGCAGTTTAATTCTTCTGCACTGATTCAGGTGAACCTAGAACGTAAGAACGCTCACGAATTACTCGCACACATATTGGAATGTTTAAGCGTGCAATTAAAAATAATCCGAGTACATTCGCTAAGGGCGGAAACTTGTCTGACATTTGCAGCCGACAGAGGTTTGACATTTATGGAGCTGCGAATTCGAGGAAATTATGAACGAAATTTTGTGGAAAAGATTTGAATGAAAAAATCTCATTAAACTGAAGTACATTTAATATTTAAGTTATTTTAATAACAATATAATACAAATTTATGTAAATTGAAAATGAATTAGTATCCAAAAGCAATAATGAAAAATAATTCAAAAATAAAAAAATGTGTTTGAGTTTGTTTTGAAGGTAAGAATCCATGAAATTAAACGACATGTGTTGAAAAAAATCGTACCATGTTTTGCTAAATGCACACATGGCAACCCTGCTTGAAAATGGGCGACCTCATCTCAAATGTTTCTAATTGGGAAATCAGCTTTGTGAAAGGCTAATTCGAATACATATTGCTATAACCCGATCGATTAATCGGCTTTGTCCATTCGGCTGAATACACACCGAATTGTTCAACGAAAGTGACTACTTCATATGGTCACTTGATATGGTAAAGCAACAGTGCTATTTATCAAAATTGTTGTACTTTATTATATATTTATTAACGAAAAACAGTTTGCGCTGGTCAACTCATGCACAGTTCATAACGCTGGATTGTGTCGAAATTTATTTATTTATTTATTAAATTAAGTCTAATCAAATTACAGACTTTGAGAAATAAGGGGTGTAAATTCAAACAAATTCGAAAAATATTCTTAAAGATACTTATAATTAGATAACAAGGTACAAAATACGCTTAAAGGTAATGCGAGATCAACATCCAAAGAATTTGAGAGGCTATTGAATTCAATTAGAACTCTTGTAATAGGAGCATTTTTGGCATAATTGGTCTTGTTAAAGCCAACATTAAAAAGATCAGACCGCCGTAGAGATCTGGCAGGAATATTAAAATTAATTTTTTCCAGAAGAGACGAGCAGTCAATAAGTCCATTCACGATATTAAAATAAAGCAAAATATTAAAATAAAATAAAGCAAAACACAAATTTCTTTCCTTTTCTTTAGTTCAGTTCACTTTATTAGTCACTTTATTCACAATTGCTCTTTTTACTTTGTCAATCGAATGTCAATCTTGTATCCGATTAATATTTTTACATATTGCAAAATATTATCGGCAGCCTATTGAAATTGCTCGCCCTTGCCAATTGGACAATTGGAAATTTTGTGAACCGCCAACCGTCAACAAGCTCAGCATTCCAATTACAACCTTAGCAGCGATCGGCAAGGCAGCAAAATCGCTCGGTGATTGCGTCATAATCAAAAAGAGCAGCTGGCACCGTTGTCAGTGAGTGCCAGTTGGCAGCGTGCCCGTTGGTAGTTGTTGTCACTAATGTTTAGTATGACTGTCGTCGTTGTCATGTTGCACTTGGGGGTGTCGGCAGCAAACAATGTCCGACTGTTTGTGCCCTCGGATAGAAAAAATAATAAATAAATAAAGAGAACGAGAGAAAGGAGTGCCACCGACGACCGAAGTGTTGCTGCTAATTCGTGTCTCAATGACGCAGCCGGTGCAAGTGCCAGCAAAAGCAGCGAATGGCAGAGGTGGCGTATGCGTTTCTCAGTGTAAGGAATTTTTAATTAAAACTGCCATATAGCGTTTTCCATGCGTTTTTCGTTTAGTGTTGGTTCTTTTGCCTGCCGCCTACATGCGTGAGGCATGTCGCTGTGCAGTTTGTTGCAACGCTGCAAGCAGAAAAGTCTTTGTATGGCCACACGAAGCGGGTGCGCTGACGGTGGATTTTCATATGGGACAATAGTTTAATTGTTGCTTTGACTTTGTCAACTTTCCTGGAAGCAGTTTGTTCTTGTCGAGTATTAAACTGTCTTTGGTTGTTGCGCATTCTACTGAAACAACAATGCGATGCATAAAAGCACAAACATTGTGCATACTCTGGGGAGCATAAAGAGTAACAAGAAGAAGAAGAAAAATAGAAAGCATGCGAAATATTAGATCCTCCTGGAACTTGGCTCGAGCGGTTTCAACTTAATTTCTAAAGCTTGCAAGTTTTTATGGATGTGAACGAAATTAGATTTCAACCAACAATTGCACTATTGTTGAGTAAAGTTAAGTAAATTGTAATTCGCTTAAGTAAACCAAATTAGCATCGATGATGAGTCAAACTGAATTCTGTTTCAACAATTTGCTGTCTGATGCTGAGGTGTTCTCAACTGCCTTCATGTCGCATAGCATATGCTGTACAGTTACCTACATACATATATACCCGCACAATCACACACCCTAAGCCATTGCATAAGCGCTGCAATATCCATGGCCGGCTTGCTGGCGTTTGCGCCAAAGCTAATCGAGCGCTCGTTGCCTTAGAACGGCAGCGCGAATAAATCACCGTTAAGCAAACATTACGCCACGGCTTACGATCCATTCACGCCGCAAAGCGTTCTGGCAAATTAATTCAGCTCATTGACTTGGAAATGCACACAGGGACAGTGATTTATATGGCGGCGCTGCGGACAACCCAGCCGGGCGGCAGCGTGCTGTAGGCAGCGCTTTATCGGGAATCGCTCGGAGCGAGCGGACAGGCACGCTCAACAAATTGCAAATGATAAATACGACGAGCGGCTTGTGGGCGGCGTGTAGCGTGCTGCTGGCAGTCGGTGTTGCTGGTCAAGTGCTGTCAGCAATAACGTCCGGCGCCATCTGCGACGCGGCCAATGATTGACAGCGCCACTCCGGCCGCTCCAAGTCGCCGACAGCGTGTGCGGACGTGTCGCTGCTTTCGGAAATTTGCTCGGGGCACGTCGGCAGCTGCACTCGGCGCTGCGCTGTGCGTCGCCCACATGCAGTGCAAATAAGGATATGTGACAATGGCGCCAATAGCACGGCACACACTGCTTGGGCCAAGTGCCGTTACTGGAGCGTTTGCGCTTGCTTGACTAACTTTGAGTGGTGGCTGCGGTAGTTGAGGCCATGCAGCGGGCAGTAATACGGTGTCAAAGAGCAAAAGCAATAAACTGAAAGGTTTATGCTTTTAAGTGGATGTATCGTATAAAAAAGATAAAAACTGCACATAATATAAAATGATAGAAGATAATAAAAATAACTGTTGTTTTCGTTGGATACAAGTAAAAAGTACTCACGCAAGAAATTAGTGATGGGTTTAGATTTTATTAAGAAAAATTTATTCATTTTAAAAGAAAATGTATTAGACAAATATTAAGTATATACATATATACAGAAACATATGTACATACATATATACAGACAAATATTAGGTATATACATAGGAAGAAATCAAATAACTTAGCCAGAATCAGAAGCTGGGCAAACACACTGAAACTGAACTCAGCAGGTTTTTTAGATGACAGGCGAAATCTGGCTCAATATTTTACACATCAACAGATTTCTGACATGGCGCCGACATACTTAATTGCTGAGTCAGCATTCTAGACGCCAAAAATCACAATCTCTCCATCCTTGATTTCACCAGGTTCCTCCAAAAAGTTTCCGCTAAATGGGAAACCTCCGAATTGCTCCCACTTCACCCGCTGAACATAACACAGCATGTTCGCATCGAACACGTTGGCTGCACACGTGTTGCCGTAGCTTTTCCAGCAACATGACATGCTGCCAGCAACAAGAGTCTACACCGCCAGCCTCAATGTAATCGAAACGCCGCGCGACCGCTGCTTTGACTCTAGCTGCCATTTTGCTATCCACTGCCAGCCGTACTGCGGTTCCAATGCTTCTGAGCAGTTCGTGCTATTTGCACGTGTGTACTGTATGCCGACTTCTTACTGCAATCACGAAATGAAGTTGTACGTCGGGAGAGCGGAGCAGCTGACGAACAGCACTTGAAAGCAGAGGTGACTGTAAAGTGAAGTGAAACAAAGCAAAAGCGGCAAATCACAGATTGCTATCTGCCGTCTTACCGGTTTTGCCAGCGCAACAATAACAAAATCGTAGCGACGGCGCCGCTGCCGCTTTACATGCGCTGCTGGCGTTTTGAACTTTGCTGCTGCTGCTTTGTTTTGGCCAGCTCGTGGCTCAGGCTGGGCTGGGATGATGGCGCGATTTATGAGTTTGTCTTGTGGCTGTCAGCGTGAGACGCAGTGAAGCAAATATATGAATACCTATATATATAAACACGTGTACATGTTTGTATGTATGTATGAATGTGTGCAGCTAGGTGTAAGTTGGTGGATAAAGCTCACACAAAGCTGAATTTAATTTGGTGTGGCTTTCGATTGTGTCTTTTGTTTCATTCACTTCCTTTGTTTGGATAATGTATCCATTTGAAATGTGTAAAGAGCAAACGAGATTGTAAGCAAAATATTAAAAATAATAAAGTCTGCATGAAATGAAATATGCGACACTTTATGGCATTAACATGTTGCACCAACAAAGGCAGACGAACAGCGAAATAAATTTCATGAGCATTTGGTGTTTCTTATTAAATCATATTTGCATGTTTTACAGGGTGAACCAATATCAGATTTTGTTAGGAAATGAAAAAGATTTATGATGATTGGGAAGTTCTATAAGAACAGTGTATTCAAAATTTATGCACATTGTACTATGCAGAGAGACTAACAAAAGTTATACCAGAATTTTTTTCGGTTTGGTAAAAGTTACGAACACTTTAGATCTTCATGGTAGTCAAATGCTTGATGAATTTCCATACTTATGAAAAATATGTTTGCAGCCGTATTACAGCTAAAATGGTATTTACAAAAAAATGAAGGAAGTTGTCATAAATCAACAAAAGAACTTCTCCATAAGGTCAGTTGTAAGTATGAAGTCGCCAGATTTTGGTGGGCACTGACATTGCTCAGTCGTTCTTCAACTTCTCCAAAACCAATCCATTTCGTTTCGATAGTTCAATGCAGTTAAGCCATTCTTACGAATGTCTTTATGTCTTCAAGAGGAATCTGGTTTCATGGCCAAACTTGGAGTCAACCCTCGTAAATTCCATGCCGCCCATGTGATCTGAACTTGGCGCTGCCATTGTTCTTTGCGGTCAACTTGTACGCAATAAGATTTGTTTTACCCTTTTGTTGCATGTTGCACGAATGTTGGGACTGCATGTTGCGCTGATTTCTGAACAGGTTATGCGATGCAAACATTGCTTAGTTTCTGCCGCAAGAGCTAACCATGTCCGCGTGCCCTCTGCGCGCGGTCTTGTTTTGAAAATTGTGCAAACAGTACAAAGCAGCAGCAACTCGGCACAAAGGAATCTGCTGATCAAACGGGTTTGGCTCCTGCTGCTGCTGCTGCCACTGCTTGCTGTCTTACGATAAACATTGCCAGCCACTCGAGCGTTGGCGATAGCAACGGTCGCTGCAGTTGCTGTCGTTGCTGTTGCTGCGGCCGCACGGGGCGGACAGGTGCAGGCCAATTCGCCGGAATGGGTGTGCGCACAAATTGTCCGGCCATTTGGCTGCACCTTCGGTCTACTTATTTTTAACTCGGGCTGCTGTGCATGCAAACACGCCGCTGGCAGCGCACAGAAAAGAGCAAATCCACTTTGCAAAAGCACTGCGGGGCGGCCGTCATGTGGCCAGTGCACCACAACAGGGACAGTGCGCAATTTAATGCGGCCGAATTGTTGCTGCTCCGGCAGCAATTGCCTCTGTAGCCGTGTCACTTGGCGGAATGCAATGTACAAAACGTTTGCTTGCAGTGGAATTGCATTCTCCGGTGTTTGCTGCCGTGTCTCTTTTAGGTTCTCCGTATTGTTGTTTCGGTGTTCTGCAACAGTCGCCAGTTGTCCGTAAGACAAATGCAAAGCATTACAATTTTCTATTTGTGCGATTTGTTGTTTTTGCATGTGCACGTAAGTGCCAGGAATAGACGAAGTGGGGGCCGCAGCAGGCAAACAATTTCAGTTTCATTGTTGGTCTCAATTCTAATTTCAATTTGAATTGTTTACGTTTGGCTTGCAAAGCAGTGTAGTCTCCTGAAATATTATTAATGGCTTTTATCTAAATTCTTGTACATTTTCTAAATTCTTTCAGGATTATATAAACAATTTTTAGCACTTACAGACATTCGAAGGAGGAATGTGTGTGTCGCACTACTCGTTCGCTGAATTTGATCTCAAGGCGCCTCTACAGGCTTTCTTGAGTGCCAAGGGTTAAAGGGTTATGCGTGTGGAAATGTATTTAGACTACACATATGTACTACTTGTGCGTTGTCAGAGACTTTCATTATATTTGTATGCCAATTGTGTCCTTTAATCCGCAAAGCTGCTTATTAATTAGTATCCTTGTCAAATTAACTCGAATTCGCCCCCTTGTGTATGCGTGCTCGCGTGTGTTTATAAACCACAACTAAGCACCACAATCCGCAGCAACATGCCGCACACCGCACAACAACTGTCGCCACGTTTGTTGATTTATGTGGCGTTTATTTGTGTTGCGCAAAGTATGCTGAGCCGCAAATGCGTTGCGCTCAGTGCCTCTAGTTCGCTCTCTGGTTTAGACGCTGCGCGCAACTACGCACAAGCGCCAACCTCCGAGTCAATGGACGCTTAACCGGTCCGTTGACCGGCTCCGCACTCGGACAAGTTTCGGCTAAACAGCGATTAATTTAATTTACATTCCAATCTGACATTCTATCACCGACCAATTATGGCTTCTATTCATATTTGACTTAATGTGCTTACTAATCTATTTGGATGCTAATTTTTCGTAGGCTTACTGCATGAAACTAAAAGTTTTTGGTTTGGTCATGTGAAAATATTGAGTTAATTTATTTAAATTGAATTAACGCATTTCGAAGTTGAATTACTTTTTCATCGCATGCGCCAAAATTTGCATTTCTTTATAGGCGCATTTGTGCATTTAATGCTTTTGTTTGATTGCCTGAATTTTCCGCATCAGTGCAATTATTCGGCGTCGTTTCATACTCAATTAATGGCCGCTCAACTGTGTCATTTGGCCAGTTTATTTAGTGTTGCATTGGCAATTAGTTTTCTGCCGAAACAATGTGTGAATTGCAAGCAACACTTGCAAGTAAGCAATTTGCATTCAAATGTTGAAATGTAAAATAACGAAAAACACCTCGAACACGTTATTTGATTATTTACTTAGTAAATATTTGCGCCCGTGTTTATGGTGTGTTTTTTTTTAATATTTTTCATAAATATTTCATGCAATTTTTGAGCTGAAAATCACAGTTTTTGCCATAACTGCAAATTCACTCAACCGACTCGCTGAAAAAATACCAGAACTATGAACTACTCAGTGATATGTGAAACTGCACTAATTGACTCACAGGCAAACGATTAAAATGAACATAATGCGTTGCTCCTTTGCTTACGGGTTTATCTTTCTTCAAGTATGTACTTTCAATATATTTTGAAGGGACAGGGAATAAAGGAGGAGGAACTGTGTGACACTGGGAACCAAAAACTTCTGAGCAGCAAAATTTAGAGAAGTAAACCTTCAACTACTTCAAGCACTTTTAACCCTTTCGGGACGGAGTTTAATTTTGAAATCCAAAATACTCTCAGTAGAAATATTTTAATGCCATGAATGTTGGCATGAGAATTCTGAAATCATCCTTTTGTGCGGGAAAATCGAAATTGAAAAAATATTTTGCGTGGATCATAAGATTTGAATAATTGTTTTGAGGGGCATTACAAACTTGCTGGGACGTATTATCCCAATAGTACCGAAAGTGTTAAGCCAACAATGATGATGTTGACGGGTAATGTTTTCTTGGCCAACTAACTTAATTGAACGAAAAAACTTTACAGGGTTTTACATGTGAGTTTCTGCTTTCAACTTCTGCTTTCAACTACTTGAATTCTAACAAAATTACAACCAAATTATCTTTGCTTTCTTAACCCTTTGTACCCCGAATTTTACGCTGTGTCTCGATATTAATTAATATTAATTTTTGGTATTTAAATCATGAAACACTAAACTAAGAAATGTGAATTTGAAGTCGCCACGCCTCTTTGTTAGAGTTCTAGAGCTAGTTTACTTTTAAACAATTTTCGCTTAAAACGGGTTAAATATATTTTGTATCAATATTTTTTAATCATAGAAAAATTACTTAATATTTATGAAAAAATACAAAACCATTATTAAAGAAGCAGGGTTTTCATCAAACGTGCCCAATTCGTAGACTTCAATTAGAACACAAACTTTCCCTGATATCGGGATAACAGTAAAATTTTTGTAATTTGCTTTGAATTCACTTCTAAAAATATGAATTTGTTTGTAATTTGTCTACTTAAATTAAACCCATAAATCAATCGTAGCTTTTGCTACAAGAGATGAATTTGCTCTCAGGCAACTTTGGGGTCGAAAGAGTAAAATATAGTTTTTTCCGATTGTTTAAAAGTCATTCAAACTAAACATAACATATCAAATAGTTTGCTAAGAATATTATGCAACATTTTACAAACTCCAGCTTGCTGCTTATTGACTTGGAAATTGTTCAAAGTAATTGTTTTTGTCTCGAATGCACATTGGCTTAATGAAAACTTCAAAACTGTGTAGGTACGTCAAGTAATTTTGTTCACAAAAATGCACAAATAAAATAAATTTCAACACCAATAAAATTTCGTATAATGTCAACGCTCAATTAAACGTATTTGTGCATTGATATTTTAATATTTTGTGGAATGTTCAAGTCGTTACTTGCAATTGCTCTTAGTTAATTGCATTAATGAGCTTTTGCTCATTATTCAAAAGTCAACGAGCGAGTTTTGCTTTTGTTCAGTCTCTCATGTGTGTTTTTTGAATAAACGTTTCACTCGACAACAAATTAAACATTTCACGGCTGTCATAAATTCTAATTAATGCTGGCTGCCACTTTCTAGTCGCCTGCTGCGACTGCCACTGCTACGCTGCCCGCCAATTAACCACAAAACACTTTTCAAGCGCTTAGAGAGCTAGAAGCGGAAATTAAAAAAGGTCACATAATTCAACCGTTCAGCCACACCCACGCTGCGGTTGTCACAAGTTCGAGTGTGTAATTGGGTAAAACGTATGTAAGTGTGACAGTTGACACTGTGACATATCAGTGAAAATGAAATGTTCTGCTTTTAATTGGCGACAAGTGCAGCAACACGTAAATGGATCGTTTGTACCGTCAGCCATTCACACTCAATGGAGGAAGGGCAAAAAACCAAAACTGAGATAAATGTAAGTAAGTAGCTTACAAAAAAAAAACAAGTGATGAAATAAACTTTCGAAACTGTTCAACTTCTGTTTCGTGCCTTATGCTACAAATTTTTGGCTTAAAACAATGCAAAATATCCTTTCAGAAATGCCGTCTGGCATTGCCCAAAGCGAAAGTTTTCGCTGCTTCGCTTTCAACGATTTTATATGAAAACTTTTGAAAACAATTGACAATTTTACGAAGGTTATTCATTACAATACAAAAGTTATTAATGAAAAGTTGTGTTTTGCAACTTGCAAGTACATAGTTTAAAGTTCAGGATGCACTGAAATCAGGCCAAGCCAGTGTCTCGCCCCGATGTGTGTAAACTCGAAAAAGTGTGTAAACTTTTTATGACGCAACCAAGTGACAAGCACTGCTGCCATTTACCCTATTTTAATCAAATTTTCCCCGCCATTACATGCGTCAATGCGAATTTATATTGAAGCACTAAAGTATCAGTGGCGCTGGCTTATCACTGCGGCACGGCTGTGTCGCAAGTGCGGCGCTTATCCCGGCAATTTGCGCGCGCTGGCGCGACTGCCGCAGACGGCGTGCAACTTTGTAATGTTTTGGCATTAACACGAGCGCGCTGAGCGCTTAATAAGCGCAACTTAATGCTTTGCCGTCCCCCATCCCCGACCGTACGACTCCGCATCCCCCTCCCATGCTGCTGTCTGCGTTGGCTCTTCTCTAATTTATCACAATTTGCATGTCAGTCACGCGCTCTGTGGGTCGCTTCGAGAAAAACGGGGGCGCCAAAATGGCACAGAAAAACTTTTCGCCATAAAAAGAGCGACTCCGAAAGCAGGGTTGGGGTGGAAAAAATCAAATAAATTGAATGTAATTTGTCAGCATTTACAAGTGGCGCGACGTGGCGCAAAAGATTCACATATGTATTACAATCCAAGTTGTGGCGCTGCAGCGAAAGCAAAGAGAAGGGTTACTGAACTGTCAGCGATAACACGACAAGTGGCAAAAGATGTTGCAACACTTAAAAGCAACGAAACTAAATGAAAAAGCATTTAATTTTGGGTTGTTGAACGATGGAGGTGTGGGGGCTACTTAGAGGGTTGAGAGTTAGGAGTTCAAGTTAGAAAAGCAAAAATAAATAAGCCACCAATTAATGTTGTGTTTTCTTAAGTTAAGTGCAAACGCGCATAGTTCGTGAATGTCGCTATTGAAATACAAAATTGCGTCAGGCGATTTGCAAGAATTTTTAAAAACTTTGCTCGCATAATAAAAGTGTGAGTGGACTTAGAAAAGGGGCATTCAAACCCGTCGGCGCAGCCAGTGCTGCCACATTCCATGTCGGTGGCTGTTTTCTTATCTTTGGCTCGCGTTCTCGCTGCTGACTGAGTACATTTCGCGATTAACTTGTCATTTGCTTTGTTTGTTGTTTTCGGTGAGTTGTTGTTGCTGTTGCAGCAATTTAAGTACCTTGTTGTACAAATTGTAATAAGTTTTTGCTGTTGGATTGTCGATGTTTGTATCGTTTTGCCTCAAGTGAATGCTGACAATGCAAGCAAAAGACAACGAATTTCGGAACATCGGTGCACGTGTACCGGGCTTGTTTATCTTTTTGTTCATCTACAAAATTTGTAAATATTTATTTGCATGTGTACTTGGGCGGATTCAGAAAAATATTTTGGGGGAGTACAAAAAGTAATTCTTTAGTATTCATAAAATGCCTTTTAATTTGTATGCAGTTTTAAAGTCGGTCCTTATATTTCGGGGGGTTTAAACCCCCCAAATCCCCCACTGGTACTTAGTATAAAGTAAACCCGTCAGCGGCCACTAAGCGGTGGCTTAGTGGTTAGTGGGAATTGCCCATCGAGTCAGCGGTCTTTGATTTCGAACCGCAACTCCACCGCAAAGCCACCGCTAACTACAAATTTCACCTGCCGGCTTCCCCCGCTCCGACATTTAAACCGCCCGACAAAGCCAGTGCAGCAACGCTTTGAATTTGGGCAAACTAAAACCATTCCGGGTCTCATTTTAATGTCACCCTTCCAACTGTTCCCAATTTCGGTTTTTAACTTTTCACAATTTCATTGATATTTGCCGTTTTCACTCTGCGTTCTACATTTCTGGTGCACTTTTCTCTACGTATTTGTATGTTGGTTTCCGTTTCCGTTTGCGTGTTTGTGCGCAGTTGGACATGATTCGAGTCGTTGGTTGCCAGTTGGTGTAACGGTAAAAATGTGTCCGGGGCATATTATGTTCTATTCATGTGCTCAGTTACATTTGTTTAGTTGATTGCCATGGAAGTAGTGTTGGCCTTTGGCACAACCCTCCTCCATGCCAGACAACAATTGCGGTTGAGTTGCTCGAGTGTTGAGCGTGAAGTAACGAAACTTTGACTTTGGACACTTAATCGCCACTTTAATCTAACCAAGCAAAGGTGAATTATGGTTTTCTCCATTGTTGTAAAGGATTCAGAGAATTTTCACAAGATTTGTGTGCTGCCGACACGCCACAAAAGGCATTTTGTCGCCTTGTAGCGCAAACTGCTCGATTTTGCGTTGAAATAGCTTCCGAGAACGAGTAATTATGAAATAAAAACATTATAAATAAAACGAAATGCATTTTTACGACCAAATGTAGTGTCAGTTCAGCTGTAGAAAGCAAAAAAGCAATCAGATGTAAATCAAACTTGTGTCAAGTCTGGTCCTTTTTGTGGGGTTCAAAGATCCAGTCATCATTGGTCGCCCAAAAGGCAGCAAGAACAAAATAAACAACATCGCATTGCGTTGAGGGTATGGAGAGCAAGCGACAAAAAAGCGGTAAGCAACCAATCATCAGCAATCTTCACCCTTCCAACACTTCCATGAAATGCTCTTCAATGCGGTTTGTTGTTTGGGTCACTCAACCAAAGTTCGCTGGGACAATGGCCTACAGTGTGACCCATCCATCATTAAAGTGAATGACAAAAATCACTGTGAAATTTCAACTGAAACCTGAAGAATACAGGAAACGAGGAATTACGTGCCAAACATACTTTTGGACAAAAACCACTGAAGAAACACTTGCAAAGGAAATGGAGCGTGAAATCACCCCGTCGTTCGCCACACCAATCACTGTTGAGCCATTGCCATTGTGCCTGTCTGTATGTCTGTCTGTCTGTCTGTCTGTATTCCGGGTATAATTAATTGCACTTCACACGCGCGAGTTCGACAGCTTCGACAACATCAGCCAGCTTGTTAAGATCTTAATTTGTAGTTAATACTCTCGGTGGTGTCTTATTGCAGTGACGCCAAGACGCGCAGCAGCTTCAACATAATTGGTCAGTTTCACTTGAAAAATGTACAAATCTTTCAATGAAACAACTTAGTAAATACTTTTTAATGAAGTTTGGTTTATTTTAAGTTTTGCTTCGATTCTGATTTGATAATGATTTTAGTTTAGTTGAACACATCAAACAAATTTATAAAAAATTATAAACAAAAAGTAAGTAAGTAAGTAAGAAAGTAAGTTCCTTTCGAACCTAACCCAACTTATAAGAAAACCTGTTGACTTTTTATTTACAGTTAAATACTCGGTTTTTTCTCACTCTGGGTGAAAGTTTCCCACTTACTTACCTCCATAAAATTTAATAATAATAACAATATTTGTTTAATTTTTTTATGGATTTTTTTTATAATATAACATATATACACGTTTTGACAACAAAAACAAAAACCAATCTCGTATCCGTGTGTGCAAAAATTTAATTGTTGTTGAACAAATTAAAATTTTTGTTTACTTACTCTCGAAATCTCCACTGACAGTGTAGCTTGTGTTCTTTGACCTTTGTTGGATAACAATTGCACTCATTTGCCATTGTTTACACATGCCTGCAACAAAAAAATATCAGTTTTATCATGCTTGGTGGCTTGTAATTGAAAATGTTCACGAACCATAATTAAGTTCATCGTTCATGTTGCGATATTTGCGCTGAATTTTTGCCCGCTCATCAAATGACTTTTAATTTGGATTTGCAATTATGCGGCATGATTTCACTGAAATACCGTTAATTACGCTTGAACGAATAAATGTCATTAAAAATGTTGATAACGCATTGCGATTCAATTGTGGCAATTTCGACCACAAATTTGAACAAATCGGTTTTTTCAATTTAAATATTTTTGGCAACACTGTCTTTGAAAAATGCCAGAACATAAATTAAATTACATAATGTGTAATCAAATTGAGTTAAATAAAACAATGGATAATAAAATAAAACAAAATTAGGTAAAATTAATAAAAGCAAACTGCAGCAAACTTCCTTGACGCTGCCATTCTGGCTTTTATGCGATCTTCAGATAACAACTCGTTGCCATAGAATCAATTAATTATGCATGCACTTGTATGTAGTTATGTACATATGTACATAGCTACGTTTGTTTGCCAGTATCACCGTATCAGCGCCCTTGAGGCCGTCACTGTGCTGTGCTCTGTGCCAGTGGAGCAGCATCAGTTACGTGTGACGGCGCGGCACGCGGCTGTGTGCAGCGAACTGATTTGCTGTTTGCCGCTCCGCCAGGCGCGCGAGTGCCAGCATTACATGCAGAATATTTCGCTCAGCCTTGGCTGTACGTGACGTGCACGCACACAGCCACACGCGCCGGCCGATTACTGTGCGCTGCCGCCTGCCATTTGCCGCGTCTTGGCGCGTTAAACGCTTGAACGCGTTTTCCCACACTTTTCGTAATTTAATTTCGGTTAGCGACAGCGAGCGGTGTCTTTTTGCGCGCCAGTCGAACGCGCCAATGGTTTCTCTACACGTAGAGAATGCACCTAAGTACATAAATACCGACATGTGTGTGTTTGCATTCGCCGCTCTGAGCGTTTCTATGTTAATTAGTTGATGAAATTCTAAGTATCAACGAGGCGGCGAACATATGCAAAGCGACTGCAATTTTCTCACCACTAATGTTTGCCGTACAAACATTTTAGTTGTTGGCTGATGATTTTCTTTTTCACTTTTCCCAAAAATGTTTAAGCAAATTGCATCTAAATTGTTAACTTTCTAGCGAACTTTTGTGCCAACTCGGCTCGTAATTAATCAAATCAACCGTCCAGGTGAAAGTTCGCCGCTCGTCATATTGTTTATGTGTGTGTGTGTGTGTGTGTGTGTGTGTGCGTGTATGATGCTGAGTTTTGCTAAAACAATGCAAATTAATAACAAAAACTAATTGGTTGCCGGAAAATTCTACAATTTATTACACGTACGGGCAAAGTTGTCTGGTGTTTTGTTGTTGTTTTTGTTGATCGTGCTGCATGTAGACAGTAAACTGCAAAGACAACAGACAACAAACAGTTGAAAACAAATGTAATTTACCTGCGAGCAAAAATTTAATTGCACAAAACAATTTTCGCTCTTCGTTGCAGCGAACTTTCGAATTAAATTGCGAATGAAAGTTTTATTGCCAAGGTTCTCACATGAGAAGCCAACATTTGGCGGTCAGCGTATGGCTGAAGTAACGGTGATTGTTAGCACTTTTCGTATTCCGCTTTTTTTCAAAATGCCATTGAATGTTGCCAAGAAAATTAATAAACATAGCACACAAGATTTTTCCTTAAATTACAAATTCAGTAATGCTTTATACACATTTCGAAGGACCAACCACGTTTTTATGATATAAAATGAAATTAATTAAATTAAATTAATAATTTAAAACCTGATTTGGCGTCTTGAGAATTTTCTCTTATGCTTTTTCTCAAGTCGAAAATCTATATTAATAAGCCCAGCCATCCCCTGTTAAACAGCTGCCATACTCGTAAATATATTTTAACTGCATTCTGGTCTAAAAAAAAATGATAGCTTTCTTGGCGAACCCAAACCATAATCACACTTGGAGCAATGCGGCTATTGGAGCAAACACTCAACACACGCTTGAAACATTTAGTATCCCAACGGGAATAACACTGAACCCAAACCCTGATTGCAAAGGGAAACTCATAGTGGGAAAAACAAAGCACTTCAATGAAAACTTTCCTCTCCTCATCGACATTCTTTAGGGCCGCACACGCTGCCGCTGAGCACCGGCCGCACATTGCTGTGCTTCACATTGCAGATGATTTACACGACGCCATTATCATTATGGACAACACAACAACACAAGCAGCATAATTACGACTTCGACTGAAGTCGGTGCCTGGGTCACTGACCACGCAGCCCATCAGCCCGACCGCAGCCGCAGCCATCAAGAGTGCGGTGGCTCTTGGTAGGTTGCGCCACACCCACCGCTGCGCAACAGTTGGTTAAGTTGGGGTTTGCTGTTGTTTGGAGTTGCTCGTCTTCTGCCGCTTGGATGTGAGTATTTAATCAGCATAAATTGTACCGCAGCGGCATCGCCACGCAGCTGTCCACTCTTGCTGCACTCTCTACTGTGCCACATTTCTGCGAATACTGTTAATTATTTGAACAAAGAGAGCGTTGATTTGCGTGATTGTAATCTGATTACGGCGATTAATCCCGTCTGACCGTCACACGCTGGGACCGCGACAATTCATTAAACTTTTGATAGTTCATCACAGAGACACGGCGTTGTTCACGGAATTAGTGTCTTACCTGCAATCGGTCAATGCTTTCAATTGTTTGCTGAATGTACACTCTGGAAAACACATAGAAATATGCCTCATTCACAGTGACATAAGACTTCAGTCACCGGTTGTAAGAAGCTTATTTCTTGAATTTCGTCGTACAAACTGCTAGTTGCAGCTGGATTCAGCAAAAGGACTCTGAACAAAAAATAATAAGTTGAACAAGTATCGAAGCGATATAAGTATAACACAGTTTTAAACTTAATAAAAATTCACTTGGTTACATTCATTCAGCGGTTAGTTGGCAGCACTTAAGCCCATCAAGTCCTCTTATACAACCTTCCTCTAATTTTTTTGAGTGCTATACATGAACAAAAAATAGTTAATTAAAATATTATGTAAAAATAATCACCTCGAAAGCCTAAAATCACTTACTATTTCCCAAAAAATTATTTACTTTACTGGCCATAACAGCTCGCTAAATCCTCTCCAAGCGCCTCTGCTTCTTCAATTGCTCACAACTAAAGATGATAGGACGTATCCAAGTTGATTCGTCTACGGGAGACATGATCTCCCTCTTCTTCGTCAATCTCCAGCAACCTTTTTCGTCGGAGCTTCATTTCCCAACAACTTCGCAAATAAAAATTAGTGGCATATGTTACGCCACAACGGCGATACGGCGGATTTGTAAAGTGCCAGCCATCACCAAACGAAGTAAAATAAGAGGACAGAAATGTAACCAATTCGTGATGAGAAAACAAACTTCATCAAGACCTCAAGGCGATCATCCGATCATATGTGAAAAACATAAATTTAACTTATTGTATAAATAGGATATCATCCTAAAATAAAGAAGAAGAAGAATTTCGAAAAACATGTGTTCAGCGGTCAGTGTGATCTGGGTCTCCTGACAGGGCTCGATCTGATAGCGAAGCCATGTATTTCTAGCTGACCCAATCAAAAATATTTGAGTCGATTTTTGATTGGGTCAGCAAGAAATAAGTACGTGGCTTTGCTATCGCATCGAGTCCTGTCGGCAGATGTTTGAAATAATGAAAGGAGCTTTTCAGCATCTTTCGGTCATCATTTGTTGAGTGTATGCAGTTTGCTAATACGCCGATTAGTCTGCGTTTGGGGCTATGACAGCATCGCCATTACCAGTTCATTTCCGCATTCCTTTGCTGTCAGATGTCAAAGTGCTCAACGACGACCTGTCACGTCGGCCGCTTCAGTCGCCTCTAATTAAGCCGGAAATTAGTGCAACAGCGTGCAATGTGGAGCTCATAATTGCACTGACAGCCGCCCATTGGGCATTTTCAATTACCAATAAATTTCCAATTGAGAAAGTCCAAAGCGATTAAGCTTTTATGTTTTCCTATAGTCACCGAAATTTGGCACTTTAAATTGTTATTTTAAGTTATTTAAATTGTTAATTGAAATATTTTCAGCATTAAATAATCACGCATTGTTGGCAACGGCTTAATTAGCAGTTCTGAAGCCGCGCACAAATTAGCTGCGCTGTAAAGTGGCTGGCGAACTGAAAGCGCAGCACAACGGGTGGTCACTGCGGGTGGCGGTTGGCGTGCTCCGACCTACCAAAAATTAATAAAAATTTAGCAGTAAATCATGTTGGAAATTTTGTATGTGTCTGTTGTGTGCTTGTTGAGGTAATTTTGGGGTTTTCGTTGCTGGACTGTGGGCAAGTTTTCCCATTCAAAGCGAACCGGCGAAATGTTTCATTGCCCAATTTGTGGTAATTAATGATGTTGTTTGTGTAGCGAAATTTGTTGTATTTTGATAATATTTCGTTGAATTGAACAAATATTGATAATTAATTTACGCCGAGTGAATTAAAAACGAAATGAATTAAGCCACTTTTAATTTAAAATGAAATATTTTATCTATTGTTTCATTTCATTGTATTGATTGACGTTATGCATTGTTATTTAAGTAACAATAGTAAATATTTCATCAATAAATAACTGATGGTTATAGCTTCTCCATAAATGTATTCTAAAATATCCGAAAATGCTAGAAGTGGTCGCGTCATTTCAACTTTCCAAGGAAAGTTCCTTTAGCGAACACTCTTAGCCCCAACCTAGTTTATACTCACCTAATATAAGACACAACCCATATTTGTTTGTGGTCTCATCTATTAATTATAATTTAAAGATACAAAAACTGGCCGCAGTTCTTGTGGAACGCTCTCCGAGCAGCTGCAGTGCCACTTGTTCGTGTTCATGTTGCTGTGCCATTAAGAACCTTCAAATCAGCTTAAAGCGAAAATTCCTAAGCGTCACAGCGAACCGGCTTGAGCAACTTTAAGTCTCACCCGCGTCGAACTGATACTCGTGGCGCTGGCAGCGCTGCGTTGCCATTGACAACGGCGCTCGTGCAGCGGCTTACACAAAAAAATAAAGGAGACATGGAAAATGCGAGCAATGAAAAGCAAAACTTAAACTGCGGCCGTTAGGTAAAAAGAAGATGTAGTGCAAGTTTTTCCAGCTTCGTGGCTGCACTAAATTTCCCTCAGCTCAACAAACTTTCGAAAGGCAGCGCTGAACGCTGCAGCGCCATGGAAATGGTGTTCAATCTTTTAGTTTATATGGAAAAATAGTTAGCGGGCATTCTTAGAATGTTGGCAGCGTCGCGATGTAGTCAAGCGGAAAATTAAATGTTATCTTAGCTCTGATCGAAGAGTGAAAATTGCTTTAGCATCGAAAGGACTATAAATCATGCTTTAACATTTGGTTTCGTTTCAACTTCCACCTGACTTGATTGCAGTCTTTGTTCAATGTTAATAGGCATTTTGGATTTTTAGTGCATTATTTATGAGAAATTGGCGGTTAATAAATATGAATATTTTCATTTCAGTAATCGACGTAACACTAGTTCCCACACAACCGACCCAATTGCACACTTAGAGAGAGAGAGAGAGGGTGAGATAGACTACACGTTTTGTAGTTTGCTTTAAGACTTCCAGACAACAGGCGCAGGAATTTACTTACCTTCTAGTTTTGACTATTTCCAGGGCTCCATTTGTTCTCAATACATTCAGACATCGTGAGCAGTTTTCATCTTCAGTAAGACGTGGTCGTTGAAGACAAGTGAGCTTGGGTCTTGAAATTGAATTGTTTGTAACTGAAACTAGACTCAATGTACTTGATTGAAACAAAATCTAAGATCAAATTAGCAGCATTAAATTCAAAGTCTTGCAGCAAATATAAAAATAAACCAAAATCAAGAATATAATCCTTAAGCAAACTTAGTGCAGTATGCAGAGCAAAGGAAAGCAAAAACAGCAAGGAACATAAAAACTTCAACATCTGCTGCAGCAGTGAAAAACTTTTCACAATCTGCGTGTGTTTTCAGTGACATTTATCGATGGAAAGTGTAAATAAGACTTTGTTATTGTTTATGGGGTGACTGCTAGTTGTTGACTGTTAAGTTAGGACTGATAATGAAATACCGTGGGGTGGCATGAGCACTGCCAACAGATTTTATTGATTTCTGATTTAAACATTTTGGCACAAACTTTCAAGAACTTTCTTGTGTTTCTGACATTGTGACATTCTATTCATGTACAAGTTTATTCACAAGCAACAGTATTCGGCCGATCAATCGGCATCCACCGTAATTGGCATCGACATCGAATTACTTGGCCAATATTTTTAGAAAATTTGTTAACATAGGAAAACAAAACTTGCAGTGCTTAGTGAAGGTCAGAGTAAAGATTTTGATGTTTTTATACTTTTTGGTTTTTAATTTTGCAATATTGTTAAAATATTGGGAATTTGTTATTTATAAATGTAAAATTTTGAACTTTAATTAATTCAGTGTTTAACTACACTTTAGTTTTGAATTGCATCGACAGATTTAAACTTTAAGACTCATTCCACTTTTATGCATCAAAACCAGCTAATTGTTGGAAATTAAATTTTTACATATATGTATGTTTACATATGTACATTTTAATTACAACTGAACACGATTTTTAATTGAAATTTTATAAAAATGTTAATCTGAATTGAATTTGATTTTGGCTTCAATAAGTATGACTGGCATCGAAATCGGCCATTGGTCATTTCTAGGAGGCCAATAGAACGGCACACAAATTGGTGTCGGCCGGACACAAACAAGCACATTTGTATGAACCTAAACGCTGTTCGTTCGTAATTGTGTCTGCCCGGAAAACTGTGCGTTGGCCTGTCTCGTTATACCTTGTGACCGAAAAGTTTCCGGAAATTCTCATTTAAAATTCGCGCGCTGTATATTTTTCGATATTTTAAGTTTCTGTAGGTTGGTACCACTGTCCTTAATTACTATGCCAAAAATGAGCGCGATCTGTCAGACAGTTTGTTTACGGCAGCTGTTGAAACCAGTTCACATCAGTAGTGCGTTGCGATTTTGTTGAGAATTTTCTTCAAAATGAGTACCGTGAACAGGTCTCTTTGGACGTGCTTGATCGTGCCAATTCCGATCCAACTTTTATGGAACGCATCATAACTGGTGACGAGACATGGGTCTACGAGTACGACATGCAAACAAGCCAACAATCATCGGAATGGAGAGGAAAAGACGAGCCGAAACCGAAAAAACCACGCCAAAGTCGCTCGAAAATCAAGGTAATGGTGATTGTTTTCTTCGATATTCGTGTTGTGGTGCATCATGAATTCGTCCCTGAAGGACAAACAGTCGGTAAAGACTATTATTTGACTGTTTTAAGACGTTTGCGTGAAAATATCCGCCGTAAACGGCCTCAATTGTGGAAGGATAATTCATGGATTTTTCATGACGATAATGCTCCCTCGCACCGAGCCAACATTATCAACGATTTTAAGGCCAAACATTCAATAAATACCATCGAACAGCCACCGTATTCACCTGATCTTGCACCGTGTGACTTTTTCCTGTTTCCCAAACTCAAATTACCACTCAGAGGAACGCGTTTTGAATCCATAGAAGACGTAAAACAGAATTCGCAGAGGGAACTCAAAGCCATACCGGAAAGCGCCTATAAAAAATGTTTTCATGATTTGAAGAAACGTTGGCATACGTGTATCGCTTCTAATGGAGCATATTTTGAAGGAGATAAAATAAATATTGATGAAGATTAAGAATTTTGCGTTTTATTTAAAATTTCTGGAAACTTTTCGGTCACAAGGTACATTCAATTCAATTATGTGGCGCTGCGAACAAGGGCCAATCAATGACCAAGGCAGAGATACACACACACTCACACAATTATCAACACATGCCAGCGCCTGCGTTAGCTCCTTCTTCCCTCGTTTAGTGTGTCATCTGAGTAATTCAATAAATTGCATGCAAACAAATACGAATCTGCATGCTGTAAAGTGTCACCGTAAGAACCGAAAAATCCAAAAGCCATAAAGATATTTGTTTATGAAATTACGTACATTGAGCCAAAACAACGCAGTATATTAAACGCGACACACAAGACACATACAAATATATCTCGGTTGTGGCAAAACATGAGTTCTTTCACCTGGCAAAAAATTTTAATGCGATTTGCTGCGATCATGGGTGCCCACTCACCTGCGCGCATAATCGTGTATGGGCTTTCAGCGATTAAAGGCACAAGACAGTGGAAGTCGCATTGTCACCGCTCAATCTTCACGCGCACAGCGCTTCAGTTGCTCGCAAGTGTCCTGAGATAAGGTCACAACATTGCACAGCAATTGAATCGATAGCATTGTCGGTAACATCCCAACCAAATGAAATGTTTTGCCTTATCAATATTTACACGCTGTAACAAACTCGCTGCCGACGTTGTGGCTGTCGGTATTTCGATGATTTTTGTTTCACAACATTTGCATAGCAGCCACAGAACAAATGGTAGTCGAAGTTTCTCCTCTCAGCCCCGTCTCGCTAACTGATAAAGCGAAACGACGACTATTTCCCGCGGAGTGACGAAAATTCTGTGCTACACAGTGTAATTAAAACATGTAACCCTCCGCAATCGGATAGCAATTTTGTTGCGAAAAGTATCGCCGAAATATATTTGATAATTAAATTTTTCGTTGGCGTAGAAATTCATGGAAGCTCACTTCGCACCGGAGTATTTAAGGTCGCCACATCCACACATGGCGCAAAGTCCCCAGAACAGTTTCAACGTTGTAACATTGAGAATGATGAACATTTCGTTGACACTTGTGGTCGTGGCCGCTGTGCTGGTGTCAGCGTTGGCCTTATCGGCACCGCATAGCATTGACGGACCCGTCCGAATACCGATCATCGTGGAAATCGAGACAAGTCCGTCGAAAAATGATAACCAGGTGATTCCGCCACAGTTCGGCACTGGCGAATTTCCACCGCCCCCACAAGTCAACCAGCCGCAGCCGGAACTGGCACCACTGCAGCCACCGCAAGCCGGCGAGACGAATCCAAAAAAGAAGCCACTGTGGCTGGAGTTGGCGCTGAAGCTGGACAAATACGCCGAAAACCACGCGGCAGACTCCTCCGACGAGTCTTCCGACGAGTCCGACGACAAGTCCGCCGAGAACGAACCTGAGGAGGAGGATGGGTCATCAGAAGAGAGTGCTCTGGAAATGATCAAAAAGGTCGTAACCAAGCACAAGGGTCAGCCGAAGCCGGTCAGAGAGCGATTCTAGAGTGGGTTTATGTGTTCAAGCGTCGTTTTCGAAGACACCAATACAGCTGAGAATAAAAGCCTAAAAAGCAAAAGCTTTGTTATTGTCTAAATACATTACTTGAAAATTTAATAGAACAATCACATTTTTGTGATTTGTGTTTTCTAAATTGTTTTTCGCACATTTCATTAGATGGGAATATTTTGTACGCAATGTCGATTGTTAAAAAAACTTGAAGCATCAGTTTTGATATAATAACGCATTTAAAGTTGTTTGTTAATTAGAAAAAACTTTCTCAGTCTCTCCTTCTTTATTGCTGCTTTAAACGATTTGAAGAATATTGTCAAATAAAACATGCTGAGCGAAAATTGTTGTTTATCTGTCGTATTTGGTTGTAGTGGTGGTGGTGGTGCAGGCAAGGGCGGCTTAAGGGATTCAAATCTTTCACAAATATCCGGATCTTTTAAAGACTGTGGGTGGCGATTATAGTCGATCCTCTTCCTCAAATAAAATCCCGTGTGCGCTACTGTTCGTCCATAAAATTCTTCATAGTCCGAGCTGTCCTTAAGCTTTATACCAGACAATTCTGAGTGCAGATATGATAAGTATACAGCTTCTCTCTACCACACACCTAGTTAAGTTTATGTTGCAAAAAACAATTTAAATTTAAAAAATTTTAATTTAAAAAAATTTAAAAATTTAAAACTTAAATTTGCCGCTCTGTATCATTTATAGTATAAACACAACCAAGTCGTCGTGCGATATTTACGCTGCGAACGTACGCTGTCAAAATTAAAACACACAGCAGCAAATGTGATTGCCCACAACGACGACGACTGCGATATTCGACCGACGACCGGTCGTCCGACGATAGAACAAATTCTAATTTGGTCGCAGTCGTCGTGCGAACCAATCAGCTGTGCAGCTGTCAGCGGTGAAAAACGAAAAAACAAACAAACGAAAAATTGTGGTAAAATTTTGTGATTTGTGGTTTTTCGAGGTTGCAAAGTTGTAAGTGGTTCAAATTTTAATAAAAAATTGTGCCAAATAATCTATTTTGTCTTTCCCTTGCGTATGTTTGGACAAGACGGAGCTCCTAATTGACCGAGCAGCGAAAGAAATCGCGCCCGCACTGGCAGTTGCGCTTCTGATTAGAGTTGCAGGTGCAGCCGGTTTTGTGCTGCCGTGAAGGAATTTGGCTAATATTGCTGCCCCGAAAGTAGCAAAAGTCGTCGCCTGGACAAATCAAGTTTGCGCATATGACAATACGCCCGTTAGTGTCCCGGTAGTGTTTGCCGTCGAGCGCCTGGCAGAGCGGGTGCGCTCCGAGGGACTGGAGGTGGTGTGCGTGCCCACTAGCTTTCAGGCGCATCAGCCGATTGTCGAGCATCAGCTGCAGCTGGGCGATCTGGACCGGCATCCAAAGCTGGCCGTGGCCATCGATGGCGCCGACGAGGTCGATAGCGACATGGTACTGATCAAGGGCGGCGGCGGCTATCTGCTTCAGGAGAAAATAGTGGCCGCCTGCGCGAAGCAGCTTATTGTCATAGCGGACTACACCAAGAACTCGCAGCGCCTGGGCGAACAGTACAAGAAGGGGATTCCGATCGAGGTGGTGCCCATGGCATATGTGCCAATACGGCAGCGCATTGCGGCCATGCATGGTGGTAGCCAAGGCGGGGCCGTGCGTCACGGACAATGGCAACTTCATACTTGACTGGCACTTTGAGCCGACAACGGTTTACGACTGGAAGGCGGTGAATGAAGATTTGCTGCTCATACCGGGCGTGGTCGAGACAGGTTTGTTCGTGGACATGGCAACGAAGGCGTATTTTGGTATCTGTGGTGGTCTGTATTCGAATCTCATGTTTGTTTTGTAAACACGCTGCTTATTACAAAAAAAATACTAATAAATAAATCCTTAGCCAGGTATGTGTCTTAATACAAATTGTTTTTAATCGCGCGGTCCAATGAATCTCGCCAGCGGTTCTCGAGCGAGTAAGTGTTGCATTGCACCTTCAGAAGGACTTCTTGCTGCGCGTCGGCAGCAGACTTTCCTTGGCGTAATTTAATAATGACAGCAGACCCTGTTTCTTGCCGCGCGAGAAATAGTTTGTGACCACATCGTGATTGTCTGTAACCTATATACACATTCAGATTGACCGCCCTCAAAGGACAACAATACCGACGTACCCATATACTCGTTTTCGCGACTTATCGAATTCATGTTCATTTTATTCACTCAAAATAAAAGGCAATTGTGTGTTTGCTGTGTTTGCAGGAATAATAGCTGATGCGAATGTCGCATCATTCTGTTTAACTGTGCGTATTTTCACGACGACGACGCACTGCGTAATTTTTCGGTGCGAATAAATTCGCACGACGACTTGGTTGTGTTTATGCTATTAAGCTGTACACCGAAACTTGAGAGCAGAAAAAACGTTGACTTTGATTCAATTTTCTCTACAATGAAATAATTTCATTTGACAGCTGACGGAATTCGATCAACAACCCGCAACAACAGCGACACTAAAAGGCACAGTAACCGTTCGCCACACGGACGACCTGCTGCCGGCATTGCGCGCCATGGCGGCCAGACAACAACAACAAAAACACAAATCATTGGAGGCCTACGATGAGCAGCGTTGCAATGCAGTCCAGCAGTGTTGCGGGCTGCAGGCGCCACCGCACACTTGCCACAACATGACAAGTTGCATGGTAAATTTTTTCTTTCTTTCTTTTTCTTTAACACCAATTCTGACAAGTGCTGCCCATTAAATTTTCTGTCAGTTTTCGCGCGCTCAATGACGTGTGTGCTGTGAAGAGGTCTAACTGTAAATAGAGAGCGAAATATAAAAATTTTGGATTGCAATATTTTAATAATTTTTTGCAATGTTGAACATATATGTATTTAAACAAAAATGAGTACACTGAGTGTTGTTGTATTCGAAAGCAAGCGGTTAGAAGGAGAAATTGAGCTTTGTTGACGCTGTGGTTTGGACCATTTAGTTTCGAGGGCAATTCAAGATTAGAAGCTTTAAGCCAGGTTTCATTAGTTATTCTATACGCGATCGTTGCATAGCGTTATCGAATGTGAACTCTGTATTTGTCAGATTCTGATCGTTGAAATCACTTGTGCTTGCTTAGGCTTTTGGGAAAATTTAAAAGTCTTATTCAGTCTTATTATTGAAAGCATTCACAGCTGGTCGACTTGACGGTATTCTTGATGTATTTTTTATATTTATATTTCCTTTCCTCTGTCGTTAGCAATTAAATTTTTACCGACGCGTGACATTCAAACATGTGTGCAGTAGTTAGTTGCAATTTCGAATGCTATATGTTATATGTTGTAGCCTGGATTATGCGTATTGTACTGCCATCTTTCCGACAAAGTTACTTGAATGTAGTCTTGATAGGGTTACCATTTTTTTTGCTTATTTTAATATCGAAAAAAATGTCATTATTTAGACATATTGAAACTGGCTGTCATTACAGTATTGAGACGAGTTTTCAAAGTTCAGTTTATGGATCTAAGCGGAGCACTGTATACTTAATGTTTTATGTGAAGCCGTAGAATATTTAAGTGTTTCCCTTTCGAATAATCACTGAAGTCCTTAAGGGGTTTTCGTGGATAAAGTAGGCTTTCTCTCCATCTTTTGTTCCTTCTCGTTGAGATTGTCCCTGCGACTACAGTGGGAGATGTGCTAATAATTTTAATCTCTTAAAGACAATCCTGTGATGGCTGTGCCTGATTCATTAATATATCCATTAATAGATCCATTAATAGATCCAATAGTTAATTAATAGTAATAACCGTTTAGAAATGATATCTTTTTCGATTTTATGCCTCACTAATGCCGATCTAACAACTAACCGACGCCTATGATTGGCAAGTAGCATTTCCCCACTTGGCATCAGCTGAACTGCTGCCACAACGGGAACGTGTTCAAGCTGAGAATATGTTGTCGACAGCGAACATCCGCACATCGGTCGCTGCACACACTCAAAGCGCGGCGAGTGGATGCAAATGTGTGCGGACGCGACGCCTAAAATTGCTCGTCAGCTCGCTTGCAGCGGCGTAAGAACTCAGACAAAACGACTTCGTCAGCGGGCTGTCAGAAGGTTCTGTCGTTTCTTTGCAGTTTGTGTCATGGCTTTTCGACCTCATCGACCCATCGGCCGCGCAAAAACGCACTCTAGTCGCTGCGTGAGTGTTTTCGCACTCTTGTCACACATATCGGTGCGCGCGTGCAATCGACAAGGCACTCCGGCTGCGCATTCTATTCATGACTTTGGCTCTCAGTGAAAAGGCAACCAGCAAGCAGCACCTGACTGCCACTCCTCAAGGAATCGCTGTGGCACTTGGGCACTTCCATTATTTGCCGCGCGCATTTGTGTTGCCAGCGTGCGGGCACTCGACAATTGACAGCCTTCTAATTAGTGGCGCGTCATCGGAGCGAGGCACTTGACACAAAAGCGTGATATCGCATGTCACTGGCATTTATGCGAGGCCGAGGCCGTACGAGGCGAATGCGCAACGCACAACGCAATTCAATTGCGCGGAGTGTGGGGGCCGCGCTTCTCATTGTGAAATGCTTATTCAAAACTTGATGCTGGGATTGAACTGGAAAACGGTTGAGTTCTGTTTTCGAATCGGCGCACAATTACGCATTGCAATATGCTACGCTCTGGTTTAGAAATAAAGCAGTGGATTGCGCGGCTCGCCGGTACAAAATGAATACGCATCCAATATTTACCACAAGCCAATTACTATCCAGCTCGAAGCCATCGCTCTCTATTAAAATAAATCTGCTCTTTATATTAAAGTGTCAAGTGCAGCGCACTGTGTTTTCTTTTGGCGCTTGATTTATTTCACATTTCCAGCGAACACACTTAATGCCCACTCATCTTGTCAAGTTGCCGTTTCCATTAGCGCTTCCTTTTCCTCCTCGCTGCACACACAACGGCGCTGGCCGAATGCTGCTGCCACTGCGCTTTGGTTGACTTTTCGTTTTGTGCTCACTAAACAAATGAAACAAAGCCATTTGACACTATTCCGCTGCGCTCTCGGTACGTGCACCAAGTTTGCTGTTTCCACTCGAAGCGCGCGTTGCACGCAGTCGGCCGCCCAACCGCCCGACCCAATCAATTTCCACAATGCAAAAGTATGCAACGCGAATTGTCCTGTCATGTCCAAACATGGCCACTCACCGCCCCTCGCTGCCGACACACAGGCGAAACTTTTTGTGGCAGCGCAACAAATGCAATGCGAACGCTGAAAACTTTGTCTTACTCGCCGGTCGTGTACATTTCAGCTGTAAAACAAAACGCAAATATTCGGTTCACATAAAGTAAAGCGAAACGAAATGAAACGTGCGGGCAGTTCCAATGCACGTTTTTGTCTTGTAGCGAATTTTTCGCACAGAATTGTGTCACTACTCGCTGCCAACTAGGCGCTCAGAGCAGGCGCGAGCAAATGGTACACGAGGCGTATGCGCAACATTGCAGAGCAGCGTCTTGCCGCGTAGCCCGCAGCATTGTGCGCTGGTACAATTCATTTTACGAAAAACTGTCATTGGCTGCAGAAACTTGAAAAGGCCAACTAAATGCTGAGCCCCGTTGTGCTATACCGTCGGTCACTTTGACCAATAATTTGGGTTGCTTCACTGTTATCATTGCAGTTAGTGTTTGTATGCAAATAGTTCTCTCTATGAGTTATCTTGTGCTCCCAAAAAGTATTAAAAGCACGTTTTTCAACCCTTTTCTTGGATCTCTGTAAGAACAAGTTTTGACTGCAGAGTTTTCACTTCACTTTAAATGAATTGTGCAAGGACTCAAACTTTACTTTGTGTTTCAGCTTTGAACTTGCAATCAGTTGTTGTCAATCTGACCGCCGACATCAGCACATCTGCATGTTGTTGACCTTTCAACTGTGCAACGCAGAAAGTTGCTGTATTTGCGATGCTGATAGGGCACACATTTTCCCTCGAAGCATGCAAAGGACGTAAGAAGCGCACTTGTCTCCTTGCTGCCGCCAACACAAGTGGATGAAATTGTGATCTGGGCGCAAAGTGTTAATTGCAATGTTATTAACCCTGTATTCGACGTATGTTTTTGCAATAATACCAATGAATTTTCCAACTTGAAGCAATTAAGTGTTTAGCGACCTTTGAAAAAATCTGCAAATACAAAAGTAATGCTGGCAATGACTTAAATCAGTGCATACTAGTTATACATTTATTACCTTATATGAGATTTGCAAATCACCGCAATATTCTTCACGACCACATTAATTTCATCGCCTGAAGAGAATTAATTTCCAACTTTCAAGCGGCCTCATGCAGCGCTGCAAAGTATGCAACTTTTGCTTGTGTTTTCCTTTTCGAGCTGCGCGCTTCATCAATAAACCAGAAACCGCCTTAAAGCTTTGCATGTCGCATAAATGCCTCTTGTTGCTGTTGTTGTTGTGATAAATTTTTTAATTGTACACATATGTTCATTGTTGCAAAAACCAAAAAGAGAAAATAAAACGCGAGAATGACATCGAATACCAACGAATTTCATTGAATTGCATTAAGAACTTCAGCGCAGTCGACATGTCGCTCCGCAGGACTTTTACAACAGACTTTTGTGCAGTTGGAAAAATATTTAACGGTAAATAAGGCTAAAGGAAACGCGAAAATGTTTGAGTTCCGCTTTTCGCCCGGTTTCGTAGGAAAAAGTACACAAACATATTCGCTGTGCGTTCATTGCCAGCTGCACCGATGGCACCGCAAATTTTTGCTGCTGAGCTACAGCGAAACTTGTTTCGACCAGGGTCGCTAATTTGAACAAAACGAGGGATCAATAAGTGTTAAGCTGCGTCTTTGTTAAAGGCAACGTGCGCGTCGATTGACAGCTATGCGGCTTTGCATTGGCGAAAAGGTTGAAAGACTCGGCACAGTGAGGGGGCAATTGATGTCCTGAATTCGGAAAGAAGCGCTGCTCTTTATTTTTACAAATATTGGCAATTATTTAAATCGATTTAAATCGAATGTATTGCTTTTTAGTTTTTATAGCTTGCCAAAAAAAAATGGCTGAACATGTCAGAACATGTCGCAATTTAATATTTATATCATAGTATCATCGCTATTTGCAATCGCCACACAAGAATGTGATTTGGTAGAAAAATCAGATAAGCAGATTGAAAGATACTAGGCTACTAATGCAATAGTTGGACCGTAGGTAATCAAAAGAGTTATCTAGAACCTTAGGCTTGTATGAGGACTTCATCAAATTCGTTCTTGTTAGTAAACATAACTAGAAAACTCACCTTCTACTGTTGGCTGCTGCTCCGTGTTTCAGTATTTGTTGTGTTGAATCATAAGTTAGAAGACTGTGTATTCAAATCTCGACTTTACCAACTCCGTTTGAAGAAAACGTCTCTTTCAACCGGCTGAGCTAAACTAGTGAAAACGGAGTAACTATATTTGCAACTTTTATAAAATTACATATCCCTACTATTTATTAAGATTCGTTTAAAAGTTATTACATTTGTTTTCAAATGTGAAAAATTTGAATGTTTTATTCCAAACACTGAGCTGGCGCTTATCCTGCTGAAACTATGCCAGCGATTAAAAGTAGTTGGAAGAGTTAATGGAAGTGATATGCACACAATGAAATGTTTTCTATAGAGGTTTTGTTGCTGAACTTTTGTTATCGGTTTCCATTCATGACGGCACTCCACACTCCACTTCATATAAAAATTTCTCCCTTTTACTTTTCTACTGCATCCTTGTTCTGTTCTGTTCTTTTCTGTACGAATGCCGTTGCATATGCAACGTTCGACAGTGCTTTCATGTTGCTCATAAATAATTGCATGAACGCACACACACACAGACACATAGTCCCTATGCAAGCACTCGAAAGCACCGCTACTTGTCTGCCTTGGTCCTGATCGCTTGCGGCCGTATGGCAACTCTGTATCTTCCTTCGGAGCGCAGCCATTGTTGCGACTGTTGCAAATGTTATTGTTCGCAAATCCACTGAAATCGCCACACTCTGAAAGCAATTGCTAAATGTATGCCAACCAACTACGACACATTGAGTGCGTTAAAGTGGCCGGAAAAATAATTGTCCAGCCTGCCAAACTGTTGGCCAACTTTGCTGCTTTGCTGAATTTATTTGAAATTCCTGAGAAACAAAGCCCCATGTAATGTTGCACAATAGCACTACATGACATCGGCACAGTGCGCTCTGCATTGTGGTGCAATGCCAGTTGCTGGTCCAACTGTTTTACTAGCGCCTCAAACGACGGCAGCGTGCGTCGAGTTGGGTCAGCGACCAGAAGTCGCTCAGTGCCGTCGCTGGCAGACCACAGCTCTGGTGAAACCAGGGCAGCGTAAACAATTTATAGCATCCTTCCACGCGTCCGCTCAACCGACTGCAAATGCATTATTAGTTGTGTGGTGGGTGTGGCGCCGGGTGCCACAGTGTGTAATTTCCGGTTGAGGCGATTGCGGTGGATTCAAAAGTTGCAAACACCTCGAAAGGACTGTACATAAAAAATTCAATTAAAGTTATTGTACAAAAGGTGCCAGTATGAAGAACGAAGAATATAGAAAACTAAGTGAGATCGAGTTTATTGCGGAAGATTCATTGATGTGTCAAATCTTGGATTTTTCCCGTATTAAAGATAGTTTGAAATAAAGCACTGACTGACAGACCTTCATAAGTTGACATACTTTTGGCACTGAAAACACCAGCTTCTGGGCATTAAATCATGGCAACACCCAAGGCAACACTATTCTTTCAGCAGAAGTTTTAGTCTCGTTGTGTATATTTGTGCGTGTGTGTGCAGGTCGTGTTGTATTGCGTTTGTATTTCGTAAAAACAATTTTCTCCAATTTACAACGTTAAGCTGTTGATGAGTGAAACGAATCTGCAACACAAGTTCATACATATGTTTATATGATTGTATGTATATATTTGTATGTACATTTGTATCGCCTTCACGTTGTGCTGCAGTGTTGTTCGCTTTCCTTTGCCTATTTTTTCACTGCCCGCTCGTTCAGACAGACACACAAGCGTACAAAGACATGAACACACTGTTGCTATTGGCCACAGGCGAATATTTGGGTCTGGAGCGGAAACATTAAATTTGCCTCAAACTTTCGAGCCATTCGAATTTGCCACAAGCAGCGGCAGCTGACCATAGAAAAACTGGAAGGTATTTATTTGCCATCCAGCACGTGGCGCCATCCTGGCCAGACTGTCGTCTGTTGTCTGCCGCCAGCAACATGCCGCACTCATTCTCGGTTGACAAAGGTTGAACTTGTGCGCCGCACTGCACACACAGACACACACATTCATACGCACAGCAACAAATCAATACGCCACGACGCAAGAAGGACGTGTGGGGCAACATGCTGCCAAGGCTTGCGGCTGGCGGCTTCGGGCAAATATTACAAAAAAAAACTACTTAAAAGTAAACAAATTTACACGCCAGCACGGCTGACATTGGCAGCTGTCGCCGAAAGTGGGTAGTGGGTGAAACGGAAGCTTAAGCGGAAATCGGGATGCATACTGAGTGTATATGTATGTATGTATGTGCTTGCTAGTATACTATATGTGTATGTGTTTTAACAAACAGCTTTTGACATAGCTGCATGCAGAGTGATTCTTGTCGCACGCAAAGTGCAGTCTTTTGGTAGACATTTTGCGTCGCCATCACGCACCAGTCAGTTTCTGTTGTGCCATAGAATTAACTGTGGGGCAAAGTTCTGCCAGTACATGCATATATGTACATAAGTACACGCGAACTTATGTGCCATGCCATGCGAGCATGACTCATTCAGTCGTCATAGCGAATTAGACGCGATGACTTGCAGTGTTGGAGTTTTCATGGGACGGAAGTTTGCCAAGACTTGTCAAAAGCGTAGGGGGAATGTGAGCAAATATCCAGAATCGAAAGGTGGAATGTCAGTTACGTTGTCATAGATTATCCTGAATTTGTAGTTCACACAGCACGTACGTATGTTTGGTATAGGAATAAATGGGACACATAATACGTGGGCAACCAAATCGAAAAATCCCTAAGGTGCGAATTCTCTCCGAATAGCGACAGTTTTGTGTCATTTTACGTCGCTTAATATTGCCTGCCAACTGACTGGTGAGTTAGATGAGGATTAGTCACCGAAAAAAAACGAATTCGTCATTCAATTATTTGCTTGAATCGCAATCATTAACTGGCATCAAGTTTCACTGGGCGAGAATGCAACCAGAAATTTGTTTTTGAGTCTTTTCCTTATGCTAGCTGAAAAACAGTTTGGTTGGGGAGTTTCTCGAAGGAAAATCAATACTTAGTCACAGGCGCAACGAAACTCTGGCTGCTACAACGCAACAGTGCGGCAAGGACGCTGTGAAGCGGCAGTGGTCAAAGAGTGTGAATTGTATGCGTTGTTCCTTTCGCATTTGTAGCCAATGGGGCGCAGAGGTCAACGAACATCAAAAGCTAGTAAAAGGCAAATAAATGAAAGCAACCACAGCAACTCTTGTATCTGTTGGATTTCAGTTGCATGTTGCCTTCTACTATATGCACACACACACACGCGCGCGCAACGCAACTTAACACACACTAAAAGAAGTCGTGCTCAAGCAAGTTTACGCCTCATCGCTTCGTCGGCGTGCAGTTAGGCAAGTTCGTTAATTGCCTCGAAGAAGTTCGACCTTTTCCACCCCTGTCCGCACTGTGACTGCTGTCAACATAAAATTCGATTATTTATAAATGCATGTATAATTAATTTTGGGCAAAAGTTCAGCCAGCCCGAACAATAACAACAACTACAACAGTTGAATGCTCCACCAAAAAGCAAAGCAAGCGATGACGTACTCCCTGCAAGGGGTGGCAGGGCAGTGCTAATTGCTTGACATTTTCGGCTTGGAATCCTTATTGTTTGCTTGGTGATCATTGTCGCTTGCTTTTGAATAGAAAAAGCGTTTACTTCGCTGCTGCCACAAGCGGAAGTTGTTGCACTTAATTGCAACATATGTGCTGAGTAGATTTGTGGTTGGAATGCGGAGTACGGACGGGTGTGTCGTTGGTATTCAACCACGCAGATGTTTTACTTTCAACTGTAATTTCAACTGTGGCTAAGCGGCATTGCATTTGCTCCAAACTGTTGTCAAGAAGGCAGCTTATTAGGTTAGGAGAGTGAAAAATGCAAATTCGCCGACGCACACACCCAAACTTCTACTGTGCTTTCGCCTTTACCTCTATTCTCTCCTTCCGCTTTCTTACTTTTTATTGCTTCGCTCTTAATTCCTTCTCTTTACTTTAATCTATTTTCTGCCTTCTTTCACCCTCCCTTCTTCATTCTTACATTTTTCTTTCTTCTTCCTTCTCCCTTCCCCTGCTTCGCTCTCGCTCTCTTTATTCCTCTTGTATCTTTTATCTTGTCGGTATTATCTTATCACTTCCCTTTTCTCCGGTCAGTCTTCTTTTTTCATTCTTCTCTCCTTCGTTCTTCGTTCGGTGCCATCCGCCAATCTTTCGCTTTGTTCTTACACTCTCTCTTTCTCACCTTACAGGTTATCCCGTTTCTTTCCTTCCTTTTCCTTATTCTTTCCTCCATTTGGCGGAGGGAGGTGCAAACCTCCCTTCTCTTGGAATCCTCACATTTCTGTCACTTCCTTCCTTCCTTCCTTCAACCATCGTTCTCCTCCTTCTTCGTTCGTTTCCTTCTCCTCTATTCCCGCTCTCGGCACTCAAGTCTCAGTTCATAAGTTTGTTATCTCGATTCTTTGTTTCTTTTCTTTTAACTTCCTCCCTTCTACACTTACCCTATTTTGTCCCTCAACTCAGTGTACTGCAAATTCATTCGCTGCTGTACGGATTATCGCCCTGGAAATGTTCACAATGCGCTGATTTTAGACGCAAAAATTCCATAAATTACGCTTGTCATTTTCATGGAAAATCCAATTATGTCGGTTACTCGTATAAGAAAATGCCGCTGGCAACCGGGCAGCGAATAACAACAGCAGCCTGCGGCAGACACGTCGAGAACGCCGAGGACGCGGAAGTGACTATGGCTGCGCTCAATAAGCAATAGTTGGGTTTAGTCAGATTATAACCGACAGTGAGTCGGCATTTATGTAGTTGCATCGGTGACAATGAACGTCAACATGATGCTGATGCTTTTGTTATTTCAGAGGAAGCCCTAATTGGCGCAGCGTTCGGACATTTGCAGGTGAACAAGTCAACTCGTTAGACTGCGTTAGGCAAATGCTGTCGTCACATTTGTGATTGCAGTCTCACAATGGAGCCGTTCGCCGGCGTTCCTGTTGCTTGGCTGCGCTATTCAGTCACTTCCTTTATGAGCATTTTTTGTTTAGCTTCTAAGTAATCTCCTGTGGCCATTCTGCTGCTCGTCCATCTGGCAAGCTGCATGTCCTTTCCCCGCTTCGGGTGTATTAATTACTATTGTAAATGTCCACATATAATCTATATGCACCTACGCATGAAATTGGGTCATCCAAGTAATAATGTCGTTTTTTGCACTGGCAAAAATGTGTCATTCTCATTGGTTGAATCAAGCGCGGCATTAAATGACCCACGTTGCCGTGGAAATTGCGATGAAAAACGTATGCTTGAGTTTTAATGAGTGTAAGTCAGACTCGCTGAGTTTCCTGCGATTTGAACAGTTCTGTTTTTGCTGCGTTGGACCTCCTTATGAATGGAATTCTGCATAACTGATGAGATGACCGTTGCGCGTAGGCGTTGGTGTTGTCTTCATGTAGTCGGTATTGTTTCTAGGTATTCCTATCTTTTGGTCACAATGCATTGCACAAATGTTGCTCTCAGCTAATCAGTCACTGGCATTGTCTTTTGCCACGTGCTCTGGTGAGACCCTTTGTGATGGTTTGATATTTGGAATAGTGGTTCATAGTATTTAATTACATGTGCTGCTTATGTTCATGTTTTCGTGCGATTTAAGATGCGACCGCAATTGGGTTTGCTTAAAGTTGAACGCTTTTGTAGTAAATTTATTTCTCTGAGAACGAAAAGAACAGGAGCGATAAATCAAATAAGAGAGTATTCCGCTGGTCTACAACTGACTTTTGCGAATAAAACTATTCGAAGTGTCGATGAACTCTAGAATTAGGTATGTAAGAACTACTTTTACTACTAATATTTGAAAGGATTTCCTTTTGATCGATTGTGTTGGGTGTTGATAACAACGAGGCCTTCGCTTCTCCGCTGCCAGTTCTGTTTTTGAGCAGATACATTTTTTAACAAAAGGACATAACTCAGAGCCACTTAGTGTCTTTTTGGACGTACAGTAGTGGTTTTAATTAACCTTATTTAACCCTTTCGGTTATTCTATGCCATATGGCATAGCCTCTTTTCAGTGCCTGTTTTAGGTCAAAAACTTGTGGATACTATATTTAAAAATGTTTGTATTTTTCTCTGAAGTTTTTTATATTTTGATTAGTGTACCAAGTAAATTGTAAGGGTTCAGAAAGTGCACAGTCCTATCGAGCTGCGTATTTTACAAAAAGAGGTCACTTCGTACTTTTATTTATTCTATTACAAAAATCAATTTATTTCATAGGTTTATGTAAGTAATCTAGTAGGTATTTATTGCTTTATTAAGTGTAAAAAAAGTTAGATCCCAAATATAGTTCACTAAGGATGTACTATTTTTTTTATTTCTTACTATGCCATATTTCATGATGCCCAAAAACCACAACTATATATTAAAAACAATATTTTAAAACAATATTTTTAAAAATTACTTTTGATTATTCATTGTGTAGGCTAAAACAGTAATAAAATGGAAAAGAATGATTTTTAGAGTTAAAAACAAAAAAGAAGTACCGAAAGGGTTAAATGTCTAGTTCTGACAATAGTTTAACCAGTTTGCACGGTTCCTAACAAGCTGTGGCCCGTCAGTCTACCACTCATGGTTCTTAGTTTGTTCCATTTTTGTGAGAAACATTCTCTAGAAAGACAAACATGATTCCGTGTTAAAGTTACGCCAAACAGTACTTGCTACCCAATAATTTTGCTAGGGGTAGTTGTCAATGGACGTGTCGCTAAATCATCGCTCGCATGCAACACGCACCAAGTGCGATTCATCTGGAGTTCGAACCGCCATCGAACATAATACAACAGGTTGTCGCACACGGCACAACCAACCGTTTTACTACGCAACATTACGACCGACAGCAGCATGTTGCTGCAACACAATATGGCGACGCCGGCTCCAGCAACATGTCGTTCGCTGCCGACCTGCGTGGTGGTGGATTTTCGTTTGCTTCCGTGCGGCAGCGCTGCGCTGCGCTTCCAACTTTCCGCCGAAAAGACTCCGTTTCAGTTTTGTTGAGCTGCTCGTGTCGTTCGGTTGAGTGCGACCGCATTTTCGTTGACGGAATTACTGTGTTGTGTCTGGTGGGTTGCTTGAGTGGCGCAGCGGAAAACGGTGCCGTGGCGGAGGAGAATAAGTGCCACAATTGCACAGACGAGAAGGTCGCAACAAAGCGAAATACGCAAAAGAAGTGTTAAAAGAGTCGAAGCGGGCACAGCGGTGGCAAGTGGCAACTTCAGTTTGCCGTCTTACCGGTTTTTGTCGTTTCGGCCGTGTCAGTGTGTGCGGCGCGCGCCGCTGCCCGAGTTGGCGTCGCTGCTCGTTGTCGTCACTGTGGCCGTTGCCGCTTGAGCGTTTGGGATTTGCGTGCGAGCGTCCGTCTGGCGTTTGTTGTGTGTGTGTGTGTGTGCGCGCGTACGTTGATGACGCTTTGCATTTGGCTGTTGGCTTTTTGATCTGTGCTGTGCGCGGGTCCCCGTCGCCGCCGCTTGCAGTTGTAGCCTTTTGTGCTTCGGTGTGTGAGACGGCGCGCAAAAATGAAAAATATGGCAACATGGCTCGCAACATAATTGCGCGATTTATGAGATTATCGGTTGGCCGTTAGTGTTGAGCGAGTTTGAAAGCAAAAATACAACAACAACATCAAATTTTGCAACAACAAAATACAATTTGAATTCGCGCAAGTTGCGGGCTTCGCAGCATTGTCCACCGTCCGCTGGATGGTTTGGCCCCCGAAGGCGTGAGTCGAATAAAGTGAATGCAAGTGGGCCCCAATTGCTTTCGCAAGAGCTCAGAGCAGAAATAAAATCAATCTCGAAGCCATCACGCCGCCAAATTGAAGTTCTTGTGGTGGCCCAGCGGAAAGTCCACATTGCTGTTGGAGTCGAAGAAAAGTGAGATAAAAATCGTATTGGAAATACGTGTAAAAAATTGCAAGCGAGTTGAAATGAAAAATAAAACATGAAAAGTATTTGAAAATATTGAAGTGAAAGAAATTTAATCAAATTAAATTAAGTGCAAACAAAAGTACTAACCAGAGAGTTGAGATTTACTGCTAAAGCTGGGCTTAAAATTTAATCGAAACTTTGTATCGAGTTCGATGTTGCGGCTGACGAAAGGATTTTTTCCGTTGCGGTTTCAACAAAAAAGTGGTGAGCATTTTATGGTTGAAAGCTTGACACATGCATCATTTGCTTGTATGCGTGTGTGTGTGTGTGTGTGTATGCGCGAGTGCAAACTCGTATTTTCGGAACTTGTTTTGTTTGGTATGTTGCGCCCCCAATTGTGTGTGCAGCTTCGGCGATGCGAAAATTCGACACATTTGAAGTACGACAAAAGCTACGTAAATCTCTTCGGTGACGTGCTGTGCTTTTGTGGACAGCTCGGATAATAGGAATTAAGTGCGGAAACAAAGTATTCATTCAAATTATATTCTAATCAATACTTTATCGACATTTTGAGTTTTTAATGTCATGTGTAGATATGTATGTATATATATAGTATATATGTAAATGAGTACCACATTGTAGCAAATTAGCACGAAACAAAATGACTGTGTTGCCAAGTCTGAAAGCAGTCATAATCCGGACCTCAACGAAACTTTGGTGGAGGCCTCTGGGTGTTGTAGTTCGGGTTCACAGGGCGGACAAATTACCCATGTTTGTACTTTTAATAACTTGATTTGTAGTCCAAGTATTTCTCGGAATAACTTTTCTTCAATTAACGTCGCTAATGTCAATGGCTCGATCTTTCAAAGCTCGGTCCAATCAATTTTCGCTATGCTAAGAGCAGCACAGTTGGATGTTATTTTTTGCAGGGCCAACACTTAAGCTGGGCACAATATTCACACTTAAGTGCTTAAGTTTTAAGCAACCACATAACTATATTTACTCACATACTTACATGTCTGTCCTCAGCATGAAACTACCTGATTTCGAACCGCTTCAAAATTGTTCTCCGTGAATCTTTGATTTTTCATGATTTTTCGATCGTGCAACTACTTCCTTATGGAATGTTTTCTACATTGCAAAATTACAAAAGATATCTTGTTAAAGAGTGAAAATGTTGTCAGCACAGGCTTTTAGAGATCAATACGAAGAAGACTATATAATCAGATTATACAGGGTTTTCCAACAAGAGGTGTTATTTTGGTATTCAAAGAAAAATGCCAGTTTTTGAGATAAATGATCGGATGTTTATTTCATAATAAAGAGGAAGGTAAGCCGTTAATAATGAAAAACAACATCAGCCAAATGGCCACCACGACCACGCTTACAGGACCATATCCTTTTCATTAAATTTGCCTTAACCAAATCGCAAAGTGGCTGCCCTAAGTCCACGATAGCCTCACGAATTCTATCTTTGAGGTCTTGAATCGACGCTGGGCTGTTGGCGTACACCTTATCTTTCACGTGGCCCCAAAGGAAGAATTCGCAAGGTGTTAACTCACAAGATCTCGGTGGCCAATTGTGATCACCTCTTCCAGAGATAACACGGTCCGGAAACTTTTCCCGTAAAAGAGCAATGGTTTCATTGCTTGTGTGGCACGTAGCGCCGTCTTGTTGAAAGTAAACGTTGACCAGATCAATACCATCCAACTCCGACCATAAAAAATCATTAATCATCTCTCGATAGCGGAATCCATTCACCGTAACTGTTGATCCAACCTCATTTTCGAAAAAGTAAGGTCCAATGACCCCGCCGGACCATAAACCGCACCAAACAGTCACACTTTTAGGATGGAGAGGCTTCTCACCAATAACTCTTAGGTTTTCCGAGCCCCAGATGCGACAATTTTGCTTGTTGACGTAGCCACCGAGGTGGAAATGGGCCTCATCAGTCAAGATGATTTCTCGATGGGATTCCGGATCATTTTCATGCATTTCAAGGACCAAATCAGCAAAGACACGACGTTGTTGATGATCGGTCGGCTTGAGTTCTTGTGTTACCTTAACTTTATAAGCCTTAAGACCCAAGTCTTTATGCAAAATACGGTGTAATGACGTTTTTGGAATGCCCAATTCCAAAGAACGACGAGGAATCGACAAACCTGGGTTTTCTTTAACACTTTGGGCTACAGCAGCAATATTCTCAGTTGTTCTTGAGCGATGTGCACGGGTTTTATTCTTCACATCACTAACTTGACCCAACAGCTCGAATTTTTCCACCAATTTCTGTATTGCGGTCCGACAAGGTGCTTCACGACGAAAAAAAACCAAAAATGCTTTAGTTTTGCGAACTGTGACTGCAAGATTTTCACCATTTTTGTAGTGAATTTTAATAATTTCAATGCTTTGTTGACGCGTGTATCGTTCCATTTTTAGTAATGGCGTAGTTTCTACTTGTCAAATGTCAAAGAATAAAAGCTTCAAAAGTGACACCTACCGAAATACCGGGTGATTCAAAATAACACCTCTTGTTGGAAAGCCCTATATGACCAGATATGTTGCCAATGGACACACATGCATACATGCAGACGAAGATAGGCAAGTAGCGTTTTAATACGAACAAATCGACACAGAGCACGGAGGCATTAGTGGCTCCAACTTAAAACTATAATATATAATTTTCTATATAATATTCTCTCGTATTCTTAGCATTGTATTGTATGTATGTATATTTGATACATGAATGTAGTTTTGTACGGAGTTTCCATTAAACTTAAAAAGTAAACAATTAATTTACATACACAGAAATTCATAAGTGAGCATACGTTCGAAAACACGCACCGACACTACATTCTGCGGCTGCTTGTAGCCAAGCACGAGGAACATACGTAACAGACAGACACGCTGACAGAGCGTCAGAAAACGACAGAGGGGGGCAGTTATGAAGTATTTAAGAATTCCGAAGGCGCACGAAATTCGTTTTAACGCGCCTCTGTGTATCAGTTTCAGTGGCGCACAAAATCATTTACATGCATCCAACAATGCGGGTGGAGAGGGGCAGATTGTGGCTTTGAAATGTTGAAATTGAATTTGGTTAGCTGGCTGCCGCATTTGGCACTGAAAGGTTGCCGCTTTGCTGCTCCGAGCCGAGTCGATTGAGGAGCGCACCCTTTATGGAAGGCGGATCCAGTGCACGGCTTCGCAAATGTTCCACTGTATGTTGTTGCTGCGAAAGTTTAGCATTTTCAAATAACTAACGTGTAGCTGCTGAAATTTTGATTTTGTACAACAAGTGTTGCCGTCTTACGCGCAAAGGGTGGACACAATATCGGCCGGCCCAGTCGAACCCAAACAGTTATTTGATGTATAATATATCTGATTTCAAGAAGAGGAAGAAAAAAAGCACACCAAACGACAGATTGTGTTGCTGCGGGGCAGGTCGTCTTAATTGTAGGTTTGTATGTATTTCTCAATTGCAATGATGGCTTGAAGCAACAACAAAACATATATTGAATCACAATGCTTTGGACGTAAACAAATTTCAAACTAAGTACATCTGGTGAATGGACAGGCGACGTGTAGGCGCGCGAATATGTTTCTTACAGATACGCGTCAACGCAGCCGCGGCTGAAGCTTGATTTGCTGGTTTGTTGTTGTGTTTGTGTGCCTTCGCAAACGTGTCTAACGCACAGAGTGCGCCAAGGCGCTGCTGCCGCGGTGTTCGTTCGTACAGCAACTTCACTTATTAAAGTTTTATGTGCGCAAAATTAATTTCTCACTTTGCACCAACGCCGGCATCGCCATTCCAAAGCGACTTGCAGCTGGCGCTGCATGCCTAAGGCTGTGTGTGTGTGTGTGTATGTGTGTGGCTATGTCTTTCACTGCTCGGGACACCGTCGCTGACCAACCAAACCAGTTCAATTGGACGGGGACGCATTGAGGTGGCGGCTGTCATATGCACATCAGCGTTGAAAAGCCGCTGGACAGGTTTCGACTACTCAGCACTCGCCTCAAAACTCTGCAAACTGCACTGATGTCTGGTGTTGCCGAGCCCACAGGTGACTCTCGTCGCTTATTTTTGGCGAATGCTCGTTGCTTCTGCTTTTTTCCCTCTTTCTCCTATCAACTGCAGTGTTCTTGCCGCGTTCGCAGCCGCTACTGGCACGAAGAAGCGCCTATTCGTACTCTTCTGCCTTTGCCTTTGTTTGTGGTGTCTGTGGCAAAATTGCTGCGGCAAATATGCGGCCACTTCGGCAACAGCAGTTATGCAGTTTCTATTAAAATCCACAACTGCATCGGTGTGCGTACGCGCGTGTGTATCTATGAGTTGGTAACATTTCGGCTTGGCCCGGCATAAGTCAGCCGCAGCCGGTTTTTGTGTTTTCGGTAGCGGCTTAAATGCATTTTTATTGCTTTCGTTTATGGCAACGGTTCTGGTCTTTCGATTGCCTTCGTTTGTTGGTGCATTCTTTTATGGTTTGCAGTTGTGTTCGCGGCACGACTTCCTGCTTGACAACTCACATTGGCCAATAAAACTGGCCTCAACCCGCAATCCTTGCTTACAAACGAGCAAAATGGCTGCAGTTGGTCCAAACGGGATAAAAGAGGGTTTGAAAATATTCGGATGCCAACACCCGGTTCAGATGATGGCTGAGCTCGGGCTGATGTCTTTTCAAATTTCAAGAGATTAATGCTTAAACTGATAATAGTGACGTTTATCTTTTTCGTACTTACTGAAAGTCAACTTGTTTTGCAAAATTCTCGACATTTCAAGATCAGTTCAGTTATCAATCGTTCATACTCGACACACAGATTTACAGTGTAACCATTCCAGTGTGGCGGTTTTCTACATCTTATTAAAATATTCTTACAAAATTATTGCCAAACATGACTTATGGCATGAGCGCACAACTGACTGACGAAAAGCTAACCACAACTTTTGATCAAAAGGCTGGAAAAAGTTCAAAAGTTCAAAAAGGTTCGTCGATTTATGGCGGAATTTGAACGTGGCGTCGCTGGAAGCTGTTTCTCTGGGTTACGTGCGTCTAGATGTGGTCAGTTGCGGCATTTAATCAACCAGTTTAACAGCCGATTTGCTTCGTTCAAGTCTCCGCAGCTAATTTATGTATTTAATTTGCATTTTTATGCGACATTTTATATTCGGCCAAATGTGGCGTTTTATAACTCATTTAATTTGTGGACGTTTCTGTTGCATTCTTTTATTTTAATTGCTCGATTCATGTGTGCCACGAATTTCTATGGATTACACGAAATTTATTTCAAGTGGAATTTGCAGAATTTACAAACATTTTGTTTGTATGCAATGCAATACATAGAGAATTAATTGGTTAGTTGGCGCACTGGCAGAATTTAGCATTAAATGTGGCTTAAAACGCGCAGTCATGTGACTGTGGGTGGCAACACTGGCACATTGCAAGCAAGTGAGGCGAAATAAATGCACAATTTTAACGCGGCTTAGTGGTGTTGTATTGGTTGCCGTCCGGTTCTCACTGGCCATAAGTAAACCGTTCCGTCAGTGGAATAATCCGAGAGTAAATGTAACAAAAACGAAACTTATAATATTGAGACTTGAAACTTGAGTCTTAAATAAACTAAAGGGTACAAATATTCTGACTGCGAACAACTCAATCGACAACGAGAATTTGAAAAGGTTTTATTTTGAAAAATCCGAACAATAGTTTCGGCCCCTGTCGTGGTAACTTGACAAACCAATCTTGACGCGGCCGCATGATCAAATTAAGCTCAATTTGTAGCACGCGGCTCCGACTAGAAACGGTAGGAGAACGCTGCCAAAACGCTGTTCAGAGAAAGCGGAAATAAATTGAACCAATTTACTTGTTGTCCTACAAGAAGCCAGCACCGATAGCCGCATTCAAAACGGGTTCGTTGCACAAGACACTTTACCCAAGCGCCGGTCAGCGCACAAGCAAAAGCGAAAAGGGCGCTGTAACTGACTAATTAATTTCTTCAGCAGCGAACTCTTAGAAATGTGTGCTCCGCATTCGAAGACGCTACTCATTTGTCAGCAGTGAAATTCGCACGTAGCCCACTGTTGCTCCTTGTAAGACTTCCGTCCGACCCACTGCTGGCCCAGAGTGATGTGCACATGTCGCCGTTGCTGTTGCACATCCTTGTTCGGTGTCCTTGTTGCCTATTGTATTTACCGCTTCCTTGTTGACTCATCAAATGATTTCATTGATTTGGCCATTGTTTGCGTTGGATCATGTGATGTGGAAATTTGATTAACTTGTTGTCCTCTTGACGCGATGGTGGGTTTTTTCGTAAATAGTTCTTTTCTGATTACTTTTGCTTTGCGTGAATGTCATAAATTTCGATATGCTGACTTGACTGGCTTCTGGCGCTTATCGTCAAATGTTGACTTAACCGGTTTTTTGGCGTTGCTGTCTTTTATAGCAAAATAAAATGAAATTGTTGCCAGAGCCTGTATGCGGTGTTGAGTATTTGCTCATAGGTTTCCATAATTGAATTCGGACCATCTGCGACGGTTCCAAGGATGTGGCAGGACTCATATACAACAGCATTTCATTCTTGTGTTTATTTGCGATCATGCGCATGCAACCCTGAGTTTCACAAGAGAACATTGAAATTTATTCCACGGCTTTGGAAAATGTAATTTTTGGGGTAAGTTCTTATTTTTGCCAAGGCAGAGGTCATGCTTCATGATTACTAAATATAACAAAAAATTAAAAAAAAAACTGAACGCATAGAAGAACAGTTATTATAATAAGCAAACGACTTTGACTTTTCACTTTGTGAGTATCTTTCGATTTTGCTCTCCTTATCAGTGACTCCTCAGTGCAACTAGAAACATGGATGACGACAGTTGGTCTCTAAAAGTGCCATAATTTAGTCGACACTCTAATAGAGAACCAACCACTAAACTGTTTCACACCAGGGCAACGAGTATGTTATGCACTCGTGCGTAGCATGTATGTACTTATGTATGTTTGTATATGTGCGAATAATTTCGTTGGAAATTTTTGAGCGAATATTTCTTCGGATACTTTGTGAAAGTTTGCTGTTAAAAAGAAGCTTCGAATTACATAAAATTCTAATTTTCACATCAATTTTCGCATTCAGTCGCAACTTGGCGTTGCAGCTCCTTTACCCCGCAGCGGATAATTTCACTGCCTCAAAATATTATAGAAGGAAGCGGAACTTTTATGCGCAAAACGAAACTGGGCAGACGAAATAAATTTCCTTTTACACAAACTGCAAAGGAAAATTAGGGGTAAAGGCGAAACACAGCGAACAACCCCCTGGAGTATGGCAATGCGGAGACGCGCATTCACCCTTGCGGACGATGCGGGCTGAATGACGACGTGACGACGTGGGGTGCAGCGTGTGGTTGCCGCTGCTTTTGCTAGTCATCGCTTGGCTGTGCATGAGCGCGTGCTGCTGCTGCAATAGAACAAACAACACCGGTTACAAATACATCGAAGCGAATCGGAGACGCAGCAACAACACACCCCAGAAGGTTGGCTGCTCAGTTTGGGATTTGACGCCAACAGCAGCGAAAGCAAGTGAAATGCGCTGCCATGAATGGCACAAACACCTAACGCGAGAGTGGGTTCAGCAGTTGGCAACACTGACAGTGCACCACTACACAGACGTGCGTGCGTTTGTGGAGGGTCACATCAGTTCTTGGCGGCATAGAGCGGCCTCCGGGTCTTCTGCCAAGAGTTTAGGGTTTCAAAATTTCGCTGCAGTGCTGCCAACTGCGGTTTTCGTCTAACGTGAGGGATGACGCACGTGCCTGCCCAACTGCTTGACGCGATGCAAGGTGGTTGCTGTGAGGGGTGGAAACCTCGCCCCATAAACATCATTAAATTCACGCGCGCCGAAATTGCTTGGAAATTCGAATTTAATTTTGCAATATTGTCTACCGGCGGAAACTGGCTGCAGAGAGCTCTGGTCGTGCTGGCTGTGCCGATTGTCACTAAGCCGATAATAAATTCAATATCTGTGGCGAGTTCAATTGGCCTTGATAAGACGATGGGTTTATAAGTTGAAAACTTTGTTGTAAGTTACCTGAGCGCAGCTAACGAAAGCCACTTTTGCCTAGTTTTCGTGTCAACAGATATTTACGCGATCTGTGACGAGTAGGATTTTTAAAAGTCGCAAACAGCGAAACGTTGGTTTGATGTATCCATCTGTCCGGTAGTATGTAAATTTGTAAAGTTTGAGTTGCATGGCAACCTGGAAGACAATTTCAAAGTCAGCAGCTGTAGATTTCATTCAGCAATTACGTGGAATATTTTTCAGCAATAAATAGAGGCAATTTTCAATTACTTTAGTTGGCATTAGACTGCGAGCGCGGCTCTCTGTTTGCGTGTCCTGAAATAAGAGCACCGGACGCCATATGGTTGTCCACAGGCGTTGCACGTGCAACACCGCCAGACTGGCTCGCGTGCGTCGACAATGTGTTGCTGCTGCTGCTTGCCACAGACAGACAGCATCAACAAATACAACGCAAGCGCACTGCGAATGCAAATTTATTCAAGTTTTTATTTGATTCGACAAACAATCGGTCGTGGCGGCAACCCAGTCGGCTGTGGTGCCCGCATAAAGGATCCCTTGGCATCGGCGCGCACTATGCCAACTGCAATAGACGAAATGTGCTTCAAATCTCTAACGATTCAAGGCAAACACTCGAAAGCAGTCGGCAGTGGGTGTGGAGCGGCGGACCCCTTGTTGTGCCGGCGCCGCAGCCGCAGCTCGGGGGTTATGTTTTTCACATTATTGAACACGTTGCCAGAAGGCGCAACGAATAAGGGTGACTGGGCACTGTGCCGGACGACCGTGTGTGTGTGTGTGTGGGCACCACGCGGAAGCTTACTCATTTCTGGAGGGCCAACGGTGCGCAACATTCCCCCTCCGCTTCCCGTATGACTCATTCAGGTGAACGCCAGCAGCCGCAGGCACTCAGCGGTACGTCGTGTGCTCGTCGCAAACATTAGCGGCATTTACAATCTGAGCAAAATAGCACAGACTAATGGTTAAGAAGTGAAGCGCGGTTCGTACGCACTGATGACAGGTGGCCGAACAACTTGGTTCGATTTGTGAAGGCCAACACTTTCTCCTTTCATCTGATTACCCTTTCTCGCTGAGCACTCTCAGTCGCCTTGATCCATGGATCGTTCGCAGAGCAGTGACGTAGTGCGTTGAATACGATTTTACGAGGACAATGACATCAGCGACCACCATTCGGCGCAATTCTTCAGTCAATTCTGGCAGACGGTCACATATGTATGTGTTGGCAGGTGCTTTGGCATTGTGGCTGTGACCGGCCGACAAACGGACTCGCCGCGAAATGTCTGCCAAAAATCAATAATTTTGTTTTGCTTGCTGCGCCGCTCGCGTTCGTGCACTGAACCAATACAAATGCAAATGCCTTGGGGCGCACTGACGACGCACCCTTGGGCGAAGAAAACTGCATTACACGTGCCAAGTGGGAAACACGAAACGTCTGCTCCGAGACAGCCGCGGGGAAGTTCACTGCACCGAACACATGGCGGCGCAAGTTTTAGCTGCCGCCGAAAAGCACAGCTGCGGCCCAAGTCTCGATTTCGTCGCTTTCATTTTCATGTTCGTTTGTTGTCAGCCGTTTCGTGTATGCAATTTTTATGTCAGTCGGTTGATACGTCTGGGTTTGCCCTTTGCTATGTGGTGGTTTTCGTATTTGCACTCCTGCGTACATTCGCTTGGTCTACGGAATGGACGTGACGGCAAAAGTAGCTTCGGCTATTGACTTGAGCGCACACACTCCTTTTCTCCAAACAAACAAGCGAACTTCGATAGGACCGGGCTGAAACGGAGGAGGCGTAGAGAGTTTTTTTTAATGCGAATGCCAAGTGCCACCCGCATCAAATGTTTGTGCTAAAAATATTTAAAAATCATATACTCAAACCACTTTCAACGTAATTTTATTACGTTCATTTTAAATGTTTTGGTTTTTTTTGTTCTTATCAAGCAAAAAAGCTATTGCATGCATTCTGCAAGTACTTATTGTGATTCCGAAATCTTCGCCAATCATGTTAAGGATGTCATCTACAAAATGAAAAGGACACAAGTGACAAATAGCGAAAGGCTGAAGCACGCCACCTACCTTTACCAACTCTGTAATGAGCCATGCACTGAGCTGCGTCCATGTCCATACCAGGAATATCAGCCTGACCAAACGCTTTTCCTGCCTGCCACGCAAGAGTAGCCAACACAGTCACAAATACAATCGAAACCACCTTCCTCATAGCTCAGGCAAATCGAGGTGACGGATGAATGAATGACGGCGTTTAGAAAGTCGCAGTTCAACTGCCCGACTGAAGGTAAGGTAAGGTGCAATCAGCTCGTGTTATTGGCAGTCGGGCGCCACTAACAGTAACCGTTAATAGATTCGTTTCACTGCCTGCAGCGATAATGTCACGTTGCGCGTGAATTTTGCACGAACTGGTAGCGGAGCGCAGTATGATTTTTGGCCGAAAAATGTGACACTGTTATGAGAGCACCAGCTGATTATCTGCTGGGCCAAAAGATATTGTTGGGTCAACTCAAAATGATTAGCAGCAAGGTGTGAAAAGTGGCCTGGCTACTGCCAACATTACAATCGCGATGAATAACACCGTGCGCCAAAAATAAAAAAAAATGTTCACACCGGAAAAAATCCATATGAGCGTGAAACTAGAGACCAAACATAGTAATACTGCGTATTCAGTTTCTCATTTCTACATTTCCTTTTAAAAGGACTTCAAAATTTTAAAGGGGTTAAAAAATAAAAAAAAAATAAAAAATACTTAACCTCGTTAGAATATAGCGAAATGTATATCAAATGAAAGAAGAGAGGCTCAAGAATATAAATAGAATTGATTTTTTATGTATTTGTAAAAATGGGAATGAAAAAGGTGCCTTGAAAATTATAATCCTTTATTTCCTTGAAAATTTATGTAGAATTTTCTTGAAAAGTAAGTTTGTTAAACCCCAAAATCTCCTTGATCATGTGTTAAAATTTCATTACTCTAACTTTATTGGTTCGAAAGTTATTAAAAAAAAAAGCGGAAGCTCCAATTCTAATGAAGTACAAAAATTCGAATTGATTTGAGTATCAGTATTGTAAATAATAAAAAGATACAAAACCAATGAAGCAAAAATAATGAAAATGAGTAATGAGTATGCAGGATTACTAAACCAACCAGACCAAATTCACATTTCCCGGTGTAAACAATGCTGTCGCACGGTGTAATTGTCACTGTCCACATGGGCCTGAATGGCAAGTTTTATATTGTTTGTGCGGAGTACTTAGCTTTGGACAAATTCTTGTGGGTGTTCAGTGCAATGCCAGCCGCAGGTTTTCTCTTCCCTCGGTTTGTAGTTGCACGATCCCAAATACGAATCACAAACGCTGAAAATTAACAACCGAGCGTATCGAGGCGAGATATGATAGAATGATGGAATGCGGTCGCGTCGTGTCGCGCCATGGCTATCCTGATGGCGCCGCACGTGCTCGGTAATGTTCGTCCCAGACTCCCATTACTCGTAAGCTGAGTGAGGCGAATGAAATTACGAGACATTGCGTTTACATTAATTTCTTGTAAATTTAGGTCAACTACTGTGCAGAATATGTAAACTATCTAAAACCCTATTTATACATTGACACTGCTGGGACCCGAAGTTGACATCACCAACGTTCGTGCGAAGCATAATGATTTTTTTCAAGCTGCGACTGCTGCAAGTGGTCACATTCTCATTGCATATATCGGCGGGACCAGCATCCGTAAGATGTGAGGCTTTAATTATTTGTATTTATTGTAATTTTATTTTGTATCGCTCTTCTTAACCATAGATCATGAACCTTATTTTTACAATGCTTATTGCAAACCTACAAGAATTTGCTTCCCTGAAAAGTGCATTTCGAAAATATCAGTCATGTAGAAAAGGTTTATATTTGTTGGTCAATTACAAAGCGTTACGTTGTAGAAAGCAGCCTTTTGGAGTAACGATTTGTCCACTTTTGAGCTTGCAACGCCAATCCATAATGGTTCAAGCAGCTCCTGTACTCGGCGTCGGTTCTTTTTTTTCTTTCTTTTTGCTCTTAAGTTGAAGTGATGCGTATATTCGGCAAGTAGAAATTGTAACCGCTCCCATATCCTCGGGCACCATTTCTATTAGATCATCTGAAAAGTGGAAAGAAAAGCTTGTACGCATCGAAACTAGAACCGCGTTTCACTTACCTTCGGTAATTTTGTATAACGCCAGGCAGCAACCTGCGGCCGCATCATAAAGCTTTTTTGAAGAAGGTTGGCCGTGCGACCATTGCAAAATCATCAACACAGTCACAAGCACAATCGTAATTGACTTTTTCATGATTTTGACGAGTGGTCGCTCTGTTGGCGGACTGCAGGCAAAATGTGACTGGCACAAACAGCTCGTGTACGAAGTACTTTAAAGACGGCCGTGGCGTCGCAAGTAGTTACCGTTAATAGATTCGTTCTACTGCCTGTAGTGACGCTGGCACGTTGCGCGTGAAATTTGCAGGCAAAAGTGACGTAGTTGTAACTAAAACATACCATAGCACAGAAACATTTCGTTAGTTAAGGGGGGAAGGGGGTAAGGGTTTACACTTTCAAAAAATCGATTTTTGTTTTGTCTTATCTTATTGTTAAACATTTCAAGAATATATTCTCAAAATTTTAAGTCGATCGGAGCAAAACTCTTGAAGTTATGGTCTATAGTTAGTCCCCTGTCCTTTAGTGCATTATTCTCTTCTATTGTTCTGGTCTCAAAACTACTTTTTCAAAGTCCGTGATCACTGTCATTTAAAAACTACTAAACCGATTCATTTGAAACTTGGTACACATTTTCTACATATAAAATACCTCCCCCCAACGTTTAGTAAACTATTTTGTTTTTGTACATTAAGGGGGTTTTCCACCCACAAAATGGCGGTATTTTTCGTGGAAAATAGCAGTTTACACTTTAGATGGCCACCAAAAAATGAAAACAAAAAATCGGAGAACGTTGGGGGAGCGTTTGATAATACTTTGACTAAATTTTAATGGTTTTTGATTTCAGATAATTTCCGACCGAAATACAGTGATCACCGCAAATTTTATTTTTTCAAAGACGTTCTGGGACAAGCTCTGTCACCGGCTTGTTTTGTAATATTTCTGCATGAAAAAATTACAGAATATTGTTAAAAGTATGCTTAATAATGTACAAAAGGTTTAAATAAATTTGATCAATCCATACTTAAAAAAAAATTCATCAAAAAAGTGTTTTTTTTACGCTGAAACCCTTAACCCCCTTAAAGCACTTCGCTTGGTCGCACTGATATAATTGCTGCTGTGGCTTCGCAAAGCGCTCTTGGTCGAGTCCTGCAATTGCTGTCACAGCTCGCACCGTAAATCTCCATCATATCCAATTCGAACTCGAAGTTGGAATTAATACTTCACACCTGCCCGTAATAAAGCTGAATGGATTCGCAGGTGTTGCGCCCAAAAGTATGTCTCTACTTGAATGCCTTAATGGATTTCACTTGCAGCCAATCGGGAAATTGTCAACATAATTTACCGAACTTAATTTATAGCAATGTGTATTCTCGACACACACACACATGCATTCACCAACACACTAAGAATGCTACTCAAGCAAAAATTGAAATTAACTGCGCAACTGTCGCATTGGCAAACTGCAAATCACGATCTGTGAATCTATGCACAATCACCCATAAGTATGTATATGCATAAATACATACATGCATACCTTACACTTTGTTTGCATTGTTGTTGCTGTCGTGTTCGATAGCATATTTTTAAATGAATGGATTTTAACGTCGCCGTGCGTCACACTGAACACTTGAATTAATTGCATGGACCGGCGCACCTGCCCATTTTATTGTTTACTGTTTTTATTCAACATATCAGCAACTGCGGTGAAATCCCGACCATAAATAAATATTGTTGAAAGCCAGCAACAATATGTAAATAAATGCGGTCGATTAATGAACCATTTCACAAATGTCATTAGTGACAGATTGGCAAAATGGTGAGATGCCGGTGCCTGCACGTTTTTGTACTATTGTGCGAAAATGAGCGACAGCGACCAATATTTTCGAATCTGAATGTCAAGCCACCAAATATATGGTTGCTCTATATATATACATATGTACTTATGTATTCAATATTAATCAATATGACGTCCCTAAACCTTCCTGAATTTAGGGAAATTGTATTCTTTCTGTTCCTTTCTTGAAGTGCAGCACGTTCGGAAAGCAATTGGCTATGTATGTACATACAGTTGCGGTCAAAATAATAGTAGTACGCGTACAACGAAAAGAAAATGAAGAAAAAATAATCTGCTTTTTTTACAAATATTTATTTTGTATTTTTTTTAACAAGTTATATGTGTTAACAATGCAATCATAAAAGAAAACTTAAGAATTAAACTCAGTTTGGTTTGATTTAAATTAAATGCGTCAAAAGCTCCAAAATATGGACGGTCAAAAAAATAGTAGTTCGCTTTACTTTCATAAAAATTAAGCAACAATTGTGTTTCATTTTAAAAGATTTTGTGGTTAAATAGTAATAACGAAATGTTTCTTCAAATTAGTATTTAGTTGCGTGACTGTTGTTTGGCTATTACTGCAGCACAGAGCCGATGCATTGAAATAACCAAATTTTCATATCTTTCTCTAGGGGCGTGGTCTACTGCTTTTCAAAGTTGATTATTATTTAAAAGATTATTGTGAGCAACTGCTCTCTTCACGTCACACCACAAATTTTTAATTATATTGAAGTCTGGTGATTGTGCGAGCCATTCCATAATCCTAATCCTGCTCTTGCGAAGCCCCTTTCGTGCGACCTTGCTTGTATGCTTTCGGTTATAATCCTGTTGGAAGATCCAAAGCATTGGCGTTTTTTCACGGACATACGGTGGCACGATTTCCCGCAAGATTCGTACACATACACATCGATCCATCGTTTTCTTGATCAAATAAATAGCGCCACCTTCATAAAACGTAAGACATGCTCAATAAATAAATGCATGTCTTACGTTTTATGGAGGTGGCGCTATTTATTTGACATACGGTGGCACGATTTCCCGCAAGATTCGTACACATACACATCGATCCATCGTTTTCTTGATCAAATAAATAGCGCCACCTCCATAAAACGTAAGACATGCTGAATAAATAAATGGATGTACTACGTTTTATGGAGGTGGCGCTATTTATTTGATCAAGAAAACGATGGATCGATGTGTATGTGTACGAATCTTGCGGGAAATCGTGCCACCGTATGTCCGTGAAAAAACGCCAATGCTTTGGATCTTCCAACAGGATTATAACCGACAGCATACAAGAAAGGTCGCACGAAAGGGGCTTCGCAAGAGCAGGATTAGGGTTATGGAATGGCTCGCACAATCACCAGACTTCAATATAATTAAAAATTTGTGGTGTGACGTGAAGAGAGCAGTTGCTCACAATAATCTTTTAAATAAAAATCAACTTTGAGAAGCAGTAGACCACGCCCCTAGAGAAAGATATGAAAATTTGGTTATTTCAATGCATCGGCTCTGTGCTGCAGTAATAGCCAAACAACAGTCACGCAACTAAATACTAATTTGAAGAAACATTTCGTTATTACTATTTAACCACAAAATCTTTTAAAATGAAACACAATTGTTGCTTAATTTTTATGAAAGTAAAGCGAACTACTATTTTTTTGACCGTCCATATTTTGGAGCTTTTGACGCATTTAATTTAAATCAACCCAAACTGAGTTTAATTCTTAAGTTTTCTTTTATGATTGCATTGTTAACACATATAACTTGTTAAAAAAAATACAAAATAAATATTTGTAAAAAAAGCAGATTATTTTTTCCTAATTTTCTTTTCGTTGTATGCGTACTACTATTATTTTGACCGCAGCTGTACATATGTGTGTGATTATCAGCAAAGACTTTCGCAAGTAGACGACGTCTCATGCTGAATACTTACTGCGATCCGAACGCGACTCACCGCCAAACACAGACACGAATAAATATGCATACAACTGTCACAGAGAGTGTAGGACACCGGCTATCCATATAACGTGACTCGCTGGGCATCCCTCAGGTTTACGAATATGTCACGTTTCGTACATAAAATTACGTAACGACCCCGAAGCACCAATCTGCCAGTTCTTTGCTTATTGAACCAAAAATACCAAAATAAGCACTTTGTATTTAAATATCGGTACGAAACGAAAACGGTGCGATGAATGCGGCCGCCATTGAACTAAATTATGCATTTTGTTGAAACGTCATACATTTTTGGCGCTTAACCTCAATTCGGCATAACACATGAAAGGGGTAACAAAAAATGCATAATATATGGGTATACGTATATATATACTTATAGCGCGCAAATAAAATCAAAAACAAAAATACCTATTTAAATTATTGACATTTTCATTTATTATCATTTATTTATGAATCGAATACATTTGTATTTAATTGATTCGGAGGCATTAACTAGTTGATGCAATATATGAACATGTGTCATTGTGCGGAAGTGACGACAGATTAATGGAAAATTTTTATTTGTTACAGTTATGCAAATGTAGTCGATTAACTGTCACACAACAACATAATCGGTGCTTCCTTCGATCTCATTACAACAAACACAAAATTCGCTTGCTTACGTTGATTCCTGTTGGCTCAATTAGTAGGAACACAAGCTTTTCACTGTAGCCCCCAGAATTCTGAACCTGACTTTTGTCATTCGAAAAATAATGTTGTTTCGATCATTATTGAGGCTGTCTAGGAAATTGTGTCTAGTAAATTACAAAACACTTACTCAAACTACTTCGGTCAAACTGAGCACTTGACAGCTTCGCTCACGATCACAGCGATGACACAGAGACTCCAGCTTCGAGACCTCAGTTTGTTTTGTTCACAGTGATTCACTTTGGTTTCGTTCCTGTTTTTGTGTGCAGCATCACCGGCTGAAACGACTTTGCCTTTAATACGTTCGATCGGGAAAACCTACAATCGGAACAACAACTGTCCAAGTAGTTGAGTGAAAGTGCGGCATGAACAGAGTTGGTGCTCGGATTGATTTTTCGTGGATTACAAATTTTCCAGTCTCAATTAGGAACAAAATATTTGAACAAATGTTTAGTTTAGTATTTGTGTAGCAAAAATACGAAAACAGACAAGCAGGCGGAAAGAAATGGCTTTCGCTTTTGTTTTTCTCAATATGTCTGTCCATTATAGAGTGCGGAAATGTAAAAGAAATGGATAATGGAACTAATGTTTAGAATAAATAATTATAACAAATATGACAGCAAGACGAACAGTTGCGAGTCCATGGGTTGTTTGCTCCCGTCGCAGTATGCCAAAGCTTCACATTCACGTCATCAAAGGCAGCAACGCATCCAATAAATATAGCAATGTAAAAAAAACATACATATGTACGTAAATTTGGATCATCCTGTAAGCGATATCATATTCTCGTATTGACCGGATCCACTGGTGTCCAACTTGACTGCTGCAAAACAGAATCGGGTTGAGGCATGGGTCAGTCAGTCAGTGGAGTTGTCATCTTCAGAATTCTACACGTCATAACTACACAAAGTTGTAACCCGACTTAAAAAAAGGCTTGAAATATACATATATAATCATGGCAAAAGACGTTCTGGAGAGTGTATTGCTTTGTTTTCTGAAAATTGTGAAAATTATTTCCAAAAACGTGGCAACCCAATGCGTATTGATTGCCATTCGAAAATTTTTTGAATTAAGTGTGTCGAAAACCAAAGCAGCACTTCGAGGCGTTTGCCCTGTTGTGGTCAGGCTGCCCACCGTCGCCATCCTTTAATTCGTCCACATATAAGTCAGTGCGGGCGAGCGCGGCTGAAGATTAACGGCGTGTCCAAGTGTGACACAATGACTGAGAACACAAACAAATTTCAATAATGTGATTTGCCCTTTTTTCCCTCTCCGACACCAGCTGCCACCGGTAGTGCGGTCTGCGCAGTATTCGCTGTCTATTTGCTGAAGGGACCAACTGCAAGGGTTGCCAGCTGTGTGCGTTACGATTGGTTGGCGTTCAGTCATTTGTACAATATTTGGCAAGCAACGGCACGGTCGAGTCTTGCTGTTATCTTTGTTGTTATAGGCATCAATGTATCCGCATTTCGTTTGAAAATTTGCATAAACTTAGCGCTGCTTATGTCTACACTCACATACATATTTGTGGCATACAATCTGCACAGAGTGCCAAAACAGGCTGAGAACTAATGCAGCTGGTCTCTGTTGCTCTTGTTGCTGGATAGGACTTTGCCTTGGCACTGTACCTAGCACGCCTGTCTGTCCGGTCTGTTTGCGCTCGACTCCGCTTTGAAGTCTTTGGTAGTGAGGTGCTAAGAAAGATTCGTCTTGGCTTGTTGGCACTACAGGATCTAAAAATAGTTTAGTTCCCAGTAGTGTCCTTGAAAATGTGTATATTTAGATTCTTAAATTTCCAAAAGAGCGGTTTTAAAAACATCATCGCTGCTTTTGTCCAATGGGAAAAAATAAATGTTAGTATGTACTCAATGCACCTAATCAGCATTAACGCCGATTAAAGAAATTGAACTATGAGTGCGACAATCAAAGTTATTAACTGAGGTTCGCTGTAGAGATTTTGAAGCTGAATTAACTGAAACATGCTGAATTAAGCACCGAATTAAGCACGTCGAGGCGCGTCCGACCCAACTTGCCGCTGGCATTGTTGCCGTTGCCGGCGAAATGATGGCATTCAAGTCGAAAAAATGTGTTTATGCGCCAAGGTACGTGCGTGTAACTATTAAAATTAATGAAGTTAAAGTTGTAAATGAATAGCTGGCAGCCTGGGTCGAAGGAGGAGTGGGAAACGTGAATGGCCGTTAACATTGCGGCCGTGTTTAGTTTCTTTTGTTGGCGCCTTCAATGTACCATGTTCCACCGACTCTAGCACAGCAACTACCAACAAAACATAAACAATGTAGAAGAAATCTTTACACTATCTGCCGAAAGGCGGCAAACTGCTGCCAACAATTGCATGGAAATGAGCATTCGACGGACTGAGTGCGAGCAATGGAAATCTTGGAGGAACAAAAACGTTTCTAACGCACCGAAAGCGGCATCATTAGCGACATGATCGGTAGCCAGCCACAACACACGTTGTGCGAGCCCGTCGCTGGGTCACTGACCACCGACAGGCCGTCTTCTTCTGGCTTGATGTGAAACGCACATCGGGCGATGTGCTGCGCCTCAGCCCCCCGAAGCGATGCACAGTAAGACTGACTTCTCTGTTCGCTACTTCGTTGCTGTTGCTGTGCTGCTGGTGCTGCCAGTTGATGGTATTCGGCTTTTTTTCTCCTCTGCTTCGCTCACTGGTTGCGTTGTTGCCAGTGACGTACGTTCATACATACATATTTAATCATAATTATTTTCATACTCTGCGCCACAGCGAGAACAGCAAAAGTGCCGGCCAAATGCCACTTGCCACTTTAATCGCCACAAAGTTAGGCTCGACGTTTATTGCCCGCTTCTTTCGTAGAAACGTTGTACTTGTATATTCTTGGAAAATTTTTGTTTCCTCTTTTGCATGAATTGTCGGGTTGTCAATAGAGTTCAGAATTTCAATTTTGTGTTTTGTGTATATTAAAAAAAAAATAATAATTCACAAAATGGTTGCTGAGCAGCACCGAAAAATCCTTCTCTTTCTTTCTCCATAGATCTTCGAAAGAATTCACCTCCTAAAAGGGCCCGTTGGCTGCCGGTAACCCATTCTTAACCCAATAGCTCGATTATTCAATTTGAATATGAAAAATAGGAATCATAAATGATTCCTGTTTAAAAACAACTGCTGCATTTCTGCGACCAACAATCACAAAAGGCCAGAAACACTCATCGCCTCATCGAATATTATCCAAGAACTCACAAACGAAACTTTATTTGGCCTTCGGGTCAGTGAGTACAATCTAATCCAACCCTGTCCTTTTGTCATTCATATCTCAGCGTTTTCGTCAATTTGCCCGCGGAATTCGTTCTGTGCGTTCGCTCCACTGACAACCGCAGCTCGCCTGGAATTGTCAATATTTCAGCGGTGTTCGCTTTGAGCTGGTCATTTCGGATGTTTGGATATGTACGAAGTGCTGTGACTGCCGTCTGTCTTCTCACAAAGTACCACGCTGCAAATAAGAAGAACAGAGCCATGACATGCTGTCGGCGGTCCAAAATGAAGCATTGATAATTGCAAATGTGGCTGCTGACGTGCGGCAAATTGCATTACTTGCAGACCGCATTCGAGAGTAATGAAAATTGGGGTTTCTTGCGCACGATTTTTGACTTCATAACGAGTGGAAAATGTTGAAGTTGTTTTATTTAAATTATGCTTTATATGCTTTATATATTTTGTATAATTATAAATATTCTTCATTATGATAGAGCAGTGCAGATAAAAAACATGATTAAAAAGTTGAGAAATTTATTCTTCAATATTTGAATTCATATACAGTTCGTCAAGTAAATGTTTGCAAATTTAAAGAAGGTAGAAAATTATTTTGAAAAACTTATAATATAACAGAAATTGCAATATTTTGAAATTATTTTAAAAATATAAATTAATTGAATATCTCATTCTCATATAATATCAAAGAAATGTCTATTTGATTCGCGTATTGAAGGGCAAATTGATTTGAAAGGACAACCCAGAAAACTACGGCGCCAAATTTTCAATGCAATCTTGGTTTTGAAAGAAGACGAATTTTTTGACAGTTTGAAATATAGCTCCATTCCTTTTTTGTTTTTTTACACTGTTTTCGCGTATCAAATAGACATTACTAATAATAAATATTAAAAAATTCAAAATATTGCAATGTCTGTTATATTTATAAGCTTTCCAAAATAATGTATCTACCATTTTTAAGTTTGCAAACATTTATTTGACAAACTGTATCTTTTACAAAGTCTCTGTGTCAGAGATACCAAATGTGGGACAGAAATGCTCAGTTCAGAATGCAGTTTAAATGTGCACATAAAATTATTTCCATATGACAAAATTGTCGCACAAGTGCAAATAACTTTTGTGGATAATATTTGGTTGGATGGCTTCACTTATTTCAGCATGTTTCATGGCAATTTTTTTTGTTGATTTTGCTAGCTGGTTATTTGTTATTTAATTGAATTGTTTCTGTTATTTTAAACGAATGAATGTTTCATTGCGTTGGCATAATTTACAGCGCCAATGAAATCCGAATATTGTGTTATTTTTCCTTTTGAAATCAATTATGGAATTCACAGTTTGCGGGAAAATTTATTTCGGGCAATTTTCCCTAAAAATAAACGATCTAACTGTGAGCACCCCATTGTATATCTTTCAAACAATTGTGGAAAATTTTTCAAAATAAAAATGCCTCGCTCAAATGGCAAACAAACGTTGAACATCAAATAAAGAAATCGTCCCGATAGTAGCATAAAGTACTCAAAAAAATTCGCTCCGGAGATTGTGTGAAAAAATTCATTTGACTTTGTTTTTTGCCTATTTCAAAAAACATGCTCGGCAGCATGATGCAATTATTAAAGGTGATGTACGTTGTGACAGCCGAGTTTTGACACTCCCTTAGCTCAGTGCTGTATTTCAGAAGCAGGGGTAATGGGGAATAAATTGAGGCCTTTTCATGAAAAGGTATTTAAAAAAGTAGTATTTAATGCGTGTTAAACTGCCTAAAAGGAGGAAAATCCATTATTAGAATTTAACATATAGGAAGAAATCTTGACCCTTAAATGCCCGAGGATACTGATTTTGATTAAAAACTAAATATAAGTAAAAAAAAATGATGTGCGGAAGGTCAAAATATATAAGAAAGTTATTCAAAAAAATGTTACCATCAGAATGCTTTTGGGTGGGTTCGGATAATTTACAACGATTTAAGAGGTTTAAATGATTATATCTTTAAAGATACCGTAATCTTGAAAACAAAAAATGGTAATAATTTCTAGTTTGAAAAGAAAAGAAATGCAAATATTTTTTGTTGATTTTATTTTTCATACAATTTAAATATTATGTGCGAAAGTGCATTCGGCATTTAAAAAATGCAACAAGACGGTAGCGCGCGCTCGGCCTGGGCTTGAACGATTTGCAGTATCTGTATGTAGAATCGAGGACGTCTACGACGGGTGCCCGGCCCATGACGTTAAAATCGTCCTCGGGACTTCAATGCAAAGGTCGGGCGAGAAGGTATATTTATTCCCACAGTCGGGCAGTTCAGCCTCCATACGACCACCACGAACAACGGTCTGAGGCTGATCGATTTCTGAGGAAATTGAGGAGTGCAGGTGCAGGAATGACGCCCGAAAATGCATCCAAAAAGTTAAGCGTCTCACGGAAGGCTTAAGCCCGGGGCATCTTCTTGCAGAGATGAAAACGGGGATCTGGTTACGGATGCGCAGGGTGTACTGGGGTTGTGGAAGGAGCACTACACCAAGCTGCTCGCAGGTGACGATGGGTTGTTCCCAGTGGTGAAAATGTCTAGATGGAACCAATCGACGACGACGGTGTGGATGTGCCACCGCGAATAAACATCCAGCGGCTACGCTGGCTCGGTCATGTCGACGGTCATGACGAAATTCCGGCGAAAAAGGTGTTCGATGCGATGGTTGGAGGTCGGCGGCGAAGAGGGAGGCCGTGTCTCCGGTGGAAGGACCAAGTTGAAGAGGCCCCGTCATCTCTTGGTGTTACCAACTGGAGAAGGCGAGCGCAAAGCAGAGGCGCCTGAAGAGAAGTTTTGCCGTAACCCGATCACGGGTTGTTATGGCCAGTGGCTGCAGCGGGTGGGAATTGCAGTTGTTGTTGTTTGTGTAGCTGAATTAGCCGCCAGTCTCCACGTAGTGGATGGTAAAATTATTAAATATACCGAAATTCGCGCGCTTTAAATTCAAATACAACGAAAATATATTTGAATTTCAACGAAAAGAATCAAAACAAACAGCGTGAAATGGTTCAGTAATACCCACCTTTTGTTTTTAGAGAATGTTACTATTTGTAAGTACTTTTTTCAAATTTTCTTCTAAATAAAAAAGAACTTTTTCAAAGAAGCATTACTGATTTGCTAAGGGAGCCAACATTGTCAAATTAGAACGAGACGGCTGCCTACGTACATCACCTTTAATAATTGCATCATGCTCGGCAGTGCGGCAAATTTTGAAATTACCGGTATCTCTGTTTTTCATGCAAAGCAAAAACAATTGAGATACGATATGGGAAAATTCGGGAAAATTGCCAGGTGGGAAATTTAACATACTAGATACCGCTGAACTGTGAACACCATAAATATTTCTGTTTAAAGTTTGTAAAGGTGCAATTTAACCGTTTTGACGAGGTATTCAACCGGAAACAATCAACTCTGCACTATCAATTATTGAAAAAGGAAACAACGAACTACACTCCTGCCACTGGCTATGGACAACATATTGATAGTCTATCAGACTGAATTGGTTGGTACAGCTGGATTGCCGTAGAACTTTTCGTTAATCCAAGTCAGAAACCCATTCAGATTCTTAGTTGCTTGAAATTACGAGAAACTCACAGACACAAACCTCGCGGAAAACACTCTCCATTAGGGTAACAAAAAGTTCGCAATAGTCGCCTACGTAATCTCGCCATGATGCCATACAAAGTCCTCAAACAATCCCTGAGCATTTGCTCTTGCAACAGTGGCCGTATTTGAAAAAAATGGAATATACAACAAATTGGTTGTATTATAAGGAATCGACTGAACACAGCGACTCGAGCAGGCAGGCAAATCTTCTGCTGGCGTGTTGCCAGAGCGCCGTTTTGGTATTTGTTGTTAAAGTAGTGGCATTCACTTGGACGTTTGATGTGCGTATGCGATGGAAAACCACTCGTTAAATTGGCAATTTCATTAAAGTGGTGCGAGCCTTAACTACAAAATGGCCGTCAGCTGCATAGGTAAGTCGGCTGAGCCGTGATAGCTTCCTCACCGAACGGCTTTTGATGTCAGTGTGCACGACGATCGACCAAAACAGGCGAAGCAGCTGCGAGTAATGAGCGCCTAGCCGACGTGTGATATGCGCACAAACGTGTTCGTCTGTCTGTCTGTATGTATGCGTGCATGGTCGCATATGCGTACGCTGCATGTCGGATATTTAGCTGCGTTGCGCTTTGCTGTTACCGTCAATAAGTTGCAAGCAAGACATTGCTGCAAGCAATTTGAAACCAGTAAAAAAGAAAAAAGAAATTTCGCTCAATCTTTGCCGACTTGCTGCATAGGTGAAAATGTTACAGTTGCTGGTTATAGTTGCTTTTTTGCTTAGATTTCGAGAAACTACTATCTTTCCACCTAATTGGGCCACTTACTGCTCGCCTCAATCGATGCTGCGTCAAACTGCTGCAGTTTGTGTTACAAAAAAGCAATGCAAAAAATTCCAATTCCAATAGCCGCAAGAAAGCTGCGCGAAAAGTACACTTTGCTCGTGTTCTTGTTGCTGCTGCTGCTGCTGCACTAAATTCCGCTTTTGCTTTTATAAATCTCAGCGCATCGTTTTCGATTGTATTCTCTTGGCTCAGGTTGAGTGCAAAACTCAATTCTTTTTGTATTCTCGGTGCTTTTTGCAATCATTTGAAAAATGCCAACAAAGTCATTTGCAAGAAATTTCTTAACAGAATATAGACACATAGCCAAAACAAACAATATTGTTTGTTCCACGGTAGCTCAGAACGAAGAATTTATAATTTTACAACTATGAATGTTTGAGAAGTTTCCTTGGTCATACTTCTGCGTATCTGACAAATCATTTCATTTAGACAAGTTCACTCAGAGTCCTGCGCAGGGGTTAAAGAATTTGAGCTTTCATTAAGCGAGGTTTCGTTTCTTTTTGTTTTCTTACTTTTGTTATACTTTTTGAAGCTTTCTTGTAATTTTAAAAGCCAACATTATTTTATTACCGCACACCTTGTGACAACGCAGCTTCTCATTTAGACTCTCCGAGCGTAAGTCTTCATTAGTAAATTCCAATGTTTGTGTGGTTCAGCGTAATTTAAACTCGTTTTATTAAATTTTTGTTGTGATATTTAATTTTGCGTGCACTCCATTTGACTGTCAACTCGTAATGCGTTAATTTACGGGTTTCAAACTCCTCTACTTCTCAGCTGCTTTGCGTTTGGATGTCTCAGCGAAGTGCTGCCGAGTTTATATATATACCATATATATATATATATATTTGCCGCATTCGACATTCTTCCGCCTCATGCAAAAATACTACACGTAAGCTCGGCCAGAAGTGTTGAGCACGTTTTTCCGCAATTCTTTGCTTTATGATAATTTCGTTTCGTCTCTTCGGCCCTTTCACGCTTCCTACTACTGGCACACAGCCAGCAAGGTTCGTTTTCAGTTTAAGCTGCGCTATTTTTATTATTTTTTGTTGTTGCTATTTTCATAGCATCAACAAACAACTGAATGAAATTCTCAGCAGTTTCGCCCAAGTCCGTTTTGGCCACGTTTTTGCCACTCAAGTAAATAGTCGTCGGATTCTTTATTTGCTGCTAAATGTAGTTCATTTTTTCGCATTGCCTTCTGCGGCGTTGGCAATAAATTCGCAACAACAATTGAAAACGGTGCTGAAACCCCAGTCAGTCAGCGTGAAGAATATTCTTAGCGTTGTTGCCCACAACTGAGTGGGGACAATGAAATCCGGCCGCCGTGGTAATAATTCAAACAGAAGAGCGCTGAAAAACCTGAAACGATCGTCTCGGCAGTGTGGTGTGTGGATCTTGGGGGAGTTCGGTACGAACGAATGGTTTGCAGGGGAAAAGCCGGATATACTATTTATGTACCTGAAATGACTCTTTCAACTGACATGGGAACATGATTGCTACTATTTCGACAGCAGGCAGTGCGCCTAGCCACTGAAAAAGCCTCGCACCACTTTGAGTTGACTCGCCGTAAATAACGACTCCAATCAATTTGAGCGCAAAAATAGAGAATGCAATGTGAGTGCACAGGGAAAGAGGCAGTCGAACATGACATTCGAGCACATAAATTACAGGAGCGGCCATAACACGCTGTTCAAATTTTTGGTTAACGAGTGTTGCCACCTGACGGCATCTGTTTTGGCCAATTCGAGACATAAAACTTTTTGCCAAACAAATTGAGTTGCAAAATCGAAATCTGTCAAACATATAGTTTTATATAAATATTACTGCGTATTATCGCCAAAATCTTAGTAAAAACAATTTAGCCTTGCTTGATATTTTGTCTTAAGGTGGACATTGGAGCCAAACCTATTTTTTGCTCAATATTTAAATTTCATATGAGTTCCGACAAAATTGGAATTTTTTACAGCTCACTTGAAATTTTGTTAGTATACCATAGTTTATTGAAATTGAACTACGTTTACTACTTTTGGCTGTAAATTCTTGCTATACGTTGCACTGTGTGACGCGCCGAACCGCAGTCGACACGGCTGCAGCTGGACACCGAAACTGAATTGAGTTGGATTCAATTGAATGCGCGGATAGTATACGAAAATTAATTGTATAAAGAGCGCAAAAAAGTGAACAACCCGGTTGGGTGCTTTGACAGTGTCGCGAGGCCATGCGAAAAGCAGTTCGGCTCGTTGAAATAGATGGCCGAAACGCAACTGGCGCATTTTTTTTACCCAAAAACGAGTTCACACATACACACGTGCGCTCATACATGGATCTGGTGAGTGGCGGCAAGGAAAAAAATTACCGCAACAAAAAATAAAAAAAAATAGAAAATCCTCCATGCATTTGTCGCTTTTCATGTATTAACAGAAAACATTCCCGAATCGGAATGAACTGAGTTTATATCACAACATAAGCCGCCTTTCATTTGCAATTCAAAAAGAAAAGTCACATTGCTGCTGTATTGAAATTGCGAGGATTAATAAAAGAGTTAGGTTAGGTAAAGCAGGTTGTATGTAACACTTTCTGGTTTATCTCTGCCTGGGGTCTAGCTGAAGCCGAGCCCTCTGGTTCCGTACCACAAGTTGAGAAGTTGAGAAGGGGATGCTAGCCACGCGATTGTCTCGCGAACTTGAGTGTCCCAAAAAAACAGCGCTGTCCCGATGTAGCAGTTCGTCAACATTGCCGCACGCGCTGTGCGTAGCGCATTAAAGTAAAGTTTAACTTCTCGAAATGCTACTTTCGAGTTTGCTGTGAAGAACTTGCAGCTCAACAACCAAGCAAAATCCACTGAACACTCAGCAAATTGAACGTGTCCCATTCAACGCCCTCGCCACCACCACATCCGCCTTGCGGATGCACGGAATGTGCGCTCGGCATTTTCACCGACAACTCAGTCGTCGTTTATGCCGCTGGCTCGTGTGTAGGTGCAACATTGTCGCCCGAAAGTGCCAAAGAGCTCGCTTCAATTCACCTGCGCCGTCGTCGTCGCCGCTGTTGCTGCCGCATGCGTCTTGCGTGTTTACACAGCGCGGCTCAATTTTTATGTGGCTGCTGCAAATCCCAAGACTTGTTTGTCCACCATTGGCACCGCTGCAGCGCTGAGCAGCATTTCGAGCACTCGAGGCGTGCGGCTTCTTCTCGCAGCGGCCCAGTGCTACGTCGTCTGCTACTAATGCCTTTATTTAGTAGCATTAGGGTAGCTACTTTTTGCTGAACTTATTTTCTTTTGCGCGACTGTGGCCATTTTCGTCTTTCCAGGTTTTTTTTTAAGGATTTCCGCCATTTGCCAACCGTTCCGCTGGGCATTTTGCAGTTGGCAACTGAAATTCAGCATTTTCCGTTTGAATTTTTTTTGAATGAGCGAGCGAACAGTAGTACACATTATTCGGGATTATGTCTTCCTGAGTTTGTTAAATTATGCGTGACTTTCATTTATAAAAAGCATTATAATAATATTATAAATAAATGCGAAATTTGCAATGAAGTTGGCGCTCAGGCGTCGAACGTGAGTTGGGCTCTGCTAGTTGGATGTGAATTATTGGCAAATTAATTGAATTCAGGTGGATATCATGTTAAAAAAACGCCAAACGAAAATAAGGAAAGACGTGGTAGTGAAAAACATCGTGCTGAGAATTTAATAACGCCAAACAAAATTCTCAAGAAATATGCCCATAGGAAGCCGATCGTCCGATCCTCATTAGGCCGAGAGATCGACATCACGTCGCCTCGGAAAACAATTATCGTATGTTGCATTTAATTTAGTAGCACATAAGGCATCTGTTTTCTCAGGCATCAGCTAAATGTGGAAATCTTTGAGGTACTAGAACTATCCTCTCTGGTGGACGCCGCGGCTTAGTCTGTACAACGTGGCTTCGAATCGCGCTTCAGCCAACACCCGCTGCTTGGTTCTTGGTAAGCAACGCCAAATCTATGCAAACCGGCTGAGACTTATTAAATTAGTGACTCATTCTCATGCTGTAGTTGAATATATAAACACACAATACTTATATAGAGTTAAGATTCTCCTAACAAAGCGTTTGCCGGCTTTTTATGTCTGCAATTATTCAATTTGCGCTTTAAACTCTTCGTTAACGTCGACTGTTGCCTCCCATCATTTCGGCTTTAATCACATGCAATTTACAGATTTCCCTTGCTCATTTGTATATATGTATGTTTAATTAGAAAGGATTTGCTGCTAAGCTCATAATTCGAAGAGCTCAAGTGTTTCCTTGCCATATTTCTTGCTGTTGTTCTTCTTGTCACAAATTGTTTGCATTTATTTTTGTTTTCAAATGTGTTCATTTTTGCGTTGTTCCTTTGACGTATGCAAATAAGTACATATGTATGATTTTATATATAAAAATATTATATATAGGCAGCCATGCAAGCACGTACCGAGCATGGATTGCGGGATGCACTCGAGGTATTCGCCACCCACTCGAGACATGTGTATTTGCAGTGGCAGGACACACGTTCTGACTCATACGGCGTTAGTATGGGGATTTGTATATGTTTGTGTGTGTGGGTGTGTGTCGACGAACGTTCACAAGTCAAATGCCGTGACAAGTAGGCGTGGTTTGGGGGGGATAGACGTTTATGTCAGCCCTTACGTCGTATTTTCTTTTTGTTGGCATTTCATTGCACTCTTGCACACGAACCCTTTCCATAGGGGAACATGGGACAGTGTGGCACTTTCGAGCGATTCGTAGGTATTAAGGAAAAATGCTAACGAATTTAAATTTTATACATTTTCTTTTTATATACAACGTGTGTTTTCTCGGGCCTGCAAAGAGAAATGTTAAATATTCGAAAATTGAAATTTGTCTCACAAAGTGGAATTAATTCTTTTCTTGAACTTTTTACTGCAGCGAGTACATGGTTTCTTCCCTCATTGACGAAAATTCTTCGAGCTCGAATTTTGTCAGAAGACGGCCAACCTATTAAAGTTCTAAAGTAAATGTAACCATCGAGTTCCAAATGGACATGGATGGGTCTTCTAAACTCTTCATAATGAATTTGAAGATCTCGCACGATAAGTGGTCGCCACGTATGAAACCTGCAGGGTTTCTATGTTCCTATTTTTCACTGACGAATGCTATCAACAATACCAGAAAAACGGATCTAATATTTTCTGTTCAGACATTTCAAAAGCAGTGGATGAGTGAAGTGCAGTGGATGAGTTTCATTTGGTGAAAAATTAAAGACTCATAATCAGATACAAATCATCTTTGTATTTTACTATTTAATTTTCGCTCGTGTGGAAGAAATTGGTTAAGGGCAAAGAAACCTAAATAATTCACCTGAATAAGCTTGAATAGAAATTTAATAAGAAGCTGTATTGAACATTTAGGTAATTTGTTATGTAAGGCGTCGAACTAATTCGGTGTTTGGATTTTGTCACTGGCTGCCGTAATTTGCCTCATGTGCCGCAGCTGCTCCGCTCTCCGGTGTCTATGTGTCTGTGTATGTATACAAATGCTATGAACTTCGTATGTGACTTGCGGAGGGTGCAACCATTCATAGTCTAGTTGATTGTTGTTGTTTTTTACCATTGCTCGTAGAAAGAATTTGGCATATTCATATTAAATATTTGTACCTGAATTCGTCATACTGCAACAGTTCCAATGATTCGTTCAAGCTTTGGTAAAGAATGAAGGGAATGAAGCAATAGGAACCCATAGTTACTTCATTGAGTTTAATGTGAATAACATGAAATGTAGTAGGTAGTACGAAATGAAAGCGGGGAAGGACCAAAATCGCCTATTATGTTACATTTATTTAGAATTTTCAAGTTAATTTCATATGGCTTCGACTGAGTTTTATGTGCGCAAAAACATTTGAGATTGTGAGAATTGGATATGAAAAAATACCAGACGTAGAGGTAATTATTTAAGGAATAATACAAATTGTTAATTTTTGATGGGCTGAATGGCTGCTCATGAAACGTAGTGAATATTTAACTTTTCACTTGATGAGCTCCCAACCCATACAAAAGTAATATAAATTGCCGAACAGCTCATAAGAATAAGGAATAAAAAGAATAGAGAATAAAAATTGTTAATTAAAAATTACAAAAACCACAATTATTGACAGATACATGTACAGACGATCAGACGAATTGGCAAAGCTACGCATGGATTGATTTTGGTCGTTATTGATTGTGTTATGGCCGTCAATAATTGTGGCTATACTCAATCAGTGGCTCAATATGATGAGAGCTTTAAATTGTAAATAAAAATACCATACATACAAAAGTTAAAAGTTGTGTATTTAATTGGAAGCAAAGCTCTTGTAGCGCTTATTCCCTTCTTTTTGCCACCATCCATGCTGCCGTGCGATTTTCTACATGAGTGAAAGAAATAAACAAATTCAAATGATTTTCCCTTTTTTACAAAAGCGAAATTTGTCTATTGTGATAAAGTGTTGGTTGCCGACTTTGTGCTTTTAACTCTGCCAACTCTTTCTCTTTTTCTCATTATTTCTCTCTAGGTAGCCCTTTGCCAGCTAACAATCACCACACGTAATTTTTCGTAGCATTGCAGTTTGCCAGAGGAAATCGAACAATTGCGGAAAATTGCAAACAACATCAGCCGATTGAGCTCCGGCCTCCCTCCTTTCGCCTTTCAACGGTAGACAATCGTAATTTGAGCTTTGTCCCTGGGGAGCGCAATACGCCGCACGGGGGGCTGACGCGGCGCTTCCTATGGTTTCGCCTGATTGATGGTGCCAGGCGAATGGGCAAATTCAACCATTAAGGATGCAAAGCCAAAGGCAGAGAGAATTCACTTTGAGAAAATTAAAAAACACAACAACAACAACTGTCGCAACGGTCGTGGTTATAAATCAATGGTGCTTGTGTCAATGCTAATGTCGAGGCACATTTGAAATGTTGCGCACTGTCCGCATTTGCAGCACCAAGTGACAAACCTTAAGGTATCGCTATGCGTATATTGGAGTGTATGTGTGTGTGTGTGTGAGTGCGTTCTGTTGAAAATTGTCAATTCACGTATTTGGAAACTCATTAAAAAGTTCGTAATCGTGCTGCGTGCAATTTTATGTACAATTTCCATAACATTTTATGCGCACAACTTTTTCCCCCGAAAGCAAGCACTCACACACACACTCGCAATATTGACAGTGTACATGGCCCTTTGAAGCCGCGCCTGGGTGTGTGTGTGTGCGTGGGCGCACGCTGCCGGCAGGCCAAGTCGCTTGCACTGCTCAATCAGACAAACAGACACTCTTGGCGCCCGCACCCGGCAGCGCAACGATTGCAATTACAATTACAAAAAAGCGATTTAAGGCAATCGGATGCGCTCGGCAACACGACCGTTCGCGCGCCCCACATCATTACATTATTTGCGCCATTATTTTCGCCATCTTATCTTTGCAAATTCATTAAATTTTATTGTTTTCGTGCATGTGCGATTGCGAGTGTATGTGTGTGCGTGCGGCACTTGACAAATCATTGACTGGCGGTACAGAGCACAAGACGATTCCTGTACATGAACCTTTTTTGTTGGCATTTTCCGGCACTGAAACACTTTCAATGAGCACAGACCTGACATTGACAATTAACAAGTGCGCACACCCACACACACATTTACGAGTGGCGGCGTTGCTGCTTTTATTGGGCCTTCGCTCTCATAGCTTCTCCGAAGGAGAAGGGGATAGAAGCAGTATTAAAATTGCCGATTGCATGGATAGTGAGTGCACAATAGAACACTTTCACTTTGATCTTAGCCACAAGGCCGAGGAAACACAGTTCGCTTTCTGGTGGTCCTGAAGAAGTGGTTGCGAATTGATGCCCAATACCCGCGACATACATCTAGTATAGTTACTTATCATGGTATTGTTACTACATGTCTGTCACAGGTGCAAGGAACAGTGGTTTGAACAAAAAATCAGGATCTCTCCAATTTCACTGTAACAACCTAAGTGGTGCCTAATTTTATTAAATACAATGCCTCCATAATTGATTGTAAATGCTAATAGTTCAAGCAAATCTTAGTGCCGACTTTTCTGTCTACGATGGTTTTCTCCTTGTTGCCATTTAAAATATACTTGTGTTAATGTTCATTGGTACTCCACAAAACAGACTCTTCGAAAGTAAAAAATACGTAGTTAAACTTCAATGTTTTTGCATAAAAAAAACCAAAATGCTAAAGCTTTAGCAAACCTATTTATTGGAGACTTTAGATTTTTATTGTTACAATTCTCATTTCCCATTTTCTCATTACACACAATTTCAGTCTTTTCACACAATCAATTTTGCGCTGCCATGTTGGTTGTTTAGTTAATGCGATAATTTTACATTCTAACATCTTTCCGTTTTTTTCCTTCCAATTTGCAGTTGCCACACAATGAAGCACTTAGCCAAAACGTCCGCCATTAATTCAGCTACAACCGACTACAATTTGTACGCCGAGGTAAGTCGATTTGTTTCGTAGACGCCATATAATTCCCGATGTATGTACCAATGCACTCTACCGTTTGCCAACTTGTTTCCAATTCGATTTCGCTCCTTGCTTTGGCAAATATATCTGAGTGTTGCTAACCTGTTCCTCACCTTTCGGCCTAACCACTTACCGCATCATCCGCTGTCGACTCTGCCGTGTATTTTCTACTTTCAGCAGACAATTGCAGAATTTTTCCCTTGGTCGCCTTTTAATTGCGAAACGTACTCAATGAACTGTATTCTGTTCTGTCACTGTTGTGCAGAGACGCGGGCGATGGCGGCGACCAGACGCAAATAATCCATTGTATCGTATCGTAATGTAGACGTAGTCGAGAACGTACTGTTTAATCCATTTGATGCGATATCGAGCGTTTATTTTTTCGCATCGCATCCTACTTAGTTACTGGTTTTGTTTTGGAAACAACCATCGCCATCTTGCTTTTGTTTTGTCGTTGCACAAAGAGCAACGGATAACTTCTACACCTCTTACTTTTGTTTCTTTTGACTTGCAACTTTTTAAAACTGTAATTCCCAACATGTATCATTTGTGGTATAGATGGTACAACAACACTATTTAGAGCCTGTTGTATGAAATTTGAATTATATAAATACAACAAATGAGTCTACGATTCGATAATTCCGCGACAGCTGCTTACAAAATAAAAAAATCCCAAGGGAACCAACTTATTTTTAGTCGAATTTGCTTATTATCAAAGAAAGTTAAGTTTTATTTTTTAAGGTTAGAAATGAAACTCTGTATCTCTTTGAGCCATGCAAAAGAACCAAAAAAAAGAAAAACGAAGAGCTAGTCAGCTCCAGGATAACATAGTTAAACCCTATTTTATCTCCTATCAGTTTCATGTCAGTTACTTAATTCTATAAAAAAAAACTTGTGTATCCTGTTACTCAGACCTAATGTGAAACAGAATTGCAGACTGAACGACATTCAACAAAATGGCTGAAAGCAAATATATATTCAAATGAAAGGAAAGAGTGGAAAAATGTCCGTGCGATCGATTCTGTAGGTATGAAACTTTATCAATAGGTTTTATTTATGATGCAAATAATTATTAACCCTTTCGGTACTTCTTTTTTGTTTGTAACTTTGAAAATCATTCTTTTCTATTTTATTACTGTTTATGCTTACATAATGAATAATCAAAAGTCATTTTTTAAAATATTGTTCGAAACTAACTACTAACTAACTACGAACTACAAAGCCATATGGCTTAGTAAGAAATAAAAAAAATCGTTCAGCCCTAGTGAACAATATTTGGGATCTAACTTTTTTTACACTTACTAAAGCAATAAATACCTACTAGATTACTTACATAAACCTATGAAATAAATTGATTTTTGTATTCGAATAAATAAAAGTACGAAGTCATTTTTTTTTGTAAAATACGCAACTCGATAGGACTCCGCACTTTTTGAACCCTTCCAATTTACTTGGTACACTAATCAAAATATTTTTTTCATTATTTGGTATAAAAACCTTCAGAGAAAAATACAAAAATATAAAAATATAGTATCCACAAGTTTTTGACCTAAAACAGGCACTGAAAATAGGCTATGCCATATGGCATAGAATAAACGAAAGGGTTAAGGAGAATTTTTCCAAAGCTGAAGAATGTCGATTTATATCGATATCATATGAATACGAAAAGTATCGGCCAAATACTTTCAAGCCAAACAATTAGGTTAGGTTAGGTTGGAGTGGCAGCCTTCAATGTGAACAGCTATTAAGCACAACTTTTGGCTCATTGTGATATCACAGTGGATGGTGCGACTCCCCCTTACCGCGCCCGGAACCATGGAGATTCCGTAATGAATCTGGTTCAGAGGAGATAGTCCAGTTAGACTGTTGAAAAAAGCTGAGCCGAGGAATTTAAATCTTTTTCCGGCTAAAGAAAGATATTGACACAGCAACGAGACTCCTCCTCAGAGCCGCACCCTCGACATAAGTCGTTGGATTGCAGACCCAGTCTTTCAGCGTGCTTACCCATGAGACAGTGTCCCGTAAGCACCCAAACCGTTATGCTTATTGAGTGATGACTCAGGTTGAGCAGCTGATTTGTCCGTTTCAGGTTGAAAGTTGGCAATTAAAAACAATTAGTATTTAACCATTAAAATTAATTGTTCGGAAATCAGTCATCAAAGCAGTGAGAATAGAACATTCGAGAGATTCATTTTATGGTAGGATTTTTCTGAGAAATTCTGTCAAACTTCAGAATGTACGGCGGCAACAAATCCTCATTGCATGAGACCATATTCAACTTACTCAGATGAACTCCAACTCAAAGGATTCTCTGCAGGATGAGATGCATTCTTGAGCGGTTGCTGCTTGTTCCGGCCAAGCGGCAGCTGTTTTGGCATTAATCGCATTCACATTCGTTGAACAACGAGCGAGATAAAAAGTCACAAATGAGATTAGGGAGCAAGCATAACAGCAGAACATAACATTGCGCACACAATCCTTCAGCGCACGATGTATGGTATGTATGAATGTGACATTTATGCAAATGAAATCAGCACTTACGCTGCTCGCCAGCGCGTCCTGCGCTGGGGAATGCCGGCTGAGTGGTGCAATAAAGCAGCGGCGCGTACTGGGCGTGTAATTATCCCCGATATCTGCCACATACCAATGCATGCAAGCGCAAGCGGCTTTAACGGAATGTGGCGGCTTTGTTCGCCGCCATTGGCGCGTGAGTGCGGCGCACTTCTTGCCGGTGCTGCGCTGCGCCCGAGTGCACACTTCAATGCAAAGTGGAAGACAACAAGGCAGATTTCCGCACATAAACAACACGCTCAGCAGCCGTTGTTGTTGTCGTCGCCGTTGCCGTAGCCAGAGTCAATGCCAGTCGAGAAGGATGTTATTTCTTCGTACTGCAAAAAGCTCCACAATGTCTCCAACAACTGGCGCACATTGTCGCTGTCACTGCTCGTCTTTATTGGTGTTTGTGTGTGCTTTGAGCGCGTTTCATGGCGCTGTGTAAAACTGCCATCAGTTTAATTGCATGCGGTTTTATCTGACAGCACATGTGTCTGGCTGTGTCTTTGTGAGTAGAGGACATTCTTTCCAACTGCACTTGCCGCCGTTTGTGCACACAACATAAGTCAGTCAGCGCGTTTTTTGCCTCCCATTGCCAGACGGTCCGCTTCGCGCTGCACACATTCACTCACTTCATTTATGTAATTCATAGTCTTTGCAGTGCATTTGTTGTTGTTGGCATTGCAAAGCGCATACATCTCATTATCCTGTTTCGTGCTGTCGTCTGTCTCGCTTTGGTTTTTCGCTGCATGGCGCTGCTTGCGGCTGCCACTGGAGCTTTTCCATTTGTGTTGCTTTTTGCCTTCAACCAGTGCAGCCAACATACGCCACACTAATGAAGTGCATATCCTGCATGATTATGTTATCCCTTCCGCTCCGTTTCTCCCCGCACTTTTTGTGCAGCGTGCTGTGTTTGGCATTCGCGCGCAACTTCAATTTGTTGCAACAATATTTCGTTCGTCATTTTCGCACCGAGGCTCTCCGCCAATGAGGCTGCTTGCTGGTATCTCCATTACGTATTGTTGGCGCTTCATTTAACCACTGTATTATGTCATTAAAATTTTGAGTTAAACAGCACAATTTTTACTGCATGCTTTTTGGCGCAGAACGCAACTACTGCAGCACACCAAAAATGAAAGCATTAGCTGCTTGTTTTTTGTGTTTCCAAAGCGGTTTTGTAATTTGTTTTTGGTTGGCGGACGCACGAATAAGTACTCGAGTTGGAAATTCAGCTGTAGCTTGAATAAAAGTAAAAATTGCTTCAACCTCATTGTCGAGGTATATTTCAATGTCCTTACCACGTTTTACTCATTACGGTACTATTGCTACATCTGACCACTCCACCAAGTCCTCGAATGTGAAGCATTCGTTTCTAGGGTGCAATTCTCTGAAACAGTGAAACTCCTAGCAATATCGTTTGATAGTTTTACGAAGCGTGTAAAAGTGGGAGAAATGGGGAAATTCTTTATCATTGTGCATAATTTTTGAATACTTTATAAAAGCATAAAGGTGCATTCCGCCTCGCCATTCCCCACAGGCCTTCTTTTTCTACCCACGGCTCAGAGCATGTTCGGTGTTTGGCAGTAAGTCCTTTCAGGCTTCTCACAGTGTGAGCGATTCAGTGTTGCGAGATACCTGTAATGCCTTTCTCCCAATCTTAAAAAAGTTTCTACCAAAAGTTAAAAAAACTCCTACATTTTTTTTTATAATTTGCGTAATTTTAAAGGAATAAAACTTCTCATAAAAAAAATATATGCATATAATTTTTTTGAAATGTCGCTATTTTCTATTCATCCTCAGGAGAAAAAAGTGCAATTTTTTGCGAGATTCCATTGTGACAGCAATAAGTGAGAACGAGACAGAACGAGCTTACATTTTGTAAGCTAACCAATTTTTAATTTTAAAATATTTGCCATACTTGGATACTTCGTTATCCAAAAATCTCTCAAAAATCCACTAAGGATCCGAAAAATCCCCAAACATAAAATATCTAAATATATTTAATATTTATTTAATAATATACTTTATATTTCCCTGGTTCGCTCAAAATTAGAATATGCGGTCTTTATTTGGAGGCCCTTCTATGAATGCCACATAAAACGTTTAGAACGCATTCAAAAGGCTTTCCTTCGGTTTGCTCTTCGTTCCCTACATTTTGAAAATCCCACTCCCTCTTATAGCTCACGATGCATGCTCATTGATTTGCGCTCTTTAAATAGCAGAAGGTCTTTCCTCTGTATAATGTTTATTTTTGATCTAATTCGTGGCGCTATTGACGCATCGTGCCTACTGCAACGTATAAACTTCCTAGCTCCGATTAGAACTCTACGAAGTCAAGATCTGTTTCTAATTCCACGTTGCAAAACAAATTACTCTTTTAATGCCCCAATTGTGCGAGCTTTGTCCGAGGCTAACTTACTCTCAAATTCTTTAGATTTTTCAGTTCCTAAAAATGTATTCAAGAATTTGTTAGAAAGACTTATAGTATAAGTAGTATAAGTACAGTATAAGTGTCAGTTAGTCTGTATGAATTGTTATTTAATTCTAGGCTATTTTTAAATAAAGAATAAAGAAATAAATCTCCTAAACTTTCTCCCAAACAATTCTTGCTCCTAAAAATTCTTCTAAAAGGCCAAAAATCTCCTAAATCTAGGAGGAAATCTCTTGGTCTGGCAACGTTGGAGCGGTTTACAATAATTGACAATAGTCCGGCCTCAGTCTATGTGCTCAATAATTAATTCTTTTCGCGAAACCCGAATCAAGGACGGATTTCAATCAGTGGTGACGAGTCGATGCTGAACTGGATTTCCCTGAAAATTCAGTTATTACCGTTATGCATGTGTCGAGCGCAGCTGACAATTTTTCAACGGCATTGTTACTGTGGCGCCCTAATAAACCGCCATAATTTCGTTCTTATTAAAAACAAACAAATGCCTCGCTTTCATCCTCGCGGTCTCCTCTTTAACGTTGGACAATGCGTTGCGAGCTAATTACAGCCAGAAATTCCGAAAAACATTTAATTAAAATTTTCCGCATTGCAATTGCATGCGATGCATGCAATCCACAACAATAACAATAGCAATAACAACAACGGCACAACGATTGCTTCACCAGCTGCACACTGCATTCCCATATCACACCTGCGCTTTGTTGGTTGGCGCCTGGGCAGTGCGGCCCCGCTCCGCTGGCTTTTAGCGCCATTTTCATGGTTCGTCGAACGGAAAATGTTTTTGGCTGGTTTGTTGTTTCTTACGTGTGAAAATTCAGCTTCTCTCAACACGACGACCGACACACACACGTGTGAGTTGCCACAGCGCGGCGACAAAGTGTGCCGTCGACATGGCAGCTGCGGCCAGCAGCGTCTGGTGGACACAAATATGCTTTAGTGGCAATGGCACCGGCAGCAGCATTCTTTGGCTGATATGCAAACGCGTAAGGAAACTCGTAATTGCTTACGAGCTGCAAAGCTGCCGCTGCCAATTAATGCCACCGGGACACCGGTTGTGCTCCAGCACCCCGGCGCGAGAAATATTAACTTTTCATAATAATTGTGATTGTTGTTGTTCCGTGGTGTTGTGTGGCGTGGTGTGGCGTGGTGTATTGTTGTTGCGAAAGTATTGGTGTTTGTTGCTTGCGTGGTTATTTATGGCAACTGACATTAATGATGCAACACTTGCCGTGCACTGCAGCTGTGGTTGTGTTGGTGTTGTTTAGTTCTGCTGCAGTTGGTAGAATTTCCTCGAATTTTAATTGAATTGCCAAAGTTTTGCCACTTTGACAACTTAATTTGTTGCCGCAACAATTCATTTTCACGTCAAATTGTAAAGTTGCTGCAGATGTGTGAGTGTGTGTATTTGTGTGCGTGTGTGCGATACCCGCTTGTCGTGGCTCATTGATAGTTTGCTGGGTCTTAAATGTGAACGCTGTGTGTACGGATGCCGATTAAATTACATGGAATTTGGAAAATTCCAAGTTTGTGAGTTGAGTTGAATGCTTATTTAGTTAACAACAAATTTGTTTCTTACGAGAGTAAAAACAACCGGAACTGAAACCCTAAGGAAGGAAGAAACGTCATAATGCAGGGTTCGTTCTCTGTCGGACCTGAGACAACTGGTTCCCAAAATTCATTGGTCTTTCAACTGGTTTTTTGTAAGTCAATTTGACAACCAGTTGTCCAAGTGACTGTCAGCGGATGCAGAAGTCAGACATTTCGCGTCTAATCGTTCACGTTCTGTAAAAATGAGAAAAACCAAACAGATGTGAGAGAAGCAAAAAATACTGTTAAGGCTGATCTTGCAATTGTTCTGGTACAACAACATAGAAATGTTTGAATTTTTCGAATTTTCTGTTTCTATGACACGAAGTTTGCTCGATTTGCACGTTTTGAATGAATAATTTCAGTTGGAATTTCGCGTGGTTGCGTAAAGCAACGAATTACAGCAGCAGCTTAAAGGTATGTTTTAATATATTTATTTTTTTATTTATTTATGAAATTATTCTTCAATTTCTTTATTTATTTATTAATTGCAGGCGAAGTCCCCCAAACAGTTCCGGCAGAAGTGTAGCAACAAGTCAAAGTTCATATTGGTTCATCTTTAAATGCACCAACAATTTTTTTTTAATCGCGATGATTTCTTGTTTTTATTTTTAAATATTTTTAAAATAAAATAATTATTTTAAAAATGCATTGTTTTATTTTCCCCATAAAAATCGAGTGGTTAGAAAACTAATCCAGAATAAACTAGTTTGCAAACTAGTTGCTTTGCAACTGGTTTACTTCGGACTAACCTTGGACTAGCAGACTGCAGACGGGGACAATTGACCGTCGCCTACGACACCGCCATGTTAAAGGGTGAGTTTTCTCCAAGAAAACGAGTCGGTTCTGAGGTCATATATGACTGTCAAGCGACCAGTTGAAAAACTGGACCACAGGGTTATCCTAGCAGATTGGAATATGCCAACAAAACGACTGCCATTTAAAAGAAAACATTTAACATCATTAATTCTAAATCATTGCCTTGAAAACTGTAGCAAGACAAGGTACATAAGCCCAGGTAGACCTTCTTGTTTTTGAAAGGAATCCAGACACTTCGCAATTCGAACTGAAGACCTTTCAGCTTTATAAGTTCTTCTGCCCTATTTTCAAGTCGCTACTTTCAAGTAGCATTTGCCCATACTTATGTAAGTGGGCTGCTCACACACACACACACTCACGCACCACACATAAATTGTTTAATTTTACGATTTTGCAAAGATGAGCAAGCAATTTGCGAGCGAGGTGTGAGCCATAAAGAAGCTTAAGTTATGTTGACAGCGCGCGCTGCCACCCACCGCAAGCGCCAAATTTCACTCCTCCGCAATTTCAACGACACCGCTCGTCAACAAAAACAACAACAACAACAACTCGAAGACAGACTCGAAAGCGTCATAAACAACATTGCCGTACCACCCACATGCACACATACACGTACAAATACATTTCTACCTGCGCATTGTGTGTCGCCAAGAGCGGCAACACTTGCCAGAAGTTGGCTGCCTTATCAGCACAATAGGTACCAACTGGCTGGTGTGCGAAACGCTAAATGTTGTTATTGTTGTTGTTGCTTATTTCGATTCCATTGTATCCTTTGCACTGTGCGCTTCAGCTGACTGCCACTATCTGTTGTATGTATGAAACATACCTATAAATTGTATGTAGGTGTGAATGTGCAAGTTCTATGTAGTTGATTTCGCTTTACTCTGCTACTTGTTTGAATTTTGTGTCGCGCTTGTGTGGATATGAGTACGAGGGTGCACCAACAAGTACGCGTATTCGAACTGCAAGTACAGGATTTCGGGTTGCAGCTTGCAAACCTGTAAAATATATGTTTGTATTATTGTGGCGCAAAGCGATTCGAAACTTGAACTCTAAAGGTCCACTTACAATCCATCTCAAAAAATCTCGCAGACCTCGACTTGGTCCTTTCATATGATTTTCCTGATGAAATGATTGCTCCTAAAACAAGGATGCAATCGTGTTGCTACTGACATACGCAATTTATGTGTATTTAATTGCTTCCTTCTTTGTTCTTTTGAGAGCAGGTACCGATTACTTCGTATCAGGTTGATCAGTTTTTTTTTACTCTCTAAGGCTTTTCTTGAGGCAAGCAAGCGGCAGCAATGCAACGCGACCAGTTATACTTGCACCCTCGTACTTTTTCTCTTCTGAATCGTTTAGCTGTTTGCTAGACCTGTGCTTTGTGTGTTTGTATGTGTTTAGCATTTATCTGCCGCTTCTATGTTGAAATATGAAGTAGCCGTCAAAGTTGAGCAGCGTAGAAATTTATAACGTCCTCCCTTCACAACACGCTTTCTGAGCCATTTCTCATTCAACGCTATCGCAGCGCGCGCTTCGAGCTTTCGGTGCACACTTGACGACGCCAATGAGCAGCGGAAACTTATCGCGTAAGGTATTTGCGCGCAAGCAGAATTTCCTTAAAGGTCTTCACTCGTCATATTAAAGTTTCTTTTGGTTGGCGTTTCTGCACGAAAAATTACGTAAAAAACCATATTAAATAAAATTGCTTCAATTTGTGTACAAGACATCATTAAGACAACAACACTCAACGCAGCTAACCCCGGCTAAGTGTGGAAATTAGCCGTAAAAAGGGTCACGCTTTTAATGAAAATATTTTCGTAGCAAATAAACGTTAAGGACTCTTGGAAACTTTCGCCTATTTGCGCAGTTGTGCGCTGTCCCGGCAGTATTCTTCGAAAGGCCGGAAAAGGGACGACAGCGCAGAAAGCGCCTGCAAGGGTTGTCCTCGCCCAGCGTTCTGACAAATTGAGCCCATTTTCGGCAATGTATCCATGTGAAATGTCATATCGCATTGCGGATGCCTCACATTGCGCGTTGGCCAAGGGCGAAAAACTCAATTTTGCAATTGAACTCGCAAATGACAGAACGTAAATAAGGCGGCCAAACGCTAAAACCGCCTGCCACATCGACATCCTTATTGCCGTATTCCATTAAAAAGTCGCTCGTGCAGGAGTGAGTTGCCGGTTGCAGCCGCATGCATGGCTTTTAATTACACGTGCACGACGCCGCATCCTGTGCAATGCCAGCGTGCGTGACTATTTGTGCTGCACGTACATACATAAATATGTACCTACATACATATGACACAATGCAAATTCAGTGCACATTGTAAGTTGTGCTGTTGCGTTATGTTGTGTTGATTGCTCATCCGCTGACATTGTTACGCCAACAGTATTGCATGACATGTCATAATGTTATGCAAAGCTTTTTTCCTTGCGCCGTGTTGCATGCCGGATGTTCTACACAGTGCCTTTGCCGCCGGTCCGCACAAAATGTACTTTTTTTTAAGTCAGCAATATTTTGCGCATAACTATAATTAAGACAGAGCAAAAGTGTATTGAGATTGTGTTGAAGCTGTCGGACATTGGACGTGGTTGCAAGGCTCTTCGATAATCCACTTCGATTATTACTACTCATAAGCCTGTAAACAACTCTCCAATTTACACATTGCAGAAAATAGTGTGTAAATATATATTTATTTCTGTATACATATACGAGTACACGAATTGAGTCTGGTTTTAGTTATGTGTCATTCTTCCAGTAATCCATGGATTTAATTCACAAAATGACTGAGTGATTAGTACAACGCGTTGCCTGTCTGTTTCAACATTTGTCTCCAGACGATTTTGCTTCTGTACTCCATCTGATCATAACTAAGCGTCGACTAAACTTCCTTCACTGAGTCCTCAAATTGCAAAACGTCGACTTTTATTGAAAGCCTAGCTTTCATATTGTGTAATACCTATGTTCACTTAGGGCTACCAGATGGTATCTGAGAGCAGACCATGTTCTAAGAATTCATAGCCCAAGAGTTGAATAGATTCACGAGAGTTGAATAGGTCTCGCAGGGTCTAACAGGCAGTCAACTTTTGCCGCTAGTAGATTCCAATCAATAGCCTTGTTTGCAATGCTGTTGTCCTCTTTTCGAAGAGTGTAACCTACCCTCTAACATTTCTGAGTTCGAAATCTAGTGGTTCAATTTCTGCTTTCTTACAGTCATTTCTAGTTTTGTGTACATTCATGAGTTCCTTACAGTAAAATCTGTAGTCAGTCAGATTAAAAATTTTAGAAAACTCGACCATCCATAATTGTTTTGTTTAGAGGCTGCAACATAAGTTGCAACCGCAAATGACGCGACCTGCTTTTCACCATTGCAGGGCCCGCTCCAGGCAATGCACCAACTCAAGTGCGGGACAAATTAAAAGCAGCCTTCCAGCATGAGCGCGCTCAAAGAAACTACCCATTACAGTTCGTTTATAAGACCCGCTGCCATTGCCGCCGAGCAAATTGCATGGTGCCGCGTGCGTGCAGTCAGCGGCCAAGTTGTGCACAATCGTACGGAGCGGTCGAGGAGGGTGGGGCGATGCAGCCAGCAATCGCGATTTCCCGGCTGATAGCCGCCAACTTGAACGCAACTTGAGTTTAGTTTCTGCAGTGAAGCTGCCGTTCGCTTCGGTTTTGCTGTGGCTGCGATAAGCGCAAAAGCACTAAAGATGTGCTGAAGGGCGAACGTTGCGCCGCGAGATATTCAAAGTCAATTGACATTTCACGCTGCCGCTCGGCACCGCAGTGAAGCGAAATGAATTGCGTTGGTAGCAAAAAAGCGCCAGGCGAACTCAAAGTCGTTGGAGGCAGTGGCGATTGCATTGCGGGGGTGGGGCAAGTGGCTGCACTGCCAGCAAATAATCGCTCGCCCGATTGCGCTGAGCTTTTAGTTTTCGCACAACGCGCTGTGACTGCAGCAATTTCAACTCTGCCACAATCGGGGAGGTTGACTGAAAGGGGCGCTCGATGCATTCAGCTCGAATCACCGCTTCGACTGCAAATGCAACTGCTGGGAATTGAAATTGGGCGCATTATCTCTCGACAGTCTGTGGTCGATCACATAGACTGGACTCCAGTGGCACACATCGTCCTTTTTATTCATACAAACAATTTCTACATATTCTCTGTGTGCCAAATAGCTGTGTGTCGTTAGTCTAAGGGATCAATACAATATTTAATTCGAAATTGAAAGTTGAACATATTTCGAGGCTTGAGTTTCTTTTCAATGATTTTTTCGCAATATTGAAGTTTTGAACTGAGCCTTTTGTCCATTTTCCAAAAGGTATTTGCAACTTGGAACACAGAAGTTCCAAGCTGATTGTGAGTGAATTGAACATTCCTTCTCCGCTATTTTCCTCAGTACTAGTAACCGCAAAAATCTGCAAAAGTCAGCATCCTTTTGCTGGGCCACCAGAAAAATATTCCCATAAACTTTCTCTGCAGCATCTAAAATTTGTGCATGTCAGTTTATTTTTATTGCGCTCACTCAGTTTTATAGTATGTAGAATGTAAAATGTGTCCATTATTTGCGCACACCGTCGCTTGATGCGACGAACGACTTTTATGACAGGTTAATGCTAACCCATTGCCCAGTCGGCTGCTGAACTTTCTCGGTTGAGTCGTATCTGTCTGGCGTGCGCTGACTTTATGGTCAAGAACGTCGCTCTTATCTCATAACATTCGTCAACTTTGCAGCTCGTTACTGAGCAACAAAAGCAATTTTTCGTTAATGGGAATTTTGCCTTTTATGCGCACACCTATCCACACCTACCAAACAAAAAGAACGAAAGCGAAATTCGAAATGCTGAAATCCACTCGTATGTAAAATGAAAAACGTCGTTTCGTGCAGCAGTTTTTAAGGTCATTTGGCTGGTTGACAAATTTTCACGATTTTAATTTGCTTTTTCTGACTTCATATTGTTGGCATTGAATGTGTAGTTGCCACGTCGTACAGTGGCATTTATGTTTTAGCAGACAATGTAGCGAGTCGACGTCGGTTTGAGCCAACATTTTATCTTTCATAAACTTTTAGGTACATAAATGCCAAAATATATCAAACTATTCTCGTCGGCGCTCACTGCTTGTAAACCCGTAAAGCAGAGACATGCGCTGCCACCAACAGACCAAACGAATTTGTCGATGTGGTGTAATTTGAGTTTCGTTGTATGCTCCGCATCCGAAGATGCGCATGAAAATATCCAACAGTGGTTTGTGTGCCACGGAAAATGTTTGGCTTGATTTAATTAAAATACCAAAATGTTCATCAATTTGCGCTTTAATTAAATGAATGCAATTTGAAGTTAGCAAACGTGAAAGTTTTTGCGGAGAACCAGCAGAACTAAGCGTAGTTGGATGCCGTGTAGCACTCCTGGGGCTTTGTGACCGCATCCATCGGCACAAATCTGTAGAACATATTGCCGACTTGAGCCTACATCTCATACAAACTTGAGTGTATTGCTGTTGCGGCAAATGTGAGAGCATTGCTGGAAGATAGAAGATAGTCACTACCACAATGCGTCGCAACAATTCGCTCCCTGATCTGCATTTATTACTTTAGAATATCTATTACGAACCCTCCACGGCCTTCATTAACACTTGATTCTCTCTTCCTTTTCATTGCAGCTCATATCGTTTGCTGCACATCAGCCCACACAACGAATTTGAGTCCATAAGCGATCACATCGAGTGTTCTTCGCTTTAGCGCTCACTTCCACATTTGTGCGACCAAGCATTCGTAAAATGTTTGCGCGGCAATATCAACGCTGGAAAAGTGGGCGTGGCAGCAGCGGCTTATTGCTGCATTTCGCCGCAGTGCTGCTGATCTTCGCCTTGCACGCCGTTCACTACTGCCAGTCGTATTTGATAATTGTGCACGAGGACACGGCGCCGGGCAGTGTCGTCTTTAATGCATCCGTTTACAAGCTGGGCTCGGAACGACACTACAAAATCAACGCCCACAAGTCTGCGCACTTTGTGCATCATCTAGTTTCTGTCAATCACAAGGACGGGCAGATCCAGCTAAGGAAGGCACTCAAGTGCGACGGCATCTACTATCCAAACCTGTTCACCTTCTATGTAGACTCGACTTCGCATCGCCTGCGCAGCATCGACTACTATAGTCTGCCGGTGCGAATATTCGTGTCCGGCCACAATTGCAACGAGGATCGGCGCGTGGAGCAGGAAATACACAGCAGACATTACGAAGAGGAGGATAGCGGCTATTCGAAGCGCAGACGCAGGCGATATATTGCGACTGTGCCCGAGGTGGACGTGCACTACTTCGGCGAATATTCAAGTCACAATATGAATTCTGTGGAGCCACTGCAGGGACCCTTTGCCGATCCCTTAAATCATAACAATAGTAGGCGTGCATTTAGAGACGGTGACCTGATATTCGGCGACAGTTTCGATAACGAAATGCGCCATCGCATACTGAGCCGAAAGCGACGTTCGAAGGATGTGCTGCTGCAGATTGAGCCGTCGATACATCGACGCATCTCGGATGCCAAGCAGTGGATCTCGGAGACGTACGCTTCGTATGCAATACACACCACGGATAAGTGGAATAAGATCTGCTTGCGGAAATCGCAATTCATAAACAACTTGAACGCTTTCCTACCGAAATCCATTTGCCAGCACTGTAAGGTGAATTTTCTGGACGTCAACGACGAACGATTCGCCATTGAGCACCAGAATCGCGACTTGGTCGCCAGCCGTGATGTTTGCATTCACGAATCCATGTGGAAGGTCAGCATTACTTTCAATATACGCTGCAATCGCAACGACATTGTGGACTCGGACCATCGACTGAAAATCGTGTACCACCATCAGGAGTTCAACGACACAGACATAGCGAAACGCGTGCGTCGTGAATTGAGGAACCAGTCACCGTACTTCGAGCAGGCGCTCTATGTAGCATCCGTGCTAGAAGAGCAGCCGTCGGGCTCGGCCGTGACGACAGTGCGTGCGCGTGATCCCGAGGATTCGCCGGTGGTGTACTCTATGGTATCATTGCTGGACTCCCGTTCTCAGTCACTCTTCAAAGTGGATTCGCGCACCGGTGTGGTCACAACGTCGGCCGGCCTGGATCGCGAACTTATGGATGTGCATTATTTCCGTGTCGTCGCTACTGACGACAGTTTCCCACCACGTTCGGGCACAACAACACTACAGGTGAACGTGTTGGATTGCAATGACCACAGTCCCACCTTTGAGGCGGAACAGTTCGAAGCGAGCATTCGCGAGGGCGCAACAGTTGGCTCGACTGTAATAACGCTGCGCGCCACTGACCAGGATATTGGCAAGAATGCTGAAATTGAATATGGCATAGAAAGCGTTTCCGGTAAGTAGCGCAAGTGGCGTAATGTGAACTCTAATGATTTGGTTTTTGTATTTCACAGATGGTACGGGCACGTTGCAAGATCAGGAGGTTCCAATATTCCGCATCGATTCGCGCTCTGGTGTGATTTCAACGCGCAGCACCCTCGATCGCGAAACATCGGACAGCTATAATCTGGTTGTAACCGCTTCGGATATGGCGTCCGCACAAAGCGAGCGCAAGACTGCCACCGCTTCGGTTTTAGTGAAAATCTTGGACGACAATGACAACTATCCCCAATTCAGCGAACGCACTTACACGGTACAAGTGCCCGAGGATCAGTGGGGCGACGACAACGTTGTAGCGCACATACGCGCCACTGATGCCGACCAGGGAAACAATGCAGCCATACGCTACGCTATAATTGGAGGCAATACGCAGTCCCAGTTCTCCATCGATTCGATGAGTGGTGATGTGAGTCTCGTGAAGCCGTTGGATTACGAGAGTGTGCGCAGCTATCGTTTAGTAATACGGGCGCAGGACGGTGGTAGTCCATCGCGTAGCAATACAACACAACTGCTGGTGAACGTCATCGACACCAACGACAATTCGCCTCGCTTCTACACGTCACAATTTCAAGAGTCTGTGCTGGAAAATGTGCCGGTTGGCTACAACATCATACGCGTGCAAGCTTATGATGCAGATGAGGGCGCGAACGCGGAGATTACGTACAGTATTTCGGAGCGCGACGACAATTTCCCGCTGACTGTCGATTCACGCACCGGCTGGGTGCAGACGATAAAACAATTGGATCGCGAGGACCAGAGTCGGTTTAGCTTCCAAGTGATCGCGAAAGATGGTGGAGTGCCGCCGAAATCGGCCAGCTCTAGTGTAGTCATAACCGTACAAGATGTGAACGACAATGATCCAACATTCAATCCCAAATATTATGAAGCGAACGTGGGCGAGGATCAGCCGCCCGGCACACCTGTCACCACTGTCACGGCCACTGATCCAGACGAAGATTCTCGCCTGCACTACGAAATAACTTCCGGTAATACAAGAGGTCGCTTCGCCATCACCTCTCAGAATGGTCGTGGCCTGATAACCATAGCACAGTCGTTGGACTACAAGCAAGAGAAACGCTTCGTGCTAACAATTACCGCAACCGATTCGGGTGGTCGTTCGGATACGGCCACGGTGAACGTCAACATAACGGATGCTAATAACTTCGCACCGATATTCGAAAATGCACCGTACAGTGCGTCGGTTTTCGAAGATGCACCGATTGGCACCACGGTGCTCGTAGTTTCAGCCACAGACAGCGATGTAGGCATTAACGCGCAAATTACTTATTCGCTTAATGAGGAGAGCATCAATGGACTAGGCAGTCCGGATCCGTTCTCCATCAATCCCCAAACTGGTGCCATTGTTACAAATGCTCTGCTGGATAGGGAAAGTACGAGCGGCTATTTACTGACTGTAACAGCAAAGGATGGCGGCAATCCGTCGTTGAGTGATACCACCGATGTGGAAATCAGTGTCACCGATGTCAATGACAATCCACCCACCTTCAAGAATCCACTTTATCAAGCATCCATCCTAGAGGATGCTTTGGTGGGCACTTCAGTAATACGAGTTTCAGCCACCGATCCAGATATCGGTCTAAATGGTCGGATCAAGTACCTGTTGAGTGATCGTGATGTTGAAGACGGTTCATTCGTCATAGACCCCACTTCGGGTACCATACGCACAAATAAGGGGCTGGATCGTGAAAGTGTCGCCACATATCATCTCGTCGCCATTGCAGTGGACAAAGGTTCTCCGCCACTGTCGAGCACAGTTGAAGTACAAATCAGATTAGAAGACGTCAATGACTCGCCACCGACCTTTCCGTCGGACAAAATCACACTTTATGTGCCTGAAAATTCGCCCGTTGGCTCGGTTGTTGGCGAGATCCACGCACACGATCCCGATGAGGGTGTAAATGCAGTGGTGCACTACTCAATTATTGGCGGTGATGATTCGAACGCGTTCTCCTTAGTCACGCGACCCGGCTCAGAACGCGCTCAGCTATTGACAATGACTGAGTTGGACTATGAGTCGTCGCGCAAACGCTTCGAGTTGGTGATTAGAGCAGCAAGTCCACCTCTACGAAACGATGCACACGTGGAAATTTTAGTGACTGATGTCAACGATAACGCGCCAGTGCTGCGCGATTTTCAGGTGATATTCAACAATTTTCGAGATCATTTTCCAAGCGGTGAAATCGGACGAATACCCGCTTCAGACGCAGACGTTACCGATAAACTGACATACCGCATACTCTCTGGCAACAACGCTAATCTGATAAGACTCAATGCCAGTTCAGGCGGGCTGATCCTGAGTCCGCAGCTGAACACCAACGTACCGAAATTCGCGACAATGGAAGTCTCCGTTTCGGATGGCATCAACGAGGCAAAAGCAATAATGCAGCTATCAGTTCGCCTGATCACCGAAGATATGCTTTTCAATTCTGTTACTGTGCGCCTGAATGAGATGACTGAAGAAGCATTTCTATCGCCATTACTCAACTTCTTTTTGGACGGCCTAGCAGCTATCATACCCTGCTCCAAGGAAAACATTTTCATATTCTCCATTCAAGATGATACAGATGTTACGTCCCGTATACTGAACGTTAGTTTTTCTGCTAAGCGACCGGATGTGTCGCACGAAGAATTCTACACGCCGCAGTATTTGCAGGAGCGAGTATACCTGAATCGCGCCATTTTGGCACGCTTGGCAACAGTCGAGGTGCTTCCATTCGATGACAATCTCTGTGTGCGCGAACCTTGCTTGAACTTCGAAGAATGCCTGACGGTGCTCAAGTTTGGCAACGCTTCGGAATTCATACACAGCGATACTGTGCTCTTCCGACCCATATATCCGGTGAACACATTTGCCTGTTCGTGCCCGGAGGGCTTCACAGGCAGCAAGGAGCACTATCTGTGCGACACCGAAGTCGATCTCTGCTACTCAGATCCGTGCCTAAATGGGGGCACTTGCGTGCGGCGTGAAGGGGGTTACACGTGCGTTTGTTCAGCGCGACACACAGGTCTAAATTGTGAAACCGACATTTCCGTACTGAAGCCGTGCACATCTGACACTTGCGATGGTGGCTACTCATGCATGAACTCTTTCCTGAGTTCACAGCCGCCACCCTACACATCGACTTGTGAGTTGCGCTCACGTTCGTTCTCGAAGAATTCTTTTCTGACATTCGAAAGCCTTAAGCAGCGACATCGGTTCAACCTGAAGCTCCGCTTTGCCACTGTGCATGAAAATGGCTTGCTGCTCTACAACGGGCGCTACAACGAGCTGCACGATTTTATCGCATTGGAGATCTTGCAGGGGCGCGTGAGTTTTTCCTATTCGCTGGGCGATAGCATACAAAGCGTGACCATTTTGCAGCAAGACAAAGTTTCTGACGGCGACTGGCATGAGGTGGAGGTTATTTATCTCAATCGAACGGTTACACTCGTATTGGACAACTGTGATACGGCAATTGCGTTGGCTGGGAATTTTGGCGATCGTTGGAACTGCGCCAATCAGACTACGCTTAGGCTGGATAAACGTTGCGCGCTGCTGACGGAGACGTGCCACCGCTTCTTAGATTTGACGGGTCCTCTGCAAATTGGTGGTCTGCCTCGCATACCAGCTCACTTCCCTGTAGAAAACCAGGATTTTATCGGATGCATTTCCGACCTACGCATCGACGATCGCTACGTGGACTTGAATTCGTATGTAGCGGATAATGGCACAATCTCTGGTTGCCCCCAAAAATCGCCGCTGTGCTCTTCGGAACCCTGCTTCAATGGCGGCGTTTGCCGGGAAGGCTGGAACACGTACACCTGCGAATGCTCCGAGGGTTATGCTGGCAATGCTTGTCAAGAAAGCATCCCCGCGCCTTGGCGTTTCTCGGGTGATGGCAGTTTGAGCTTCAATCCACTGCTTAGGCCAATACAGCTGCCATGGCTGACTTCGCTCTCTATGCGCACCTTGCAAAAGGACGCATTTCTCATACAAATTCAAATAGGACAGAACAGTTCGGCGGTGATATGCCTTAAGAACGGCATACTCTATTACATTTATGACAATGAGCCTATGTACTTGGCGGGCGCTTACCTAGCAGACGGCAATTGGCATCGCATCGAAATAAAGTGGCTTGGATCCGAAATTCAATTCTCCGTTGACTATGGCCAACGAACGGGCGTAGTACCGATATCGCAGAAAGTACAAGGCCTGTACGTGGGCAAAATAGTGATTGGCAGCGTCGATGGCTCGATTGGGCCGATCGGGGATTTGTTGCCTTTCGAGGGCTGCATACAAAATGTTCGCATTGGTGCTTCGCAGTCGGTACTGTCGCGGCCCACAATCCGCGAGAACGTGGAAGATGGTTGCGTATCACGTGCCGAGTGTCCGGAAACCTGCCCACCGCACTCCACCTGCACTACCACATGGGACGAGGCGCGTTGTGAGTGCTTGCCCGGCTATGTGGGTCCGGAATGTCTGCCAATTTGTACAGTCCAGCCTTGCGTGGCCGGTGTTTGTCGGGCCAACGTCAGCGAACCGCGCAGCTACAGATGTGAGTGCAACAATACACTTCAACACGGCGAATACTGCGAGAAGACGGTTCAGCAGCCATGTCCCGGCGGGTGGTGGGGTGAGAAACTGTGTGGCCCATGCAAGTGTAACTTAAAACAAGGCTATCATCCAGACTGCAACAAGACGACAGGCCAATGCTACTGCAAGACAAATCACTACCAGCCGCCCAACGAAACGGCCTGCATTCCCTGTGACTGCTACTCCATCGGCTCATTCAACAGTGCTTGCAACAGGTTAACGGGGCAGTGCGAGTGTCGGGAGGGAGTTATCGGCCGGCGTTGTGATTCGTGTTCCAACCCTTACGCAGAGGTAACTCTGAATGGCTGTGAGGTAGTGTACGATGCCTGTCCACGTTCCTTTGCTGCCGGTATTTGGTGGCCCCGCACACCCCTAGGCAGTACGACTATTGAGAATTGTCCGGCCCCTGCCAGGGGCAAAGGCCAGCGCACCTGTGACAGTATGTCCGGTGGCTGGAACCAGCCAGATATGTTCAACTGCACTTCGGATCCCTTCGTGGAATTGCGAAAACAGCTGTCGCAGTTGGAGAAATTGGAACTGGAGCTGAATTCGTTTGTGGCTATTAAAATGGCGGAGAACCTGCAGCTCGCCTGCGAAACTGTAGATCGTTTTAGTGTTGTGAAGAAACCAGCCGTCAAGGATGGACGGCGTTACAAAATGGAGTCCTCGTTCTTGCTGAATGAAGGCAACAATGTCTGGTCGAATGAGCTCGAAATGGATTATCTGTCGGACGAACTGAAATTCACGCACGACCGATTGTACGGTGCCGATCTTCTGGTTACTGAGGGCATCCTGCAGGAACTGATCAACTACGAGCTTATGCAAAACGGTCTGAACCTAACACACAGTCAGGACAAGTACTTTATCAAGAACCTCGTCGATGCAGCGAGCGTCATACTGGACCGAAAGTATGCCAGCGAATGGAAGCGAGCCACCGAATTAATACAGCGGGGCCCCGACGACCTGGTCGATGCCTTCAATAAGTATATGGTGATTTTGGCCAGCTCGCAGCACGACACATACACGAACCCGTTCGAAATAGTACAGCGGAATATGATCTTCGCGCTTGACATTGTCACAATGGAGTCGCTGTTCGGCTACGAGCCGGAGCAGTTGAGTGAATACCACAAGACAAAACTCAATTTGAAACCGAACGCGTTCACCACCGAGAGCGTCATACTGCCGGACACGAGTGGCTTCTTGCAACACTCCTCCAAGCAGAAACCGGTCATCACATTTCCGAAGTACAACAATTACATTCAAGACAAAACTAAATTCGACAAGTACACCAAAGTGCTGGTACCGCTCGACATGCTGGGCATAACACCGCCGGATAACAACGAGGTAACTCAGGGCTCGAGTGATTATCGCGCCATTGTTTCGTATGCGCAGTACAAGGACGTCGGTCAACTGGTGCCGGACATGTACGACGAGACCATAACACGGCGTTGGGGCGTGGACATTGAAGTAGCGTCGCCCATCCTGTCACTGGCTATTCTAGTACCCTCCAGCGATAACGAGGAGAAACGCATCGAAATACCGTTCCGCAAGATTTCATCTCACAAAATCAGCTCCAATGAAAACGAGTTTATCGAAGTGTTCGACGTGCCGAAAACGACCAGCAGCGGCAGCGAGGAACACATGATTGAGAACATACGAATCACAGCGCACGAAATACCAGCGCCGTCGTCGTCCTCGACGGGGGCGTCGCGCGAGCACAGCGCTGAAACAACGAGCAACGAGGCGGTGGAAGTCGACGATGTCGAGGAGCCACATATCAGTGTGCGTTTTGACGACGACAACATTGAATTTCACGGCAATTCTGGCGAAGAGGTGGTCGAGTCCCCCGAAATCTCCAATCCGCACATAGGCGATTCCGACGAGCAGCCGAAGGGCGAAAACGACGCCATATATCGCGACCGGCGGCTGGCAAAGCGACAAGTGGAAGTGATCTATCCGTCCGAACAATTACAGTCAGCGCAACGTGTCATTTATCGCTCCCTGGGCTCACCACACCTCTCGCAGCCAATCAAGCTGCAAATGTGGCTCGACATCGAGGCTGCGCGTTTCGGTCCCCGTTCCAACCCGCAATGCGTGCGCTGGAACTCGTTCACCAGCCAGTGGACACGACTAGGCTGCCAAACCGAGGTACCCGACTTCGACGAATCGTCAAGCAAGGCACAACCCATTCTCGTCAACTGCACTTGCACGCACATCTCCAACTATGCCGTCATCGTGGACATAATCGACCCCGAGGACATACCGGAGCCATCGCTGCTCGTGCAGATTACGTCGTATTCGGCATTCATGGTGTCGCTGCCGGTGCTGCTGAGCGTGCTGATTGCGTTGGCGCTGCTGCGTGGCCAGCAGACCAACTCGAACACGATTCACCAAAACATTGTGTTGTGCGTATTCTTCGCTGAATTGCTCTTCTTTGTGGGAATGCAATCACGCCGCAATCTGCTGGAGAACGAATTCCCATGCAAATTGATTGCAATTTGCTTGCATTATTTCTGGCTGGCCGCGTTCGCCTGGACCACCGTCGACTGTGTGCATCTCTACCGCATGCTGACAGAGATGCGCGACATCAACCACGGCCCCATGGGCTTCTACTTTGCGATGGGCTACGGTGCACCGGCCATTGTGGTGGGGCTGTCGGTGGGTGTGCGGGCGCACGAGTACGGCAACAGTTTATTGTGAGTATTGACAGTTCGCCAGCGGAAGTCGTTAGCGAACGCGGGGGGCGTTTGCCGAAAGTTGGTCGTTCCGAAGTTGAAAAAAAGCAAATACTAAAGAATTTGTCAGTCCTATCTTCAATTTATTAAAGTGTGAATTTAGATGTCTTTTGGAATGCATCAAAGACTTTGATTGGAGGAAATTCCTCAGAATAGCGGCCTGTTTTGGTTTCGCTTTCCCCGCTCACGCTTCCTACTTCACATCAATAAGACAATTCGATTCATTTGTGAATGTTGCTAAGCACTTTGTATAATTGCAGTTGCTGGCTATCGGTCTACGAACCAGTCGTTTGGTGGTTGGTCGGTCCCATAGCGGGCATGTCGGTGGTGAATTTGTTAATTCTCTTCGTATCTGTGAAGGCGGCCTTTACGCTGAAGGACCACGTGCTCGGCTTCGGAAATTTGCGCACGTTGCTCTGGCTGTCGGTGGTGTCACTGCCTCTGATGGGTGTCATGTGGGTGTTGGCCGTGTTAGCCGCATCCGAAAACTCGCAACTGTTGAGTATTTTGCTGTCGGGCGTCGTTGTGGTGCACGCGATTTTCTGCCTGATCGGCTACTGCATCATCAACAAGCGTGTGCGTGAGAATCTGCAACGTACATTCCTGCGCTGCATGGGCCGCAAGGTGCCACTGTTGGACTCCTCACTGGTGGTAAGCAATAGTTCGCACAATGTCAATGGCGCGACGCGCCCCAGCAACTTCCTGGCGGGCAATTACGACACCGCCAGACGCAACGTGGGCATAAGTGTGTCCAGCACGACATCGCGCAGCACCGCGAAAACCAGCTCCAGTCCGTACAGGTAAATCGCAAAGTCTTTGATTGGGACTACTTGAGCAAGTTTGTTATCGCTTTTATTTAAACTCTCCAACAGCGACGGTCAACTGCGCCAAACATCAACATCCACTTCCAACTACAATTCGGCCAGCGATGCGCCTAGTTTTTTGCGCGGATTTGAGCCAGCGACGGGTGGAGGCGGCGGTGGCCGGCGCGAGGAGAAGTCGCGGCGACATCGCAAAGACTCCGATTCTGGTTCGGAAACAGATGGCCGTTCGTTGGAGTTGGCTTCCAGCCACTCGAGCGACGATGACGAGTCACGTACGGCGCGCTCGTCCGGCACCCACCGCAGCACCGGCGTCAGTGCGACGCCATCCTATCTGCCCAATATCACGGAGCATGTGCAGGCCACCACCCCGCCCGAGCTGAACGTGGTGCAAAGCCCACAGCTGTTCCCGAGCGTCAACAAGCCGGTGTATGCGCCTCGCTGGTCGAGCCAACTGCCCGATGCCTATTTGCAAGCGCCGCCCAATATGGGTCGCTGGTCGCAGGAGACAGCCTCGGACAACGAACACGTGCACGGGCAGAAAGTGACAGTTTCACCCAACCCCCTGCCCAACCCGGATCTCACTGACACGTCCTACCTGCAGCAGCACCACAACAAAATCAACATGCCACCGTCGATTTTGGAGAATCTGCAAAATGCGCGCACCGACAACGGCTACGACGCCATGGAACGCGACAGCCTGTATCGGCGCAAGGACTATCAGGACAACTACGGCCAGTTCGACGGCATTCCAATGGCGGGCAATTACAAGCCGCCCAGCCACTATGGCAGCGATAAAGACTACCCAAGCGGTGGCGCTGGTGGTGGTGGGGGTGGCGGCGGTGGTACGCAAATTGTCAACCACATGCGCTCCTTTCACCCGGACGCTGCCTACCTGAGTGACAGCATCTATGACAAGCAGCGCCCCATCGGCTACATGGGCACCAAAACCGATTCACCGTACATGTCCAAGGAGCGCATCACACCCGACATTTACGGCTCTCGCGAAAACCACTACAGCCTGAAAAAGCAGCCAATGTACGGCGGCGATTCGATGCATTCCGTTCACTCGCTGCTGAAGAACGACTACCAGCGCCAGCACCAGCACCAGATGCAGCTGCAGCAGCAGCAACAGCAGCATCACCAACAGGCCGACTACCATTCAGATCGCATGTCGGAGGGAAGCGACAAGAACGGCTATCACTTCCCCTACACCGCCGAGGAGGATCACATAACGGCGACACGAAAACTCAGCCACACACAGTCGCCGTCGTTGCACAGCTCGCACCAGGTTCTCAACGGACATGCGCACCAGCACGTGAACGACGTGAACAACCCGGGACTGCTGGGGCGACACACGCTCAACTCGAGTTCGCGGCATGGGTCGCGCGCCTCCTCGCCGCCCTCGAGCATTGTGGCGCCGATGCAGCCGCTGGCGCCCCTGTCCAGCATCGCGGACACAGAGTGAGTAATGCCGACGAAAGGCTGTCAACTGTTAGCTTTTGTTAGTTCCGTTGCTACTTTGGGTGTTTGTTGGTGAAGTTGATATGAACTATCCGAGTGCGATTTTTGATTTAATTCGGTTTAAGTAAAGCGATTACATTGAATGTGAATAAGTGCTGTAACCACTGTCGGGGCGAAATGAAATCGAGTTGATCCGAGTTGCAAAGTCGCAGGATTTTTGAGTGCGTCTATTTTACACCTTTAGAAGTACAGTTTATGCACTAAAAAACAATCATTTGTTACACACTTTGTAATGATGACACATAACGGTACATACATTAGCTGATTTTGTTGCCCAGTTGTAAAGTTTGAAATATTCACATTATTTTTATGAGTGATCCTCAATTGGTCTGTTAGTCTGTTCGACTGTATAGACTTGTCTACAAATCTGCGTCTTTGACGAAGCATGAATTTTATTGTTCAACATATCCTCACATATTAAAGTGCAAAAAATTTGTTAGGCTTTTGTGCAATTTTATCATTGTGTTTGCAATCATTGTAATTAATACAAAAGTCTCTTAGGACTTAGTTGCAGTTAAGATAAAATAAAAAATTAAAAATGTACTGCTTTTTTACTATGAATGAAGAAGAAAAGCGCTCGTTAAGAGTGTAAACAAAGATGAAATCTCACCAAAAACTTCAATTTAATCGCTTTGCTTTTAGTTATCCAAAATTAATATTATCAAACCTCACTTGCATAACACATGTCATTCAACATGTCATTATTTAGCCGATGTCTATTTATGCTAAAACTAACCAAAATTTATTTACGATAAGCAAAATTGTCCACATTTCCTTAAAATCATCGACAAAATCATTTCCATAACAAAACCTGGTTAATTTGGTTTATTCTGTTTTCTCTTCTTTTTCCAACCCGCAATTCATTCAAATCACTCACAACTCGAATCACTCATAACCCGCGAATGACCACAAAAAAAACCCAACACCAACAAAATTTGAACAAAACCAATGCAATGACATACTGCACATCAATTATATTGACTTTGTGACTATGCGACTGAACACGTGACCTGTGACCGCACCCGTCTGCACAAACCAAACCGAATCCAACACAACACAACACAATCCATTCCCATCCAACACGCACACAATTCGATTATTTCATTTGCAACATGCGAACAACAAAAATAAACAAACCAAACATCAACGCCAACAACAAACACTATAATCAAAATTTACGGCTGCAGCTGGTCGTGGGAGCGTTTAAAGAAGATCTAAATTAAAGTTTCCACACATTGTATTGTTTGTTCTCTTTGCAAACTCGAATGCGCACACAAATGTCGCAACTGCCGCTTAATCGAAAATCGCCAATTACGCGCGCAAATAATCACGACTGCTAATAACCGCTGTGGCCGCGCCCCACACGCGAACACTCTCACACACACACAACCATGCGACACCAAACACCGCACGCACCGCCCAACGGCCCGCGCCCAATGCCGACCAACCCGCCTTTTCTAACCAAAACTCAACAACTGCAACTCGTTTACAACAACAACAACAATAAACCACGCGCAACACGATGCACGAATCATTGCAAAACAATGTTTGGCCACAATAACGCGTTAATCAACCGGACTGAATCGACCCTGAGCCTGTTGTAAACGCTGGGCAATAACACAAAAACACTCATAATTACATAACTATAACAACAATAACAACAATCACACTCGTCACTACTAATCTACTATCACCCACAACTGTACTAAACTGCTAATACTACTTTCGCTCTAACACAACTGCCACCATTGCGATCCTCCAACTACAACTACAACCACCACTCTTTCAACTCTCATATTTCAAACCAGCAGTTCAGAGGTAAACCACAAAATTTTAATTAAAACTCATTTTACATAGTTGTGGATAATTTTAAAAATTTTTGTTTAGTTCCAATTCTGCGAACATGCAAACACTACATCAAAAAATTATTCGCACTCGTTTTAAACTTTAATCCTTACTGCGTAATATTGCCACGGAGACCCAAATACCGCGAAAATAAAACGAAAACATTTGACTACACTTAATGTATTTATTCTAAAATAAATGAAATAAATGAAAGTCCTCACCATTTGGATTCGCAATATAGGTCGACTGTTCAAATATGTATGTTTCAGTGATTATTTGCAGAACTGATTTAGCATTCCACGTGCTACACGCCCACTTTTTTCATATGTTTACATACATCAGAGTGTGAATAATTTTTTGACCAAGTGTTAATATGTACGTAAACAATATTTTGTAATCTTTTGTAAATACACATTTTGTGATAGCACTTTCCATTCTTCTTTACTCGATTGTTCGTTGAAATGTTTTAGTTTAAATGCGTAATTTTTTGCTTTAATTTAAAATTTTTGGTTATTAAAAGTCTTTCAGCATATACGATTTTTGATTGAAACAAAATACTTTTTAATTTATTTTCTCCAAAACATCCTAACTAATTTTGCATTTGAACGCTAAGCATAATGCAAATTCTTCTTTTGTTTTGTATGAGCTTCCACGTTTAGTTTCTCATTTTGTTTTAAAAACCATGAATTTGTTGACCCAATACCCCTTTTAGTTAGTATGATTATCGACATTTGAATGGTTTCAAAGTTCAGTTTGTATTACCAAAATGTTGTTTATTTTACAATATACTTGTAATGTGATTATTTAATTAATTTTGTATTTTCATAAATTCAAAGACAATCCCTTACACAAAATACACTTATATTGCAATCAAAACACAACACAAAACACATTTATGTCAAAACAATAAAATATTACGCCTAAGTATTAAACATAAAACAAACTTGAAAAATTCCAGTTGGACATAATTTGGCTGCATCGCTGGCGCAGACGTTATCCCTGGTCGCTAACAATTTGGTAGCAAACAAAGCATCAGTCTTTAAACATTCAATAGTTTACAAACATTCATATCTAAATAATATCTAATTAAATACATTTATAGCTAAATGTAATTTCCATTAATATCGGCAATAGAAAAGCTAAATTAGACCCCAGTAACGCTAATCAACTCAGTACACCAACCACTGTTGTATCCCCTTAAATCAACTCAAGTCATAGAAAATATTAAATATATATGAGCACAATTTGAAGCAATACTTATTAGATTTTATTCAAAGCTTTAAAATAATCGATTAGGATTAAATTACTTAAACCCAATTATTTAGTTACTCACAAGCTAATTCAAAGGACCGTTGCCCGAGCGCCGGTTTCGCCATTTTTGAATAGTAAACTTCCTGCTAATTAAACTCGGATGCGTTATTCAGCGTCAGGCTTAAGGGGTAGCAGCACTCTCATCAACTAACTTTCACGATTTATTTCACGGAATAAGGATGAACATTTCATTTCAGAAGATTTATTTGAAACATATTGTAGTACGAGTGATTTTTTGTTACAATTTTTATGCTGAATGGCCACGACAGATCCAATCGTCACCTTTTTTAACTCTCTAATGGTTGGATGGATTTATCGTAACTACTTAAAAAAAAAGTTAACATTTAACAAAAAAAACACCCACAGTGCAACAGTGTTCAAGTAATCAGTTCACCCACGGTTTCGAGAAAAGCACGTTGAAAGCTTAACGAACACTCACTGCTCGCTCCGATGCCAAATCGAGAATCCAACCTGTTAATTAAAATTATTTTTTCACTAGAAACTCAACTGCATATTGTTTTTATGACCATGAAATGTTGTTTAAGCCAAACAAACAAAAATAGATATTTCCACCATCCAAGAGTGGTGTTATCCCTTAACTGAAGCTTTCAGCCGGCAGCGCCGGAAATTCGAATACATCGCATCGTCGTTGTTGCGTTGCCGTTTCGCAATTTTACAAAAATACTACTGAAACAATGCTAGCACCGGTAATCTGCGCACATTTTTCACATTGCTGCGTAATTAGTTAACATTTCCGAAATCCTATAAACACACACAAACCCACTCATATACTTACACACATACATTCAACACATTTATGCGATGCGCATCTGACATTCATCTGCAGTAAATTTTCGCACAGTCAACACACGTTCGGCCATAAAATTGCAACGCACTTGTAACAGTTTCAAATAAGAGCAACGGCATTAATCTCATTCGCTCACGCGGCATTTTTTGCGGCTACACAGATGACACAGACAACACGAGTAGTGATTTTTTGTCAGTTTGTGCGATGCGCGCCCTGTGTAAATTGTGTTTGTAAAATAAATAAATTCAATTTTTAAACATGGCCAACACGCTGGACTTGTATTACACTGATACACGTATTCACACACACACACACACACGAATTCATTTCAGTCATCCTAATGCACTCATACAATGTGCGTTAAAAGCGTAACATGCGTTCACAAATATACATTCCTACTTACATATAATCTGTATGCATACAGATACATTTTATATACTCACATACATTTTTCAGCTCATTTTTAACTGATTTAACTGATTAATTTGTTAGTAGTTAGGTTCCTTTGTCTAAATGTATGTATGTATGTATGTATGTATGTATATATAATATAAGTAGATCACGGTGTGCTGCCAAAAGCAGCTTAAAGTCTAATTTTCTTAAACTGCATAAAATCGATAATCGGATCATTTTTACGGCGCCGATCTGAGCTGAGTGCTCTCTGCTTTAGAATTTTTATGTTTTTTTTTTTCTCTTAGAGAAACCTAAAAATATTTTCATTTTTAATTTTTGTCCATCCTTAAGTGTGGCCAGCAAATAGTAAAACACCGAAGCTTGATGGGTTGAAGCGTATTTATATTTCAAGATAAACTTTAAGGAGGTCTGTTATGTTATCTTCTGAGTAAAACTATAAACACTGAAAAAATTATAGCAATTTTCCTTTATTTAAAAAATAAAAAATTTACGTTTATCAGAGGCGGATCCAGAAAAATACTTTGGGGTTTCAAAAAGTAATTCTTTAATATTCATAAATGTGTATGTATATGCCTTTTAATTTGTATGTAGTTTTAAAGTCGACCCCAACTTTTCCGCCACTGACGTTTGGCATTTGAGGTAACGATCACCAGACCACTAGCAATAATCTGTGGTCTGGTGAATAATTTAATAATCAATAATCCATTTATGACCCCGAATGTGTACTGCTGCCAATTTGTCAATAAATCAATCAATTCAATCATGTTTCTCCACATTTAACCCATTTTGCAACACTTTAGAGGCTGAATTTATGAATGCCTATCTAATTGGATCGCCGGGACAAACAATTTTCATTATATACTCATAAATAAATGCATGCAGTTCTTCCAACATTAGCAACACTGTGTTATTTCGCTTATTCGGCCTCACACAATTCTGCCCAAATTTGTCTTATATTTGCACTTTGCACTTTCACTCACAACTATTGTTGTTTACTGTGCATGCAGCAAATTAGACAGTAATTCCTATTTGCGCTGTGCGATTATTTGTAGAGCTTGCCGCACCAAACCACACACATTCGTACATTCAAACAACTATAAATAGCCATAGTTTCACATCGCATAGCCAACTGTAATCCTTCACTTCAGTCCTTCACTACTTGTGCTAAACAATGTCTTGTGCAAACAATGTTAAGTCCTTTTTAATGATCTTTCTTTGTGCCACAGGCGGAATATTGACGACGACGAGACAACCGTGTGACCGCATCAAGAAACGCGCCCAACGCCACCAGCGCTAACGCCAACGCCAGTCCAGCAGCGAAAATCGAATCCAGCATTACCGAGCGCCGAGAAGTCGAACGAGCAGAAGGAGCAGCATTTCGCCACAATACGACGCATTCACTTCAGGCCCTTCAAGTACCCTCTCTGCCGAGCGGAAATGTAAACTGAGCGCAAATATTTCAAGTGCACGTGTACGAAATGGCAAATACTCAAATACAAACAATTGGTGGTTCGCATAGTTACTGGGTGCAAGCTGCAGGTGCGGACTGCAAAATATTGTTCGATAATCTCGCAGCACTCGACTGGGACGATACCAAATTTGCATTAACGATATTCGCATCACAGTAGCTGGTTAGATGCCGCACGGTGCATGTTTATAAACAAATCGCTTGTACATATTTACTCATAAACACACACACACATATAAATACGCATAGAGTGGGTAGGATGTGCAGTTGTTGTGCGAACGACACCTGGTGACGAGGTTCTCCCTGTAAATAACGGTGATGAGAGTCGATTCGCGGCACCCACACACCCACACACACCCACACACACACAACAAAAAATGTTAGTATAGTACAATAGCAGGAAACGCGCGACATTTGTGCTCAACTTGCGCGGTTTTCCGCGTATTGGCCACATTTTCGACATGACAGTTTTTACAGCCAACAACAATTGTTTGGGAAACCCAATATTTAGTATAGTTTCAAAAGTATTTTGTATACAATGCAGTTTTAAGTATTAAAAATTGAAAATTATGTCTATGAATCGTTCGAATAATACTTATTGTATGCAATTGCTGATATTTTAGGAGATATTTTCAACTTCAGACTGACTTTTTGTATTGCATTGTACTGTATTATAAATAGTATGCGAATCGTATTCCCTAAACGCAATGAATATACATAGATGTACGTATGTATGTATGATCAGAGCGCTAAACGTTAAGATACTGAAGACATTCCAATGCATTTAATAGTTTCTACACGCATCTCAAAAGCATTTCATTTACCTAAATGTAAGTTCAGGATTGTAATTAAAGAAAACACACGTTCAAATTTTTTTTTGACAGTTGTCTTGCCAGACCTTCTATGTATGTATATAAATACATGTATAGATGTTCAGCCAAGTACGAAAAAAATGGCCATAATTGTGGGTTTTGTTTTTTATTTAAGTGAGCTTTAGTTCTCTAGTGTCGGCTGATTTCGTTGACGAGTGGATTTGGATTTTACTTATAGCCATTACCGATTTTCTGTGCTCAGTGCGAGTAGACATGTTCACCTCTTGCAGTTATCGTTATTCGAGCTGTTAACTTTAAAAATGTGTTGACTCTTTATTCTGAAAGAGTTATTGGAAAGCAATTTCCATAAGAGTTGGTAACGAATTTAGGCTTCTATAACAGGTTTTGACCATCTATAGGATACAAAAGTCGTTTGTGCCCGTTGTGAGTCTACTTGATCGCTTTGGTTTCCGTTAATAGTCAGCCGACTTGCTTTCTCTCGAAACTTTTTCAAATTCTTCTAACATAAATTTGATGTCACATGAGCATTGTTTTTCGATTTTATCCCCCATATGGTTCGAAATTAAGACCTAACTAGCACTGATAACTGATCCTTTCAAAGATAGCCTTAAATCGGACCTTATGGCTATGCAATGAAAGTAATGTTGAAATTTCACTGCCATTATTGCTGACCAAAGCTGAACATCTATACGTGTATTGAAGAACTTTGGGGCTTGGGGACTAAACTATATAGTAAGTAGTTTTGTATCATTTGCGAATTCTACGGTCACAGTAAACGCCCCAAATCATCTTAAGAGAATTGAAAAATAACGCAAAAAGAGTGCCTCAATTTCAGTTTTGAGCTTATGCGAATTTAGTTGTAAAATACAAAATGCCTAAAGAAAGGAAATACAAATGTATGCAATTCTATTAGCTGCTTATGCCATTTAGTTGAAATTGAAGTAAAGCGTTGACAGCGGTACATGTAAAATATTAAAATTAAAAGTTGAACCAGTGTTTGTAGACATCGAAGAAATCGCAGAAGCTGTATAAATATGTAGTTTGAATGCAGAAAATAGAGATAAGGCAATGCAGATATTAATATGTGAGATTAAAAAACTTTTGAATAATCAAATATTATACGAAGAGAGACAAGACAAGTTGGAGGATTAATGATTAAATTTTTGAAAATATTTGGTATTTTAGTTTTTGTCTGTTCGATCGGTTATTAATACAATATTTATTTTTATTTGTAAAGAGCGAAAAACCGATGCGGCTTTTTTGTATACAAGTGTGTGGTTTTATATTTATTTTGTATATTATATATACATGGAAACCCTTATTTACGCATTTTCGATAGAACAAAAGACCAGATTATAGGCTCGTTAGACATTCCATTGCGTTATGGACGTAATTAAGTACAATACCGCTTAGGACTTCTCCATATGATGCTTACGAAATATCAAATACATACATATTTAATATTACAATAACAAAATGAGATAAATGAAAACAACCCTACAGAACAAAGCCGAGCACTTTGTGTGTATATTTGCATATAGAATACATAAGTATGTAGGAGAAGGGTGGCGAACAACGAGGAGCCCGTGACCACCACGTGTAAAGAAGAATACACACAAATATATTGAACATATAAATAAATGTAATTGAAATCGATTGAATGCAATACCAACTGCAGTTTTTATTAATTCGGTGAATTGTCCAGAAGGGGGCTTACGCTCGGTAGGGACTAGGAAGCCTTTGAAGCAGGAATGAATCAGCACAGTTGAACAGTGTGAAGGAATTTGTCGAATTTCGCACTGAAATGTCCTCGAGCGATTATTAACGCTCATTGCAATCAGGTAAACAATATTGGCAAAAATTGTATGCAATCGTTGAGTTAAATGACAAATGGTCATAAATGTAAGTATTACGATTGGCTGTTTCAATTGTTGAAGATTCGCTACAAGAGAAACCGCATTGAACTTTGTTATATATATATTTTCTTTATTATTCATGCATATTATGTACCTATGTATGACGTGTATGTATGTTTGTTTTTTTGTTTGTTTGCAATGTAAATGTGTATGTGTATGAATGTGTTGTGTGTGTGTGTGTGTATGGCGAGTAGGTAAACGTTATACGGGATTCCATTTCAATGTTGCATAAATTACACCTAGTAAATACTTTAAACAATTTCGTATAATATTTTCCACAAGTTGACATAGTTGATAGTTTCACGATTCATTTTATTTTATTTATACATTTTGTTTTTTGTTGGTATTGATTCTTTGATTTTTTTATGCAATTTTAATGTGGTTATTTTTGGTTTAGTTTGGTTTCTTGTTCTTTGTTTTTGGTTTTTAATTCTTATTGAGTACACTAAACGTGTTTACAATAAATCATTCTCATGCGTATAATTGTCATGTATTTTCATTTAATTACCTTTTCCAATGATAACAACAACAAAAACAGTAATTAGGTATGTATGTATATAACATCAATTGAATTAAATGCTGTTTAAATATAATTAGGTAGTGTCTCTTCTGCTGGCGACATGCGCAGCTGTTTTTCTTCCACGCAATCATTTTCCTACACCGATCAAGCGGGGACACCTTCGACAGCGTCGTCTTATCACCACTTATCGGCCTCCATTTGACATACAAATTTGCATCGCACACAAATAACCTGAGTTCAGAATTTGATTACAATGTCGGTGTTGGCGGCTTTGAATACTGACTTAAGTTTTATCATAAGTTCGAGTCGGAAGGGCTGATGCGAATAATTGCATCGTGCATCGTGTTTAACAATGCCATCATTCAATATCTTTTAACCTTTAGTGCTAAGCTTTCTGCTCCTGCGTTATCTGCGAGCGGTACTTGTGGCGTGTTGCTCAAATTCAAATTAGTCTCGTCCTTGCATACTCAAAAGAAAGTGGAGCTACAACAAAGTATTTGCCGACTGAAGCGGTGCCCATATCAAAGCTTTGCGTTAATGCTGCGACAAGTTCATTTTTGTTGAATGATTCATTAAAAATTTAGTGAAAATACATACATATGACATTAGTAAACATATCGCACACCCACTTCAAAAGTGACACAACTAAAAATTTTTCATTTTCGGGTTTATGTGTTAATACTGTGCACAACGCATCTATCTACCAATCAGCAAAAGATCAGTATATTTTGTTGTTGTTAACTGTTGCCAAAATACGGTTAGGTCTCTCTTCATGTCAGAAGTTTGATGCTATTTGATTACTGCAGCTCAATGCAAAAGAGTACTAATTCAAATTGTGATACTTTTGACGAAATAAATTTTTGTTAAAGTTAATTTTTAGTAAAGTTTTGACAATTTTAGTACATATTTTCAAATAAAAAAATTAATTTCGAATTTTCAAAATTTTTCTTTCAACTTTTTAACTGTAATTTATAACTATTAAATTAAGCAAAAGTCGCATAACTTAAAATATTTCGGTAATTTTTGAATTAAAATATTATCAAAAAAGTCACAACTCAAAATTTTGGATTTTCTAGTGTAAAATTAAAAAAAAAAATCGTTGTAACTTATCCTAAAGCATAATCTGTAGGGGTTTTCTATTAAACGGTCTATACGTTATTTTAAAAAAATGTTTATTCAGCTCAAAAACAGTTTTTTGCGTTTCCTTAAAAATAGAAAATCTTGAGTTGTGTCACTTTTGTAGTGGGTGTGCAATATACGAGTATCAACGGCCGAAGCTGTCCCGACTGACGCTACCTGCTGCAGTGTCGAAACGAAGTAATCCAAAAAGGGAGATGTTTCTCCTGTTCGGACTCTATTTCGATTTGCTTAGGTAGAGTACAATTCAACTATTTATCAACGGTTGGTGACAAAACGTTAATTTTGATCAGGCGCGGATCCAAAAAAATATTTCGGGGGGTTTTAAAAAGTAATTCTTTAATATTTATAAAATGCCTTTTCATTTGTATGTAGTTTTATAGTCGATCCAAATATTTGGGGGGGTTTCAACCCCCAAAACCCCCCTGGATCCGCCACTGATTTTGATCTTTCCCCATACGTATCGCTCAATTATGACACTGGCCAGTCGAAAATATTTCGCTGTCATTTTGCTGACACTACAACCTGTCCATGTTGGTTTCTGATACTAGTTTTCAAAACATTTTTGTTATTTCTATACATAAATTGGTTTTCTTAAGCAGCTTTTTGTTGCATGTGGTTTTGTTGTATCTATACTTGCAACTTTCTCGTCTTCTTATTTCTTATTGTTTGTGTTTGTCTATTCCAAGGGGTCCTTTGGCTGCTTTCTGTTATTGTTAAAGTCACAAACAAATCGACTCAATTAAATTCCTACATATGTATGTATGTAAATTTTTTGAATGACTGAAGATTTTAATCGAGTCACAGCATTTCGCTTTAAAAGTGTTGGAAAGGCTTTCATTCCACACAAAAGTATAATGAATCGAATTCCGACCGCTTCAGAGTTGCCAGCTTTCGCCTGAAACTCAAAGCAAAGCTGCTTATAATTTGTTTGTTGTTTGTTGTCCGTCAGTTGATGGTGTGCTGTCCGCTTAAGGCATTTGCAATTCTTCCAAGTTTGCTTCTATGCGTAGCAAGTGACTGAGAGAGCGCAAGGCTATCTACACAGCTTGTGGGTTGAGGCAAAATATTAGTTTTGTGTGCATGTGAATTGGGGGGAACAAATTTAAGACACAATTTCATGCAAATTTGGCTTATTTCGGCACCGTGTCCACACGGAAAGGTATAAGCCGTCTCTGTGTGTTGTATGTGACGAATACAAATATTGAGAAATGCCAAAGTGTTCCTGAGAACATGAAGAACGATTAAATGTTCACTAGGGGGAAGGAAAACTTTCCGTGTGGAAACGCGCTCAACGCTGTTTTGATCCAACTCCAGTTAGGTCCATTGTCGTCTGGCTTCTGGTGCCCCGCAGTTTGTTTGTTTGTGTGTTATTAAAGCCGCCTTTCGTCGTTGTGGGTTCAGCTTAGTTTTAGAATCTATTCAAAGTGTGCCGTTCATGCAGCAGATACATTACTCGTCGCTACCACGTCCAGGGTTTAAGAGTTATGCTGTGTTTAGTGTGTAGTTGGGTATGTGTGTGTATAATTTTTTGGCTTTCAGCGTTGATATATTAAATACAAGGATGCGCGTTGAAGTTTCTTGTGCAACGCATGCATGATATTTGCTTATGTCTTAAACTTAGCTTCAACATTATTCATTCACTCGTTACAAAAGGGGAGACAAGAGCATAAATTCAGCACGTTTATGAATTGCATATGCAGCTCTAAGTATGAAAAGCAACTTCTTCTATAAGTATGCTGTGAATCTGTGTGTTATGGTGTTCTAAAATGCTTCTACTTTCTTGCATTCTGTAACTCAATGAAAAATTTGTATTTATTATTATTTAGCGCTAAGAACGAATAACGTTCACATTGGGGAGAGTTTTGCTCATTTGTCGGCTAAAGTTTTATGGTCACAATGGTGGCAGTGCATCAAGCAAATGAGATCAGTTTTGGTTTCACATCTCCAGACCAAACGACCTACATAAGTCGCAGCTATGGCGGCAAAACAACAAAATCTACACAGTTTTACAAAGAAAAAGGAGCAGTTGACAAATGAGTATGTAAGCAAACATCGATTGAGCTGTCGTTAACTTTGATCTTTTCAACAAACGGTGGGATCAGAATTTGCCAAAACATTCACAATGCACATTAAATAAAACATTAAATTGCGTGTAATAATGGAAACAAAATTTCCTAGAAAAAAAATATCGATAGGCAATGTTGACAGCGTTTTAGGTGAGCACTGGCAGCAATTAGCAAGGTTTGGAATAAAGTTGCAATACCGACAACAATTTGGTGTAACAATCGACCACTGAGAAATAGGGAAAAGTGCCCTCAACATGGAGGTGATTGCTCCCAATGAGGGCGGATTGCTTCAAATGATTGCTTCCGCTGCTTCACAGTGAAGAATGAAGCTCTAAACTTCAGGTGCAATGAATAAGCATCAGATGAGTGCAATGGGGCAATAAAGTGAATGAGTGTAAGTTAGGCCAAAAACATTTCCGAATTACTGCAAAATCGACCAACTAATCAAACAGATTTTACCGGAATATTCAAATCTTTATTGAATTTATACGAAAGTTACCTAAGCAAAAGCAAAAAATGTATTCGTCAAGTTGCCGCACTGCAACACTCACACAAGTTCAAATCGAGTTATGTTGATGCTGAATTTGTGCACAGTTACTAAACTTGACAATTTTCATGGGGAATTTATTTAAAAAGTCAGGTATTGCCTGACTTGCACCTGTCGCGTTACTTTACTGGGCGTCAGCCGGTGTACTAGTATAAGTGTAGGTATGTACTCGTATGTAGAAACAATACTGCTGCACTTTATCCTTCGAACCTTGTGACCTGAACTAATACTATTTCACTTCGCCTACCACTGACCAGATTACAATCGATTCTTTGTAGCAATTTTGAACACTCAAAACCATTTCAGACTACAGTTTTCATCAATGTTCATTACTTTATTTTCAACATTTCAACGTTTCATCATAATTGTTACTAGGCATGTATGTATGTATGTAGGTATATGTATAGGTATGAATACATTTATTTATAAGTATATGTGCGGTGTGTATGTATATGGCCGCATGCACTTGAATGTGTGTCAGTCATTCTGGACGCATCAGCGCTGGCAACCCTGTTGTCCACCGAAGTGCGATATTTGCATTGAACTGATTGAAGATATACTTATGTACTTAAACGCTCTGCTGCCAATTCAATATAACAACGACTTAACCTTTATCAAACAGACTGTTGGACAAGAAAAGGTTTCGAAAGCGTTTGGAAATCAGATCGCACACACTCAGTTTATGAGCGTTTGGCATTTCATGCTGGTAAAATACATTTTAGTGACCAAAAGTAGTAGCCGCTCTAGCCTAAACTAAAACTGTACTGCCGGTGAAACGCATGTCAAATGTTTTCGGTGTGACACATCTAATTTTTCTTCGTTCGAACCTGTCCACATCGAATCATTTCCAACCAACCTTTCGAATCATTAGCGACAGTAATCAGAGAGTAACGGTGCGTAGTCACCACACATACCTATGTACATATGTACTATGTATGTATATGTACATATATGCAATATATGTATGTTACATTTTAGGCTCACTAAATTTTGTGTAGGTAGATGTATCTGCAGGCGTAGAGTGCGGCTTCTACATGTGAATGTGTGTTCGTATGTATATGTATTCATAGCTTGGTTACAAACTGTTGGCGCTATACAAATGATTCTATATATTTATGTACGTATGAATATATGTTTTGTTTGTACGCATTTCTTGGCGAAACGACAACAATAATAATTATTCCATAGATTCAAACAGAATGCTGGCATATGCAATCGCTGTCGTAGTTACGAGTACATGTAATTGTCAATTGTAGGCATGTATGTGTGTACTGCATGTGTGTTTGTAAGTGGTGTTTGTATTTGTATTTGTATACGAGTTGAGAGACTTGTCTGCGGACTCAGTAAAAAAAGTTGGACCTCCACTTTGAGAGTGTAAGTACTCAACGTGTAAGTTGCTGTTTTGCATTTAAGACTAATTCATCGATAGAGTGTAAAACATTACAATTAAATTAGAGAGTAACCGTTGAGGATTTCGGTAACAGCTGCAACAGCCTCTCGAAATCATCATTTGATGTGTCATATTTAACAGTGTCATCGCCGCATATTGTACGCTGCCAGGGTTGCAAACTAATTGTTATTTGTTCTTCCACATTAAATTCATTATGACGCATAATTACTTTTATTGAAAATGATTTAAATTATTAATGATCAATATTTTTGTTAAATTTGTATAACCTGATGAAAAGAACCAATGGTTCATGCAACAATATATAATAATTTAATATGAATATACACTAAGTAAAGTTAAAAAATGTTTAACTAATGACAAATTTAAGATTGCAACTTAGAATTTGTTCGGCCTTTTAATATTGATTATATAAGTGACGTCCCTGTGACAGTAAATTAGTTCATTTAATTTGTAATTATGTAAGTATTTAATGCGTTCCCAGTACGCACTGCTGTATGCGTTTTTTTTCTCATAAGTTTACTTCTATTGTTTTTCTCTCATTTCAAGTTAGTTAGGTTAGGTTAGAATTTGCAATTATAATAACTCGTAATAATTATTAATAATAATTACATTTAATTCATTGCATGCTTATACATATTGTATTTTGTATTTGTATTTGTGTAGGTTCAGCTGTTTGCGGTCTGGTTTCGGTTTCTGTTCGTGTTTTTGTGTTTAAATTGTATGTTAATGTAATAAATTTGTATGTGTTCTCTACTGGTATTTTCATGGTTGCTACACTTTTCATATGCTTGCAGTATAAGTACAATAAACAAAACAAAGTTTAACAATTACAGTTCGCATTGGGCGTGCCTTGAGGTTGATCTGTCAGTCGTTGTCCTTTCTGGCCGCCGCCCACTAACGTTGGATCCGAATCTAAACTCTCCGACATTTTATCGCAAATGATGTCGACAAGTCGCTCGAAAACAGCCTGTAAAAACACGCCAATGAAATATACAAACCTATGCAAACTAAAAATACATATGGCAGAAAATTATTCGCACCCCAGCTCAAATTTTTCACTCATTGAATTCAAAGTTATTCAGCAAAATGCTACTTCAGCCAGCTGAGAGAAGTGTGAATAATCGTTTGCCACCGTAATCGTTTGTCTCGTGCTCACCTTAACATTGACATTCTCCTTGGCCGATGTCTCGAAGAATTCCACACCTAATTGATCCGCCAGCTGGCGGCCCCTTTCGAACGAGATCACGCGCTGATCCTCCATGTCGCACTTGTTGCCCACGAGTATCACTTGTGCATTGTCCCATGAGTATGTTTTTATCTGGGTAACCCTGTAAACGGCACATCGAAGGTCATACACTTGTAGCTAAAATGCATTTACAACTACTTTACCAGTCTTGCACCGAGTTGAAGCTGTCCTCGTTTGTGACGTCATACATCAGAATGAAACCCATGGCGCCACGATAATATGCTGTGGTTATTGTTCTGTAGCGCTCTTGTCCCGCAGTATCCTGCAAGCAAATGGCAAATTAATGTCAGCCCATAAAACTATCAAATCGACAGCAGTCGTATGTATGTCTGCAGTAATGGCCGACAGGGAACTATGTACAGATTTGTCTATCTGAAACACTCCCCTTTCTGTAGTCTCTGCTAATATTTTGCCAAAATGCATTCACATTGCCTCGACTCACCCATATTTGCAGCTTGACGCGTTTATCGTGTCGAAACACCGTTTTTACTTTGAAGTCGATACCCACTGTGGACACAAACGCTGAGGTAAAGCTGTCGTCCGCATACCGGAAGAGGAAACTCGTCTTGCCCACACTCGAATTGCCGATAATGAGCAGCTTGAACATGTAATCGAAATTCTGGTCGGCAGCATCTTTCTGCCACTTGGGATCCCCGCTGCCGGCCATCTGTAAATACAAATTAAATTGGTTAAAGCCTTTGAGTATCCTTCGAACCAAATTTCTGTATTTCTAAATTTTCTAAACATCAGCAACAGGCAAGTCTTTAGTATGTGACGTCGTTTGATCTTGATCTGGCACAGATAGATTTGCTCAACCGATGGGGCACACGCACACACATGTGCACCGACATATGTTAGTAATATTTAGTTTTATATCGTAGTTGATGTTGAAACAATGAAGTGCACGCACTCGTGAGCAGCAGCCCGAACCTGTTGCTGCAACAATTGCTCCAGTTTCAGGCTGATTACTCTCCTGGGCTCAATTCACAAAATACACACTTGGGCTGGATTTAGATTTCCGCTCGGCATACGCGGCGCAGGCACGTGGCGTTCGCAAGGATTACACCGAACCTCTTCACACATTTTAACGTGTACTCATGGTGAGGATTTTCATCGAGGCCTAAATAAGCTGCAGCCTGGTTCCGTTTGGTGCGCTGCATTTGAGCATTCCGTACCGCCCACAACGAGGCGTTCCTGGGACGCAGAACTGTGCAATAATATTTATGATCACGTAGCTCCTGTCAGTTGATGTATCGGTTTGAAACTTGCTGGACGTATTTACAGATATCTAAAAAGCAGGATGTTAACACCTCTCGTACACCTTCTCAGACACATTAAATCGAACGATGGAAAAGTTTTGACAGCATTTCGGGTTTTCACCACACCCGAAGCATACACAGCTCTTCTGAATTCTTTTCGGTTCTTCGACTATCCGATTTCGCTTGTGTAGTGCGCCAATTTGTTGGGTATTTGGGTATGCAGCTAATACTACTTCCCATGTAGGGACCTATAGGGACTGCCCTTCTTGCAATAACGACATAAACAAATAAAAAAACTGCCAGATAACAAAATTGTGTACACTTGCTCGCACTTATTATCGGAATTGTTTGTTTGGCAATTCTTCATACATTAAAAACTACGTAGAAATGCAATCGTTTACAAATTTGCAAGTCCTTGGCTTCAAGTCCAAGACTTGGATAAATAAGCAACTGAGTACGCAGTGACAAAGTTGGCTGTTTTACTAGTGGAGCGCAATTTTGATGTATGTCTCGCCTTGTTATATTTATTATCCTCAATCAGTCTTCGTTCACGTTGTTGTTGTAATGCCTTTTGAAGTACGTGCTTGTCAAGCAATATTCCATATGTACGTTGTACATTGTTCCATATATATATATATGTATGCAAATGTACCGCCAGCGCTGGTTGTTCTTGTGTTTTCAACACCTTAATGTAGACAATGTAAGTAAACAAGTACATACAATTATTGCACATAGGCAATGACAAAATGTACTTAATATGTACAAATTCGATAGGCATGTACAATATGAAATACATAGCTAAACACATCGAGGACATGAGCAGCGGCATTTTCAGAGTCCTGGAAGTGAGGCGGCACTGAAATTGCGTCAATTTCAAATAGTCGGTTTGATTGATTTGACTTGTGAGCAGCTCAACTGTACACACACTATAATTAATGTACATACTGCACTGATTGCCTGAGTTTTCTGCGAATTTCCTACGCAACCCGAGCCAACAGAGTCTGTGCCTGTGGCCGTCGTATGCGCCTCGGCCTGAAGGTCAGTTGGCCTCATCAACCCTGCTTCTCTTCTTGACTTCCCAACTTGCGCTTCAGCCAAGCATCGAGTTGGTGTGGCTCGAGGACGCCGCGGTGCGCTGTCCGCACATAAGCGTTGCGATCTGGAGCGCTCACATTTCGTTATCCCGACGACAGCCTTCAGCTATTCTGTTTTTCTTTTTCTACCACATTCCGTCACCATGGAGTAGCAATGTGCGTTACTGCCTTGTTGTTGTTGTTTGTAGTCTTCATTGCAGTGACGCTGGCTGGAACCAGCAGGGATGACAGCCACAGTAATTGTGACTTTCACCCGCATTTGTTGCTAATTTGCGCATCCTTACGGGGTCTGACATGTTGTGTAACCTTGCGACGTTGGTCGCTACGTTGGTGATAGCGGTTTTTGTTTTAGAAGTTGTGTGAGTTCGGCGTCTTGCTGCCAATATTTTTAATTCAAATTCCAGTTTCCAGGAGACGAGCACGTGCCCGAGGCTTCGGTTTGTTTTTCAAAAGTGTCACAGGTGCAGAATTGTGCCATTATGCCAGAACACTGCCATTGCACACGTGTCAAGGTGGCGCACAATCGCATTAATTCCGTTGATGACGGCATTCAGCATTTCCGGTTAATGGTTTTTTTGCATTTATTTCACTTCACGTTCACGCTGCCTTGAAGTTTAATAGATACGCATTAGAGCAGCTGGACTCGGCATCTCCTAATCACTATTCACGAGCAGCAAAAAATAGAAACGCACTAGAATCGGTGTCACACATGTTGAGCATTTTGCCGAGCCAAGACAAATTTTGTAATTAAATCTGATTTGTCTGATTAAATATTCACCTGCCGGTTCAATTATTCGTTCATTTATCTCAATTGTTGTCTGTTGGCCATTTTATTTAGCTGCCGTTTTTCTACACTTCACTCGGCCTCAACAGGGCTGTATGCATCCTGTTGCTTACGTGATTATCTCATCGCACTTTACAACAACCATTTTCAATATTACTTATCGCGACCTTACACTACTCGCTTGAAACGAATCCTCCAAAGAAAACATGTGTTTGTGTGTCATATTGCAGCTGGGTAGTTCCCGCACACCGACCATACGTGCATACATACATAAGTATGTATGTTTGTATTTTGTATATACAGACTACTAACATAAGTACATACATGTAAATAGATTTTCCGCCATCTCTTGTATTATCATTACAGCGCAATTAACTTTTCCAGCTTATCATTCGACTGCAAGTATCGATTTTTTATGTGATTGCTGTGTTTGCGCTTTCGCCGCCCAATTGTTGTCTACAAATGACTTTTTATTTTGCAACATTTCGCAGCTGTTTAAATTTCCGTGTGCGAACAAATTGTGAATAATTTAGTTATCGTTGCACAATAATATCTCACTTCACACACGTCGAGCACTGAGCCGCGATGAAACGGTGGCTTGAGTTTATTCGCCTTACTTATGCATGTATTTACTACTTATGTATACTTATGATGTATGTATGCTTTGCCAATTAGGGACTTCTTACATCAGCTACGGAATATCTTAGCAAATTACGTTCTGACTTTTCAAATGTGTAACGTAATCTTCTCTCAGATCCACTCTCAGCATTTTTATCGAACTAGTGTTTACTTTGTGGTGGAATTTTCAACTGACGTAGACGCTGACGACAGCCTCATAATTGTCATGCACTCGTCTTCCAGCATGGGATGCTTTGCTCTAAAATACGAAAACAAAAAATGCAGCCTATGAGGATGGAAACTGTTTGTTTCGTACAACATGTCCTAGTTTTCATCGTAAAAATTTATAATTTTTCATAAATCAAAAACCAAAGTAAATGAAAAATGAGCCCTTATGGCAGCTAATGGGTTAGGAATACTTGCCATAGCAGTAGTTGTCAGATTATTTAAAAGTCGAATAGGAAACTTTTCGTTTATGATAAATCTGCTTCCAAGTTGGATATCACGCCCAATCACAATCAATAAAATGTTATTCCCATATCTCAGCTATCTCGAAAGTAAGGATGCATAGAAGTCTGTTGACTGATTTCAATATTAACTAATAATATTCCTGTACTCTATTATTTGTATGTATTGCACACTACATGCTAAATATTCGTTCCGACAACCGACAACTTAGTGCAGTGTATTGAGACCTCATATAATTCTGAGCAAATGCATGGATAGTCTCCCAACAGAAACTAAGTCACTTGAAGTAAACGAGCCGGGTTTATTGCTTTTACTTACGTTTATCGTTTGTGTGGCGCTGTCCCAACACTGAGCAGAGTAGACAAGAATTAGCACCAACTGCTGGTGGCACGGCTGGCTGAAATGCGGCGATAAATAGTGTTTGATTTGGACTTGACTCAGATGCGCTACGACTGTTTGTTAGTATTTCGATCTTATCTTTTATTGTTCGGTTTTGTTATTGTAGCCAGCCTGTGTTGACTGGCATTTGCAGAAGTGGGCAGAAATGCGTTTGTGTTCGTGTGTATGCGCGTGTTTGATTGACAGTTTGCACGTTTCTGGGTTAGCGCCGCTGTCAATGGAAAGGCGGAACAGCGGCTACAACGGATGCTGGCACTTTAGCGGAGCGCGGCGACGACGAGCGCAACCCGAGCGGCAGGGAATGACTTCAGACAAACAATCGGACAAACACCCAAGTTTGCGTGTATGTTACCGTTAAAATCTGACTTGCCGTTTTCGTTTGCGCACACAAATCGATAAATTCGCTTTGCCGTTGTTCGTTTTTTGGTATTGTACTAAAAATAGAAAAGGCAGGTACCCTTGCTGTACGTTTATCCTGTGCTTCGATCTAGAGGGAGTTGCGGTTGTGGGGTATGTGCTTAATTTGTGTCACTTTTCACACTGTTTCACTATTCTGCCACTTTGCTGGGGCTGTTTGCCGTTCACTCTTCACTGTTCGCTGTGCAAAAGTCCAGCTGGCGTATGGCGTATGGCGTCTCGCGGAGCGCTTACGAAATGTGGCTTGCTGCACTTCGGCCCGTTGGCTCGGTGCTTGTCGCAGGCATTGCTGGCCTTGTTCCCATGAATGGTTAGTTATACTACGCGCTGCGCGTGGGTGGCTCTGCGCATATGGGAAATAAAATTTAACTAAAAGTATGCTTGAAAAATTGTGCTGGTGCCGAATTGGGATGTGTTGCGCTGAATTTTCACTGCCCGTTGTGCGCTTGCAACTTCAGAAAGTGTGGAGCGCGACGTTTTCAAATGTTTTCCCAATGTTGACTGCGAGTCGAATTTCGTTGCGCACATCTACTGATTTTTCACGTCCGGTAAGGATACTAATGAAAATTCGCTCCGCTGCTATTGCTGCCTGCTGGAGGGTTGCGGCGAATTCGCGCAGCACTGACAGCGACGTCGGTAGCGTCGGTGACGGCGCGGTTGGCGACTCTGTTGCGGATTTCGCTGAGGACGTCGTCAGCACAGGTTCGTCCGCATATGGGAGTGTGTCCGGCTGGCTGAAGTGTTGCTGCAGCGCGGCTCCACGGTCGGTATGCGTAGCGCGTCGATTTTCCGCGTCGCCGTTTTGGTTGTTTCGCAGAGGCGGAAGTTGCAATTGCGTACGAAATGTTTTTCCAAGCCTTATGTTCGAGCGTGAAAATCGATGCGGTCGAAAAAGTGAATTGGTGAATTGCGTGTGTCACAGCGAAAGCTCGGACGGCGAGTTCGGAGCTTTCACGTCCGCTTGTGCTCGCTCGTTCGTTCGGGTTTGTGCGCATGGCACTGGACGCGCAGTAGGGAATGGAATTGAATACGTGTTCCGTTGCGTGTTGCGTTCTGCGGCTACCACTGCTCCTGTTTCATCTGTTTCTTCTTTGCTTTCTTCTGCATTCAGAAGCGACACTTATCAGTTGACCATTTTTCTCGCCAAACACCCACACAATGTCAGAAAGTCGGTTTCGCCGTGCTGTGGATGCGATAATTGCAGAATGTCCGCGACGGCGACTGTGTATGTGTTGGATCAGTGGCGCATTTTGGGGGTTTGAGTACAACTTTTGAGCCATCGAATACCATTCGAAACCATATTTTGTACTAGCAATTTTTGTGTTTTGGGGGGTTTGAACCCCTGAACCTCCCTGTGTGCGCCAATGCGTTGGATACTAGGCAGCTGTGTGTATGCATGTGTGTTGTATAGGGAGGGGTGGTTTGTCTTTTGCATTCAATTGATTTATCTTCCCTTCTTTGTTGTTAGTGTAACTTTAACAGTTGCCATATTACATTTTGGCAAATCGTGTGTGTGTTTACTGTGCATGTGCTTCAAACAGCTGTGGAAATGTTCGGCGCATAAACAAGCTTTGGTAGTAGAAGTACGGCCGCATCAGTTGTTCATGACTGATCTTTAGCTGACTTACACCTACTTATGGAATTTTTTCAGCTTTTTTAAACACATATTTTCTAAATAGTAAATGTACTTTTGCGACCAAGTTTTTCTTGAATAGAATACGATTTCAACACTACCTCAAAAATATGTCCAGGATTTTAGAACATATATTTTAGATACATATGTATGTATATTCCGATTAAAGTTGTCTTAACTTCTTATGTACATGTATGAACATATTTATTGGCATAAAATGTAGTCTTAGTTTGTATAGTATTTGCCAATTTAATCAATCAAATGGAGAATTCGCAACATGTGAAAACTATTGCGACTTATTGCAGACAGTTCGGCTCTCGCACACACACAAATCCACGTACACACCCCACATCTGTGGGACTTGAGGCCTTCGATGCTTCCCTCCTCGTTACAACAAAACAAAAGAAAGAAAAACAAACAACCCCACACCACCACCCCCCCTTGTCTTTCATACTTAGCACTGAGTACTAAACCAGCTGTGCAGTGCGCGTTCACCAGCTGATAAGATTGGAAAGAGAGGCGTTCGTGATATCGCCCGATCATGCGCCACTTCAGTGGATTTCCAGTTTGTTTACTCGGTTTTGCTTGTTGCTCTCTGTTGTGCCCACAGGGCAGCGACTTAGTAATTAAATTAAATTGAGAAAGTGCAACAATAATAACAATTCGTCAGTGATAAACATAATCAAAATCGTAGTCGCGATGGTGCGATGTGCAGTTGAGAGTTGCGCGTGAAACCGATCGGTTGACTGATTGAAACCAAAAAGAGTCCAACAAAAATGCATTTCGGCATCTTGGGCAGCGGCATAATCGGCCTGACGACGGCCTTGGAGCTACAGCAAGAGTACCCTAACGCGCAAATCACGATCCTGGCTGATCGTTTCAACGAGGACACGGTTAGCTATGTGGCGGCCGGTATTTTTCGGCCGGGCACCAGCTTCATGGGTCCCACTAAAGAGATAACCCAGTGAGTTGTTTTCGTCTTTAAGATGGGTGCAGTTGTGTGTGTAAATCGTTTGTGCATTTGTCCTGCAGACAGTGGATCACCGATGCTTTCCACTATTGGGATGAGATACGTCGCTCCACAGAAGCGCCTCTAGCCGGTGTCTGTCAGCTGTCTGGCTACATTTTCTCCACCACCACACCGAGTATTGTCCGCGTGAGTTCCCACTGCCTAATCGCACAATAGTTTTATATAATTATGCGCAGATAAGAGTTTTGATTTCAATCGCGCCAATGTTTTCCGTGATATTTTCCATTGATTTATCAACTTTCGGTTGTAGGTATTCATATTTGAAGCCCTGTCGTGTCTATACTGATTTCATGCATGTTTACCTATTGTTGTTACACTGTATTAAAGTACACTATGTCTGATTTAACCTCGACCGCAGAATCACTTTATCGAGAAATTGCTGCCCATCTATCGTCAAGCGACTGAAGAAGAGCTGAAACTGTGCCAGGGAGGCTGGAAGTATGGATCGTTCTTTACCACTTGTCTGACTGAGAGTCGCCTGTTCTTGCCTTATGCCACCAAGAAGTAAGCTTATTGTTTTTAACCTTAAAAGCCACAACAACTAACTTCATTTAACGCAGATTCATGGCAGCTGGCGGCCAGGTTACGCGTCAGCACGTGCACTCGTTTTCAGATATCCAGCAGCACTTCGATATACTCTTTAACTGTACCGGCCTGGGCGCCAAAGAGCTCTGCGATGATCAGCAGCTGGTGCCGATGCGAGGCCAAGTGCTTAAGGTGCACGCACCCTGGATCAAGACCGCGTTTTACGGTGATTACGACACTTACATCTTGCCCGGCTTCGAAACGGTCACCTTAGGTGGATGTCGTCATTACGACAGCTACAACCCAAACGTGTGTAAATACGACAGTATGGCGATCAAGGAGCGCTGCTTCAGTATGCTGCCCAGCCTGAAACGTGCAGAGGTTGTGCGAGAATGCGTCGGCCTGCGACCACATCGCGCGGTGGTGAGTACAGAAGGGTGGAGGCAGTTTTAGGACTTTAACATTCAGATGCTTCAATGAAATTTGTACAATTGTTTGATAGGTGCGTGTGGAAGGAGAAGTCATACAGCGCGGAGATGGCCGACCATTGAAGATTATTCACAATTACGGCCATGGCGGCTATGGTGTAACCACAGCGCCCGGCACGGCGAAGTACGCAGTTAAGCTGGCCCATGATATGTTAGCAAAAAGCAGTAAATTGTGATCGCCTTCAAGTATTTGAAAATACTAATACCTAACCTAGAAGCGAAGTTTTGTTATTAAAACTATTTTGTTAAATAAATGTATGGAATGTCTGCCAAACAAACCGTCGACATTTTTAAGATACGCCAATTGTTTTTACCAGATCCTAATTGGCATTTCGTTATATATGCAAACATTGTTTCAAGGGTATCGTGTAGATAGCATCACTAATCGCAATTTACACAGCAGAAGTTTCTGCATTCATTTAAGACTTCTGAGATTGTAATAGCTTTCTCAGTGTTATTTCCATATTCAGTAACTAGATGGCGCTATTGACCCAATTTTTCTATAAAATAATCTAATAAAATACTATTTCAACACTACCTCAAAAATATGTCCAGGTTATCAGAGCCCAGCAAACTAAACGATATAGAAACGATATCGTTTACCTTCACTCTGTGCATGGTTTTTACACCCTAATCCCGTGCAATGGGGAACTGAGTTCCCCATTTTTGAATCAGTATAGTATGGGAATGAGTAAAATAAAAGTTTTTTGGGAAATAATTATATTATCATTATAGTATGAAATATTATTAATGTTGTTGTTGTTTGTTTTTTTTGTATTAGTATTTGTATGTTATTTATTTGCACACCGTCTTTGAATCTGTTATTTCACCGGTGAGTGTGCTCGTGATTTAGAACTTGCGTGGTTCAGAACTTGGATAAGTTTTGCATACAAAATGTATTGGTAAAAGAAACGGGGTCATTTATTCCCAAAAGCACAACAAACAGTTTGTGTGCTTTTTTTTTGCTATATCTGCCCAATCATACTTGAACTGAGATACTTGTTTATGTCTTTAGATTTCTCTCATCAATACCTTTCCAATGATATAATTACAAATATATCGTTTAGAATTAAAAACTTTCATAATTTCATGTTTTATGTCGTCGTGGGGAACTGTATACCCAGTTTGTGTGCTTTTTTTTTGGCTATATCTGCCCAATCATACTTGAACTGAGATATTTGTTTATGTCTTTAGATTCCTCTCATCAATACCTTTCCAATGATATAATTACATATATATCGTTTAGAATTAAAAACCTTCATAATTTCATGTTTTATGTCGTCGTGGGGAACTCAAGCACGGAGTGAAGGTTAAAGCGAGAATTTTTCTCGTTTTCGAGTATTGCTAAAGTGTCTAAAATGATATCGAGAACGACAAAAATTACACTATCGTAACGATGTCGAAAATTTCGAAAATCTCGATATTTATTTATTTATTTCAGTCTAACAACTTACAGACTAACAGAAGTAACAGATAGAAATATAACAATTCAAATTACCTAAGAAACGTATTATACGAAGAATTATACAAAGTATTACAAAAAACATTTTTAGATAGACAAAGATCAATATCCAAAGAATTTGAGAGATAATTATATTCCGTTAGTACTCTTGTCAAAGGAGCATTTCGAGCGTAGTTTGATTTACTCAAGCCAACATTAAAGTACTAGGTGCGCCGTAACGATCTTGCTGGAATATTAAAGTTTATCCTTTCAAGAAGAGACGCGCAGTCAACAAGTCCATTAATGATACCAAACAGGAATTTCAGTGATCTCCTACTATCAAGCGAGTTTAAATTCAAAAGCTGACACCGAGCACTATAGGAAGGGATCGGATCGACAAAATTCAGAGACCGAAGAGCGAAGCGGATAAAAACCTTCTGAACTCGCTCAAGGCGAGATATACTAGAGGCATAAGACGGCCTCCAAATAAAGGCCGCATATTCGAGTCTAGAACGGACAAAAGCGGAATATAGTAATTTGAGTGTGTAGGGAACCGAAAAGGGAGAACAATTACGACGAACAAAAGCTAACATCGAATATGATTTGGAGATGGTAGAGTCAATATGTGCAGAAAAGGAAAATTTGGAATCAAAATAAACACCCAGATCTTTAATTATATTGACTACGTTTAAAACGAAGTTAAAAATGCAGTATGAAGAGGGAAAGGCTTTTAACTTTTTGCAATAGGTTACATGGAAACATTTCTTGATGTTAAGATGAAGACGATTAATGACACACCAGTCATATAAGTTGTTAAGTTCAACTTGAAGCAGAGAAGAGTCCTCAGGGGATCTGATCTCATAGTAAACTTTGAGATCATCCGCATATAATAAAAATTTTGAATTCGAAAAACAAGAACTGATACGATACTACCTTGGCGAACACCAGAGGTCGCCGTTAAGGGTTGAGAGGATGTATTATCAAGGGTCACAACACAGAGACGGTCACTAAGATAGGATTTTAACCATTTGAGAAAGACAGAGTGAAGTCCCATACCAGCAAGCTTAGATACTAGACACTTATTTGAGACTCTGTCAAATGCCTTAGAGAAGACGGTATAGACCGCATCAATTTGATAACCTTTCTGGAAAGCCGAAATGCAGTCTTCAGAGAAGACAGCCAAATTAGTAACGGTGGATCGACCAGACACAAAGCCATGTTGATATGGGCAAATACGATTTTTTACCGCAAAATACACCTTTTTATTAACAATGGATTCAAAAAGTTTCGAAACCGAAGATAACTTAGAAATTGGTCTGTAGTTAGTCACATCATTCTTGTTACCACTTTAAAAAATCGGAGTAATTAAGGCTCTTTTCCAGTCATTAACAAAAACTCCCGAGGAAAGAGACTTCTTAAAGATAGTTGTGAGAGGTTCAGCGAGGGACGGGCAGCATATAAGCAGGCGAGAAGAGAGGCCATCAATATCCGTCTGCGAGGAAAACTTTAAATCGCGAATACCGTTCAATACATCGTCAGAAGATACCTCCAAAGAGCCAAAATCTAGCGATGTGTTACTACCATTAATGGACTCATTGACTTCATCACAAGTATCCAAGACAAAATTGGAACAAAAGAATTCCGCAAAAAGGTTGGCCGCATCTTCAGCAGATATCGTTGTGATATTGAAATTATCTTATCCGAGAATTTGTCGCTTAAAATTTATATCGAGAAATTGTTTGTTGGGAACGTATATTTCAGATACATATGGGTATGCTGATGAAAGTGAGCAAGCTGTGCAGAGCGCTGTGCATCAGCTGTAAAAATTCACCGGCTTATAAGATTGGAAAGAGTCGTTCGAGATGTTGCCCGATCATACGCCACATCAATGGATTTCCAGTTTGCTTACTCGGTTTTGTTTGGTGCTGAGTCCACGGGGCAGCGCCTTAGTACTTAAATTAAATTGAGAAAGTGCAATAAAAATAACAATTCGGCAGTGATAAAGATAATCTAAATCGAGGTCGCGATTGTGCGATGTTCAGTTGAGAGTTGCGCGTGAAGCCGATCGGTTGATTGATCGAAACATAAAAAGTCCAACAAAAATGCATTTCGGCATCTTGGGCAGCGGCATAATCGGCCTGACGACGGCCTTGGAGCTGCAGCAACAGTACCCTAACGCGCAAATCACGATCCTGGCTGATCGTTTCAACGAGGACACGGTTAGCTATGTGGCGCCCGGCATTTTCCGGCCAGGGACCAGCTTCATGGGTCCGACCAAAGAGATAACCCAGTGAGTTTTCGCCTTAAGTTGCGTGCAGTTGTGTGTGTAAATCATTTTGTGAATTTGCTCTGCAGACAGTGGATCACCGATTCTTTTCACTATTGGGATGAGATACGTCGCTCTGCAGAAGCTCCTCTAGCCGGTGTCTGTCAGCTGTCTGGCTACATTTTCTCCACCACCACACCGAGTATTGTCCGCGTGAGTTCCCACTGCCTACTCTCACAATAGTTTTGTGTAATTATACCAGGGACCGGATATACATAACTGTGATTTTGCAATTTTTGAATCAAAAATATATAACAAAAAATTGCCGGTGGACTTTTCAAATTCACCATTGTGATTTGATTGATTATGATTTATGCATTTTAAAAGCCTTTTAAATTTTTTACTGCCTTTTATTATTTCAGGCAAAAATAACTGTTACTTTTGACTCGTTTTATCGGTCAAAAGTAACAGTTATTTTGTGACTTTTATGTTTTCGGTCAAATATATCAGGCAATTTGAATTATTTCAAAGGCTGTTTGACCGACAACAAAAATATTCTTACCATTTTCTTCGTCTCAGCACATCGCACATTCTGAGCTATAAGATTTGTGCGACGAAAAAATAGTATCAATATTTCTTTAGTCGGTGAAACGGCCTCTGAAAAAATGCAAATTGCCTGATATATTTGACCGAAAAAATAAAAATCAAAGGTAACAGTTGACTTCACTTTTGCCTGAAATAATAAAAGGCACAAAATAACTTTTATTTTCGTTAAAAGTGTTAAGATACCAGTTAATATCTGACTTTTTTGATAAAAACCATAACCGGCACGGTCCCTGAGTTATACGCAGATAAGACTCCAATCGGAGCGCTTTTAGTGCTTAAGCGTGTAGATTTTAACCGCGCCAATTAAGATGACGTTGGCGTGATATTTTTCATTAATTTATCAATTGTGGCCAAAGGTAAAACATTCGGTAACTTTCTGTTTCATATACATATGAAGCCCTGTCGTGTCTATACTAATTTCATGCATGTTTACCTATTGTTGTTACACTGTATTAAAGTACACTATTTTGGATTAAACCTGGTCCGCAGAATCACTTTATCGAGAAATTGCTGCCCATCTATCGTCAAGCGACTGAAGAAGAGCTGAAACTGTGCCAGGGAGGCTGGAAGTATGGATCGTTCTTTACCACTTGTCTGACTGAGAGTCGCCTGTTCCTGCCTTATGCCACCAAGAAGTAAGCTTATTGTTTTAAACCTTAAAGGCCACAACAACTAATTTCATTTGACGCAGATTCATGGCAGCTGGCGGCCAGGTTACGCGTCAGCACGTGCATTCGTTTTCAGATATCCAGCAGCACTTCGATATACTCTTTAACTGTACCGGCCTGGGCGCCAAAGAGCTCTGCGATGATCAGCTGCTGGTACCATTGCGTGGCCAAGTGTTCAAGGTGCGCGCCCCCTGGATTAAGACTGCGTTTTACGGTGATTACGACACGTTCATTTTGCCCGGCTTCGAAACGGTCACCTTAGGTGGATGTCGTCATTACGACAGCTACAACCCAAACGTGTGTAAATACGACAGTATGGCGATCAAGGAGCGCTGCTTCAGTATGCTGCCCAGCCTGAAACGCGCCGAGGTTGTGCGAGAATGCGTTGGCCTGGCACCACAACGCGCGGTGGTAAGTACAGAAGCGTGGAGGGAGTTTTAGGACTTTAACATTCAGATGCTTCAATGAAATTTTTACAATTGTTTGATAGGTGCGTGTGGAAGGAGAAGTCATACAGCGCGGAGACGGCCGACCATTGAAGATTATTCACAATTACGGCCATGGCGGCTTTGGTGTAACCACAGCGCCCGGCACGGCGAAGTGCGCAGTTAAGTTGGCCCATGATATGTTAGCAAAAAGCAGTAAATTGTGATCGCCTTGGAGTATTTTAAAATACTTATACCTAACCCAGAAGCGATGTTTTGTTATTAAAACTCATGATTAAAACTATTTTGTTAAATAAATGTATGGAATGCCTGCCAAACAAACCGTCGGTATACGTCAAATCAATCAGAAATTAAAAATTTTTAAGCTATGCCAAAAACCAAAATTGACTACCAATTGTTTCCGCCAGATCCTAAATGGCATTAGTGTATATAGCATCACTAATCGCAGTTGACATAGCAGCAGTTTCTGCATTAATTTAAGATTTCAAAGATTGTAATAGTTTTCTCAGTGTTATTTCCATATTCAGTAACTAGATGGCGCCACTGATACACATTTGAGTATTGCTTCTTCTCTGCTTTCTGCTTTCTGCAAGCAATTTCTCGATATAAATTTTTAGTGACAAATTCTCGAAACAATATTGTTTGTCAACGAAAAATTGTGATTTCGTGAACGTGCGCGCATTTAAAACCGAGTTTACGTATACTTATAATCGTTATTTGATTTGAATAATGGACTGACTATGCCACAGTACTGCAAAATATGTGTTTTATTTCAATTTTCAGAAAGAAAATAAGTTTTCTCGATATCATTTTAGACACTTTAGCAATACTCGAAACGAGAACAAATTCTCACTTAAACGATATCGTTTCGATATCGTTTTGTTGGCTGGGTTGATTAATTAGTTTTCTGAATCCAGCCCTGTTTGGTATAGTGGGTGGCAATAAAGATATAAATAAATGTAAGTTGCATGTTATGTTAAATGCTATGTTGTTAACATCGGCGATAACACTTTTATGACTCTTTGACATTTGGTTAATGGAACAATAAATACTTGCTGTTATTGTTTCTGAATCACTACGCTGTTAGCATTAAGTCTAGCGAAAACTTCATATTCATGGAATTTTGCCGATTTCGGCGATCTGGCAACGCTGCTCAGCTGTTATACTTCCCTATTCGCTATCGGAAAACAGCGCACTTAAGATAGTACGCGATAAATTTACAGCTGAAAAGCAAATGTCAAATGGGAAATTTTTCGTGATTGTCAACTATTGAAATAGACTAAAATATATTGAAATCTGCACACAAAAAAAAGGAGAAACATCATCAAAAACATTTGCAACTTGCAAAGCTAAACGCGAAGCGCAGCAGCCGGTAAACATACAAATTCAGACGTGAAGATGTCATCGATGTCGCCATCGGAGGTGAGTCTGGCTCAGCCGTTGTCCATTGTTGGCTGTCGAGTGAACATTTTAATCAATTGTTGACAAATACACAAACTAGATGTGGAGGAAGTTTCTGAATCGGCAGCATTGCGCTGCGGCGTTGGGCGCGCCGTTTTGATGTATTAGTTTCCCCCTGTTGGAATTTCTCATAAAGATCTTTTGGTTTTAGCGCCTGCGGAAATTGGTTAGCAGCTCAAAGACCTCCAACCTCAGGAACATGTAGGTAATGGGTACATATGTTGACCGTGTAGCCAGTAGCACACTTGTTAAATGTGCGCACGAATGGCAGTTCCACCACTTCCACCTTCAAGACATTTCTCAATGAAGCTTTTTTATGAGGCAAGACAAAGTCAAAACTTCGGTCTTGAGCGACTTGATTACACCATGGACAACTGTCACGACCCCATTACGAAGCATATATATCATAATATGTCAGTTCGCTTCATAAAGCAATTGCTGTGTTGGAATGAAGTGCAGCCTTGATAGCACGCTTATACTCACTAACTTAACTATAGTATGTGTGAATAGGCTTGCAGGACATGAAAGTGTCTCAAATACGATTAAAACATTTCTAGGGCTATGTTCCTGAACGAAATGTAATATTTATTTAATACAAGGCTAGTGCATATATGGGTGGGTTCCTAAAATGGTGGTGATCTTATTTACCACCCTGGGATTTGGTTCTCCATTTAAGCGATCCTCAGTTGACAGTCAACGGTTGTTGTTATCTGTATATCTTATTATTTTGTAAGTTTGTTAACGCATTAACCGCGGTTTCATGTGTTTCTTGCCACCAGCAAAAGGTATCTTCTTATAAAATCAGCTGTGCAAACAACTCTATCGTCATATGAGTAAAGTATTTTCACTAAAATTGTGCATGTCATCGGTAGATACCGACCCATTTCTAATTATTGGCCGATGCCGAAGGCATCGCAGAAAAAACTACATGGGGAAAAATTTGATCAGAAAAAAAGTTTATTTACCAAACATGTAACAGCAATAAACAAAAGAAAACATATTCAGCATTCATATTATATATATGTACACATATGTTTGTAACATATAACACAACTTCTTTAGAAGTAATATAAAAACGATCAATAAACAATTAAAGAACTAATTAAAATTCAGTCAGCCCACCGAGGTAAACAAAAATAGTGGAAACAAAAATAGTGATACCACCGGCATAAAATTGGCGTAAATATCGTGAATAATAAATAAACATTGCAATTGAATTAATGTTGTTCCTAACTTAAAATTACGTTTCTTTGTACTCAAATTCTGTTGTGTTATTACAGTCGTGTCTGAGTATAGTGAACACCCGATGTAGCGAACACCTCGATATAGTGAACGCCCAAATTTTGATATGGAGCCTCTAAATATTGAAAAAAATTTTAATCAAAAAACAAAAAGTGTTTTTTGAGCAAATAAAACGAGTTTTTGAACAAAAATTTTAACCTTGATATAGTGAACAACCTCAATACTGTGAACAGGCCTTGCAATAATTAGTTCACTATATCCAGACAGGACTGTAATTAATAGTGCAAATTAAATAGTTTTATGCTGTAGTGTAAGGGGAATCAGATATCAAATGTAAAGCAAAATTTTATTAAAACCATAAAACTCAAATAAAAAAATGCGTTAAAAAAATATTCAACAATCGGCCAAAAAAGACTCCGTTTCTTGCAGCCGATTCTAGCCGCACCCGATTAGGCGGTCGGTCTCTAGCCATTGGTAACCATGAATCAAAAGTAACTCAAACGACTCGGGAAATAATATTTCTATAAAACGTTTTGTTTTTATTTTATTTGAATATTTTAGAGCGCTAAATTGAACTGAATCCTCAGTCACAAAATTATTCATCACTTATTCATTCACTCATTCTTTGGTATTTAGTCATGTATACTAAATTGTGATTACAAATTTAAACTAAACAAAACTATCATTCTTACACTTTACTATTATTCTTACTGTTCAACATTATTAAATGTTATTAACTCAGGTTTGAATATGATTGCTAGTTAATTACGTTTAAGTGAACTACTTAACAAATTTAGTCAAGTCCATCTTGTCGAGTATAATCGAATAATAGTTGAATTACTTTTAACCTTCATTTCCCTTTCCTGGCTTACTTAGTTTCGCTCAATTATTGCAAATATTCTCTTAGTAACGCCGAGGCCAATGCAACGTTATCAAAACAATTAAAACACTGAATTTACTGAAATATGAATTTTGTTCTGCATTGATAAGGCGAGAATGCATTATTTAAAATTTATTCGCAGATAATTGAGATTATGTAATTTTTTTGTTTACTTTTGAACGCGTTGAAGGCGCTCGCACGTGTTGCAGCAACTAAAGTGATTCGACTTAAATTAATTGTATTACGTCCCAACAATCCTGCGATTTTCGTGCTCGTTATGTTAAATATTGCCACGTTATGCGCATTGTTCTAGGTACACATTAGTTAAACAATGTATGAACAGCATTATTTACATTTATGAGTAAAACTTCTTAATAAAAAGCAAAGTTCGATTGCTAAGCAAACGCATTCCCATTGCTGGGTTGGAGAGAATTGTAAAAGTTGCAAGTTCAATTTATGTAACAGTTCTAGACCGAACCGTTGCCGTGCCACATGCAGCTGTAATTTCTGGAAACATTTTAGCCGACTTATTGCATAAACGCGTTTACGATACGTTGTCGGCAGACACGTGATTAGTGGTTTACCAATTCCAGCAGTTCGCCCCAATCGCACCATTAAGTCACACGGAAGTATTTGAAAAAGCAGAAGAAGCGGAAGTCAATATGGGCCGTTAAGTGCTTTGCAGCCGCACCTCTAAACTGCATGTACGAGTATCTGGGTGAAGACCATGAAAATGCACGTCATTTGCTTGCAATTCCTGTCACGTTGTGGGTTTTCGGTAAACATTTTAAAATATTAACTAAAAGAGAAAATCATTAAAACAGGCTTGTGACAGGCTCGTTGTATGCACATTTCGTGAAATTCAATTAGTTGTTGAACTTAATGCAATGTTGTCTTAATTAGATTTTTGAAATCGACGTCGAATCACAATCGCTTCGGACAGTTGCTGTGAATCATTATGCACTTTTAGTTCATGACTTTTTATTCCGTTGGGCATTATGTAAAATGCGTAGTGAATACTACGCTCACACCAATGTCCTTTTAAGTACTATGTTAGTAACTCGGTGAATAATGCAACCAAAGGGTCTCGATGCTGTTAATATGAAAACTATTTGAGTCTTTGTTAACTAAATTCGTATGCACCGTTCTAGGGTCTGGCCACGTTCTTTGAATTAAATTACCGGTTCTGCACACTTACTAATTAATGTAGCTAAGCACTATATTCCTCTCACCCAGATCGTATAGGGCTGCGTAGGGTTATGGCGTTTAGATTATTAACTGTTTGTCATTAACGTGTCTGGAGTGTCTTCAGTGCCCAACAGTTTTCAGTTCGTTCCAGCTAAAGTATTGCAGTATCAAGTCCTGTACTCCCATATCCAGTGCATTCCACAATATTTCTCGGCTTACAGTTATAGCGTTTCAACATCATGTGTTGGATCAATTGGATTCATTCATTGCGGCATACAAAGCATTTAATTTCACAATATAGAAAGGGCATGCCACATCAAAGTCCGGCTGCAGGGTGCAAGCGGTGTCGTTGTAATCGATTGACAGCGCTCTTACCGGTTCGTTTTGCATTTTTCTCTTCCTTCTTTGCGCTCATAGCCGGTATATGTTGCGATTCTCCCGCAAAGCAGCCGCGCTACTGTTGGCGCTGGCGAGACTTGATGCCGATGCCAACGCGCTCGTCTGGCAGCAGTAGTGATTGACACGCGAATTCGCACAGTTTACGGCTCGCTCGATTAAATAAAAGCTACAAAAGCGAGAATGCATGGCTAAGTGACACTTGCGACCAGGAAAATTGAAGTGCTTGACTAGTAAAGTGACTGATTCGCGTTCAACTGGTACTACAACTAATTATATATTTAAATTAAACCAACAACGAATAGTGAACATAATGCTGAAGTGCGCGTTTTAAAACCCGACTTTCGTTGGGAGTTCTTTGTTTGCCAAACGCAAAAGCATTTCCTGAATTTTGTTGCCGAGTGCTGCGCAACGGTTTACAGTCGGCGTGCAGGTTTTGTTGTCGGAAAATTTGTTGCCGAGTTTATTATGCAGTCTGCTATTTTAGCCTGTGGTGTGTGCAATGGGCTTTTATTGACAGCAAAATGCATAAAAGTGCGCTGAGAAGTCTGGTCACAAACAAAAGCAACTCCGAGTTCTTCGGGGTCGTTGGTGAATACTAAGTAGTAGATATTTGAAATCATGACGGAGCTTAACAAACAAATCATCACTAAATGTGAATTCTTTTCATTTTTTCATAATGTGGAAATACTTAATTTTTTCATCAGTCCTACGAAACAAGTATAAATTTCGTTTGTTGGGCGTTATTACGGCACTTATCGGTCATATCCATACAACTACGTTTCGTTACCTGTTAAGAGGCGCCTGAGCTCGTTTGAGATTTCAGCAACCTTAACCATGTAAACCTTCAATTATGCAGTTCTCTATTGTATTTAACATTCAAAAATATCCCATTGCATCTGACAATTACATTGTGAGAATCATAGTTCCCACGCCCAACTCTAAAACTTTACAATATCTTCACGATGATTCTCTACCCTCTTTTTTAAGCAATGCTATCGCGAACAAAATTACTAGTTGACATTTATTTATTAAAAAAAATGTGGCATCAATTCCGAAGAAAGACGTCTTATTCCCTGATTCATTGGCGTTGAATCGAAAATTTGTACTTTGCAGCCGACTGCAATGCAAAGAAACCCATATTTTCCGTTCATGTTCAAGTGTTTTTCTTTTCGAAACCATCTCGCGATGATTTCCAGTCCATTTGTTGCTGGCCAACCGAACACTCTGCCCCGTCATCTGTGCTCACGGCTTCACCACGTTGATTGCTTCACATTGATTGCTGGTTGGCATCCAAATCCCAATTGATTTGCGCACAATAAAATGAGCCAAAACATTTTTGAGTTGCCTGGCACCGGGCCAAGTGTAATAACGTACACACTTATAGAGCGGGATAATAAAAAATTTGAAACAGAAACCATAAGTACCGCAACAGTTTTCTAAGGCCCCGGCGTGTAATTGCACAAATATTTTCCGTTACTTGAAGTACGCACCACAACGTACACGCAGACGTGGTTGCGTTTATTTGAGAAGCGAAAGCAAAACATTTGCGATTTATTTGACTTGTTGAACGACAGCGATGGCAAAATCTTGTTACTCAGAAAAATGCTCATGTCTGCCTAATTTATAAATATTTATTTATCATCTGGTTACTTGGGCGTTCTTTGGCGCGCGTGTTGAATACGCGTATTTCGAGTACTTTAAAAGGCGGGGCTGGAAATTAAACATTCGACACATGTGAGAACTTATTTCAATGTGCATAGATGTGACTCCTCAACATATGGGCCTGGAGTGGAGCGAAGTTAGCCGTGTCCGATTGTGAAAATGCTGAAGTGGCTTCATTGAATACTGGCTCTGAATCCTATGTGTAGAACACATGTTTTCATGAGATGGAACAGGTCGCCGGACTCTGGCGCGTCATTAATCGGCGCATCCAGTATAAATTTGCATTGTGATTGGACTTTGGATACAATTGGTTGTTCGGAATTGACACAGTTTTGATCACCAGACAAACAACTAACCAAAGTCCAAAAAAACTCCTAACCGTTGTGTTTGCTTGCACTGTTGCAGTGTGGATAGGTCATTGACTAGAAGCGTTGGCCAAAACATTGAATTGAATACGTTACAGCGCAGAAAGTCACACGTGTCGATCTCCACTACACAATTGCGTCTTTAGAATGCGGCGAACAATATGGCTAAAACAGCAGTAAACAGCGCTCAGCGTGAGCGGGGCTGTTTTTGGTAGAAATCCGATAGCTAGCTTAGCTTCATTGCTGCCAGCATATGTATGTATGTAAATGACTGTGCGGCTGGTAGTTATTGATATGTCGGTTGTTGCCGCTTAACGTGCTTTTTGGTGAATGGCCGTTAAGACGCAAAATATGTGACTAATAGCTGGAAAATATCACAGGTAAAACTGTGCATGTGCGTGTGTAGAATCGAATATTCGTTTGCATAAATAATTTCTAGGATACATGTGGAATTTCTTCAGCTGAGTTTCGCCAATATTTTGCATACAAACATTGTGTATTTTGAGCGCCGCGGAGCATTTTCCGTGCAGACACAAAGAATCGATTAATAAGACTAGCGCTCTAATCACTTTCACATGGACGTGTGTTGTGCTCTATGCTGAAATTTAAACGCCTTTGTCGGCGTTTCGATAAGACAGATTTGCATTCTTCAAAGTCATTAACAGTTAGCTGTGCTTCGCGTCTAGCGAAATTGTTGGTGTAGCCCACAGAAGTTCAGTTTGATTCATTTAAATAACGGTGGGGTGGAAGAAAAGTGAAAGAAAGTGGAGACATTGTGCCAAACTTGTCAAAATTGTTTATTTATTAAAATAGTGTCAATCATCGTATCTAATTTCACGCTTATCAACAAAAGTGTAAAGAATTCTCGTGGGAATTTGATTGCTTTTGTTTTTAATACTTCATCATGGGCATAAAACAAAAAAAAAAAAAACAAAACAAACAACTTTTATCGTTTAATCTGCTTCGGCCGTAGTGAAATTCAGTAGAAGTTCATGACTCAGCTTATGACCAACGCTTTATCTGAGCAGATTGTCGAAAACTGTATTGTTATTTTTTTAAATCTTCCGTTAAAATTCACTGCTGCCCCAGTGTAAACGAAAATCATTAAAGTTTTTTGCAGAAATTGCAGTGACTTACATCGCACTGTTCTGTCTATTGTGTTGCTATTTTTATTTATTTTCCAAATACACAACAAACTTGACGGCAAAAAAATTAACAACAAAAAGTCACTACACTGTGTAAGCCCGACCAGTGACCGGTCTTGCCAGTTTCTCGACTCTGCTAACATGCGCGCTTCACGTGCTGGCGGTGTGCTCTTCCTCTCTTGTGTGTGTGTCCGGCGGACTTGGAGAAGTGTGGCGAAAGTGCATGCAAAAAGCTGCGGTTTCCATTTTCATACATGCGCGTTTGTTTGGGTTCTGCTGTGCATTTGTTCTATTTGCATTTGGTCTACGTTCTGCCCGTTTCAATTAAGCGTCGCTGTGAAACTGTAATTTGTTTTTGTGGTTTTTGTTGTTTTGATTTTTGCACTTGGAATCGATTTTGTTGCTCTATACAATTTTTAATTACTCGTAAGCGAAATTAGAAATCAAAGCTGCCAGCGCAATGAAGCGCAATCAGCTGCTCAGAACGTGGCTGGGGAGCGCTGCCGCAATTAACCGCTACATCGAGTGGCCAGCGTAGTCAACCGCTTCTGACGTCGGCGGTTTTTTGTTCCTGCTTCGAGCTGCGCATACTCTCCCCACATGATTGGCCGCTTACGTGTATATGCACTACTAAGTAAATGTGTAAATGTGTGTGTGTGTACGTTGCACTTATTGCACTTGTGCATGTCAACAAGTGTTGTCAACGAACTGCAGTGAATCGATTTTTCGCCCTTACAAGTTTAAGGTGGAAGTTTGTTGCTTTGTTTTTTACTATCATTCGCACTGAAATGCAGCAGAACCGCTGCGTAAGCGTCGAAATGCAAAGCAGATTATGCGACATAATTAGAAGAAGCCTTTGACATTCACCTTGATGCCACAGGAAATTGAATAACTTGACGTAGCTAACGCCCGGACCACAGCAATAAAACAACGACCGTTGTCATGATGCACAGTAAACCAATTTGAGTTGCTAGCCATTCGTTTAGCTCGTCTCGTCTGACGTAGTTTAACATTCCTTGTTTTTTAAGCCATATTTTTCAAATTACCATTAAAGCAGTAATTTCCTAATGAGTCTCTTCCACGACAAACACTCTGCATGCATTCCATTGCGATTGTCGTTTTTTATAACAAACGTCTGTGATTTGGTATATCTCATAAAAAATCACAGCTGCGAGCAGTAAAACTGTTGGATATTGCCCAACAATTGTTATACCAAAAAATTAACAGTTAGTTTTTTTTAGCTGCAAAACCCGTCAAAATAAATATACATAGTTGCGGTGTTTCCCGGCTGACTCAGCGTCTGACCTTGTGCCCAATAATGAAATGTAATTTCGTTTTACTTTCACTGACGCTGCAGTGCAGCAAAGCTTAGCTAATTAAGTTCGCCGCATACAAATGACTCATGCACATTGGAAAGTCGTAAGCGCTCATCGCTACGTCACTGGCTGTGACAGCGAGCCGACGCTTCTCACCCACTCGGTCGCACATCTGCTTGCGAGCATTTACATTCGCGGCGGCCAGCAAACACGCCGTCCGCCGATGCGTCTCATCAAGTGTTGAGTAAAGTTTGAACTTTGTAAACGCGACGCGTTGAAATGCCAGCGCAATAATGAGGTTTGTGCGGCATGCCGCACATGATTGTTTACGTTGTGTTGTTGCTGCTGGCAATTAACAATTTTCCGCTGGTTGGTTTGCGTTGGCAAGCTGCGTGTAAACAATTGAATTTAGCCTCAGATGTCGAGTACGTCAAGACTGGCAGTGCATGCAGACCGCTCGACTCGTAAATTATTGCACCAGTTTATTATAGGTGAATGTGCGGACTCTTTATAGCAAATTCTTCTAATGTCTGTTGTGGAATTTGCGGTACGAAGAAGCGTTTATTGTTGGGGCTTATTGAGCAAATAACGGCGATGCTTATCACGCGGCGATAGTAGTGGCATAGTAGTTTCTGTAAGGGGACATTTCCATATTCTCAGGTGTTTACTGGACGAAGCTACGATTTGTGTGCACGTGTTTTTCGCGACTACATCGCTTTAAATACATACATATGTATATGGAATAAATGCAAACATGTCAGCAAGTTGTCAACGATGTTTTGCTTTTAAAATTGTTCATAAATAATGCAGGGCGCCCCAAGAGAGACGATATGCTAACAGTGCCAAACATATAAACAATTGTGACATATAATCAACAAAAGTTACAATTCGCTCCTTCGCTGCAAGAACGTCTTAACTCAAAAAAACTGTTTTTCCAGTTTATGGCAACCCTGTGTGTATCTGCATATGATCTTTTATCTGTCTAAACCTCTTTGTAAAATATTCAATACTTTGCTCACAAGACGACATGAAAAATTTTGTGATACCTTGAACTGCCTGCAATGGTAAATTTTAAAATTGAATTTTCTCGGAATGATGTAGTTTTGAGTTATGACGTTCTTGCAGCGAAGAAGCGAATTGTTGAATGTTTGTTTGTAAGTGTAATAAGTTTTTAATGCGTCAAGAAGAACTGTATTTCTTTAAGTGCCACTAGAAATGAATCGCATATGCATAGAGTCCAACTTATTTCTGTATTAATTATATGAGCACCTAGACACCCACGCCCTTGATTAAGTTGAAATTGATCTATTCCCACTCAGGGTGCAATTCTAGTAAAGATATGCTTAAGTAGTGAATATGGCAGTGCCAATTCCAAATTTGAGATTCGGTTAAGAACTTCAGATACCAGTTTTAATTACGTAAAAGCGCAGCAACTCCAACACTATATACTTGCGCTACAATTTTCAAAAGTATATACAATCCGTGTTTTATATACAGAAACTACAAAGTTTGTCGGACCAGTCAGGCGTATCTTATCAGTAGAAAACAGGTTGGTGCTTTGGTGTTGTTTACGTAGAAAAAGACAAATGCATCTATTTCGCATACCTGTGTACTCGCTATCATTAAGTAGTCTTCGTTAATTGACAATATTTAGTTTGACATTAGTTTTGTAGCGCCCGAAAAAGGTGTTTATTTGTGTAGTCCAGGTATGCGTTGTCTTTGAATTCGAGTTGAGTTATTTGGAATAGTTATGCTGAAAGGGAAAGCAAAAGATCTAATGAGCCTTTAGGCTGTTTTATTAAAATCTAATTTTCGTAGTTGCTTCAGCAAATATGGAGGCTTCTTAACTCTACGCAATATGTTTGCATGTGTGCTTGTATTCATACTGAAAGTGAAAAAGACTGAATGTGCTGTGTGCCCCCTCAGTTGCAATGCTTAACTGTTTCTGAAAACATTTTTATTGTTGCAATTGTCGACGCATTGAGATTGTATCCATATGTGAGCTCCTACACAGATGTGTGTGTTTGTGTTGGATACCTTTCGAGTGTGTCTTATCAGGTGTTTTGCGCATTCGCGCAGATAAGGCTGCACGTTAATTGTTTATGTCGTAGCCCAGTGCCAAAACCGATAAGGTTCACCTTCGTCGGTGCGCACTGTACGCCAACTGATCGTAACAATCTCGCCGGTGAATCAATCACATTAAATATATATGTACACGCCTAGGCTTAAAGCCATAGGTAAGTCTACATGTATGAGTGCGATATGTGCTTTAACATTTGCGATATTTGCGCACTGTTCCTGAACAAAAGTCGGTGCCGTACATCAGCATTGTTGAGTGTATTTGTTGTCAGTATTTGTTGAGTGCCACTTTTTTGCACTGCACTGTGCCGCGGTTTCTCTTGATTGTTTGGTATAAAAATATTTTTCTTTTGATAGTGGCAAACATCAAAAATACAGCTAATTGCAATCGCAGCTAAAATTGCCACAGCTCAGCGCTGGTCGGTGTTGGTGGACTGCGCTCGAGTGCGGCGAGCATTCGCATTTCGTACGTCATTCGGTTCATATCGTAATTGCTGGGTGCCGGCGAAATTTAGTTTGAAATTTAAATTTAGAAAAGCAGCGCGCAAAAGCACTCACAGTACAGGAAAAGTGCATAAAAGTGTGCGGGCGAATTTCAAGAATAGCGTGTAGGAGTTTCGAGTAGCAAAAAATGGAATATTTGTTGCGCTCATAAGTGAAACACACAGAACTCGCGTGCACGTTCGCCCATAGTGGCAGCAGAAACCAGCTGCAATTGGCAAGTTCTATAAAATTAAACTCTGTGCAAGAAAACTCTAATTATCGACGTAATTTGCGAGTTGAATGCCGATCAGGCGACTGCAGTCGCATAAATTATTTTAAAATTAACGACTGGTATTCCGACATGTACAACAAACTGCAGCCGGCTGTAGACAGCGACGCGGCAATAATTAAAACAAAATATTAACAACTCATTGCAGCAGCTAACGCAGTTATTACATGAAAATATTTCAGTACAAAAGCAAATTGTATTGAAAAACAAATTGGACACAAACGATTCCCGATCAAAGTGAATAAATAAATTAACAACAGAAAAATGTTGAAAATATTCAAAAATAAAAAAGATAAACCGCCAAAGTCGGAAATCATCACCGAAGCACCGGTTCCCACGCAACCACGCACCAAGTGCGGCAAGTCACTAGTCTTGGACAATACCCGATGGGAGGCAAGTATCATTACATACGCACGCCGAAATATACTCAAACTAAAATGGCGTACTTGTAAATTCGTCTTTTTTGGTTATAGTTGCATTAACTTAACCCTTTCGGAACTACTGAGATTTTAATGTCCCTCAAAACAAATATTTAAATCTTACGACCCAAGCAAAATATTTTTTCGATTTCGATGTTCCCGCATAAAAGGATGATTTCAGAATTTGTATATATAAATATAATTTTTTTTTTTAATATTTCTACTGAGAGTATTTTGGATTTAAAAATTAAACTCCGTCTCGAAAGGGTTAAGATGTTACTTTGACCGAAAATTGTGTAGTAATAAGTTCTCTCTGTCAGCTAAGCAAATCTCGGCAAATTTAAGTAAAGTGCGTGAAAAACGCTCTGAAGCCCTAAAGTTAGAGAAGTATTAACTCGACTCCATTGTTTGTCGATTTTTATAGAAAATATAATATTACCGTAGATTTTACCTGCTATTAAAGTTTGCGAATTTGTTCTCGAGTTAAAAAATGTTAAAAGATATTAGATAAATATTGTCATTGCTAGAGTTGTGTCAAACAGCGAAATGTTGTAATTTTCCGGCATAAAATGAATTCAAGTTGAATGAAATTTTGCCGAAAAGCTGAGTTCAAGTGCCGCAGTGTGCCATCCGCTCAACCCTGAACACGGTTATTCACTGCGCAGGCAGTATCGTAGTTTAACCACTGTGAGGTCGACTCGTGCATTTATTCAGAGCCAGTAACACACTAAAATGCCACTTGATAAAACCAAGAGCCCATTATCAGCTAAAAGGAACAAAATATAATTAAAGTCCAAGTAATGGCCATATCGCAGCGTTTTAAATGAATTTATTATATTTCGCTCTATCTTATCTGTCTGATAACATAAATTTGCCGTTAAAATTTGTTTTTTCCGTTTGTCTGTAGGCATTTAATGGCATCGATTGTTCATAAACAGGTGCGTCTATATACTCGGAAATCAATTTATATCGATAGTATGTACGAATATAAAGCCTGAGTGCAAAGTATATATGTCTAAAATGAAATGCAGCTCTTTTGTCAGCTCAAAACTTTACTTACTTACTTTGTTATTTGGGCGCTCTTATCTTATCAGAATTTATGGAAGCGAGACGTTTCCCATTGACGTCTTTTTAGCTTTCCTCGAACCTCGGACCATCGAACCGAAAATATAAGTTTTGACCAACAGGTTGTAAAACCAGATTCATTAGTAAATTCCTAGTTAATCTGCGGCCTTTTTATATCGCCTTCAGTCTGTCCACTCATCTCACTATCTATCTATCGGAAGTAAAATTTCATAATGTAATAAGGCAACTAAACAAGCTAAAAGTAAGTAAAATTGGTCGCAATTGTGTGAATTGTTGCGTGTGTTTGCACTGAGACTTCGTACAGCGCACTTGACGCAACACTTGGCTTCATAAGTGCCAAATGTCCGTAACAATTGTCCGTAATTATTAGTTGCACTAATTGCAAAACTTTGCAAAACTTTTAACATCGTAAAGCTCGTTCAGTTAAGCCTTTTCAGAACAACACGAGGGCGCGATGTTGTTTGTGTACGTGTGTAAATACAAGTTTACAATGACTGTGCAACAAACGATCGAACGACTTTCTTGGTTCCAAAGGTCTGACGCTCGTACTTAGGAAACTTTTCATACTTTTTTAGGAACATTTAACACTAAAATGCCCGACAATCTGATCTACCGAAAATGTCCATATGTAGTCATTTTAACTTCACTATTATTTACTGACTTTTTTTAATTTTATTGGTTTTACGTATGCGATATAAAGCAAATATGAATAAATGCACATGAAATTAAATTAAAATAAGTACTTAAGTTTTTTGTTTTATGGTTAACAAAGAAAATTCATTTAAATATAATGGCGTACTTTACACATCAATGGGATAAAATGGAGTGAAATTTGGAATTTGTGAATGAATTTTGCGAGTGAATTTTAGATTGAAAAATTTTGGAATAGTCACAACCTACTATGATATTTTTTTTTTTAATATTTGCAATTATTTGTAATTTCCATACTTCGCAATTGAAGATGCGTATTTGTTTATATATCGGTAAGAATTGCTGAACATTTTTATTTATTTATTTATTTATTTATTTATTTATTTAGTCAATGAATAAACAATTCTTACAGACTAATAACAATATATATTCAAACAATTCATTTAAAGAATGCAGCTAAGTTTCTTAAAACTAAGCTTTTAGGAAGCGCGAGATCAAGTTCAGGAACAGAATTTAAGTTGCAAAGAGCTCTAGTAATTGGAGCATTTTTGATATAATCAAATCTGCAGAACCCAACATTGAAATAATCAATATGCCTGAGTGTGCGAGATGGTACAGAGAATGGGATTCTTTGCAACAACTCGGGACAGTCGACAGCGCCGTTTATGACATTTTATATAGATAGTCAAAATTACCATTGGGCATTTAAGGTAAATTTTGCAAAATTGGGGTAAAAAATTTGTGTAAAAAATTTTTTATTTGTTTATTCCATTTGGTCAGTATTTTATCAAAATTATTAACATTACGGACTCTACCAAAACATCGAGAAATAAATATTTGCAAAACCTTACTTTTGATTGCATCCTATTAATTCGACCGTCCTAATTATGTTACTGTTTTCTTTTACATCCACAGAGAAGACTACACAAAGAACTGATGTCATTAATCAAAGAGCCGCCACCGGGTGTCACCGTTGATACCGATAGCATAGGACAAAATTTATCAGAGTGAGTTAATGCACATAAATGTTATTCTCTACAGTTTAAATAGACTTTTTAGAACTGAAACATTGATCATAATTTGTTTGTTGTTGTTGTTTGCAGATGGAAAATTAATATAGCTGGCTTCGAGGGCACACTGTATGAGGGTGAACATTTTCAGCTGCTATTCAAATTCAATAATAAATATCCCTTCGATTCGCCCGAGGTGAATTTTAATACCTTACCTTTTGTGAGATTGAATTGAATATCTAAAGTGTTGATGTGCATTTGCTTGCAGGTGACATTTATTGGCAACAATATACCCATACACCCGCACGTCTACTCCAATGGACATATCTGCCTTTCCATACTCACGGAGGATTGGTCGCCGGCGCTGTCAGTGCAATCGGTGTGTCTGAGCATAGCGTCAATGCTTAGCAGCTGCCGCGAGAAGAAACGCCCGCCAGATAATACGCTCTACGTGAAGACCTGCAACAAGAACCCCAAAAAGACCAAATGGTGGTACCATGGTCAGTGGCGCTGTTACTCATTGTGTATTTGTGATTTAATAGTGCATTTCCGTTTGCAGATGATTCCGTCTAGTGGACGTTGAATAGTGCTGCCCGGTGTCCGTATAAGCTGTTCGCTGCATTGACACATTCATTGCTGGTACTTAGAGCGGAGCTACGACAACAAATTATTCAAATATACATTGAGAGTAAATTGTCTGTGACAGATTTTCGCAAGCGGTTAAAGCGAAAGAAACGAAAATTGCAAATTCAAATTTGAACGTGTGTGTGCGTGAAATAACATATTTTTAAACAACCAAACAATTTTTGTGTGCAACTAGACTCTAGCATTTTGCAGCCTAAACATACATACATACATACAACTATTAAAATTCAATAGCACCTTCAATTATATAATATGACCATTGAAAATTCTGTAGCTGTTAAAAAACAAAAACATTGAACATTTAATTTTGTTGCAAATTCCAGCAGTAATCGTCTGCAGCCCCAGTGGGACAGAAATCTAAACTGCTATAGTTCTTGGCCTTAAATATCAACAATTGTGAGAAACAAAATTTAAAACTTTATTGACCGTAGGGACATTCCATTTGACAATTCTGCTTTAGTTCGTACCCGAATGTCGGCCACACATACATACATACATATATCTAGCAACAAAATTTATTGAATTTATTTTATGTATCTCTTCAATCATTACATTAAACCAAAAAAAAAATGAAAAGAAATGCAACAACCAGGGGAAACCCTCAATAATAAATAGTATTCGGAAATTTGCAATGTTCTTTCTAGTGAGCTCTTCGGAGCACTTAAGCGATTCCGGTGCAATATCGGCACGTTGCCACAGGTCTCAGCCGATTCAACGCTAAACAAGGAAACCATTAGTTGCATAATTTCCTAAAAACAAAAAAAATACAAAAGCCATCATTCACTGCGCAGCGAAGGCGCAGATGTTACTTGTCGATATGTGTGTATTTGTGTATTGTCAGCGTGAATTATGAAAGATAGAAATTTGCAAGTAAACGGCGTAATGGTGTAAATCGCTTTGTGATTGTAATCTGTGAGCATGTCGAAATCATTGGCAATTATTAACGATTACGGTAATGCATTAAATTAGCTAACACTGATATGTACTTTAAACTGATCGATTCGAGTATTGCTGAATGTTAAATTTAATAGCCATACGCAAGGTGCAATTTGTTCGGTTCGCTGGTTGATCGAAACAACCCGACTATTCCTTCGTCGTACCCGTTGCGCATTCTGCATATTTTATATGCGAATTTGTATTTGTGTTTCCTTACTGTAACATTTAATGTCCTTTTTGTATTAATTCGGTATAAATATAACTTTATTTAATACGTTTACCGTCAGCTGTTAAGTGTAAAACTGTACCCATTCGTTTTATTTGTAGCGAACTACTGTGTACTTTGGATAAGTTTACGTTTAAGCAAGACACGATTCTTACGTTAGGTCTAGCATACGTCTCATATAACACTTTCGTGAACATTAGTACTGCGTGTCATTGTCAAGTATTCAATAAAATTTATGACTATGATTACAAAAATATTAAATGCAACGATAATCAAAAGCCTTTGTGTTTTCTTAACAATTGGGATTGGAAACAATTTTGAATGGCAGTGGCGGATTCAGGGGGGTATTTTGGGGGTTGAAACCGCCCCCCCGAAATATTTGGATCGCCTATAAAACTACATACAAATTAAAAGGCATTTTACAAATATTTTACAAATATTAATTACTTTTTGAAACCCCCCCGAAATATTTTTTTGAATCCGCGTCTGTTTAATGGGTTTGTTGTTCATCTCCACTTCATCCGAAGGCTAAAGTAATATTGAATCAAAAAGCACACCGATACAACTTTATGTTGGTAGCATTTATTTGCCAACCACTGCTCAGAAACTTTGTTTCAATCTGAAAATAACCTAAATAATGTGTGAACTTAAGTGCATAGTTGTTGTACAAGTTTTAAATAGTTTTAAATAATACATCTGCCTGCTTTCTTCCCGTTCATTCACCGTTCCCTCAGTTAACTGTCGGCGCACCGTGATACAGGCCCTGCATCGCCTCCAGCAGCGCCCGCTGGCACGCCATGGTGGCGCGATAACCACCCGCGCGCTCCGCCGTATTCTCCGGCCGTATGTGCGCAATGAAGCCCTTGCTTTCGATGTCAGCCGCAGGCGGCGGCACCGGGCCCTCCATGTACAGCGTGGGCACCTTGTGTACGTACAGTGGGCCCTCCTCCGTCTTGGGCAGCGGCAGGAACATTTGATCAGCGGAACGACCGAATTTGATGCCCGTGGAGAACTGTGTGGCCGGTTTAGGTGGTGGAACTTTTTTCTCTTCTTCGCGCAATTTTTCCGCCTTTTCGGCGAATTCACTCACGATGGCCGTGGCGTCTTTACCGCTGCTCATCAGCTCATCGATCAATGCCTCCTTGTCGCGCGCTTTCTTCTTTTTCTGCTCAGCTTCGAGTGCGACCAACTCCTGCTTGCGCGCCTCCTCTTGCGCACGTTCCAGTTCCAACATCTCCTCCAATTCGTACTCCTCGCGCCCCAAACGCGTTTTGTTGCGCTGTATGACGTCGCGATTCTCGCGCCTGTACGCCTCGATGCGTTTATTGGTGCCAATGATGTCGATGTTGTTGCACAAGTTGTAAATAATCGTCTCGATCTCCTCTAGATAGTCGTTATACTCCTGCAGCGAGGGGAAATCGTCCTCTTTTTTGTTGTAGTCGCGCAGCACGCGTTTGCGTATGTCAACCTCCTTCTCCACCATGGGGTCTTCGAACAGCTGCACACGAAAATTGTTGCGCCGCAGTGGCACCATGCACTCGGGACAGGAGCCCGATCCCTTGAGGAAGAGCAAATCGACGCAGGACTCGCATAGTGTGTGGCCGCACACGTTCACCATCAGCTTGAGCGACGGATTGCGGTACTTGGTGGTCTTGCAGCGCGGACATGCCTGATCCTCCATGGCGTAAGGAAGGCTTTAGCAATTTCTAGCGTAATTTATATGTGTGTGTGTTTGTTGAATTTGAGTTGCTTTGCGGTATTCTTTTATGACTTTGTTTTTCTTTTTGCAATTATTAATGTTGTGTACGCAAATTGTGCGAAATAAAACGCTGTGGCCGGCAAAAGCAACTGTCAGTTTGCAGCTGACAGCGGGTCAACAGCTGGTGTTGGAATCTATTACAATAAATGGTTCGAACAGGAATTATCGATAACGATTGCTTGAGATGGTCACATAAAAATCTTATTGGAATAAACTGATATTCGAACTCATAAAAGTGATTGCCCAAAGTAATAAAGAAGAAATAATCTATCTGGACTTTGAGAGCAAGATCATATATTTTGCTTGTCGTATGACGAAACATTGTGGACTGTTAATTGAGAAAGCGCCATTAAAAGGGTTTGATACCTTTTCTGTTAACCCGGCGTTGGTGTGGTGAAACAAAATTACGTTATTGGTGTGGTGGGGTATGACATACCCCAAAACTTTGTATAGCACCAACCTCTATTGAGCATCCAGCTCTATTGACTCCTTAGAACATCGTCGAAACGTGGCGTGTGTGGTGTTGTTTTACCGATACTTTTTCGGTAATTGCTCAGTGGAGATGAGCAGTTTGATGCCATCACTCCGGGTATTCCCACGGGCAACCCGTTTGAACACTGGCGCCCATGCATTCCACGTTGAAACGATGTTCCAGCGCACTACGCATTACAGAGAAAGTTCGTTTCTGGCCCGCACAGCGCGGCTGTGGAATGGTCTCCCTGCGGATATTTTCCCCAGCACTTATGATCTCGATGGGTTCAAGGCAAGAGTCCATAAACACTTCACTCATAACCCTATCTCCTGTTCCTGTTAAAAAAAAAAAAAAAAAAAAAAACCTCACGAAACAACACAAATATAAAAGATAGCAGTTATATATTATTCTTCATTTAATTTTACGTAAGAAAATGCAAAAAAGTTTCATGTGCAAGCAATTTGTAAATGAAAATAACAAATATAAGAAAAATAAACGAAAAATACTGATATTTATAGGTTGACTTCATAAAATGGGGTTTAAAGAAATTACATCATATAATTTTCCAAAAGCCGTAGTCTGTTTTATAAACGACATACATGTAGTTATGTGAAATACAATTTTGGGTAGCTACGATAAAAAAATTAAATTATTATTATTAAAAAAAATTATTAAATTATTTTAATTAATTAGCTACGATGAAAAAGTAGCGAAATACAGGGTCGCAAAATTAGCGCACTTTTTGCAAATCGTATAAGGTTTTTGCTCTCAGACAAACCGACCATTGTGTACTGTACTGACGACGTTTTGGTATAGCTTCGCATTATCTTAAGGATTTACAGAATCATGATGATGTAGAAAAATAATGATATTTTTTGGAACATATGATGCGATGAAATCGATTGTCGTATGTGCTATTAAATTGGGAGCTTTTCTTGCACGTAGCAGTTGGACAGTTGGTATTTGCCTCTTATGTTTCCGAACGGTGAGTTTTTGAATAAATCGATGACTACTAGACCATCAAAAAATCATTTACACACAAAGTTACGTTATTGGTGTGGTGGGGTATGTCATACCCCCAATGAACTTTAGCGGGGTGTGGCTGAAATCTGATCACACTCAAGTCGTTTTTGGATAGCAAATCTGTATGGTTGGACTGTTATAAACAGCTACTAGAAGCGATAGTGTCCACATAAAACTGATATCCGTATTATTTACAAAGACACAACCTCTGGGGTATGGTATACCCCACCACACCAATGCCGGGTTAAAGCTTTTTACAGGGAAATGTTTAAATTTTGAATTAATTGACATAGACGCCTTGTGGTTATAAAAAGAACATTCCACAATTGTTCTGCGACGGTTATGATTAAATATAAAACATTTATGATGCAAAAGTAAAAATCATTTGTATCTCGATTTACTTTAGCCGAAATAAATAAAAAAAAAAATATGTAGAAACTCAAGTTAGAAATAAAAGTAGCAAATTCATCTGTTCTCATTACTATGTGAATAGATAACATTCAAATATCTTGTATACTCTCTGTTTTATTTCAAAAGCAAAACCGTGTGTTGTTACAATTCTTGAAAGCTTAAAATTTCTGAGGCATTGAGATTCAGGGGATTAACAAAATGTTGCAAGTGCCAGTTAGGTTTTTTTAACCCTATTAGTACCACATTATTTTGTAACATAAAGTACCATGTAGTGACTTAGAGTCACTATATGGAAAAAGCTAATTTTTTCGTATTCGTATTCGTATTTTTTACATATGCCTGTAATAATTCAAAATGCAATAAAAACATTAAAAATTTTTACAAAAACAAAATTTATTTCTTGATTTTGAACACAATTCATGCAAATAACAGTCTTTTTAGAATGCTCGTTGCAACCTTTCGTTGCGTTGTAGAAGAGATTTATCTGTGGCTTATTTTGATTTTCGGCATCAACTTCCGTTGAATGGTGCATTGTTGACAGGAGAATAACAGCCTTATTTTTCTTTGGCACATAACTTACTAAAGTTGAGATTTTTCGAAATCCGAAAATGCTGCTTATGACATATTTTTTTCTGTTAACAAGGAAATTAGATGGAATTCACGCTTTATTTTTGCGCATTGTGCCAACACAAATAAATTTTTTTGATAGCAAGCTTTGTGTCAATTCCAAGCTGGTAAAATAGTTGTCAAAAGTTATATTTTTGCATGTTTATTCATAAGGTTCACAAAGCTTATCTACAACATTTTGCGCTAGATTTGATCCTCTGCTTCTACCTTCCTTGCCCAAGTATGGTATTCGGAATAAGGGGTAGCTGTTTCCACTATCGCAAATTCAACAATTTTTCATACCATATTTATCCGGTTTTGATGGTATGTAAATGGAAGAAATTGTTCGTCTATAGTCAAATTTATGCCAGGAATGTAGTGCTTCTTCAAATTAATATTTATCATGTCCCAGAGATCTCTGATTGGTGTAAATTTATCTTGTGATCTACGAATGGATCTTTTGTAGCCATGTCATCAAGTCTCAAGTAACGTGATAAGTCTACAAATCTCTGCCTCGACACACAAGCGCGATACAATAAACTGCCATATAAAGGGTCAAAACTCTTTATAGCCAGCTATGCCATTCTTTCGCGCTCCTGCATCGATCAATAACCCAATATATGCACGAATTTCGACGTCGTCAGTGAGCTACCATTTTGCGTCGAGCTTTCTATTGACATTCAAAATTGTAAAATTCACGATGAGATCTACCACGTTGCTATCAAAAAAGAGCGAGAATCTGTCTGCAGCAGTCTGCAGCGTCCTGGTGGAAGAACTACCTTGTTGGTCCTTCCTTTTACTATATTGTGAGCTTGAGTTTTGCTTTGTAGATGCGGATTTTTGTTCCATGCTGTACAATCCTTACCTACGTAGGCCTTAACCATCATTTACAGCCAATTCTTCGAGTTCATGAAAGGAGTGCTCGTTCTCAACTTCAAACCCTTCTTCCTCTATATCAACCTCACTATTAGATGATACCATTTCAGATTTCAAACCAAAAATTGCAAATGTTTAAATTTTCTTGGCATACTATCGCAATTTTTAAATTTCTTACACACAGTGACTTATAGTCACTACATGGTACTTTACGCAGTTTTTTGTTTTTTTCAAAGATTTGAACTTGTAAATGTAAAAAAAAAATTGAATAACAAATTTATTTATACAAAGCGAAAGCTTAATAAACAAATACATAAAAGCGTCTTATAGAAATAAATAATATCATAGTTAATGTAAAGGTTTCATTTTTAATAGTGACCCAAAGTCACTGCGTGGTACTAATAGGGTTAATATAAGAATTGAATATTTCAAGTTTTACTTACTTACAGACGAATTTCAGTAATTGAACCCGAAACGAAAACGCCGAAATTAACATGTTTTTCTGTATTTATTTGTTTTAAATTCAGTTATATGGTACATGTATGTATATATATTTTCTTTAAATACACTTTACAATTTCTAAATAAGTATTTCAAGTAATATTGATCAATCAATATATGCAGAATTGAAAATAAGTATCGATTATACATTTTCGCTCACTAATTACGCGCATACGAACTACAGTTTCATTAGTTTCCATTTACTGTACATTCATACAGATGCATATGGTAAATAGTACGAGTAGTACGATAAACGACGTGAGATATATTTATACATAACTCGTAACTACAATTCATTTACAGCTGATTACAGTTACTATTTGCGTGTGTATGTATATGTGATAGTAGCAGCGGTAGTAGACGGGAATAGCAGCAGTACATATGTATGCAGGTAGTGGTACAACTAGTAGTGGTAATAATAGTGGTAATAGCATTAATAATAATAATAATATAACTCGTGTATATATACGCGTGACTAACTACCGTTTCTTTCCTTATGGTTACTACGCAAGATCCTAGTAAATATGTTTTCATTTTGCATTTTTCGGCTTAGTTTTAGCGCTTAGATGTCTAGCCTAGTTGTCCGTTGTGCCTGCGGAACAGTTTGGGATCGTCGCATTGCACATTATTACGGAACGGTCTATGTAAAAGCGAATCGCAGCACTCGCAGCCGGCGATCGTTGGCGGCGTCTAATACTTGAACGATTCTCAAATTTCTCTGCGCCCTGGCGTTGACAGTGGAATTTGTGTACTAGTTAATAGTCATAGAAAAGTCGTACGTTTATAAGACAATTTACAATTTAACAACTAACAATGCAGCGTGCAAAATGCGGCATTTGTCTGTTTCAACCTAATTTAAAAAAAATCATCATTTCAGTTGGATTTCTCTTACTAATTCGCAGTACACAAGTTTTCAAATTCAAATGCAAACAAATTGTGGTTCTTGTCGTCATTTTGAAAAGAAACAAATTAACGGTACATTTATATGCATACATTTACATATATATGTGCATATGTATGTAGGTATATTTAACATGCATATGTAATAAGTTCGACAGCAACATGCTGTTGCGGCTGCTTGGTTTTCCTACATGTGTGTTTGTTTGGGTGTATTTTGTTTAATACAATTTACAAAACAACAGTAAATCGTTTAAAAGTTATCGATTTTGTTTGTTAGTTTGTTTAAATTAATTGCAAATCGAATCACTGTAAATATCACAATTTAGTTAACGCATAACGCATAATAACATTAGTGCTCCACTTCTTCACTATATACTCGTATATATATATATATGTGTATGTAATTATGTAAGTCTAGATGCATCTATTTCGTACAATCATCAACATACGCACATCTACCCACACAAGCAGACTTGCTGAATGCAGCGGTCAGATATTGAAAGCCGCCCAAACACGGCGATCGCAAGACAATTGTGGTGCTCGCAATTATCAGGTGAACGAAACAATCGCATATGGTCGTGGATCCCAATATTGGCCATGTGACCAGAAATGGACAAATGCGTACGCAGAATTAGTTCATGTTCACGGACAAATTTATGGCAGGACGAGTGTTGTGAGCATTAAATACATTTCAGAGTCCTAGAAAGTAATATTTTCAATATAAGTATATGACTAAGTAGTTTTTTCATTAATAGTACACATTTTATTTTGTGTCCTCTTGTATTTTTCCAACTCGTGAAACAAAAATTCTGAGTACGCGCTTATGCCACACAGTCTTTGCGCTCAATACGCGCTCGCACTCGAGTTGCAATGAGCTTTACGTGTGTACAAAGTGTTCTTGCATATCGGCATTTAAATTCCTCTAGAACATTTTCTTATCGTTTGAATTCAGTATTTTTAATGCAAGTTTTCAACTGGCCGAGTTCGCCAACGACAATGAGTGTTTGCATTTAACGACCGATGCTACGTTTGCAACAAATCCAACCTCGTTGTATGTTAAATTGAACGTTGGCTGGCCTGAACTTGAACTTAACCGATGCATCATTGGGCGTGACAAATCACTTGACAGCCGCTAGAACAAGGCTTCAGACTCCTATATAGCATCAACCAAAGAACGGAAGCAGTTGAAAGCTAATTTAAAAGTTAAAATATTGGAACTGCGCTGCCGCGTCACTCAATGGTCTCGCATTTTCTTTTTGTTTATCCAACTCGTTCTAGCTATATTCGTTTAGTTGAATTATTAAAAAGAAAACACGCAACGTGAAATCATATACTTTAACTATTCTTTAATTGCAGTTAATTTTTAGCTATCCGCTCATCGCAACGTCACGCAGGGAGCGTCATACTGCCAGCCTTTAGCTGCAAAAGAAGAAGTTCAGTGGTGGAGGCCGCTGTGGGTGTTGTGTGGTTGTCGTTGCTCACCTTTGCAAAGCCGCTGCCTCGTCCAGCTCACCGTCGCCCTCGTCGATCTTGGAGCCGCTACAGCTGCGGCACTTGCAGCATATAATGCAGGGCGCCGCCAGCAGCAGCAGTGGCGAGGCCACCAGCAACAGTATACCGAAACCAGCAAATATGCCAATCACTTGAGCTCTGTGCCACACCACAGACGCCCGGGAATGTCCAAGCTTGTTCTTGCATGGTCCGCGATCGTAATGACGCAGCAGAAAGTCGTCCTATGGAACAGGAGAAGAAGCAAGTTGATTTTACTGCTTTTGTGATTGAAAAGAACTCAATTCAAAACTCGAAATAGCTCGGTTCATGCACCAAACAACCATCGAATTTGGTTTCTACTCACATCCAGACTGGCCAGACAGTACCAGCAGAAGACGTGCTTGCAACGTTTGCACATCATTTGCGCGCAGCCTTCGTCCTTCTCAATTGGCACATGACACATGGGACAGCTTTTGATGAGGTCATTATCGAACGGTATGCCGATGTCGTCCTGCCCATCGGCTACCAGGCGGCGACTGTTTTCCTCGCAACTGACGTTCGGATGCCACTGCAATGAACATCAAATGCTTTTACTGCCTCCTGCCAGCGCTAATCGGCGCATTGCAAAGTGTCACACTTACCGCCTTTTTGCACGCCGAGCAGAATTCGTCCTTGCACGAGGGACACTGCACGGCGCAGAGCAGCTGCGCCGCGTCCTCCGCCGTGGGCGTCAACGTGCTGCCGTGCGCCGTGGAAGTGGAGGGCGCTGCATCGGAATGTGTGCCGGCGCCCACCAGACAGACGGTCTCACAGCCTGCGCGCGGACACCAGGTGCGCGTCTTGTCCATTTCGATTTCTGCGCGTGCAAACGAGAAGAAGTTAAATGGTGTAAAGCATATTTATGGCTGGGCGCGTGTGCACTCACCTTTGTTGAGGCGATACCGGTGATGCTTCTTCATAAGGTTGGTCGTCGCCAGGTTGGCTATTTCGGGCAGCGTCATAATGCCCTGTGCCGGACATTGCGCGTCCGGACACGAGATCTCGTAAGCGCCTTCGGTTATCTCAAAGTCAACGTACGCTTTCATGCACTGCAAGTAAAAAGAGAAGCAGACAATTTGGGTTTGAATATGTTTGGAAGCGAGTAAGCGCGGGAAATTTAAACTCAATTATTTGTTGGCTGTTCTGTTTAAAGCAGAAATTATTTAAATTCGATGTACAAAGTGTGCAAAAATGCGCGTTGTTGCATTTAATGTCTTTTCTACGTTCTTAAGAGCTGAGAGGAGCAGTGATAATTCCCAGTGTAGCGTCAGTTTTGTTCGTTCCGCTCGCTGCTTGTTTATTTCGGGAGAATGTTTGACTAACTGTAATAAGTGCAAATGAAAACTTTTTTCGATAGCTGTCAGACTGGGTTATCGTTGTCGTTGTTGCTATTGTGATGGTTGCATTTGTGGCATTATAACTGTTATTGCTGTGCACATGCGGCACAAATTGCATTGCACAAGTTGTGCAGCCAGAGTGGTTGCCGCTTATACAAAACCAAATGCGTCCACAGACTTCCGCTTAAACTTTGGCCGGAACCGAATATAAGTAGAGAATATTTTTAAGCAGTTAGTTCCAAGTAAGTTTTAAATTGCGATTGAAACGGCTCAACTCGCTGGTCCGCTGGCATTATTAAACCATAATGACAAATCATAAAAATTATTTGTGCAATTTTCTGTAGGGTTCTTCATAGTCACTATTTGTAAGTAAGAATACAATTTTAGTTTTCTCAAAATTTTAAACGTTCATTTCTGTGTTAGAACCTTCTAAAACTACTTCGAATATAGCATTTTTTTGTACTGATTTCAAAATCAAAATTGATTTTTTATTACTTATCCATCAATGAATTGCCCACAAATAAAATGACTGCAATAAATTTCACATAAATCGACCAATTGAATTAAGTCCATGGGGAGCATCTTAAATCGGAACCGGCTAATAAATATTTGAGAAAAGTTTGCCGAAAGTCGTGAAATTTTTACTGTCGCTTTCTTTAGTGCCACTAGTGTGCGCCTGTCACTTGTCAAGTTGTAAATGAACGAAGGCCACTTAGTGGCAGCAGAGCTGATAAAAGTCATTCTAGGACGTGCAGGCAGCCGATGGTAAAATTCACTTTGTAAATCAATAAATAAAAATTAGGTCCAAAACAATTCTGGGATTTGCGGCCATTGTAGCTGGTTACAGCCTAATGGATGTCGTTCAATTAAAGTTATGGCTTTAACCAGTATGGCGTGGCATGTTGAGCAGTGCGTTGTCTTGACAACGTTTAGCCAGAGCGCGACTTCGTATCATGGAGCAAATAGCATAACAAAGGAGGCGAGACAATTAGGAAATGAGAAAATTTTCTGTTCTTAAAGCGTGAACAGTTGTGTAGATAATATTACGAACATCAGTGGATTTTACCGAAAAAGGGCAGAAGCTCTTCAAACGCCAAGAGAGCTGTACTTATGTTTTTGCGAGATGTATGATTGGTTAATAGTGACATAGCTCACGTTGGCCGATTTTTTTCCTTTCGATTATATCACTTTTTTCCGTTTCTTCGTTTGCAATCAGCTTGAAGCCAAGCGAAATGTTGCGTGCTAAAGTCATCTGATGTCACATTTACACGCAGCTTGTATTTATCCTCACCCATACCTTTAACACACACACACACACACGAATCCAGCTGCATGCACTCACATACTCGAATACATATGTATATAACTGGCGATTTGCCACACATTCACTGACTTTTGCATCTTTGCACTGATGCCGCACACATGCAACTTTCGAAGCCATGAATCAGCATTGGCTACAACAAAACTGTCATCACTTCACCACATTTCGCGTTCGTTTGGTTTTTTTCGATGCTGGTGTGCGCTTACAAATGGAAAACACACTCACATTGCGTGTGTTACAGGCCACAGTCTCGTCAAAAATGCAACAGCGGCTGTCGAAGTGGGCGTGGCGACCGCCAATACGTTCAGTTTCAATTTTGGCTTAACCCGTCGTAGCCGTCAGCCAAGAGCTTAGCATTTTCACATCACAACAAAAAACATACCAACGGTAACCACGCGTACGGACTACTCGCCAGTGGGCCGGAGAGCTGAGGCTGCGATGCAAGTGCCAGATTGCCGCATTCTTTTTCATGCTGCGACCGATTTTAGTTTCACCTGTGGCATTTTTCGGTCTCACATGTCGGTTTGTGTTGTTGTACTTTTCTAGTTTTACTACTAAAATTTTCATGTCAGCGCTGGCGTTTCGTGCATTTGTTGCACATGTCCGCATCGTTTGTTGCACAGCGTTCGGTTCGGAAAAACCTCGGTCAGGGGGCCACCGCGTTTGGCGCGAAAATTCGTTCACTGCGCCTATCTGCAGATGGTTCCTGCCATATCGTACGATGGGCGACATCAACTTCTGTTGGTTGACTTCGTGACTGAGTGTAGCTTTTGAATCATATTCGCTCGTGATCAAAGCAACCAGTCTCGTACATGTTTACACATCGAATTTCTTGTGAGTAGGGAAAAATTCAGCTAAATCAAATCTCTGATCTACTCACAGATAAAATTCTTTAGAAGTGAAAAATGTTTATTATTTTTTAATGACATGCAAAACAAACACATGAAAATGAGGGATTATGAACAGACAAATGGAACACAAAATAAATAAATTGAAAAATTACATCATGAATAAATTCTCTGCTGCGGCACATGTTTACTTTAACAGAAATACGAAATTATATTATTTTGTTTTGGCTGTTTGTGGGCTCAAGTGCGTCACCTGCGGTCTTGTGATCCCACACATTAATCGTAGAACAAAACAGTTAATATTACTCATACGCCCCATACAACATTATGAATTGCTTAAAAAAAACTACACAACACACAGCAGCCACAGACACTATTGCCAAAAAATAATTTTCCACACAAGGCACTCTTCGCTACACACAAACAAAGAGACCAAATCAAATTAATTAGTAAACGTAGTGAAAAATGAGGCGCCGATAGCCGTACACAACCCTAAATTAAAACAAACAAAAAAAAAACCGAAGTGAAGACTACAAATGGAATGGGAAAGGTAAAGGAAGCAGACGTAATGAAACGCTCCCATAAAAGTTTAAGCACTTAATAAATGTGCCAAATTGTACCCCATTAAAAGCGGCAATAACTTAGCATTGCATGTGTGTTGGTGCCTATCTGGCTCCAAGCACAAACGCAAATACCCAAAAAACAAACGCAAACAGACACGCACGCACTGCGCCGCGCCCGACACACACATGCAACTCTGCATGTGTAAAAGCGTTTGTGCGCGCACACGTGACACAGATGCACACTTATGACGCCCACATCCACCTTACACCCCACACGCACTCGGCAAGCAGCAATGCCACTTAACATTTCCGCTTCAGTCTGCTGCGAGGTTTTCTTCGAGAGTGCACGCTGCTGGGCGGACGCCATGGGCGTGTGGGTGTGATTGCGACTGCGACTGGGAGGGTCGCTGTCGTCGAAGAAACACGCATGCGAACGTTTACGTTTTTTATGACGAAAGGGTTTGTTGTGGCAGTGGTGTTGCTGTGCTTGCCTCGGTGATCCGAGCGCAAAATGGCTGAATTGCCTACTGCCTCCTGCCTACTTGTCGACGTGGTGTGAGCGTGTTTTGTTGCTGGCGGGCGTTGTCCTTCTTGTAGGCAATAACATTACATCTGTTGGGAAATTGTTTTTTTTTTGTTTTGTTGTTTGTTGTTACAGTTAATGTCATGCCTATTGTTGTTGGTGTTCCGCATGCGTTCAGTAAACACAACATGAAAAAGCGGCAAAGTCGGGGCCCTTTTATCTGCTTCCGTGCACATTCCAACTGTGCGCTATCTGTGGTCGGAGCATTAAACTTACGCCAGCATTTATTTGAGTTGTTTTATTTGTTAAGGTTTATTGTTGTTGTTGTTTTTGCACACAACTACAAAAAAAATTGTCTTCATTGTTAGTATACAAATTTTTTCGAGATGATTCTAAAAAACACTCAGACTATTTAATGTTGTTTTTTCAACAATTTAACATATGTACAGGAAATCATGATGGAGTTTTTCTAATGCAGCAGTAAGCGAATGTAAGACAAATTTATAATTCAAAGCTATCAGCAGTGAAGAAAAGATCTTCATCGGAAAGCATCTAAAATTGAAATAATCAAGTGTCACTAACGAGCCAAGTTGACATTCACACCATTCACAGACACACACACATACACATGCACTTACTCATATAAAGAAGCTGCTTTTAAATATAAAGAAAACTGAGAGAAAACATAGTAAGGAGCACGAAAGAGAAACGGAAAATAAGTAGTCTAATTCAAATAAGCCAACAACAATGCGCACAGTAGACGACCAAGTCGTGCCGCGCTGGCTGCACGACATGCTGTCAAATTTGTTTGGGGAGTAATCAAGGAAAGTTAAAAACTCATCAAAAAGTCAAACAGCAACAAAGCACACACACACGAACTTGCATGTATACCAAGCCAAACATACATACATACGTATATTTGTATGTGTATATATCATATAGATATATACAAAGCACAAGTATGGCCGCAGGAAGCAGTAACGAAGGTAGCGGTAAAGACGTCTGCAACGTCGCGACGTTGCCTGCCCCGCTGACGACGCTGATGACGACGGCGATCAAAGGCGAAGAAAGATGAATAGCAGCGACAGCAGCGTCACATGTGCCGCACACAACTGTTTGCTTTGACTTTTTGCCTTAAATATTTATGAGATGCGGCAACAAACTTTGTTGGTTTCTTCTTTTCACTCCTACTATTACACATTTCGGCAACAGATTTTCAACGAAGCGAAATAAAATAACAAGCTGCAAGCTGTGCTGCTTTTACTTAATATACTGTTGTTGTTAGTGTAGCTGCGCTGTTGCCTTGACAATTAATTAGGTTAGTATTTGGCTAAAAACAAAATTCTAGTAGCAAGAGTTGAGCTGAGAGGCCAACAGCAGCAGCGGCACCGGCGGATTTTCAAGATGGCGCCACTGCCAAATTTCCACCCCACATTTCTTAAGGCAGCGAACAAAATAATTTACGCAAATATTTACTATTCATTCATTTTCGGGCATTTTTTCGGAAACTGCTGAATTGATGCAGCAACACAAAGTCGTCGCCATTTCAATTCATTAACCAAAAACAGCAATTAATGCGCGCGCTGCCAGCAATAAAACGCTTCCACGCATATGCGCCGCAGTGCCATTCCATTTAAATTTATGTATTTTCGCATCTTTTTTGGTACGTTCCCTTTATTTCCCAACCAAGGCCAACCACACAGCAAGCGACCGCTAGTGTTCTACACGTGCAAAAAAGTCAACAACAACGAAAATGGCTCAACTATCATTCAGCTGGTGTCAAAGCTAAATGCTAAATTATTGTAGCAATTACACGAGCCGGCGTGCAGCAGACGGAGCGGCGAAAAAGCGTGTCACGACCACACACTGCCGTGAATGCCACGCCGCGAGCTGCATTTGCCGCGCACACCGCAGTCGGCCCCGCACAACGCGAACATCTCAGCGCCAGCGACGTTGACGGCGCTTTTAATTAAAGGGATTTGAGTGCACTAAACGGCTGTCCGGGTGGCTGGCTGACTGGTTGGCTGCGGTGCACAATGTGCACAATTGTCTACAGTGCGGCGTAGACAACGTGTCGACAATAGGCGCTTGCAAGCAATAAGCGAATAAGCGAATAAGGCAACAAATATGCTCTGGTTTTTCAAAATGTTAAATTTTTTAAACTAAAAACACCTTAAAGATGGCCGCAGCGCAAGGTGAAAGTAGAAAAGCGAATGCTCGAAATGGGCAGTGTAGCTCATTCGGCACAGCACTGTTGGTAAAGTTGGGCCAAGGCGATGCTAGATGCCGGTGTGGCGCGTGGAGTATGAAGGGCACAAATTTATAAGGAAAGTCATCTGAAGGATTAGCATATGTCAAGCGGGGATTAAATGTGCCTTGTAAACTGCCGGTAGTCATGGCAGCAACAGCAACAGCAACCGTGCCTTCATAGAAAAAACGCTTGCTAACTGTGGCAGAAGGCGCTGAGTGGAAAACGTAAAAGACGTAAAAGAAAGAGCGGACACCACGCATTTCTTAGCGCATTTTATAAATTTGCGACGAAAGCTTGTAATGAATGTTGTGGTTTAGTATTCAGAATTTTGAGCGTATTTTTAACTTTTCCTTTTAAAGATTTCATGTAATTTTATGAAAACATTTTCTTATGTTTGATCAATTTTTGTGGCCCATGAAGTCTTCCACTGTCTTTCGCTATTGTGACCTTCAACTTGGTTGACTTTGGCATTTTCTGTTGAAATATTTGCCTTGCTCATTGTGGTTTTTCCATAACCAGACACTGATAGAGTGAACTAACAAGAAAATCATGTACAGCGTCATAGAAAATTGTGTTGAACAGAGAAATGAATGCGCCAATAAGTTCTTTTTCAAACGAAATTCCGCACATTACTAACGATTGATTGCATTTTCAGCCGTCATTGCAGAAGTACAAATTAAATGAGGCTGCCACAAGCACACACACACACACATATGGATAAACATACACAAATAAAAGCGGACACATACACGAATAAAAGCGCGTTCATTCGCCTATTGTACATTGTGACCGAATAGTTTCCGGAAATTTTAAATAAAACGCAAAATTCTTAATCTTCATCAATATTTATTTTAACTCCTTCAAAATATGCTCCATTAGAAGCGATACACATATGCCAACGTTTCTTCCAATCATCAAAACATTTTTTATAGGCGCTTTCCGGTATGGCTTTGAGTTCCCTCTGCGAATTCTGTTTTACGTCTTCTATGGATTCAAAACGCGTTCCTCTGAGTGGTAATTTGAGTTTGGGAAACAGGAAAAAGTCACACGGTGCAAGATCAGGTGAATACGGTGGCTGTTCGATTGTATTTATTGAATGTTTGGCCTTAAAATCGTTGATAATGTTGGCTCGGTGCGAGCGAGCATTATCGTCATGAAAAATCCATGAATCCATGGCCTCCACAATTGAGGCCGTTTACGGCGGATATTTTCACGCAAACGTCTTAAAACAGTCAAATAATAGTCTTTACCGACTGCTTGTCCTTCAGGGACGAATTCATGATGCACCACACCACGAATATCGAAGAAAACAATCAGCATTACCTTGATTTTCGAGCGACTTTGGCGTGGTTTTTTCGGTTTCGGCTCGTCTTTTCCTCTCCATTCCGATGATTGTTGGCTTGTTTGCATGTCGTACTCGTAGACCCATGTCTCGTCACCAGTTATGATGCGTTCCATGAAAGTTGGATCGGAATTGGCACGATCAAGCACGTCCAAAGAGACCTGTTCACGGTACTCATTTTGAAGAAAATTCTCAACAAAATCGCAACGCACTACTGAGGTGAACTGGTTTCAACAGCTGCCGTAAACAAACTGTCTGACAGTTCGCGCTCATTTTTGGCATAGTAATTAAGGACAGTGCTACCAACCTACAGAAACTTAAAATATCGAAAAATATACAGCGCGCGAATTTTAAATGAGAATTTCCGGAAACTTTTCGGTCACAATATATGTGAGTGTGTGTGTACTGAAAGCTTCAACATAACTTCGACAGCCGGCCGCATGAGTCAGCAGTTAGCTGTCAGGAAGCTGCCAAACTCTCTTTTTCTCTCTCTCATACACACACACACACTCAACTTCGATTACAATCGCCTGCACTCCCTTAGCAAGTTCACAGTATAAAATTTCCCATCTAAAGATGCGCTTCCGCTCTGGCGGCTATGGCGTTATCGACCGAAGCGCTACCGCAATTACCACAACCGCCGCCAGTGGCTGTCGCATTGCATTTAGAATGCATGCCGCTTTCCGCCTTCCAATTCACGCCACTGCTCTCCGCTTCATTCAATTTAACCCAACCCAGTCAGTATTAGTGTACGTGAGTATGTATGCATTCACTTCCGTTTCCGGCAGCAGATATTCGAGGTTTTCATTGAATTTGAATTGCTGAAAGTTGAGCGCGGCGTGGAGCACCAACAAAACACAAAACCGAACGTACATACGCGGCCAGCCATGGCAACGTGATGAGCGCTTTGTTTTACGCTGTCGATGGCCATTTTAAAGTAGAATTGCGCTGAGTTATGTAAATGCATTGTGACATGCGAATCTGGCTATGCAGGTGAATCATTCATGCATCATATTACATGAGTTGTGGTTGTATGTGTGCGTTCATTGCATGGAGCCCTAATCGTGTTTCTCTATTCTATCCGCAACAGCAAATCTTCAACAAACTTTTAGTCTATTTTGTGTAAGTAGATTTGTTTAACCCATTCGCTGCCAAGCTAAAATTATATAAAGTCATTCCCATTGCCATTTATATTTTGAGTGTTATTGTTTACCAAAGCTCTGTTATGTTCATGTTATGCTATGCTCATGTTATAACATATTTAAAGTAGGACGAGTATACTCGTCTTGGCAATGCATGACACCTTGCCAAAGACGAGTATACTCGTCCATGGGTTAAGATTCTTTTCAGCTCTTTTGATTAATCTAATAATTTGATTATCCATTAAGAACATGAATACTGTTCTTAATGGATCACCCTGCTGTCTGGCCGAACATTTGCATTGTTATAAATCATTTTGTTGCACATTTCGACTACTCTGAGCGTTTCTCTGCCACCCACTTGGTCCCATATGACTGCTTACACATTTGATTTATGCAAATTTCTGCATGTTTTGTTTTTGCTTTTTTCTGTTTTCATTCTGCTGCTTTTTCGCAATGAGCGAGTGCAGGATTTATTGTGAGAAAGGTTAGGTTTTTAATTTCTTGAATCAAAATCAGCTGATAAGGCAGTTCTGTTATTTTTGTTGTGCGTTTAGGTTTGTGCCACGGAAATGTTTCTCTACTTTGTCGACTCTTAAACAATAGGAAATTAATTCAAAATAAATAAATTGTTTTGCAACTTTTGCGAGCTCCATTGAGATCCTATGGGTATTCCAATTCTAGATTGGCAAAACTATCTAACTCACTAACTAACTAACTAACTAACTAATGAATGGGTGACTCAGTCAAATTGAAGATATACAATCAATCATCAATGAACCATACATTTATGGATATATGTAGTGATATATTTATAAATTCGCACTTAGAGGTTTCCCATTTCTTGCAGAGAGAACAATCACCGAAAGAAAAATAATGTTTCTATATTTGCATGTTGGCTTCGGTGGGAATTCAAACCTGAAGACAAGCGCCTCTTCAGATTTGCATTAACCACGTCGGCCGCAGTATCATTACATAAATTTATATAAAATCGAATATTTTTATTTACTTGAAAAACTCTGAGAGTTTCCGTACTTATCGCAAGGCAACAGGCACATTTGAACTGTTAAAGTGCAAAATTCAACTTGTGACTTCTAGCAGAGCGTTTTATTTGTGTTTGCGGCAGCTAAAGTATAAAAAAACACCAAGAAAACTATAAAGTTTCAGAAGCTGGCAAAGGCTGCGAGCTCAAAGAAATCAGAGAGAGATTGATTCGAAAATGAATGGCTGGTAAAAACTGTAATGGCCAAATACGAAAAAACCTCCAGCAGTCAATAGGAAAGCGTGGCGCTTCGCTCAGGGCGAAATATCAAGTCGACAAGCAAGCAAACAGAGAAGGGAATGTGGCAAAGTTCAACGGTCAAACTAAACTGAAATTGATGAAAGCAGTGCGGAGGACGAGTCGCTTGTTAAACCTTTTGCCAGTAAATTGGCAATCATTTGTAACAAAATACGCCAGGCAACAACAACAGCGACAGTAGTGCAAAAAGAATGCAAATTTATGTTAAAATGGTGGACGAGCTCGCCATCACGCAAACACACACACAGCACATGAATGAATAGGAAGTTTGAGTTTAAGTTAGCTGGTTGGTTGTTGTTGTAGTTGTTGTTGTAGCTACTACGTCTGCTGCTGTTGATATTTGTTTACTTGGTATAATGCTCGCTCACACTCACAAACATACACACTCAAACATTTGCATATACCATTTCTATACAATTACGGCTGCTGCGGTGCGGAGTGGTCAACTGTGTGTTTGTGTGTTAAGCAAATATTGTGAGAGTGTGCATTGATGTGTTGATAAATGCAAAAGTTTATGCAGCCAGTTAAGCGGCATTAAATGCGGGCAAATCAAGGAGCCGCACACACAAACACGCTCACATACACACACAAAACTGGTTTTGATTTATGATGGCGAGGCGTTGCGCTTCATTAACTCGGCGCGAGCTGAGCGCGAAACGGACGCACCGCACAAGCAACTTTAAGTTGAAACTTAAGTTTGCGCATAAGTTGGCTGTGAAAACAATTACTCTTACTTTTGAAGGATGTTTAGGCCGTAAGTTTATGTTTTAAGTACGTAAAGCACATTGGGAAAGTAGGCAAAGTAGTTTAAACACAAATTTATTTCTTCCTTGCTAGTCTCGAGGACGTTGCCTGCCATTGGCCAATATGCACAAAACTTTTCTAGTAAATCAGGACAAAATTTTGATTTTTGCGTTTTTTGCAAAAGCATTTCATCTGTTTTCCACGTAAATCGGTGCTACAGTGGCACTTAAAATGCAAACAAAAATATTAAACTACAGCTGGCAAAAGCACTTCAAGCCTCGCATCGCAAAGCGGATATCTTTGGCGTCAAGGCAGGAAAGGCAGAATAAATGCAATGAGCAAAACAAATCAAGTGGATAAACGGGCAAATTTATGAAGATACCAACGCACAAAACGGTTGATACAACTCAGCTAAGCGATAAGGAAGCAGTATTCAAACTACACGAGACTTGCAATTACTTTTGCTGAACTCAGCTTAAATTCTAAAATGTATGCAAATCTATTTTCAGTTGAAATTTTTCTCGCTAAATTTTTGCTAAAAATTAAGCAAAGTATCGAACCAGTTTTTTTGTGGCTTGCTGGCCTGTCGGCGGCGACAGCGGCGGCTTGATTTTTGTCCGCTTTGCAATTTCGAAAGTTTCATAATTGGAAACGTGCAGTTTTGTCGGTTTGCGATTTTCCAGCCGTTCTATTCGTTTCTCGTTTTTGTTTGCCTCATTGTTGCTGTGGCTGTTGTTGCTGTTGTGTCAGTGGCTGCTGGTTGGTTGCTGTTGTTGCCACTCATTCAACAGCTTCATTTCCTCTGCCACTGCAGTTCCGGTCTAGACATCGAGTTTAGCGTTTAATTCCATTTGAATGTTTAACAAACTTTAGACTAGGCTAGCAATCAATTTAGAGCCAAGTACACGTGTTGTGGTAAATAAATTGCAATTAAGAGTGTTCGGCGCACGTCAAAGTGTCAAAGGAGAACATATTCAAAATTATGATATTCATTTTGAAAACATTTCTGTTTGTTTGTCATCATTTATTTAAGGTTATGTTTGCGCGAGAGCAGCAGTGAAATGGGTAGTAATTTTACCATAAAGGGGAGGGAGTCGGATTGCTATTCAGTCAATCCCTAAGAACTGCAGACAATGTTTAACCCTTCCGGGTAATCGTTTTTGAAACTAATCCATTAATATAGTAAATTTTACTATCCTCCAGGACTTACTGAGACTTACTCTAGCACAGTGTCATGTAAAATTGTTGATAATTACCTGAAATTAAAAAAAAACAGATTTAATTAAATGTGGTATTTACTTGAATTTATTCTCGCAGTTAAATTCATATATTCACACTACAACTTCATTCAAACAAGAAATAAAAAATAAAGCGCTTGAGAGAATGATAAAGCAACAATTCAGAGCTGCCCTACAGATGAGCCCTGAAATTAGCGAAAATAAAGTCCAAAATACAAAGAGCACCAAAGAACCACAAATATCATTCAGAAAGCATTTCAATTCACAAAAAGGCTGATTTTCACATTTAAACAGACACACACACACATAAACATAAATATTTACCACTACTTTCGACTTCTGCGGAGTGTGCTGTCTTATTCAGCCAGCCAAGTCGAGTAGCTTCTGACCCAAAATGTATTTTGAAAGCTCTTGTAAACCAAATTTATGCATATTGCAGTGCAGCAGCAATTGCCGATTACCTTTCATTGAATATACAAGCGTGAGACTCTAAAAGGCGCATTTTGCATCGAACTATCCCCCAGCCACTGCGCCCACACTTCACAGAACGAAGATTAACTACTAAGCGCTGAAACGCAAACGCGCAAATTTCATCAAATGGATTTGCGTGTTTCACGGACGAACGCACTCACCCTTCGACGTGCGGGCGACGCTGCCAGTGCGTGCGCATACAACATGTCAAGGGGATCGAACGCACATGGGTTGCATTGTGTTGGCAATTAATTGAAATTGAATTTGCCGCTAAATTAGCTGGGAGCGTCTGCGCGATTTGTTGGGTCTAAAAGGTGAGGGCAGCGCACACTACACAAGTTTTATGATTGCAGAGCGCAGTAGGAGGGAAGGACTTAATGATGGACAAATGTATGTAGGATCGTTAATATGTCGCGTGAAATGTGTGTGGGTTATGATGAAAGGCTACACAGCAGGGCGTATGAGTGACAATGTTTAAGCGAAGCGAAAACTTGATCATAAAATGTTAATGTTAGCGGCAAGATGTGACACGCTGGCAATTAGCAGCTAAATGTCGCCCTTAGAAAACTTCCAACTGGCGCTTAAATGGCTTTGGCGCATTAAAGCTGTTAAATTTTCCAGCGGGGGACATTTAAAAGTGGGTGAGTGTGCACTCGTTGCAAGTGTGATAACATTTTCCGAAAGCGCAAAAAATATCTTATTGCAGTTGCCACATGGTGTGTGAAGTGTGTTTCGGGCAAAATTCGCTGTTAACATTGCAAGGCTGGCCTTTTCTTTAAGTTGCTGCCGCCGTAAATCTGTGCAGTCAGCAAGGTATCAGCAGACTGCTCGAGCGTTGTCTGTCGCAAATTGCGCGGGCTCAAGGTGCAAATTGCAAAATTTGCCATCATGTCAGAGCGGATTGTTGGCAGGTTAGCGCAGCACAGTGGAGTGCAAATCCGCTCGTTACCCCGATGACGAAATGCAATTTTAACGCAAGCATATTTTTAACTTCACAAATTGCAATTTTACGTACCATGTTACGTATACGCGCCGATGTGCTATAAACCGTTGTGGCAATACGATTTATGAAATTGACAATTTGTGCGCAAGATTGAAATGAAATTTCGCAAATATATGTGGAAAATATATTTTTTGATTTTAATTCTGTTCTTTGCATCGATTCGGCTTGGAATTTTCTGTCGACATTTTAGTTTGCTGCGGAACTTGACTGCCTTGCGCTTTGCATTGTTGCTGTCACAGTTCGTGTAGCTCTTATTTTCGTCGTTTTTTCGTTTGCTTGAAGCATTGCCTGTTTTTATTTTATGCACTTTTACTTGACAGCAGCCAAATGCGAAATGGGATGTGCAAAGCGTTTGCGATTTTTGCAAGAGTGTGCACTTGCAGTGCAATTTTTCCGGGGCACAAATTGAATTTGCATTGCAGTGCAAACTATTTTTCAATTTCGCTTTCGCATACACTTCCACACATGCACACCATCACAGCGAAAGTGGCGCACGCAAGGCGGGTTTTTGTTGACTCAAACTACTCAAATATTGGATACAAAAGTTGTACCCAAAACCCCCAAATATTGAGTCCGAGAGGAGCCACTGTGGGCGCGTATGTGGCATTGGCTTGTTGTTCATTTACGCAGTGTGCCGCGAAACACATTCTTATTTTCATGTTGCGCATACGCCACGTTGTACGCGCAGCCAGTGTGCATCTCTCTTGCACTTGTCTTGGTTGGCTGGAAATCGTTTTGTTTTGTTATTGGAAGCAATTGCGTTCCATACCGACGTTTGTTGATGTATTTTCTAGTTTTTTTACACTTTAACAGTGCAGATATTAGTTGGAATTTACTACAAGTTGACTGTTTGCAGTATTTGTAAAATGTTGCTTTGGAGAAAAATTGTGCTGTTACGCAATTATTCTTAATTGTGGTGAACTGTGGTGAAAACGCACCATTGTGGCCACCGGCATTAGCATATGCGGCTGCGTATATATGTTTGCAAAATAAAGAAAAAAAACAACAACAAATGCATAATGATTCGGAGACAATTAAATAAAAGGTCTATGCTCACATTCAAATTGTCACTAACACTGACGAATGCGATTAGATGCACTCTTAGCTGACTTGATGTAAGTATGTGTGTAACATAAAGTTTTCATTTGTTCGTCTTCGAATAACATAAAAATTGAAATTAATTTAAAAGCAGCTGCTTAGTTCCTTCGGTTGTGGTTCGCTTCCTCACTTTATTATCTGCCGCCACAGCTCGGCATTTAATCAATGCTGCACTTGTCAGCGTTTCCACTTTTTCTTCCATTTATTATGCACTTTTGGCACTCGCGCGCAACTCCTCGTTCCATCATCGTCGCGCCACACTCCGCCCTGCAGTTCTCAATTAGACATTACAAAGTGGCAACAACAAAGAAAAAACCACGCGCTCATTTGTTACAGCCACACGTTTGCGCGAGCATCCACACTCTGCATGACAGCATAACCTCGTTGAGTTCCACAGCCATGAACCCCAACCGCGGGCAACACCAGCATTTACGCTCATCCATATGCATGGGCGCCGCCACTCTGCGTTGTGTTTGTGTGTGTGTGTGTGTCACGCCAGGCACTGACTCAACACTGACGCAAATGCCACAAAAGTTTGTGCGAGTGCAACATATGAAGTGTTAATTTGGTTGCTTGTTCTATGCGGATCTCGCCTCTAGGTTTGTTTAGTGATACGAAAGTTAAGTTTTGAAGGAACAATTTTTTGAAATTTTAATTTGAAAACTTATCTTGGATCTTTGAACCCTTAAAGATATATTATATTGATGAGGTTTATGGAAATAGGACGGGCTCATTCATATTGAACTGTGAATAAATTACGAGAGCAGGATTTAAAGGAAACCTATTTTTGTCCTTTATGCAGCTACGCTCAACTTAATTGGAAGCACATTTTTCAAATGCAAATGGCTAATGCTTTTTTGGAGGCATTTCGCAATGGTGATCGTTCCAGCACAGATCATTCTTAACGCCTCAAACATCATGAAATCTCGATAAAAAAAATTTAGACCCGTTAGTGAGTAAATCAATCAAGTGATGGTACAACAATTAACCACATGTAAAGCATAACTCCAGCACGCATTCGTCGTCATTGGACACACGTTTTGGCGTGTAGCACTTCGCACTTTGCCGGCGCTGCGAACACTGTTTCGCACTTTTGCATAAGTTTGCCGCGTGTGTTTTTAGCGGCTTGTAAGCGCGTTTGCGTGTTCTTGGGGTTAATAGTCGCATGTTTTGTCAGCTTCGCCACTACAAGCAACACAAACCGACAGCAACACCAACAGCAGCAGCGCTGAAGACGCCGGCGCGCAAGTGGAAACTTGGCGCGTGCAGAGGCAACCAGCAGATTCCCGGAGGCAAATTTGTGTTGCACAAGATTAAAGAAAAAGTAAATGCAACTTTACTTTGTGCAACTTTCTGTTGCTGGTTGTTTTTGCATTGCGCACACACACTCGGCACAGAATCATTTTATGCAAAGTGCATTTAACTTGCAGCAGATAGACGAGCGCGCATAAGTTTTGTTTACGCTTGGCATTTGTAAAAAATTCAAGACTAGAAATTTCTCAACTGAGAGGTGGCAACAATTTATTGCTAATAAGAATGGGAAAATGTTTGTGCATAATGTGGAAAAGTGTCCATTAAGTATTTTGTGTTGGCTTAGATGCTTTGATTTTTTCTTTAAATGTGTTCTGAACACCGAAAAAGGAACAGCCATGGAAAAGGGAAGTAGGAAGTAAGGAAAAAGGGGAGTACGACATGCTTTCCCGAAATTTGTTCCCGACTCTCAGTCACAATTTCATTGCCCAGCTTTCACTATGAGAGAGAAGAAAAGCATCAACGTTGTGCCTCAAGTAATTTTCTAAAGCACGAACAAAATGATGTTTTCGTTAGATTATAGTGATGGCTTCAAACTGATTTACCAAGAAGAAGTTGCTAATTCTAAATCCGTCGCCGTTGCCAGTGTTTTTTGTAATTTAATTTTAAATAAATTAATTGCTTCTAATGAATCCATTAGAAGGAATGAAAATCACAGGAAAATCACACTTAAAGACACAGCAACTTCAACCGTCACTCCAAAGAACGATGGCCTTCAAGACCTCCACTTGGCTGTCCCACTAACAGCGACACGACACAAGCAAACAAAAAAGATAAACAATAGCACAGGAACAACAACACGAGCAGCTAACAATGCCAACAATAAACCAGTAGCAGCAGCAGACGTCGACGAGAAAAAAATCGTTCCTTCCGCCATTAGTGACGCCTCACTTTTCGCGCACGAACTGGCATTGGGGGATGGGAAGCACGAAAATTTCAACTGACTAGGAGACAAAGCGGCGGTGAGTGTGCGCCAGAGCAAAATATGCCAGCGGCAAAAAATTAGTTTAGGGAAATTGCAATTTTCCACTCAAGAAAACAATAATGCCGCATGTCTTAGCCGGATTGAGTGTCGCGCGCGAAAGGATGCGGCAGCAGTGGTCGAGGAACAAGGAAAGCGCCAAAAAATGAAGGCAAGAAGGAAACGACTGCACGGTAGCGCGGTGGCGCGGACCGGAAGTGAAGCCAATGGATATACTGGCCGGAAAACCGGTGCGAACGAAAACACGTAGAAATTTAATTTTTCAGCAGCGTGCGCGGTGCGTGTTCGGCTTGCGGCAATGCTGCTGCGCCTGTGCGGCTGTGCGTGATGGCCACCGGAAGTGCGCAATCCTTCTCGTTACTTTTGCTGAATTTGCTGTATGCTTTCATGCCAGCAGCTATTGTCGTTGTTGTTTATAGTTGTTTTGCTCGTTTTCCGCTGCGCCGCTAACGCGTGGAGTAATTGGGCAAAGGTTGTGGCATTGGCATTGACGTCGGCCCCATTAGTCAGTCGCGTCGGGCAACATTTAAGGTAGCACAAAAACAATATTCAAGCTGTTCGTGAATGTCCCTCAGTCCGGCTGCTAACGCTTGTCTCTATGCAAAACTCCAGCAACTGCCTTCAGCCGCCTTCTCCTGTCTAAACGTCAAATTTCCTGCGCACGCGTTTTTTTTTTGTTTTTTGTGCGCTGTGTACGGCGCTTTATGGCCATTATTTCTGGCTACCACTTTCAGTGGTGGTCCCAACGCTCTTCACTGTCCTTTTCTCCCTCCACCTTCTAAGCCGTTTCATTGTACTTTTGCACTGTCGGCTTCGCTGACCGTTCGCTTTTGTTGTCGTGAAATGGGTTTAAATGGCCTCATCATCGCATTGTGGCGTTGCCACACTGCTTCACTCCACTTTACTACGTTTTATTCCGTGTTCGTTTTGTACTTTGGCTATTTCTGGTGTGTGTTCTGCATTTGCTCGGCTATGGAAATTGCCGCAAACGCGTCACTGCGCCGCAATATTTGCGCATTAAACACGCCTCAAGCGCTTGGCCGGGCTAAGCTGAGCGCTGGAGCCGGGTGTTTGGTGGTTGGCGGTTGGACGGTTCGTGTGGACGAGACATCATTTTTTACGCGATTTGCATACAAATGCAGGTCACGTGCTGGCGCGCTCGAGTGTGAGTGTGTGTGTCGTTGTCACTGCCTCCATAGTTGTTATTGGTGTTTGCCTTTTTTTATATTTTTTTACTTTTATTGTTTTCTTGCGTTGTTTTGTTTCTGCCTTTCGTCCCACCAGCCAAGCAATAGAACGCTTGGGAAATATGGCAAATCACCGCTCTGAATTGTTTATTTTTTAAGGCAGTCGCAATTTGACTTGCAGCAATTTTCAAGTTTACAGCAACATTCAGTTTTATGACCCCCTTTGGCGGGGCGCAATCGGGCTGTTCGTTTATGTTGCCTCGCTTCGTTCGCCCACGTCGCTTTGTTTGTTTTTCACATTTGCTGTTCTTCTGCGCTGCTTTTTGCGGCTTCGCGCGGTTTGGTGTCAGCATCGGCGTCGGCGTTCGGTGTCGTTAATTGCTTCTGCTGGATTGCTTTTCGGCTGAGTGCAGAATTTTGATGCCGCTGACACTTGATGAATGTAAACAGCACTGAGGAAAGAATGGGAAGAATGCCACGACAGACAAACGACTCGAAGTTGGTTGCTGCCAGGAGGCGTTGGGTGGCTGGTGTTGAGAGTCGACAAAGATGTTTTTATTATTCTAAATGTGGACGAATGTACTTCTTGCAAAGCTTCAAGGAGTTTCAAGTTGCATAAAAATTTCAGGTCTTTTCGTCGAGCATGTAATTTGAAGTAGTGTTGAAGAATGAACGTTTTAGCTGTGGCAAGATTCTTTTGCAAAAAATTCACAGCAGTTGAATCGGAAAGAAGCCACAATGCGGCGCTTGCAGTTGCCAGCAGATTTATATTTCATTTCACCGTAATTGAAAGATAAATCCAGATAATTTTAATTAAGTCATCCAACCCACTGCTGGCTTCAGTGTCACCACAAATGGCTACAGCAGGCAATCGCAACTATGCTACAGAACGGCAGCCACAGAGATGTCATTGTTGCACCGGCCGCACTGCGCTTCAGATCCGCTCAACTATCAATTTCACACAAAAGTGGCATAATTTCGAAAATGATGCAACGATGTCGCCACGAGGGTAGACGGCAGAATTGAAAGCGGTTGCGCTCGCTCCAGTTGCCACACACAACGCACGCACGACAGCAGCCATGCAGCAGCTGGATGTGCGGAAAAGATAAAACCGAAAAAGCTAAATGGCCTAAATGCGCACTTGAACATGGCCAAAGTGGCATTGCAAGTGAGAGTGCAACCGAATGTGCGGCGACGACTGCTGCTGCTGCTGTAGGCATTGACTTGAATGTGGCCGCACACAAGTGCGACAATTGTCGACTTTTTTCGGCTATTAGCTTTCATTCGTACTTTGGTCGCAGCATGCGAGCACTTAGGCGGCGTTTTACTGGCAATGGGCCTCAACGTTGAACGGAAGTGGGCGCACTCAAAAAAGCTTCATTTGCTTTTTGGCTTCTTGTCGATTTTGGCTTTTGGTGGATATTTTTGTAACATTTGTTGTTGAAGCATTTTTTGTGCGCTCTGCACATTGTTGGCTGATTGCGCATTGAGCGCAAAAATAGATAAAAGTGTGTTTGTGTGTTACCGAAATGTCAGTTTTCAATGCTGCTGCATTTGGGCTTTGTGACGCAAGAAGCACAAAGTAGCCACATTATCGAATTCTCATTGAAAGGACCGACCCAGTGATCGCTGGTAATCGATGTCGTGCATATTGGAATAGAGCCACAAGCGACTTGTTTGTGTGAGTCAGAGGCAATGAAAGGTAATCTCCAGGCATGATATCATTCAAAATAGTATTCCTATTTTTAACCCTTTCGGTACTTCTTTTTGTTTGTAACTTTAAAAATCATTCTTTTCCATTTTATTACTGTTTAAGCCTACATAATGAATAATCAAAAGTTATTTTTTAAAATATTGTTCGAAAAAGTGGTTTTTGGGCATCATGCCATATGGCTTAGTAAGAAATAAAAAACATCGTACAGCCTTAGTGAACTTTAATTGGGATCTAACTTTTTTTACACTTACTAAAGCAATAAATACCTACTAGATTACTTACATAAACCTATGAAATAAATTAATTTTTGTAATAGAATAAATAAAAGTACGAAGTGACATCTTTTTGTAAAATACGCAGCTCGATAGGACTGCGCACTTTCTGAACCCCTAAAATTTACTTGGTACACTAATCAAAATATTTGTTTCATTATTTCGTATAAAAACCTTCAGAGAAAAATACAAAAATATAAAAATATAGTATCCATAAGTTTTTGACTTAAAACAGGCAATGAAAAGAGGCTACGCCATATGGCATAGAATAACCGAAAGGGTTAAAGATAATATATGTCGGAGCTATAGACGGAGCTTTCATTATATCTATGTAGCTTAATTTATATCTATTTGAGTCTATTTCTCACATGCATTAAATATTTTAAATTACTTATAGTTCTAGATTCGTGTGAAGAGTTAACGATATTTTTTGGATTCAATGAAGCAATAAGCTTAAATGTCTGTTAGGACCCTAAAGGCAGTTTCTTAAGTAAGCCTTAAAAGATTTTATATAATTATCTAAAACTTAAGGAAGTGGATAAAATACAAAGAAAATAACTAATATCCTGGTCTGTGTGAAGTGGAAATTATTTAAGTTCAACCAAGTAAAACTGTAAGAACCTCTAAATCTCGAGCTGAAATCTTTGCTGGAGCTTTCAACAGCATCTACGACTATTCCATACTTGAAAAATGCCATAAAATATGGAAAAATGTACAATGTGGTTGGTGTATAGTAAAAGTGCTCTTTGTTATGGTGCAATGACGCTAAGGGCTCCTAATTTCGACTTGATATCATTACTCTGCTTCCACGTATTCATTTTTTCTGTTCATTTCCATAGCTTAAATTTAAATTACAGAAATTTTTAACATTCTGACTAGTACTTGCAGCTTATATTGAAACACTATGGCGTTAATGCTCGCTTTACGAGTGCAAATTTGTGCGCACACACAAACGCAGCAACTTGGCGAATAAATATCGTCAAATTGACTGAACGCAGTGGCGCTGATGTGCAATGATAATTACAAACATTTACCGACGTGCACGAAACGTCACGCCCACCATTAAAAGCTCGCAACAAAATCCACGCCGCATGCCGGCATTTTGCTGGGTTTTCGTATCAAGCGTTGACGAGGTTTCTGCGTGCGCCCAATTGACGTCGCGACAACACAGCGACCATTACCGCGGGATGTAAGCGGCGACAATTGGCACTGCTGTCTTTGTGTTTGATGGCTTCGTGTGTTTATGTGTTTGTGACTGGAGTAGAATTGCCGCAATTGGGCGGACGCCTTTTCGTTGCTCACTAATTGAAATCAAATGAGCTGCTGTTTGGCGTATTAGCATTCGACTGAGATTTCAGTTTGATCGCTTCGCTGTTGCAATGCTGCAATCAGTTGCGGCATGTTGCAATGATTTTGACATGCATTGCCGCCATCAAAATTTGGCCGAATAAAACAAATGTGCTCTCGCTCCCTTGGGCTGCGTGTTACTGCAGCACATACATATATACACACACATACAAAGACACTTATGTATATATGTTACACAGCAAGTGGTGGGAAGCTGTCGCTTTTGTATTTGTGCATTGTGCTGCAGTTCTGTTGAGTTGAACGAATTCGCAGCAACATTTATGGCGGCGAAATATTGTGGCGCAACTTTTGCTAATTACGTAGCGCGCTGCACAAAGTTTCGCTTCGAACAAAAGAAACTAATAAGTAATGAAAATTCAACTTGAGCAAACTATTCAATAATAAAATTTAAATACATTTTACAAAAGTTCTCGAGTAGTTGTTTGAGCGCATTAAACTTGTGCAAAATGGAAATGTATGTAGAGAAGTGAATATAAATTATAAAAAAACAGAAGATCAGTCAATAAAACTGCACAAAATAAATGGTGAGAGTAACAAGAAATTTTGAAATTTAAATTTGTTTGACTTATAGAAAAATGTTTAAACAAAATTGTTTAAGTAATTCGTTGCGTTAAAACTGACCAAATGATATACAAACAAAAAACTACGTTTATGTTTGAGTTAAAGAAAAACTTACTTCAAAATAAAAAAATTTATACCTTTAGTTTTTATTACAGAGTTCTGTTTTAAAGTGAAAGCACAAAATGTGGTTCAAACTCAAAATGTCTATAAACCTAAATTTATATATGTACTTATGTATGTATGTATGTAAGTATATCATCGGCTTGAAAGTCTCAACAGCCTCTGCTTTCACTTCTTCTTTCTGTTGTACCCTGTGCACCCTGATCGTTAACACTTTACTGCATCATAAACTCAATATTTGCTTTTTTCCTGTAATTGTGTGAGTGCAAACTTCTTAATTGCATTTCTGCATTTGTTGTTGCTCATGCGGCTGGGGTGGAACTTTTCTCATAATTATCGTTAATTGAATTTTTTGCATTTTTCTGGCGCGCCCTATTGTTTCGAAATGAAAATCATGCACACGCAATACAAAAACAGCAGCAACAACAACGAAGACCGACAACGCATGCCGACAGTAATTGCATGCAAAGATTTGCACAGACGCATAAAAATTCACTTGAGCGTTGAAATGCGCAGCTGTTCATTGTTGCTGATGCTGTTGTTGTTGTTGTTGTTGTTGCATATTGCAGACGCAACGTTGCGTGTTGTGGTGCCGCCTGCTCCACTTGTGCTCTTCAAATGCAAAATTACTGCCGACATGGAAAAGGCGAATGTACGCGACACATGCGAGTGCACACCCACACACACACTCACACATAAGCAAAGCAAACAAACAAGGCAACGCAGCGTCAAGCCTCGTCTGCTGCTATTGCGATTGCCAAGACAATGCGGCAGACAGTACGCCAACCTGACGCATAGACAACAAGCAGACAGCTAACAGCAGCATTTCAATGCGAAATTTGCACTCGGCTGTGATTTGCACCACTGTGCGTAGTCGGCAGATGATGGAGTGGGTGGGATCAGGCGCTGAGCTCACATGTTTGCGTGTGTAGTGCGAAAGACAATCATTGCTGTTGTACGTGAGCGCGCCTGTAGTCAATTATGCCCTCGCAGTCAAAGTGTAATTGCCTTCAAATTAATTTGGCAGCATTCCTCAAATGGCTGTCCAGACAATGCACTGTTCGCATTCCAATCAAGCCAGTCTTTGCCTTGAATTTTCAGCAGATCACACTTGACTTTATTAAACTGCACTGATGCGAGAACTATTTCATTATTGTCGGCCTTACATGAACGCTAATCGGATCAGAATTGCGGCAAGTTCTCTTGAAATTCTAAAAGTCAAAGGTATTTAGTATTTTATATGAGACAATTTTTTAACTTGATATTCATTTACAACTAGTATTTATTATACAAATATTCTCTTGGAATTGTGCTGGAAGAAATTTAAGATTTAAGAATTTTTGACCACATTTATAAATTGAAGTAAAAGGCTGACAAGGCAAACATGCAAACACTCGAACAATGCTGAAATTAATCTGAACTTTTAACTGGACTATTATTGTAAAAATTAAGAGTACTTTCAAAGTTTTTATTTCAAGTTCCCTTATTTAAGATCGCAGCAATTAATGTCCTTGCTTATATTTACTTATAAATCTGAATGTGAAAGCATGGAAAAGTAGGCGAATAATAATGTCGGCTTGAGTTGTAATTGCAGTCTTTTCTATGCAACATTGACACGTTAGCGTGGATGAGTCGGTAGATTCGTATATGTCCGTATGTTCATATCTGTGTGGAAAAGTAGTTATGATTGCATTTAATGCGAGTTGAGATGCATTCATTTCTATATAGTGAAGTGGTCCAACATTCTTTCAAAAATGGGGCACTAACACACATAAGCACATAAGAGTACCAGGCCAAAAACTTTTGCAAACAAAAAAGTTTTAAAACATTGCAAAAGCCACCTGCCCACCGACAGACAGGCGCCCACAATTGACCAGGCCACAACGAAAACAGCCAACACACATCCGCACATATCGCACGAATGCACAATTTCTGATGCGCCCGTTAGATGTGTTGTTGTTTGTTTTCATCGAGGAGCTACCAGTATATGTGTGTGTGTGTGGGTGTGTGTTTGTTTGTGTTTTAGTCTTCTTGGGGTTTGTGGGTCACAGGCTGTGCTAGCTTCGTATTTTCAGTGTGTCCGTGTGCTGGTGTAAACAAAGTTTGAAACTTTCAAATGTGTCGAGCGAAAATCCTTTTCATGTTTGTCGCTGCCGCGAACGCCACTCCGTTGGTTGACTGCATAGTTTCGTTCGGCGGAGACGCTCCTAAGCGCAGAACCGTTGCTACAACGTTTGCGCTGATTCTCATGGTATTTTTTGTTATTGTTGTAGCCCCCCCAGGTTTGTTTGTTTGTTTGTTTGTTAGTTGGTTTGCTTCGCTGCCAGGTACGCCCGCGCTCTAATTAACACATTCGCATTGTGTCCGCGTGCATGTGGTAAGTTTTGCCATTTTTCGCCTTTGTTGACGTTCGAAAGTTCTTTGCTATCTTTTGCCATTTCGCATTGTTGCTTTTATTTTGTTGTTTTGTATTTTAATGGTCGGTTTTTGCGTTCTGGTTTTACTTGCATTTTAAATCGTTTGATTAAAGTGTTGAAAGATTTGCACTAGTCGGACGCGATTTGCCTAAACTCAGCCTAAAAGTATGCCAAAAAAAGGCTCATACTCAAATATTTTTTACACTCAATGATCCCAATTTTAATGCGCAAGCACTTCCCTGCCGCCGCAGCTAAGCTTCTCAGCGCAGCGTCAACAACCCCGCCACAAGTATCAACAAAACGAAAAGAGGTCAACACCATCACTAATCACGTCTTTAAAGCTGCCACATGCCGCATGTCACAGCAGCCACCGCATTCACAACATTATCTGCGGAGCTGGTGCGCCACTCGCACCCATACACTCACCAACAAAGTACCAGTGCACAGCGCCGGCAGCGCGGCATGGATCGACTACCTGGAAAGGCCGCACGGAGATGTAAGCACGGCGCGCTGACCAGCAAAGCCGGCGACAGTAAAATGCCGCACAATAAATTAGAATATGCACTTCATAATTTCACGCTAGGCGATGTGGCAGCGGCTGCGGCGAGTCGTTGGCGCGGCGAATTTAATGTAATCAGTACTTTCATGCAAAAAATTCAGTACGAAAGCAATGCGCTTACTTTGAGGAAATGCTACAGCAGCAACAAAAATACTGAGAATATTTGAAAATGTTGCTTTCAAGTCGCAGCAGCAGTGCATGGCGTATTTGGAGCATGCTTAATGCGTTGCTGAGTTGTTCGTGCGTGCGTACCCACAACTCCGGCGACTATTACCAGCGACAACTGCAACAACATAATCCACTACAACAAATTGCTGTGAGGTAACAAAAACTCAGTGGCAGAGCAACATGAAAAATGACTCCTTCTCGCAGTGGAAATGGGGTGACATTTGTACGCTTTGTATGTGCGTCTGTGAGTGTGCCCTACGCGTGTGTGTGTGTGTGTGTGCGGCAGCAGCTGCTGCTAGTTTTGCACTACTGCTGAGATTGACAAATTTGTCAAATCAGTGAATCAAAACATTTTGATGGCAACAACATAAATTGCTGACATTGCAACAAGACAAAATAGACGCACAACGACGAAGAGAAATGAAAATGAACCACAACGCAAGCGACATGATGCAGTCAAGTTGGACTATGCGGCACGCTGCAATTTTTGTTGGCAACATTTTGCGAACTTTTCGAAAGTGTTGAGCTTAGATTTTCTGTGCGTATCTGAGAAGATTTGAGGTTTATTTGAATTTTGGGTGTCATGATGTACTTGAAAAAAGGGTTTTGAAAAAGTTGACGTGTCTTTCACATTTAATCTACTGATTTTAATTAACGATAAGAGTGAAATTTAAGACTACTTAATTCAAAGATTGTGTCAACTCATGGAAACTTGCATATTTAGCAAACAATATGACCGTTAACTGTGTTTAGGTGAGTGTCGAATCGAATCGCCTGCCATGTGTTGGGTAGCGCACGCAACAAAATGTACAGCAAAATATTGTGGTCTAATTTTTCCTGCTCTGATAAGATACGCAAAAATATTTTTAATGAACAGAGTCATTAGGTTCATCAGTGTAACAGGGTGCAGCTGTAAAGTGTTGAACAAACTGCACGTGTCTGGTCGTGTCCTGACGAGGAAGACTGCAGAGTGGACGCTGGGCTGGGTTATTGGTTTTCCCGGGACGCATCCGTATACGTCACTCGAAATGTAGAATTATTTTGTAATTAAAGGGTTGCAGTCTACTTTAGCTTTACAACTGTACATCTAAACTCTGCGTGCTACACAAAATCGCCGTTTGCTGTCCTTATTTTGCGGCACCCAACGTAGTCGTTTACGCGAGAAGAGCTTTTTCTGGGTTGGTCTTAAGTGCGAGTCGACAAATGCACGTCGCACCGGCAACTCTGAACTGTCAACGCTAAGTGCGAGTTGGTGAATTTTACAGGCTGCTGAATTTGCAATTACACAGCGACGCGTGCAGTTGAGTGATTAAGCGCAGACGCGGCGCAGTCGGCGTTATTAATGAGTCACCACAAAATTGTGTCATGCGCCCACTGTTCGAATTTGCGCCAACTTGTGTCTGCTCGACAATTGTCGAATAGACACACTGCAATTGTGTGCACAACTCTAACCAATCCCCGACATGAATTGCTGCATTTTCGACACCACAGAGTGGGCTGTTGTCGGCCAAGTGCCCGCATTATAAATCGAATGCGTGCACAACGCTGACGTGGAATCGCTCGGATTTCCCTCGTTAAGGATTGCAGTTTCAATCGAATCGCCCACTGGCCGCTGCGCAAGCGGTCAATGGGGCATGCAAAACGTGCCACAATTGGCCCAGTTGTCGGGCGCAAACTTGCTCGGCTGCAGTTTGATTGCTGCAATCCTAGTTGCTCTATTATCGCCTTAAGTTTCGTTAACTTCCCTTGTACAAACAGCCCAGCCAACATGCATTCACTGTAGTTGCACAAGTTCGTATGTAGCTGTGTGCGTGTAAGTACGTACGAAGTGACTTAGTGGTCGCTTCGTGCACGTCTTTGATTTGTTCGCACTGAGGTAACTGAAGCACGGCCGGAAGCCAGTGGCGTTGCCTACTTGCTGCCATTTATACGCAAGCGGGGCTGCTCCTGCTTGAGCAATTCGTTCGCAATAAGTTCAAAAGTGCTCCAGAAAATGCTGAATTTCGCCCAGCTGGCGCCCCAACACAAACTGCTTATTTACATTGCATTAGAGTCGATGGTGATTCGATGTTGCCGGCAGCGAGTGCAACAAGCGCTTTGGCTCCTGGCTCGGGCTGTTGCACACCTGCCGCGCCAGCTGTGTGCCAGTGTGTTAATTTATTTATGGCAACAAAATTTGTTGGCGAATTAGGGTAGGAAATTAGTTTTTCCTCTTTTACTCCGGCCTGCAATGCAGTGTTGCTGTTGACGGCGCCGCAACTGTGAGAATCCTTGCAGCATTTTTACACATGCGAATTTATTTCAATTTTAGTGCTTCACTGTTGTTGTTTGTTGTGTACTTTGTGTAAATTTTACAGTACAGACTGTAGGCTTCACAAAGTGAATGAGGGCGGCAGGAGATACGAATGGCGCCACAAAATGATTTATCGCATTTGTGCTGGCTGGCCGGTCGACCGGATAGACAGACGGATGAATGGATGATGTTTGGCCAAAAGTTTAGCAGCAGATAAATTAAATTCCACAAAAGTTATCATTCGCATCAGCTGGCGCGCGTGTTAACGGATAAGTAGAACAAGTAGGTGGGGAAAAATCAAATTATGGATTTGGAGGCAAACGTACAGACAGATCGCCATGGGCGGTCAAGTGGAAAAGACAGATGAGCGAAAGGATGAAAGGGCAAAAGGAACATAGACTAGAAGAGGCACACAGTGGGACTTAACGAAAGCAAAAAACCTACGAATAGAAAGCGATGAACGGTGCTTAATACAAGAGTTAAAACACAGGAGGAAAGAGATGATAGGAAAGATGAATAGTGCAAGATTTAAAAAAACCCAAAAAGTAGAATGTAGAAAGTATTATATTATATATGTTGATATATGGAAGCTTAAATAAGGCAGTAGACTGGCACGACAGCCCGCTTACGCGTGTGAGTTTTGTACGCGGGTGGAAGGGACCTGCAGTTTTATGCCGGTTCCGAACGGCAGGTTGGGAGCTTTTTCATAGGCAATTTTTACTCTCAGAGGTTTGCCATTTCCAGCTGATAGGACAGCCACCGAAAGAGAAAACGAGTTTCCCGTTATTGTTTTTAGGTGTTATTACAGTATTTGAACCTGCGGTTGCTGCCTTTGTCTCGTTGTCCAACGCACTAACCAACTGAGCCACGGCGGCTGCCGTAAATAAAATGAGTAAAACTAAAAAAAGAGTTTAAGGAGCAAAGAAACTGAGCATTAAAAAGAAAAAATTTGTGCAAAATAATTCCCGAACAACTCCCGAGAGACTTAAGAAGCTAACGAATTAATGAATGAAAATGTTTATTGATTAAAGAAATAAATAATAAAAATTTTAAAATGAGAAAATACTTCAGAAAAGTATGAAAGCAACAATTAAGTAAAATTCTTTAATTCTTACTTTGTACAACAAAAACAAATAAATGAAAAAATGAGGGAATAAAATATAGATCGTGAAAACAAACATGTTGAGGGAATAAAACAACTGAGCCTTAGCATTTTTTTATGATAAAAAGAAGAACAAGAGTAACATCATCCATTTTGGCGAGGACGTTTAAAACAGTATTAAAGCAAATTGAAAAGTAGTGGGGAAGAGGTAGCAATTGAGAGAAATATCGATAGTGATAAATACAGATAAATAACGCAAAAATCACAACAACAAATAACATGGCAAGTGGCGAATGCTGCAAAAAAACACCTGCCAAATCATCGAAATGTATTTGCAACGCAAATTCTCAACAATTCAGCAGTGCAGAAAATTGCTTGCTACGTGCCCAGCACCGCCCACCTCCCTACCACCTTCGCTCTTTAACACTCATTCCTTGCACTTTTCAGACGTTTTTCCTAAACTTCGGTCAGAAGCATAACAAAGGAGGCGGCTGGGCAAAATCTACACTTCAACACGCGGCGAAGGTGTACAGCACCAGGTCTACACATACACATACACACTCACGTTCTCACGTAACTGACAGCAGGATTGAGGAGATGTGTGCAACTTGAAAATTGCACGTGCAACAGCAACAACAAAAACAACAATGTTGATTTCTATTACATTCCTTTCTCTAATATTTTTCTTGTTTATGCAGAATTTCTATGCGCCGTTCTCCGTTGGCCGCTGCTTGGGCATTCGGTTCGCTGTGTGTGTGTGTGTGTGTGAGTGTGGCGATTTGAAAAATTCTATACTCGCTTGCCATTGTGTTACCTGTCGGCCACTTGCAACATTTCCACCTTGCAATTTTTACAACCGAAATCGCCACACGTTGGCTGATTACTGTGTGTTGGCGTGCGGAGCCGGTGCGGGCAGTGTGGTGTGGCTGCTTTTATAGCCACATAAAAATAACAATTTAATAAAGATTTCTTCTTTAGTGCGTTCTGCTCAGCTGGTTCGCAGTGGCGCTGATAGACACGTAGCACGGCTCGGCTGCGTGCCTTGGCTGCTTCGTGTAGACAGTGTTGTGCGAATTTTGTTGCACTCAGCAAGCAGCGCCATTTCAATGCAGCTAACACAAACATGTATCTGTATGTGTATCTGTGAGTGTGGGTGTATAAATACCCGTACACGCGTTTCGTATAAAAATCTTTGAAAGCTTTTTATTGGGTTAATTTCGCTGACGTTCACATCCAGCATGCCGCCATGAGAAGCGAAGAAAGTAGCAGCAAAACGAAAGGCGACTGCAATGCATTGCGCTCGCCTGCAACGCTCTTCGAAGGCAGCGTGACGTTGCCTTTGTTTTTGCACTTGACTGAAATGGCTTTGTTGCGATGTTGGTTGTTGTTTTTGTACAAATATTTTTTCACCTTGCCGCAAGTTGGAGCGTGACTTGACTTTTATGGTATTTGTGGTTTGTTTCGCTTTGTTTTTTTGTTTGTATTTTAGCTTGCAACGTGCTTCGGGCTCTGGTATTTATAAATGCGAATTGCGTTCGGTTAGGTTGATTGGTTTTCATGGCATTTTCAATATTAACTAATATGTGTATGGCGATAAATTAAGCCATTGCCAGTAAATTGTTGCCAGCATGGACAAATGTTGCGTGTGGTTAAAGTTGCCACGTCTTTTGTTATTTACGAAGAAACATTGTAGCTACGACTAGGAAGAAATCTTCAGCCGAACTAGACCAATTGGAATAGTTCCAAAGAGTAGCTTGAACTAACATTTTTAAGAATTGGACAAAAGTTAACATAAAACGCAATGAGCTCCTTCAAGGTGATAGGAAAAATTTTTGCTTTCGCTTAAGGTTTGTAAGTATTGGTTATACCAGCTGAATCTTTCACAGGCTGATTGCTTTACTCTCTGCAGGGCTTAATAGCTTACAATAAGCTTCAGTAATTCATATATAAATCTGTGCAAATGATTGTGTTTCGACCAGAAGCTACAGCAGACCTAATCCAGTCTTTATCACCGAAAGGGCAACAATTCTTAAAATTTACCATAAAGTTGCGATTACTAAGAAAAACATGTCAACAAGGTACAATTCAAAAGAATAGTTAAAAATTTTCATAGCCAATTCCAACTTGCAACTTAAGCCAGTAATTTACTCAAAAATAAACCAAACGGGAAAACACACCTTACGGTCTAACTTCTAAGTCAGTAAGTCAGTAGTAACAAGACCAACTTGCATGCAGTTTCAAAGCCAACATAAACAGTCAGACAGACATAAATCTTAATAAAGGGATAAAGGCCAATTTTGTGGCGCTAACAAACTTCCGCCGCCAAAGCAACAACACACAATCCTCATACACATTTCTTATGTGCGGCCATTGTTTTGCCGCTCGTGTTCGCAGCTGGGCGCAGGCACCGGAAGTAGTTCAAATATGGATTTGCACCAAATTAAATTGCTGCCATGTCAGGGTGGCTGCGCGTGCCGTGTCATTATGTCGCCAGTGGAAATGGAGCGCAGTCAAATCTCAATTTAATTGCTCTTTGAAGAGCAATTAATGTCATACAGAATCTACTCGCAGCCGGGCTAGTGGTAGGGGCGGGTTTAGGGGGAACACGTCAATTTGCAAGTGCTTAGCAAATGCTGACACATCTCACAGAAACGAGCGCCAGAATCCCCACGGCATTTGGAGCAGCCGAGCTTGGGCTGAAGCATCACTTCACATCTCGTGCATAATAAACAAACTATCGCACAGTGGCTGACAACAGGATGCCAGGTACACAGGCACACTGACACACAGACGCACACAGACACAGATAGTCAGTCGAATGGGGAGACAAGCGCACAAAGCCAGTGCGCCCACATAAATAAATTCGGCAGCGCTGCGTACCAGTGTCGATGCTGTAACGCACAGTTTACATGTAAAATATTATTGTTTTAACTAACAACTATTTTAAGGTTTGAAAGTTTATCCGCCAACTTTTCCTCTTTGGAAAATTCAGCGTGAGTTTCATACTTCTTAACTTCTATATCAATTCAAATACAAACTTCTATATAATACATACTACAATCTACTAATCTTATATCTTTCTTTCTTAGATTTTTTTACATTTCTACTGTCTTATTTACATTTCTTAACCATTGACAGTCTCCGCACAAATTTTTTACATTTTTTACAACCGTATCATGTTTACACTGTCACTGTGTCAAAATTTCCCAACACTGTTTATATCCCTAACTATGAAATTCATTCACTCACACACACACACACACACACACACTTATCTCTCTTATTCCGCACACATTCGCATATAGTCAAGTAAATGTCACACTCACCTCAGTGCAAAATTGGCAGCCGCACTGCAGCAGCGTTGTGGCCTCGTCGGCCGCATCCACATCCACCAGACATAATTTACAGGTGAACGGCTGAAAGGGCGCCGGTGCAGGTGGCTGCAACTGTGACGACGGTTGATGCTTCGCTGACGACGACTTTAACGCAGTGCCGACGCTGCTGCCGTCCGTTAAGTCGTGGACCAGCTCAGTCGATGACATCGACAGCAGCGACGTGATGGTGAGGGGATACGCGTGCGACTTCGAGTGGCGCGCTGCGGGTGCATAGGTGGGTGGCGCTGGTGCTGGTGTCGGTGTTGTTGCTGACGGCGACGGGGGTGTGGTTGTTGACGCCGGCAAATCGACCAGCAGGCCGGCGGCGTTGACGTGCGAAGTTGCTGAGTGGGTGACGGTGGGTGTGGGTGTCGGCGTGGTGGGCGTGCTAGCGGGTGTTGACGGCGTGTAGCTGGAGTTGAGTGTGGCCGTGGTCAGGTTGGACGGTGGACTGTTGCTGCTCGCGCTGTGCGCACTGTTTGCACCGGCGGAACTCTTGCGGGAACAATTACCACTGCTGGGGCGCGCGCTGGCGGCCGCCGTCCCTGCTGCCTCTGCACCGGCCACGAGTGCGCCGCTGCCATTGTCGTTGCCGCAGTGCGCATCGTCACGCTGGCGACTACTACTTAGGTTGCTACTGCTTACGGTACTAGTTTTGCGCTGCTGCTGGTGGTGCTGCGACGAGTGCGGCGGCGGCTTGCACTCCAGCATCGACAGCGCCTGCAGCTGCTGCTGGGAGACTGATGTCTGCAGCGCGGCGTGCACGAATCCGCCGCTAGCTGCCATGTTCAGCGAGTAACGCGAGCCGGACGCGGCCAGCGAGAGGAGACTAGAGCAGCGCGAGCAGGTCGCGTTCATGTTCGACACGCTGTTGCGCAGCCGATTCAGCGGCCGTATCTGCTCGACGCCGTTGGCATTGAAGATGCCGCTGCCTGTAGTGTGTGTGCGCCGCATGCCGCTCGCCATGCCGTCCGTGGGCGTGGCGCCGCCACCAAACACGGGTGAGCACAGCGAGTGCGTCTGGCGTGTCAGCGCCAGCACCGTCTCACACTTGCGCATTCCCTTGTACTGCACAATCGACTGCGACTTTTCCTGGTGCAGGCTGGTGGCGCTGCCGTTGCGCCGCATTATGTTCCACAGCTTCTGCTGCACCACGTTCAGCGACGACGTCGAGCCCCGCGCCGGCTTGTCGCCGTTGCAGCTGAGCAGCTCCTGCCGATGGCTGCGGCCCGCCGGATCGCGCAGCACCACCAAATTTTGCTCGGATGGCGTGCGTGTGATGGTGATCTCGGGCGAGGCGGGTACCGGCAGCTGTGCGCCACTGTTGGCTATCGGCGTCGGCGCTGCGGCGGACTCTGCGTTGCCGGCATTGTTGCTGCTGCTGCGCGCACTCGAGGGCTTCAGGCCAACCAGCGACTTGAGAAAGTTCTCGATGCGTCTTCGACGCGGCAGCTGGCCACTCGCCAGCCCAAACGAACTCACCAGCGGCGCCTCCACTTCGTAGCCATTGAGCGATGCCAGCACGCCGCCATTGTAGTCGATGTCATCGCTGACGACACCGCGAATGGCGTTGCCTCCACCTACGCTACCACCGCCACCGCTGTTGCTGAGTGTCGCATTGTGTGCATGCGGCAACGGCAGTGGCAGCGAAGTGGGTGCTGGGGCGGCCGCGTTCGAGCGCCGCTGCGTCTGCGAATGGATGTGCTGGTGGCGGCCGCCCTCCCTGCCGTTGCTGTGGTTGGCCTGCGCATGCAGCTGCGCCTGGATGTTGATCTGATTACGAGTCTCTAGCAGCGCAACCGTCTCATTGTCGGCCGCCGACGAGGAGTTCTGCGTGCCGCGGTGCTGGTAGTGACTGGTGTGTTGTTTCTTTGTGTTGGCCAGATTGTGTATTGGCGAGGAATCCTGCAAGTGGCAAAACACAAAAAACCCTGTGAGTATTTCAATAAAGTAATGCAAAGAACGTTGACGGCATTCGGCTAAATCACCTCGAAACAAATGCCCCCGAAAACACTTCTCACGCGCGGCTCCGTCGCACCGATTGCATTAGTTGCGGCGATTCGGACATCACACTTTAATTTATTGAATTTTAAAAATATTTAAATTGCGCACGAGAGCTTATGTCAAACACTGCTTGAACGATTGAAATGACGTTGAGAAACAAAAACTGAGCAATCAAGCTCCCACTAGGACACGAGTATCGAGTTTTGGCGAATGTGCGCTACAATTCAACAGCTCGGACACCCGCATCGATGGTTCGGAAGTTCATGCGAAGTGTTCGACGTGCCTGACATCTATGGCGTTCATCGATAAAGTATCGAAAGAAAAATAAATGAATAGTAGATTCTTAGAAATTCCACGGGGCACTCGTTTTATTGGATCTACTTGGCAATGAGGAAACATTTACTGCGATTGCACTCACCCTAGAATCGTGTTCCAGTTCCTCCTCGAGTGCACTATAGACCGGGGCGTACCACGAGTACGCGTGTTGTTTGCGTGTTGCCGCAGCCGTGTTTATGTTGGCGTTGGCGTTCGCGTTCGCATTCGCCGCCGACGCGGACGTGGTCAACGCGCCGAGGTGTTGGTGGCGATAGTGCTTCGTGTGCAGTGCGGCACCGCCGATGCCGGCGCTGTACTTGGACGGTGCTGTGCCGACCGGACAGCAGAAATTGTTGTTGGCGCTGCAGCTGGATGTGGTCACCAGGTTGTTGTTGTTGTAGTTAAGCTGCAAGCTGCGACGGTGTTGCAGTTGCTGCGCGGACTGCTGCTGCTGCTGCTGCTGCTGCTGCTGGTGATGGTATGTGGCTGGCAGATGTTTCGACTGCTTGCGATTGTAGTCGGTGTCCGAGCGCAGGCTGAGACTGTGCTGCAGTTGTTGTTTGCGTTGCTGGCGCTTTTGCGTGCTGCAATTATTGTTGGCCACCGAGTGGAGGGCGGCTGCGGGCGCGCAGTGGCGCGACAGGGCTGTGGCTTTATGCGGCAACACCTCCTTTTTGGTGAATATCAGCGAGGCGCTGTTCTTGCTGAGACGTATGGCGCGCTGCGTGTCGACAACGGTGGCCTCGACGTTCGTCAGTAGCGGCTCGGTTTCGGAGAGCGGCAAACTTAGGCCGCAGTCGTTTTGATTGTGCGCCGGTGAGTCGGCCGGAAAGTGTATGATAAAGTTCTCGGCCGCGTCATCGAAGTGGCTGGCGCGCTGGTAGCTGAACAGCCGGTCGCCGCTGATGCTGCCGTCGTCGCTGGACGAGGAGCGCGAATACTGGCTGACGACCGAGGAGCGATGCGCAGACGGGACGCACCGGAATGTGTCGGCTACAGCGGAATGCTGCGCTACGGCGTATGCGGCCGAGTGGAGCGGCACATGGGGTGGCGACTTGCCAAAGTCCAGCAATTGGATGCAGTCGTCGGTGGCGCTAGCGATGCCCGGCCCGACTTGGTGGCCACTCGAACGCGCGAATTGCGAGTGCTGCTGATATGTGGGTTGTTGTTGCTGCTGCTGTTGTTGCTGCTGTTGTCTGTGTGTATGGCTGCGTGGCGGCAATTTGGGAGCACCCGTTGTGGCTGGCGGTGTGCCCGTTACAAAGTTCAAATGCTTCTCAACGGCAAAGTCGTGCTGCTCGAACTTGAAGTTGCGCGCTTGCAGACTCGGCGTATCGATGGCGGTAATCTGCGCGGATAATTGCGACTGGCGATGTGGCAGGTGTGGCGGATGTTGCTGCTGTTGTGGTTGCTGTTGATGCGGGTATTGAGTGCTGTGCTGTCTGTGGACTTCATTTTGCTGCAATGCTGCCGGCTGCATTGGTGGCCTCATATTTCACGTTGTTGGTAACCGGGGAGCTGCAAGTGTTCGCTACGAATTGGCTAAGGCATGTCGTGGCCGGCGCACTAACGAGGACACAGTTCACGGCCGACATTTTGAGATCGCTCTGCAAGTAAAGATAGACAGAGAAGAAGGAGATAATATTTTTAATATTATTATGATGTAATGTTAGAAAAATCTTTTACAATTATCTTACTTTACAAATTGACTAATTGAAGAAGAAACTATAAACTTAACAACCGGAGCCGTGTAACAGTGAGGTTTTCATATTCTGCCAAGAACGTTTTATGCCTGTGGATCTATGGGTTTTGCTTAGCAAATAATGCAAACAATGCAATGCAAGTTTTAAATTGAAATCAAAACCAATTCCACCAATCTCCTAGTACGGTTTTGTCAGTGAAAATTGGAAATTGAAGGAATCGAAAGTATGACTTTGCGGCGGCCGAGCAAGTCGAGCAATAATTTATACCTACAAGTACTCAGTCATCTACCTCACTATTGAATTTCATTAGCTGCAGCAGTTTTACCACCTTACAACAACTCGCATAGATAGATATACTTAGATATATGTATGCAAGTGTGAATATTAAATTCGCTGTAATTTGTGCCAATGGTGTCAGTAATGAAATGCAAATGACTAAGTACCATTATGCATCAGAGCAATTGAAACAATTTATTGCTGACAATTGATACCTTTATCTGAAAAATTTACAAATCACCTGATGCCATTTTCTGTGGACCGCACAAATTGATCGTAAATTGAAATGCCTCCACAACGAACTTAATTGTATTTTATGGGACTTATTTCACATTGATTTCATACTGCTTTACCACTTTAATCTGATGCATCAGAATAAAAAAAAAATAAAATAACATTAAATTAACAAGTAATGCAACTCTCAATGTTGTCTAAAAGCATTTCAATTATAATTTCTAACCCATTGATTGGAGTATTCTCTGACTGTCGGTCAAGGTGATGAGGAAAGCACTTTAATTCTCTTTTACAAAGTACAAGTTTTGTCGATTTTATTTGTGCACACTCATTTGTCTGCTTTTACCCCTCACTTGAGCATTAATTTTAAATTCTTCTGCTGCTAAAAAGAACTTAATTTCCAATTGCTCTCATTTGCAGGAAACTGCTTGCACTTCAGATGCTCACTTTGTTATTCATTTTTCAATCGCCGTACACACGCTCGGCAAAAACTGAGCGAAAGCGGACAGCGAACGCTTGGCAGCGCCATTTCAGCTCAATTGCATTAAAGTGATTTCCGTTTCCAGCCCGAAAATCAGCGCGCATCGAAAGACAAAAGCATCGGAAATAATGCTCGTATTTCATCAACTTCATTCTCCGAATCCGTTGCAGGTCACAAATTGCAACGAAAGCACATCATTTCAATTGTTTGCCGAGGGAACGAAATCAACAGAATAGAGCGGAGCTAATGCGCAGAGATGATGCACCATGCGTTTTTGCCCGTAGCGATGGCTCAGTCGCCGGACCACGCGGCGGCAGTTAGGGGTGAAGCAGCACGTTGCGCGCCGACGGCGAAATGTTGCAAATGCGGAATTTCACGGTTGGACAATGCTAGAAACTGTGATAAAACGCCGAATTAATGAATCATCGGCGTAGAAATAACAGTGCGGGACGGAGCAGTGCGGATGAAGAACTTGCAATGGTAACGTGGTGTTTGCGAAATAGAGACACATTCAAGTAGACAAACAAGTCAACAACTAATAAACAATTTGTATACAATGTAGACAGTTGTGATTAAATTTTCTTAGTAATGTAAGCCGAATTGTATGGAATAGAATCCTGTTGAGGCTCGAAATAAATCGTCACATTTGTTTAGAGAACTTTACAGCAACTGACACATACTGCATCCACTTAACTTTGTAGACAATTATGTAGACAATTCGAATATCGTCAACCAACGCCAAGCAGCCTAAAATCCACACACCAGCCTGAACGTCTGCGAATCAGTCGACGGTAAGAAATATGTTGAAATCAGAGTTCAGTGAGCAATAAAAAAATTAATGTACGGAATAAGGCAGCGAAAACGGATAAGTAGAAATATTTTGCTGACACGATGCAAGTCTTGTCTGCACATGGACACGGAAGGTATGTTGCACAGAATCATTGTGGCCATTTGTCTGAAAGTTTTGGAATTGGATAGTGCAACATTTAAATGCGGATTGTATTCAAAAATCTTTACACTATACATTTCTTAAATGTTTGTTTAGAGGCAAAAATGTATACAATTAAAAAAAAAAATGTATGAAAAAATGTATGAAAACTAGAAAAATGTTTTTCTTAACATAATTTCTGGCACCAATCGTTGCACCAACACTTTAGCTTGATGTAGTGCCGTGCATAGGGGGATATCAACTGTACTATTGAGCTTGAAATTCCCACAATTTGCACGCAGGCAGCCACTGCATTCCGCTTGCAGTTGATTCGTTACCCACAAAGTCGAGTGAATTGCATTTACTTGGTTCACGCCGCCCACCCTTTCTGAATCGGGCCCCTTCTCCACTTCATCCTTCCGCAAAAGCTGCTGCTCTTCATTTCCACTTCTTCCGCTACTCTGCCAACAGTAGACATTCAATTTGTCCAGCTGTCAATTCATGCTAGAATAAATTTAACACATCTTCGGAGATATATCAGCGTTGGATATTCATGTAAACATTGCACACAGACACAACGGGTGAGTAGCAGTCAGTTGAGCAGCCATTGTTCGGAATTTCCCATTTTGTATGCGCCGTTTTTCTTCTCTTTAGCTCGCATGCCTTTGCCATTTTGCGCTGTCATCGCACTCGCATCATTGTTAATCTACGGAAACATATCTGAAGTATTTTGAAAGTGAAGCTCTGTTCCATTTGCTGCATTGAATCGAATCTAATAAATGCTTTCTCAAAAATACTTTTCCAATAAGACACGCTCTGAATACGCGCCATCAGCTCACCAAAACTGTGCCCGACTGGGCGTATGAGCGACATTGTTGAGCGTCGTTTGCGTTGATCTCCAAGTTCTGCGCCGAAACTTCGACAAAAGAATGCTGCCAGTGCGAACAGGCGGCGACAATGAAACCCACATACGACTATACCTCATAGTACATAGAAGTGTAACAAGCCAAACGAAAGCTGTTCAATGAATGTGAGTCACTCATTATTTACTGAATTTGAAGGTTCCTACAATACTTAAACTAAAAATTATAAAAATGTAAAAAAAACCTACACTTTGAGTTGTTTGTTTTGTTAACTACTTAAAAGCATCAATCGATGGTATGTTTGCTATTTTGTTTCTCTTAAAATGCCGGTATGAAAATCGATCACTTTAAATGTTTCGCTTCAAAGTCGTTCGAACTACACATAGGACCTCGGATAAAGCATTCCCACACCGGAAATAAAAATGGCGTCAAGTTCATTGGCTGCCTGCCAAGTGCACGACAACCTGTCTGACTACGCTGAGCCCGAGTTAATTTACAACGGTGAAAATGTCGGTAAGTGTGTCTTTGGAAATTTTGATAAACCGAAGTGCTTCCGGCCTAGATTATGTACACAAGCGCACATAAATCCATCAAAACAACCAAAGTGCCCTCACAAATTGCCGTAGTGTCGGGCGATAAACTTGCAGGCAGACGAGCAGCCAAAGCGGCAGATAACCGGCAGCGTTCACGCCATCAACAGCCGCATCAGTCACAGTAACACACAAATACACGCATGCGGCTATGTAGCAGTTAAACAAAACTGATTAATCATCAGCGTATCGCTGAGCCCGCGCATAAATTTCCAAAAATGTTTGGCTTTGCACTGCTAACCACTTTGCCGCTACGCTTGTCTGCCTGCCTACTTGACTTGCCGCCGGCTCAATGTGATGTTTGATGCCGAAAATCGCAAACACTCGCAAACACACGCAAAATCAATACATACACACACCCAAAAGCCATACAAATTGATGTCATATTTCAGGAACTCTCGCTCGGCACAACGGAAATGAAGGCAGCAGCAACAACAGCAGGCGCACAGCTTCGCATTGCTGCCTGTCATTTGGTGCGTCTGTGTTGTACCTGGAGGGCGTAGCACGCAGCCAACAATATAAGTATGTATGCAGACATGAGGCTCCAGGCAGCGAAACGGGTTTTGGGCCGCGCGCAAGGCGTCGGTGTGTGAGTGCGCTCGTGTGCGTGTCATGTTGCCATTGTTATCATAATGAAATTTTCAATCTCATTAATTTGGCAACATAATGGCATAGCCAACCATCAATCATCTTTCGTTCGTTGCCGGTGTCGTCGTCATCGTCGTCTTTATCGCCGGCGGCTGCGTCGCAAGGCTCGCTGTGCGTCGAGCTAAAGGTGAGGGCGAAGCAGCTGTCGCTGAGCTGTCGTGGTTAACTGGGCAGCCGATGCTGTGCTTCGTTTTTGTTGCTATATACTTCTGTATGTGTGTGTGTCGCACTTGTGCACGACTTAAGTGTTTCAGCGCCATTTGGTGTGCAAATACGCGTGGCCGAGCCTGGATGAACTACATACACTCGACTCCACATTGGCCGTCGCTGAATCTGACGACGTTGACTGGCACAACAAATAAATCAGAAATATTACAAACAATTTATCAACGTGAATTGATTCCAGGAGTAGCGAACTGCGCAGGTTCTCAAAAGTAAAATGTTTAGTTTGCCTGAGCACAAACACAAAATTACACTTAAAGTTTCAATTTAATTTTTATATACCAATAATTTTTCCTATGCAAGGCGAATTCAATACAGGTGACCTCCTTGAATCAGCTGATTTGGCTGACTGGATTGTAAAAATGGTTGTTTACAGTTGGGACAATTTGAAAATCAAGCTTGAGTTCGATTGGCTGATTTTGACAATCTAAGCCCAAAAAAACAAAACCAAAATAACCTGTATTGAATTCGCCTTGTTTCTATGTGATCATCTTTTAAAACTTCGCCTAGTTGCTGCCATTCACTTCGCATGTCACTAAACCGAAATCACAACAATGATACTACTCACATTAATTTAACTCTTAGCAGCGCTCTACAACAACAACAACAACAACAATAACAGCCCCAAAATAAATGTCTGCAACAGCCACAATGAATTCGAAACCTAAGAATTTACTCAAATTTTAACGAAAATCCCCAACAAACTATGCGCTCTGTGTGTGAATACAACAACAGCAACATGTGATTGTCGTAGCGCGGCTGACATATTGGGGCGCTTTACAGAAATCATTAATCTTGCGCTGTTTGCGCGATACTGTCGTCACCGTCGTTGCCGCATGCGGGTTTTGAGTAAAAATTAAATGGTGTGAAATCAAGAGAAAGACAAATTCCTTTCACCATTTTCGCCATTGAATAATTTTTGTTTTGTTTATTTTCGTTTTGCTTTGTTTTGGCTTGGCTTGAGAACGTAACATACAAACGAACACTTCACACGCACACGTACAATTGTTGCTACGATGTAACAACAACATTTTGATGCTTGTGTGTATGTGTGGCCTAAGTGGCGTGGCAGCATTGTTCGATATATGTATATGTGTGTGTTTGTGTGTGGACACACACATTCACAAAGCAGCAACAGCAGCAACAACAACAACTGCCAGCAATGAAGATGTGTATGCGAATAAATCGTCGACTGAAAGGGAATGGCGCGCAAGCGTTTTGTGGGCGGCGCGCTGCGATTTGTCATTGTTGCCAACATAGCGGTAAATAAAACATTGCTTGAGTATGTTCGCGCGGCCCCACACATTAGGAACGTGTAAAAAAGGGCTGCAAGCGCAACGCTCTGACGCCTCCCACCGCAAATCGCAACACGCAGAGTGAATTTTAAAGCAATATGCCAACGTTTAATGAAGTCGCCACAGCGCTCGGCTGCCCCGATAAGTAGTGAACCTGCTCCCCCTTCGCACTCATCACGACGCCATTTAATTTTTGCTTCGCCAGCACTCGTCGGTATGCGATCGCATGCGGCGCATTTTTGCCGAAGCGTCGAGCAGCCATTGGCTGCCGGCCACATGTGGCACGCGCAATTTACAAATTACTTAATCAACAGCAAATATGTTGCTGCAGATGTGGTCGCCGTGCAATTGTTGCTGTTAATGGTGTTGTGGTTAGAAAACGACGCCCGGAGTGCGTGTTGATTTATGGGGGCGAGTCAATTGCCGCGGGCGAGTGCGAATAAATCGTACATTTATTGGCGTCGCAGAGCGAGATTTACAGATTATTTTCATCCGATTCCTGGCAAACCGTTACTTGTGATTAATTGCCATTTTTATGGCGTGTTTGACTTTTAATTATGTCAATTTCAAACATTAAATGCAACAATAATGGCGCTATTCACCATCACGATTTGTCCTCCGATGAATGCGTTCAGCTGGCTTAACCCTTTCGCTATTTTGTTGCCATATGACAACATGCTACTTTGTGGATGTCTGAACCTTCTATGGTTTCGACAATACATTTTTTATTGATCCTTAGAATAGTTTGAAGTTTTAGAACAAATACAAAATTAATAAACTGAATATTTAAGTTTTAAAAAGAGAAGTATACATATTTTTTTAATGGTATATCTTGACATAGTAAAGGAAGGAGAAGCAGAAAAATTAGATTACTTTTAAATTTTCAATTTAGATACATTTTTTTAATTTTGGCTAAACTTAAATACGAAAATTTTCAAATTTTCGTTATGCGTAAAAAGTTGTTTGCTTAAGTAATTATAACAGCTAAAACGATGTGGTTGCTCTCATAGAAAAACACTCTAAAATACAGGGTCCGAGTTTAAAAATAAAAAACTGTCTCATGGATTGTTGCTTATATAACCTAAAAAGTAAAATTAAAAATTTTTACTTTTCCCAGTAAAACTCTGTAGCGAAAGGGTTAAGTGCCAGCACGGTCTCATAATCTCATTTGATTGTTGTAGCTGATGTGTCTCGCCCGAGTTGGTCTCTGAACTGTAATATTCCAATAATCGGTCATTCCCCGCTATTCTGGAAAGTCTCACTTTCTAATCGCATTGCACTCAAATTACATAAACACTAAATATGTAAATAATTGTATACTACAACCATGCAAGACAAACTCATAATCAATCTCGAAAGCTTTCAATCAAATTGTGATTACGTCTATCGTTGGTTACACATTTTACAGATTATTTCAGTGCATATGAAAAAGCGCAGCTAACAATTTTATGAATAATTATAATGGCAAATGTTAGAAATTTTGCTAACATCAACAAAAAAAAACCATAATCGTGAGACAGGCAAAAACGGCACATTTCAAAATCGTGAATGCACACATTTTGCAAAAAATGGAAACAAAGCAACTTTTGATTTAGAAACAAGACACAGCACAGTAGCTGACAAAAGTACACAACGACACACACACACATACACAAATACTCTATGTATGCATTGTATCATTTGTCAGTTCGTCACGGCGTTTACATAATTTCAGACAGTGACAGAAAGTCGGCAATGATTGTGTGAGGTAAAATTGCGTAGCAGCAAAAACTGCGGCAAGTTTTTAACGAAATTCAAACAAAGCGATTATTGCCAATGATGCGGCGAAAAAGTTGCTTGTTTGCAGTCGACTGCAAAGCAGTATTTGTATAGAAACACAATAACAACGTCAATATTTTCATTTAAAAATGACTCGTAAAGCGAAAATCACGTTCAGCACACCGCGTTGACGCATCAACTCGCTAAGTGTCGCTAAAACGCATTTATCACTCAGCCGCAATTTGCGTCTAATTATGCGACGCGCCTGATTTTCGCTTCTATTTGCCGGCCGCATTTCAGTTGATGACGTCTTTGTTTTGCGCGTTTGTGTTTTAAGTAACCTCTGCTGTTGTCATTGTTGTAAGCACCGCCGTCATTTTGAGTTGCAACGTCATTCTGCGACACAGTTGAGTGCATTGGTGCGCAGACAGCCGCACCTACGCCCACGAATATCTACAGAGCGTGGACAAATTATTGGGATTATTTGATTGGAACTAAATATTATAACTGTTTATTTATCGAAATCACTGAACTGTTTATTTCTCGAATCACTGATAGCCATTAGTTTAATTTTTGTAACTTAATAAAGTTTTGATTATATTTTTTGCTATTAATTTAAATGTTTTAGAAACAAAAGCCGCACGCTTTAAGCCAAAGCTTTGAACAATGAGACTTTTTACACGCAAAGGCTCTCGTTCCTTGCACCCTGGAAGACACTTGTGTAAAATCCTTTGAAAAAAAACTTAAATGAAAAAGAATTTGCAATAAATCATCTGCCAACGTTGCCCGAAGACGTGTCTTATAAAAGCAACACTAAATCTCCATTAGTTACAAAACATTTTCTTCGATTTCAATTGCTTGGCCACCCATTGTACATTGGTGCTTTTTGCGACCTCTTCACGACAAGTCCTTAGGACCTGCCAACTGCTAATTAACTTGTGTCATTTAACTGCTTAATTAAGCATTAATGTGATCGCTGAATGACGGACACCAGTAATGGTTAATTAGCTGTTTGTGCCATGCAGCGTTTTCTCATTCAATTGCAATCTCTCATCTTCTACTTTTTTATTGAAAACGTCAATCATTTGTCAACGTATTCGAGCTGCCCAAGGATGACTTTGTCTATATAGAGATTTTTGGAAAGCGCCGAATTTGTCAAAAGTTCAAGGCTGTAGATATAAAAAATACTCGTACTTATAAAACGATCCTTATACCAAAAATGTGCAACATTATGATTGGTCGAACAACGAACGAACGTTGTGCATAATTTCAGGATATGAGCGCATTCGAACATTAGTTCTCTTCTACGAAATGCAAAAAGGGCCAGATTCAGCACTACAAGTAAGGGAACTCATTTTTGACATATTATTATTTTTTATTTATTTATTTATATCTAAGCTTGATTTCTGCCAGCCGACTGTCAAAAGTCAATTGAAATATTTGTAATATTTCAGTTCACCCTTTTGCTATTTTGTTGCCATATGGCAACATGTTACTTTGTATGTCTGAAAACTCAATGGCTTTAAGAATAATCTTTTTGTTGGTCATGCGAATAGTTTGGAGTTTTAGAAATAATACAAAATTAATAAAATGAATATTTAAGTTTAAAAAAAGATAAGTATACACGTTTTTTTAATGTAATATCATTACATAGTGAAGAAAGAAGAAGCAGACAAACTAAGGAACGTTTTTAAATTTACTTTTTATTTCAATTCAGAGATATTTTTTAAATAATTTTAGCTGAAATAAATTAAGAAATATTTAATTTTTTGTTATGAAAAAAAATTTTATGTTTAAGAAATTATTGCAGCCAGACAGATGTGATTGCTGTCATATGACAATATTCTAAAAAAACAGGATTCGGCAACAAAAATTTAAAAAAATTACTATCGAATGTTGCTGATAAAACCACACAAAAGACAAAATCGATAAGTTTAAAGATTTAACTTTCTCCAGTAAAAACCTGTAGTAAAAGGGTTAATAAATTCCAAAAGTCATGTGCGACTTGACCTGCCTGGACGTCGGGCACTTGACAAATATCAGACCTTAGCCAATTAAGCGCAACAGTCGGCTTTGGCATCTGAATTCGTTATATCGAATAAACATTGTGTAAAGCACTTGAAACTTACCATTTTTCGTGGTTAACAGAAACACAGTCGCGTTCAACAAGCTGATGAAGCTGTAAAAATAAACCAAATCAATGAAACGAATTAATTACTGAGTGCGCAAAAGTGAATTATTCGTTAATGATTTAATTTAATATGTTAATATTTATTTGACACTTTAAAATAACAAAAAAAACAACCGCTTTGAATCAATTAGCATTGATTGCGCGTACCCACCCAGCCGACGTCGAGGCCGACGTTTGGAATTGATTGTCACACAAAGTTGCCACTTTGACTGGGTATATTCATTTCATATTGAAAATGGTAGTATTGGTACTCAGATGAAACTTGTTTTGGGACATGTAGAAGTCTTTAGTATTCTACATATGTATTATTGTAGATAACATATACTTCTTAATTATAACATTTTGTGTTGCTAAATTGCTCTTTTATAATGAAATATCGGTATGGCCAGTCCAGTTTTCGAGGTTGTGAAGTTTATTGCAAGGTTGCCATATAAAACTAGGCCATGAAATATGCTAATTTTTGCAATAACTAAACAAAAAACTGATATTGAAATGAAAAGTGACAAGACATCGCAGGCTTCTACATTTCTTTTTATATTTCGTCAATATCTAACTTTTTACACACTCTTAGGTTGGAAAGAAGGAAAATGCCTGGCTGTGGTATCAAAGTCTAAAAATGTCTATCACGACCACCTGACACATTCAGCCACAGCCGCAAAAGAATTTAAAAAAATTCGCATTTCCACTCCTCATTTTAATTTTAATGCGAAATTCTTTACTTTTTTTCTGCGATTTTGTTGCTTGCATTTACGTTTTCTTTTAATGCGCCAAGCATTATTTCATATTAATTAAAAACACGCCACCCCACGCTCGCATGTCTTCGCCCTCGTCCGCAGTGACAGTCAGCGGCAGCTAACCACTAAAGCGGCGCGTGACGTAATTCTCGTAAACATATATGTTAGTATGTTAATTTTTACATGTGCATTTTTAAGTATGAATGTCAATGCTTCCAACTCAATGCACTCAACGTCCATCGGACTATCGCGACACATTTTTCCCATTGCACGTGCAATCAATGCAATCGAATGTGTGTTATTATGCAAACCGGTGTGTGAGTGTGTGTGTGGCTGATGATGTCGATAATAATATTTACTTGCATATATTTATTCTTGATACTCTGTTAATTAGTTGCCAAGCAGCAAACACACAACTGCGCAACACACAGTGAGAAATTCATTGGCGACAGCCAATGTGAATTTTGTTTAATCCAGGACGAATGCATCCACCAGTTTTTCAAAGAGGTAAGCTTCAAAAGTTCAAAGGCTCAACTTAGTTGAGTCTTCAGGACATGTTAATTAGGACATACCAAAGTCCAATATTAAAGAGAATCGCTTAAGCCACATAAAACCCATAATTTACGGAGCTCTAGCAACAACTTTCTACATCCGTAACTCGTCATTATGTGGTAAAAATGTAAAATGCAAACTATGCCAGCAAAAATGTCTGCCCATTAGCTGGCACGCGTCCACACACAAACACACACACACAATTATGCACACATGAAGTTATGTGCGGCTGTGTGTCTCTCGTCGCAGCCGCTTCGATGGTAGGGGCGATTATTGTGCTTGTGGGTGGTTCTTTGGTGATTAGCACTCACCAGCACGCTTCCCATAGCGTGACAATAATTAAGTAATTAAATAATTGTTTAATTGTCGCCACATGCTTGGTGGTGTGTGTAATTGCTGCCGACTTGTCTGTATGTGTGGTATGTATGTGTATGTGTATGTGTGGCCATTAAGTGTTGATTCAAGTATTTCCTCGCATTGGGATTTTCTCAATTTCGGAATCTATTTCCGGTATTCGACCTACTTTCTGCATTTTGCTTAATGTTTGCTTTTGTTGTACGAAAATTTGTTGCAAATTAGCAATACTACAAATTTTCTCGCATGCGAATTTCAACTCTTGATTAGCTTCAGGCACTCTCGCACCATTCAGCACCTGAGGACTCCTTGAACTAAGTTGTCTTCTCCAGTTGCCAGTTTTCAAAGAATTTCCACTACAGCCTAGCAAATTTAAGTTGTTCTTCGCCTCTGTCGTGGCAACTGTCAAATCTGCTTCAATTTGTACGCCTATAAGATTGTTGCACGCTGCACGCAGCGCGCCGCCATGCTGCTTGTTGTAATTAAAAAAGTTTGCACACGACGCCACGAGGCAATGTGCATTCGCGCAAAAATTTGTACGCAGGTCTAGTGTGAGCATGCAGGTATGTGTGTGTTGGTATTGTGCCCGTATTTGTGCATCGGCGCCGTTGTTTCCCCTATTTCAGCAAGTAAATTCAATTAGGTCACGTTAGTTAGCCTGGCAACACTCGGTGTTAGTGACAATGACAACAGCGACAACTGGGAATATGAAAGAAGGACATTTCAGCAACGCTTTGGCCGAACAGCAACTAGTGGCGAAACTGCACCGCAACATGTGGCAACGCCTTTTGTGTTATAGTCCTAATTGTGTAGGAGTACAACAACAACAACAAAACGCGAAACAATTTTACTGTAGGTATTAAGTGAAAATTTTACGTGCGTTATAGTTTTACATAAAGTTGTGACAACCTGTCACAAAGATCTCTTTAGATTTTTTTTTATGATTTTTGAACAACGAACCAAAAAAATGTTAAATACGGTTTTGGATCAAACTGAAATTTAAATAAAGAAATAAATAGAAATTTAATAAGCGATGAAAATAATATAAGTACTGTGGAAATAGTGTGACACCTTAACAGATATCAAAATTGCTTTATACTTTATAGACTTTTGCAATAGATTTTATTTATCTGTCACAATTAAGTTTCATTGCTATTTCCTTTTCCTTCAAGAGTGGATTTCACAGAATTTAAAATAACCGAACTCATACCTTAAATTTCCGTTTATGCCAATCCTATCAATCTCTGTATTCGCTGTCATAGCACAACTATAAAATCTCGCGAAACTTTTAACCATACCCTCGTTCTCAATATTCATTAAAAACAATTTCATCCACGCTTTATTACGTTTTTGTGTCGCTTGTCACACAAACCACAAATAGTTCCACTTTAAACCAAACTACCAGCAAAATATTTTCCAGCACACGTTCAAAAATAACAAACGAAACAAAATATTGTTTGCTGTCACAGAAAATACGTGTCACACACGAATGTAAATATGGAATGAAGAAAAATGAAGCCATGAGCTGAAGTGGAGGCAAAAAATTGATATCGAAATGTCAGCCACGTGATAAGATGTGTTGCTCTGCGGCAGCGAAAGCTGTTCTTGTTATTATTGTAGTATTAAAACGACGATTGAGTTGATGCATAAAATGGCAGCGGCAACATATAACAGACAACAAAACCAACAGATAGAGACATACAAACAACAGCGTCGTGGGCAGAAAATAAATGAATGTGAGAGCTCGCGCGCCGGCGGTGACATTTGGAAAAAGTAGCAGCGCGACGAGAGCAAAAAGACAAATAACCAGTAAACAATATGGCCAGCAATAAAAACATCAACAATAACCAAAAGAACGATATTTGCGCCGACAAAGCCCCAATCGAGAGGCTGAGGCGCTTCTCGCTAAAATGCAATGGCGTTGACCTACTTTCGGGCAAATGTCACAGCACCCGGTGCCGCCCACAAACACACACACACACATCACGCGCCATGAATTATGTTGCGTTATATGTATGTGTGTGAGTGGGTTTTTAAATGTGCGTATTTTTTCAGTGAACTACCGAAAGACTGATGGCGCACTTGATGCTTCAGGTAAAAAGCGACAGCAAAAATGAATTTGCGAAAACTTTCCGCTGTGGCGTTGCACGTGCGCGCCTGTTTTTCAAACTGAAAAACACAAACGGAAAATTGATTGTCGTTATGCGTTAAATGTGAACGAAATACAGAAAAATGATTTAAGGTGCTGCCACGATGCGAAATTATTTCATGCAGTTTTTGAGTGTTCATCAGTCAAATTGTCAACTACCAATAGCAACATTCAGTGGTCATTTAGGCAATAGTCAACGACTCACATTAATTTGTTGGCCTGCATTCGAATTCATCTCAGTGAGTTCTGGACCAAATCTTGTGACAAACATTGCGGCACGTGGCACTCTTTATGTGGTACAGGGCGCGGCCGAATGACGCACTCAAGCGCAGTGCACACTTTGGAGCATCTCAATTGCGTCAACAGTGTGCCAAACTAAAAGCTTGTCACTTGCACACTTTTCTAAACAATTTCGGTTTAACAATTTTAGCTGCGTTGTCAACGCGCCCCACTGACGAGCGCTGTCACTTCCACTAACAACGTTAATGCTGCCGCCTAAAATGTATCATGTTTGTGCGCTGGCAGAGGTACATTGGCGTGGTAAATGACAACATGGCAGCCCACGCTGCGGCTGTGCGCACACATGCGCGCTGTGTGAGGCAGTGAAAAGGAGCTGACAGGGTGCGCACATAAGCTGGGAAATTCAATTCAATTTCTTGAAATGTCAGACAACCACAACAACAACAACAACACATGTATGTGTGTATGTAGGGGGTGAGATGGAAGAAGCAAGATTACCGGATAGCGGGCCGTATCAATGGCCAACGTTCAACAGGGCGTATGATGAACAATTACTCAGTGCAGCACATTTATGCAGAGACCGTTTGATACTGTTGTAGCAAAGTTTAAGGAATTCTATTTAAAACTTATTTTTCAATTCATGGCACAACAAATACCGAATAACGCAATGTTCTACACAATAAACGAATTGAAAAAAATTGCAACCATTTGGATAATTTTGATTAATTGAATAATTCTGAGTTGGTATTGTGGATCAACAATTTTTACTCTTTATTAACTATTGATTAATCAGATACTAATTAGTTTTAATTAATTGTAAAGAATTTTAATTAATTTCAAAAATTATTAATTTGTATTAACACATTTTAAGCGGGTAGCCTAGTATATGAAACTATGCTGCGTAGCGGGTATTACTAGCAAAACAAGCAAAAATTGCGCGATCCAAAATAAATAAAACTTGAAATTTATGAAACTAAAATAATTATATGAAATAATACTTTCAGTTTTATATGAAAACCAATCCGGTAAAAATACCGTCTCCCGCTTTTAAAGTGCCTACATTCAAAAGGTAAAAATACCCGCCCCGCTTATAAGCAGCAGTTTTCACAACGGGTAATTTTACCCGGCCCGCTTTTAATGTGTTAATATAAGAAACTTAATAAAGTTGATACACTGAAAGCCGTAGTCTAATGAATTAGAAATACTCATAAAAAAGTGTTGACAATAACTCAATGCCTATTCTACAACTTAAATGTAGTAAATGAGTGAAAATCACATATTGTTCTGGCTTTCATTCAGCATTCTTCTTCGTTGTCCACACATGTCCAACAGGACGTATGAGTAATATTGAGCGCCACAATGAAAGCAGTAACATGTTTTTGTCACTGTTCAAAATGACATATGAGTGACATTAATTCAATGCGTGTCAAAAACACTGTTGAATAAAAAACTCATTCAGCTCTGTGAAGCATGATTGACTACGTTTTTATTGACTCTTTAAATAGTTACGAAAAATTGAAACATACTCTTGGCCAATGTTATTTCTGTGATAAATATGGGCAATAATTGAAAAAGTTGCATAATAAATGAAGATAATAAATAAAACTAAATTGCAACTCAATTTCAGTACCGTTTGGTATGTGTACCCATATGATTTTTAATAGTTCTTCAGCAAAAACTTGCTGCAGTATTTGTCGTTAAAGTACTTTAATTCAAATTGAAATGCTATGTGCTGCATTAAAGCTGAGCTTTATTTCACATCCCACAAATGCGGCGCTTAAATAATGGCAATTTATAAAAAATATGCATTTGAAAAAATGTTCACTGCTGCCAGCACTTTTGTGTTGCGTCTGTTTTGAATACGTTTTACAGTCGTCGTTTTGAGTCAGCAAATGTTGCGTTGACATTTTTTGAAATGCACCTGCAGGATTTATGAAAATTAATGAATACAAAACACACATACACGTAGCGACAACAGGTTACTATACAAATATTTGCATACCGCTGGCAACAACAAGCAACGCACTCACACTGGCCAATACGGCAATGCGCATTTGGCTATTTTTACTCTATGCTTGTTTTGTTAGTGGCACTTTAATGAAAGTGTATGAGTGTATGAATGTATGCACTGCGCATACGCTACTTTTAATTAACTTGACTGTTTTTTTAATTAAATTTGTAGATATGTTGTGGCATTGTTGTCAGTCGTTAAATTTTTTCAACAGCGAATAATGAGTGCGAACAACTGAAAGTTTTAATTAAAAATGCCCTCTAACTGCCGACACGTTAGTGCTGGCTCGGCGCGTAATGTGTCGCCGTGTGCGATAATTGCCGCACAACACGCATGTTACCGGAGACGGTCATCACTTGTCCATATAGTACACACACACACGGGTCAACATTGTAATTGATTCGCCACCAAATTGGGGCTTGATTGATTCTACTGCACCTAAAGCAGCTAATGGCTGATAAAACTTTAAAACTGGCCGATAAATGCTCATTATTGACGCAATTTGCTGCTCGTGAAAGGAGGAAAGGGCAATGTAAAGTTCGTTGCATAAAGACATTCGGCATTGGAGTTTCACACGTAGAATTGAGGCTGTGGTAAACGGTTGATTCCAATATTTAATGAAAGTTGGCCGCTTTAATTAATATTTAAAATGAGTTACAAAGACTTGGTTATTTAATTTATTATATATTTTATTTATTTTATTTTATTTTATTTTATTTTATTTTATTTTATTTTATTTTATATTATTTTATTTATTTTATTTATTTTATTTATTTTATTTATTTTATTTATTTTATTTATTTTATTTATTTTATTTATTTTATTTATTTTATTTATTTTATTTATTTTATTTATTTAATTTATTTTATTTATTTTATTTATTTTATTTATTTTATTTATTTTATTTATTTTATTTATTTTATTTATTTTATTTATTTTATTTTATTTTATTTTATTTTATTTTATTTTATTTTATTTTATTTTATTTTATTTTATTTTATTTTATTTTTTATTTTATTTTATTTTATTTTATTTTATTTTATTTTATTTTATTTTATTATGTTTTATTTTATTTATTTATTTTTAGACAGGCATTTATTTTTTTTTTGTTAACCGTAGATCGAGCTTTGTATTAAAAATGATACATTTGGTTTTTTGTTTTATTATAACTTTTTTCAGGATATAATTAATTGAACCACTCCTTGTGACTTTGTTTGTGTTGGGATTATGCTTTTTTAAAACCATCTTTCACACTTTTTTAAGAAAAAGGGCGCGAGAAAATTGAAAAGATTATAATTCTCTCCTTTGTATCACTTTTGATACATATGGTATTTCGAACATTTCTATGCCATGGTGAATGTTATTTGCGTTCTGTTTCTTCATATGGCATGCGAAATTATTTGCTGATAGACGTGTAAAAACAATTATCGGTTTATATATATTGGAATATATCGATTTGTGTGTAATTTTGCGGATTGTTGAAGTAATGTTGTGTCCACGATTTTTGATGTTGGAAGAACTAGTAAACGATGATGAAGACATTTCCAATGGGGACATTGCAATAGACAGTAAAAGTGGTTCATCTTACTTTAAAAAGAAAACACATTTGTAACACAATTTCCTAAAGTTTTTCATTTTGAATTCAGTATGTATCAAAAATGATACATAGGATAGGATTCCTTAATTTTTTTAAGCTCGATCTACGGTTAATAAAGATAGTAAATAAGAAATCTTATTCCGTAATCAGAAAACAAAGAGACCTTATTTTCTTGTTGTTATTTGTGTGGAAATAATTGTAATACTAATAATAAATGTAAACCGAAACAAACTCCATGGCATTTTTATGGTCATTAGGTGAAGCTAAGAAAATTATACGTGCTTACCACAAGCAAAAACACCGCAGAGCCAACGTGACGTATGCGCAACATGCAATAAGCGAGGTTAGTCAGATGACAAATTTTGGCGCTGGCAGCGTGCAGCAACTCATTAGAATTTTCCGCAAATGCAATATTTTGCTGAAATACAATACGAGTGTACATGAAAGCACACATACACACGCGCATTCGCAATGTTAAATAAAGCAAAACAGCAACTACACTCAACACGTGCGCATATTATATGAAAAGCTATGCAATTTTATTTAAAATGGCAACAAAGCAAAACAATCTAGCAGCAGCAGCATGCGACATGCTTTGCCTAATGATCAGACACGCCCGCCAGTCTGTCATTCCACCATCCACCAGCCGCCCGTTGCTGCAGACACAAGCGGATCATTGAAGAAAGTACAGGAGTGTAGAATTTCACAGAAAGGCTTCAATAGCAGCAGCCAGACCGCCAGAGCGACAGAGCGGTGCATGGCCAGTACAAAGCTGCTAGTAGCAGCGACATGTTGTGTAGCTTGCGGCAACAGCACAATGACTGCTGCCAGTGTGTTATTCGAACGCACAGCATTGCACACGGCAACGTGACAGAATGTCATTGCTGTCGAGAAATGCGCAAAAAATATAGTGCGGCGCACAAAAAATTAAGCACCAACACAGACGAGCAGCTCGCAAAACATACACGAACGTGCAGTGTTGTAGCGGAGGCTACAACGGTGACAGCGAGTGGAAAAAGAGCAGAAGCTGAGGACGGATAAATTCAGCTTAAATTATTTATGCACTTCGGTTTATTTGCAAAGTGTCCTTGGTGTCCTTTGCAGCATACGAAAATTGCCAGCCCTACTGTTTCCTTTCTTACACTCAATGGTACTCTGCTCTTTTCGTTCTTTTTCTTTATTTATTTATTTATTTACTTTTTGTTGACGGTGTTGTTGTTACTTTTGTCACTCCCACTTGAGTTGCAGCACATTACTCACATTGTGCGCTGCAGCCGTAGGTGCTGCAGTTGTGGCGCTTTACTGTTGTTGTTGTTGTTGCCACGTGTATGCTCTCTAGCTTTTGCCCCCTGGGAATGGAGCAGGAAAGAACATTAAAATCTCATTAGAGCTCACAGATTTTATTCGAATTATTTGCGCCAAGTTTTCTTAAATTTTGTGTAGATTTTCGGTGCAGCAAAAACAGGTTCGAGAGGGAAGCATAGCTGCAATGTGTCATGGGAGAGGGGTGGCAAGACGTATACAGAGGGACATGACTTGGCACAACTGGATTTTTGTGAGCGTGGCAACGTGCTTGCGTTCAGGCTGTGATTGGTGCGCGAGTGTGATGCGGCAACGATGCAACGCCGGACGTGATTGAGTGCACACACTTGAGATACAAACAAGAAGCGCCCAAAGCAGCAGAAAATATGCGAAATAGGTGTGAAGTTCTTTGTGGAAAATCGCTTCGATTCCAAGCCACATTGATTGATATTTATTAAATCTGGCATGGACCGAGAGTTCGAGAATTGACAGTTAGTACTATCAGGTAGCTGTTTGGGACAATCAAAACATACTTTGCTATAGGTCTCATCGATAGATAAAGTCGCCCCAGAGACGATAAAACACTATGGGACTTTTTGGCTACCCAGGCACGGCAACTCCGCATCCTGGGACCAAGCGTTTTAAATACGTTTGACTTACTTAATGTAATTTAAATTACTGGGTATACCATAGTATTGGGAACAAGTTACACTCACTATTTATGCAATGTATGAGTAAGTTTTTAGAATATTTTTTATTCTCTGTAATTTGAAAAAATCTGTATGTGCCAAAATCTACTACGAAACTATTCGTAGGTGTTGAAGGCAAAGTAGATGTTGTCGAATCTTTAAACATATTTAAGATAAAAGCCAAGTCTAGATAAAAGTTACTAAATTTACTAAAAAGATTACAAAAAACAGTTTGACTTTGACTGCCTCTAAAGTTCTTTCGAAGAACCACTAAGACCAACTATTTAAGTGCGGACTAGTGTCTCTTTCAATTTTCACATTATACCAACTTAAAATTAATTTATATTCAAAAACAAAAAAACTGTACTCTCTACTACAACCCTGTGGATGCTACGAATGCTGTGTAAATTTCAATAAAATAATAAACAATGAAGATAAAGCTGTCAATTTACGACCGAAATTTCCATGACGCTGTGCGACACACACACACTCACGCGTGTTACGGCAGCACTTACGCGTTCGCAGCACTGTTGACAGGGTTCATTTCAATATTCAAATCATGTAAATATGAGGCGGCCGCAAAAAACGTTGCTAACAACTAAATCGTAAACAATGAAATTACAACTTGTAAACAATGAGTTGGATATTCGTTTCGTGCCACTGAAATTGCGAGTTATGAATCTAACTGACGTCGACCGGGGGTAATTTTTTACCAAGTGGGTGGGTGTCATGTGACATTGTCGATTACAACGCGTTTGGCAGTTTTCGATTTGTTCTCAGTTGCGTGTGAAAGATGCCTAGCAAGGAGTTTGAAATTGCATCGAAACAAAATATTACAATACAGCAAATTTGTTAGTTTGGTTGCTTTTTCTCAGCATCAAATAATGTCCTGCAAAATTTGAATTTTTCGTTTGGTTTTCATTTCATAGAAAGAAAATCCAAAATGTTCAGCTCAAACATGCCACAATGACTTTTTAACAAGCATCAAATTTAGTAGCACGCGCCATGCGACATGTTGCACGCTGCTGCCAGTAATTGCTGCTGCAATACGCACACGATTGCATGTGCAGCCACAAACATTGCCACCCGGCGTTGGGTTTCTTCGCTGCCGCAGCATGCAACAAAATGTGCAATCAGCACGCATGCGGCAGCTGGCCGCGAGCACTGCTGTACTGCTGTGGCTGTTTGCTCAGCCACACGCACACAAGTGCACATTAAACCATTGTTGTTGTAGTTTTTTTTTTTACATATATAAATATATAAGTAAGCGTACCAAGTCGGCGCCGATGTAATGCGCTGTTCTCGGCATGTGGCAGCTTGACTCGAACAGGCACATTTGCGGTCTCGTGTACGCACATAATGCAAGTGTGTGTGTGTGTGTGTGTGCAAGTGTGAAGGTGCCAGCGGCGTGTGGCTTCTGTGCGGCTGGGCAAACGTGTTTTTATTGATTTTTCGTATTTTAAACTTTTAGGTGCGAGGCATAATTTAATTGGACTAAAGGTTAAGTTACTTTTCACCGAACACCGAACTTGTTGCCAACTTGTTGAAAATTGCACTGCACCCATTATGCAAAATTGCATCAATCTGTGTTGCAATGCTTTTTCTTTTTCTTGTTTATATATATTTTTCAATTTTAGTTTTGGTGGGATTTTATCTAATTTTCTATTAGTTAATTAAATTGATTAATTTAATTTTATTTCATTGTTTTCATTTCTTTCACAACACCGAACTTGTTGCCAACTTGTTGAAAATTGCACTGTACTAATTAAACCAAATTCGTTTTGTAATGCTCTTAATTCTTCCTTAATTTTTTATATATCTTTTTCAACTTCAGATAATTTTTCAATTCAATTAATTTGGTGTGAATTTATCTAATTTTCTATTAGTTAATTAAATTGATTTGTTAAATTTAATTGTATTTCATTGTTTTAACACTAGAAGGGTAATCATATTTTACATACGTTGTTGGTAATCTTTGTCGAATCGACGAAGTCGTATTCAACTCCGATTTTTGGAAAGTATTAGAAATCGTATGAACTCCAACTTCATTATATAATTACACTGCACAACAAAATCAAACTTTTTTTAAAATAACAAGGTTCTGACAACGGATTCTGGTAAATGGGACCAACAAAAAATATACGTGTATCGGCGTTTTGAAAGTTTACGTCTGAAGTTTTTTTTTAGGGGGTCAAAGTTTTCCCCTTTTTGCTCATTCTTATGGTGATTCGGCATACGAAAACCATGTAACCTCACATTTTAGGTATGTGATGTGTTTAGCAATTTGATGTAAAATACTACGAAGAACATTTTTGTGGAGCATTTTAACCCTGTAACTCCTCTTTGTATGGGTCAATTTGACTCTTCTTTTCTAAAATGCCAAAAATGTCCTGTAAAACAGGACTTTTTAAGGATAAAATGTACCAGAAAATATTCGCCATAAAATTCTACAATAGGTCTCTGAATACATGAATGTTCAGATATCAACCTGAACGCCAGAATTAAGCCAAAACTGAAAATATGTTTAAGTGTTTGTTAACCAATTAATAATAAATTAATTAACCAATTCCAAAATATTTTTCAACTAACTCTTCCGATAACCCCGAATTCCGAGATATTTTGAAATACTGAAATGCAATGTATAGTACTTGTATTCAGTTGCAAAAAGTCACGTTAATGGTATTCTTCTATAAAATGGTATTCTTCTTTTGTTTTTCTATAAAAAAGAAAACTTACGTTGCGCTCGTGCTGCAAAACCTTGTATAGAGCGAAAGCAGATTGTCAACTGAGATCATACGAAAAGAGAAAGCAATCAGATCGGAGAATAAGAAGAATTTTTGAAGAAATGTATGTGGTGTTCGTCGAATCGACGAAGATTACCTTTCTAGGGTTAATTTCTTCTTTTTTTGTTTACAGAATTTTTTTTCAAGTGAAATTGTGTTAACAACACGTTGCACTTTCGACTGGCTGTCGCGGTCGTTGTGCCGTGTCGTTCGTTAACACGCAACCCACAAAAATATGCAAACATTAGCGCATGCGACAATATGGGATTAGCATGTTAGCCCCACGAAGCAGTTATTTGGTGCGTTTGTGTGTACAACAACACATGTTGGTGCATTGTAATTAGACAACAATGCTGTGCCGGTGCTGCCACATGATGATTTTTTCATATTACAGTAAAACAAAGAGAACAGCACAACAGCAAGTCACATCCCCGCAAGCTTCGCTTTAAAAACTCCAGTTGAAAACGAATTTCATTAGTTTAAGTGAATGCAAATTTAGAACAATACAAATGTTGCTACGCACTTCATTAAACTTTAAGCGAAAATTAAATACCACAAAATAATGCGTAATATAAAATAATAAGTGCCACATTTAATTAGCCACAGCTGGCTGCAACTTTTTCATATTTTTGCGCTAAGTGCATTTTCATTACCTGCTCATTTTATTTAGCTGCTTTTCTTCTTATTTTTGCTTTATGCCTTGAAGTTGAAAATGTTTTGCTAAATTAATTGACCTATTTTTACTCATCTATATGGTATTTTCGCCGGTTGTGTGTGGTTCACTGTTGCCGCGTTGCCACTAACCAGCGGCAGTAGCAGCGAATATTTCCTATTACTACGATATCAAATTTCATCTTTTCACTTTTGCCACAAATTGTTGGTGCTCTGTGGTGAGTAGAGTAACTAGAAGTTTTAGTTGCGAATAATTGAAATGAAAGTTAAGTTCAATCGCATAAAAAAGTTGACCTTCTGTGATCCTGACGGTGTAATGTAAACTACTTAAAATTTGCTCGCATTCTTATTTTTAAATTAATCTTTAATTTTTAGATATAAGAAAAGCTATACCGAGAAGCGGTGTCGAGTCTAGCGTTGTCAATTTGTAAGGAAATGCGCATTCAGTTTTGCCATTTTTTAATAAATATTTTATTATAGTATAGTTTCTTTTAGAAGTATAGGGCAGCTTAGAAGTACTAAACTTACGCACAAGAATATAGAAAATTAATTTCAATTTACCTGAAAAGAGAAGAAATAAAAACGATTAGAGCGAATGTGAATGTAAAGTGATACGATTATATAAAAACATAGGATAAATATTATGGGTTATTGAAAAGCGTTCAATCAATTCTTATTCAATCTGTTGTAATTCATTTCATTTCACGCTTCCATAAGCAACGCCACAGCTGCTGAAATTTCGTGTAATCTCCAAAGCGCACAATTTTGTGGTAGCCATTTTGCGCATTTAATTTGTTGGCGCCTTCTTGTCATCTAACACACACACACCCACTTGCATGTTCACGCGTATTTGTGCAAATAACTGTGCGGTGTGTCTGTGTGGACAAGTTAGAAAGTTAACAGCACAACATGTGCGCAACATTTGCGGCATGTTTCGACGATGCGACGTTCTGTCAAGACGGACTTGTAAACTTGGCTTTGTCTTGCGGCTCCGAGCATTTTGTCTTTTGTTTGGTTTTCGCACACACGCACTCACACACACACATGTACACAACAACGTCAAATAAAGGAACTGCCTGGCTGTTGTGTGTGGCGCTGTTTCCATTGCAAATTCCGCAGCAATGCCAAAACACACCAAACGAACAATATGCGCTCATATTTGGGCATTTTATTGTTGTAAAACATATGAAACAGATTCTTGAGCAAGCCAGCTGCGCCAAATACAACCAAAAATTATTTCTATTGGGGAAAAGTGTTGTGGGAATGGCACGAAGTAGAAAGTGAAGACGAGACTTCAAGTTAAATTCTTCCAAGGCAGAACATGCGAATGTTCTGCAAAGCTATGTCAGATGTACTGATGGAAAACATAGATGGTTTAGGAACAAGGGCCTCATGAAAAATTTGGAAAATTGGCACCATTACGTCTAATTGTTCAGATTCAGGACTTCAATAAATTTCAAAGCAGGCAGTACAATTTGTTTACGCTTAGATTATTGCTTTAAGGACTCATGCAAGGATTCTGTCACCCCTTGTAACTCTCGAAATTCCCGGATGTCACCAAAGTGTATCAGCAATGAATGCACATAACCGCGACCGCATTCCACCCTCTCTGTCCTCACTCACTCCTTTAAAAAGCATCAACTTACGAGTTGTGTTGCCTCGAAAAAATTCCATTAAATGCCCAACAAAATTGCTTTCGCCCTCCCCGTTCTTTCTATGGGATTTCAACCAATTTCGCAGAACAAAGAGGCAAAAAATAAATAAAACGCCAACAAAATTGCAACACAACGTATTCTTTTATATTTTATGCATTTATGGTTTTTCAGCTGCTTCGAGTCGGTGTTTTCGTTCGCTCTGCTGCTGCGTGCTGTGCGCCGCCCGCCGCATTGAATGCACTTTACTTAAGCAAAACTTTGGCATGCCAGCAAATGCCGCACTGCACACAGCGCACATAAAGCAGGCGCAGAACAAAAGCGACGGCAGGGTGAGACGCTGCAGTCGCAGCCTTAGACTGCACTTGCCGAGTGCCGTGCGGCGACATGCGTCCTCGAAACCCTTTGTTTACTTTACTTAACTGTCAGATTTTTGGCTTGTGTGCCACTCGCTCTCGCACGCGCACTGGCGGCTGTTGTGGCGGCTGCTGCGGCGTGGTTACCGCAGGTTAAGGCCCGCTCAAGTGCGGCGACGGTGTGTGTGTGTGTGTGCGAGCGCTCACATGCTCGCACTGCGGCCGCCACTGCGGCGAGATAAGCACCGACACCGGCTGCTGCCGCTGTTGCTCGTAATTTGCTGCAGGCATTCCGGGCTGACTTGGCTTCGCTGGCAATGTGCAGCGTTGCCTGAGCGCTTGTGGGCTGCGTGTGCAGTGCTTTATTTGCGCTTTGTAGCGAGTTTTGTTTGGAATTCTGTGAATTTATTTCATTTCCAAATAAGCAAAGCGGAAATTTGTCAATTTGATAAGACTTTGCGCTCGCTTATGACATTAAAATTGTGCGCCGCTGCGGAAGTTTCACACGGCAAGCGGTGTAAAAATTAAACACGCTTTAAATGCATTAAAATTTAAGGCAACTAAACGATTTAGGGGTAATTTTTTTTGAAAGACTTCAATGAAATATAATTACTAAAAAATTTCTGAATATTTCAACCTTCTAACATCACTTTATTGTTTCAGAAAAATCGATTTTATTTTTGTTTGTTTTAAAAAATGTACGGCTTATTTGTTGAACAAGTTTGGGTTAATTTTTCTTTTGAAAGAGTTCAATGAAATATGATTTCTAAAAAAATTTCTGAATATTCCAAGCTTCTAACATCACTTTACTGTTTCAGAAAAATATATTTTATTTTTGCTTGGCTTAAAAAATGTACGGCTTATTTGTTGAACAAGTTTGGGTTAAGTTTTCTTTTGAAAGAGTTCAATGAAATATAATTACTAAAAAAATTTATGAGTATTTCAAGTTTCTAACATTACTTTAGAATTTAAGAAAAATTCATTTTTTTTTGGCTTAAAAAATTGACTGCTCATTTGTAAAACGAGTTTGGGGTAATTTTTCTTTTGAAAGAGTTCAATGAAATATAATTGTGGAAACAATTTTCTGAATATTTCAATCTCCTAACATTAGTTTAGGATTTCAGAAAAATCGATTTTATTTTTGTTGGGCTTAAAAAATTTACTGCTTATTTGTTTGGTCAAAAATAGATGAATTTTTTTCAACAGTGCAACATTACTGAAAAATTAAATACATTTTTGCTCCAAGTCTGCTTAAAATGTTTAGTTTGAAATGGACGATTTGACAATTGGACGATTAATTGGTTTAATATGGGCTCAATAAAACCCCAAAAAATACATATACCGCTTCTTCGTCCATGCTCCCAACATAGATCGTTAAACTTCAGTGTTTCCTTCCACCGAAATTGAATATCAAATGTTCGTCACTTGGAAAAATCCAGTGCCGACTGTTGTTCTGTGATTAACGCTGTTGTTAAGGTAAATGCTCTCTTGTCCTGTTGATGCCTTTAAGTTCAAAAGGTTTGCGGCCACGTTTGAGCTCTCATCACGCTGCTCAATTATCATTCTGGGAAAGGCCCCGTAGCGCCAGCCAACAATTTCCTCCCATACTTTCGCTCTTCAGTCAGCATCATCGTCAGCGCAAAAAATTAATAAAAAATTGCCTTTTATTCTGACACACACATGAAATATCCACGTTTCATTTTTAAATCGTCCTGCCGCGTGTCCCGTCGATTCTGTTGTGTCGGGCTTTCCAATTAAGCTGAACTTTCCCGCGGCGCAGATGCAGCACCAGCGACACCACTCAATGGAGTTCAGCCATTTTGACGCGCATGGAAATTGTGTGATAAAAAATACGTAGCAGCACTTAAGAAATGTCACGAAAAAAAATTAAAATGCAAATGAAGCAACAAGACAAACGAAAATAGGATGAACTGGATGAGCGCAAATGGTTAAAGGGACATGAAATTGCAGGCAATCGATGATGATTTCAATAAAATTGCGATCCAATATTTTATTGACTTAATTTTGTGGTAATAAACCCGGGCCCGAACTCGAATGCGGGTTGACGGCATCTGTGAAACCGACAAATGTGAAAAAGGTGTCAAGGACGCGCGCACAGCCAACAGCGAAGGACCCTTTAATGCCACTTTGTAGCGCATTAAACGGCACATTATGCGACAGCGCGACGGGCAGGTGGCAGCAATTACATGACGCCATAAAAAGCGGCCGCGCGGCTGTGTAATGGGTCGGTAATCACATGATTGCCGGCGCACCATAAAGTGAGCCATTTAAATAGGAAAGTGTTGAATGGCCTCGGGTGCGGTGGAGTGCGCATGCAAATGCCGCAGATGAGCTGTGGAATTGCATCGGACAACGGTTATCGTAGATGAGGGTTTTATTGGCTATAAATAAGCCTAGGAAAATATAATAAACTGTTGATTTGTGTAGAAAAGTGAGCAGTCAAAAGGTGGAAACAGTTTGTTCTTTTTCGAATTGATGTACTGAGGTGTCAATAAGGAGGCTTGGATTAAGCTCTCATGAAGTGTAGTAAGTGAAAAGCACTGAAGGGGCCTGAAGGCCGCCTGTTTGTAGCCAACATTCAACATATAGAAATTGAAACCTTTCATTCCCAAGATTCTTCACGCAGATGTATATTGTTTACAAAGAAGAAGAAAAAATTGATGTCTAGATGTGATGGGTGCAAAAATACTTTTCTGAAGCATAAACCAAGTAGATGTATATAGAGAGTAATGTAGATAGATTACTGAAGAAATGAACAAGGACACTCGGACAGATGTTGCAACAACTTTGGAAAGCGTTGTAATTGTAGAATTACCGTTGCTGCCTTAAGTGACGCAAAGTGATTTGATTTGATTTGGACAAATTTTCCATTGCTCTAAGTATAGCTGTATTTTTTTAATTTTTTAATATTTTAATATTTTTTTTTAAAATGCCCTAAAATTGTTTTACTTTAAGGGGAGGTTCTTTCAAATTTGGCCAAAAAAAGGCCTAAGTTTGGAAATGATTTGTGGCATGATGAAAAAACATAGAAACATCCGGTTTTGACGGTTGAATGGGTATTTTAGTATACAATAATATGATATATTTTTTGTAACAAAATTCAAAATGGCGGCTGAACAATGGCGGCTTTCGTCGATCACTGCCTGAAAAATCTAGTCTCCGAATTTCAAGCCTACAGCCTCTTGTAGTAATCTGAAATGAAAAAGGTTTTTCTTAAATGAAAGTAGATGACATTTTCTATGGCTTATACCTAACTATAATGATTTTTGACCAAAAATTGACTGAAATGTGAACGCTCGCTTTTTTGCCACTTTTTTTGTTATTAAACCTTAATTATAAATAACAATTTAATAGTAACTTATGCTCGTTTTAGGTATAAGCCATACAGAAAATGATCACCTTTCAAACATGCTTTAGATTAAGGAAATTAGAACAATAGATCAAGAGATATCCTTGAAATTCAGATGGAAAACGTGGTTTCGAGAAAAACGTGTTGAAAGATAGCAGCTCCGGGCAAAAACTGGGGAAAACACTGTAGAAGAAACAAACTCGTGTGCGGACAAGGCGATCGTATCGAAAAATCCTTTCGTACACATATTCTACGGACATACCTACAGCTTTCATTTTATGTGAAAAAAAAACTATTTTTTCAAAAAAATTTGAAAGAACCTCCCCTTAAAACGGCACCTAAACGATTCGCCTGGAAATCAACTCTACAATCATTGCCCCAACTGTTGATATTTGCAACTCTGCTTGGAAATGCCAAACTGCACTGTCGGGGCTCAACCGCTGAATAAGTAAACATTGAGTACCTCCATTTCACCCCCACCCCCAACACACATGGCGGCAGTCAATGCTTAAAAATCAATAATTTAAGCTCACAACGAGAGCACAGCGTGTAGGTAGCAAACACATAAGCGGCAACAATAGCCAACAACAACACACAAAGTCAATAGTCAATGATGCATAAACTATGAGCCCGCTGGCTGAATGACTGACTAGCTGACTGACTGACTGACTGACTGACTAAATGTCTGCGGGCTGGCCCATGTGCAAACTGCCACCAGTGTTGTTCACCTACACTCGATAGCAAATAATCAACTACAATATCAACAATACCAACAACAACAACAAAAACAGCAATAGAAACTAGGGCCGATTTTGTAACAACTTGTGCAATGTTCACAACTTGATGGCGTCTCATTGTTGTTATTGTTACTGCCATAACTATTGTTTTTGTTGTAGTTGCTATTGCACTCGTTGTTATTGCAGTGCGTTGAAGCACTTTGCACATTTGTGCGACAGCGCCGCGCGAACCAGTATGGACCCCTCCCATCCTCACAAACGCGCGGCGACGGCTTATTGAAAATTGACAGCTGCATAGCTTACAAACTCCCACACACACACAGACACACACCCACGCACAGGCGAGCCACGTTGGCGTATGGCAAAACTTGGCAAAAGAAAATACTCGAAACTTACATGGCACAAAATTGTGAAGCGCTTGTCTGCGGCCATTAAACTTTCGGGCATTGTTGTTGCCGGCTGCCGCAGCGCTGAGTGTCGAGTAGAATTGTTTGCAAAGAGCGCAAACTTTTCGTATTCAATTTAAACTGATGGCACACGCGCCGCGCGACGCGCAACGAGCGACGAGTGGGCCGTGGCTCCGCCGATGAGAAGCGGTGCGTGATGGAGCGAAATTTTCGCAACTGCGAGCAGATAAAAGCGGGATTTGTGTAGTTAATCTTTTGCACTTGGGAATTACTTAGCAGTGAAAGAATTAAAAAAAAACGAGTAGGAAAATTTGGCGTTAGCGATGGAATTTTGATGGATGGGGACACTGACAGGTTGCTCATACGCAGCGTTGTGCTGGGTGCTCCACTTTTAAATTGTTTGCAATAATACTTAGATAATTGATGGGCAGGTGGCGTGTGGCAGAGAGTGCCAACGACTTGTGTGCACAGTGGAGCGAAGACTGTGAACACCTGTGGAAAGTATTGATTTAGTAATTGGAGGCACTGGCACGAGCGCTGGGAGCAATAATGTTCCTTAACTCGTGCTTTGTGCCATCGAGACAAAATGGTTCTGGTGCATAAAACGAAAAGATATTTCATCGATTTGCTACGTCTTTCGCTCAAACACACAGCATAACTGCGATAGATTGGTTACCAGCTCAATGTCTAAAAGTGATCCAGCAATTAAGCATTTGCTCGAAATACTGCCCCAGTCGTTATTCCGAATTCAATGTGACTTTTGTTAATAAAACTCGCACTGCAATTCGCACATTTTGCTTTGCATTAATTGGCAGCTTGGATGCATTGCACACAGCACTGCAATGTAACTTTTTCGCTAGAGAGAAACAGTGAGAAATAGAAGGAGGGATCGGTACGGCATCTTGTAGTTGCGCCAAGTTTGACTTTGTGCTGGCGTCAGTTGGCGCAATTAATTCTAATTTTTGTATGCAACAATTTTAACTACGGCTCGAGCGCGATTATTGAATCATTAACAATTACGAGCACTGACAACATTGCAAATTGTATTTTCTTGTTCGGCGCTAATTGAATCACTTTAATTTGTAATTTCAATTAAGGCTCGCGATTGTGCAATTTGCGCAGTTTGTATGTGTGTGTGAGTGTGCGCGCGGGCAAACTTAATTGACGAGGGCGTGCACCAAACAATAACTGACGTGCTGAAAATATAATTAAATTCGTAAACTGAATTCAAATAAATCATATCAAGTTTGAAAATGCATTGCAAATTTGGCTTTGAAAAATATTTACATTTTTACGATATGGCGAGAATTTATTTGAAGGCATTTTTAGATAGAATGCTATTACTTGGATAATTGAAAATAAGCTGGAAAAATGAATAAATCACGAAATAGCGTATAGTGACCGAGTAACAAATATTCAACGCTAAAAAAAAAATTAAAGTAAATTAAGCCCGCAAGCAGCAAAAACTCACAAACAACAAACCTGCATACATAAAATAGTTGAAGGAGCAGAACAACGCACAAAGCGCAGAATGCAATTTTGGTTGAAACACAGAGCAACATCAAAGTTGCTTGCCAAAATGTTGTAAAACATTAGCGGAAGTGCAGCGCGCAACACAAATTCAGTTAGCTGAAAGCTCAAGTCATAACTGCCAACTGAAATTGCATAAAATTCACAAATGAAATTTAATGCGGAGGAGCAAAAAAACATGGAGTAAATATGACAGAAACACATTTATTGCTGTTAAATATGTCAACAATGACAGTGAGAAAATGGTTTAAAAAATTGCAAACATAAAAGAGAGCAGGCATTTTAACTTTCTTTAAATATTTCAACTTTACACTTTCAATTGGCAAATGTGGCGCACATTATGCCACCATTATTGTTTACACACACACACACACACACAATCACGCAAGTCGGCTCCATGCCAACACAAGTACGTAAACAAACACGAGTCCCGGACACTCGACCGCCCGCACATCATTGCAGACCAAGTCAATGTTGGACATGTCAAACGCCATGATGACCACATGCCGCACGCATTGGCCCACTCTCCACACTAGTAGGTGGCACAAGACAAAACATGGCTTTACTTCTTACCGGTTGTGTCTGAGCCAAGTCATCCTTGGGCGGCGACGAGCCATCCTCGTCGCTCCCTGCCAGCATTGCAAAAACTTTCCGCATAAAAGCTAAAAATATTTGCGGCTTACCGAGCATAAAGCAGCCGCAATCGTCGCTCGTATTTCGGACAGGCGGAGCAACAGTTGACCGCAACTTGCAAGCTGGAGCTGCAGCTATGCAGCAGATTTTCGGCCAACCGCAGGGCTAAGTGCACCACCACCACCACCAGCACTAAGCAAATATAAATATTTATGCTGGCAGAAATGTACGCGCGTGTGTGTGTCGGACATGACGGCGCTCTGCTCGTGCGCTTCCGATAGCAGCCCGCTGGCTCGGGTCAGGTCGGGCAAACAAATTAGTTTAATTGCAGAATTTCTCATTTAAATTGCATGCGGTTGACGCACACACATACACAAACATATTTGCTCAAATATGCTCGAATGTGTGTGTGAGGGCAGCAACAATTCGTCTGCAAATAGAAATTTGCCAGCAACTAATTTTATTTATCATCAAATTTAATAGCACAATTTCATTGCATAATTCAAGGGGCGAGTGGTATGTGGTATGGCTCTGTGTGTGTGGTGCAAATTTCCGTTTTGCATAAATGATTGCAATTCTGCAGAAGCAATGCTGAGTGCTGCTTGTGACCACTTTTTCAGGTTATGAATATTTAATGTTTGCATTCAGCAAGTTTACGTTGAGGGTGGACGCATAGCAAGTGCCAATTTCCGCTATAAATTCAAGCTCAAACACTCAATTCACGTTGACAAGAAACGGCATTAAGTTATTATTTATCCGTCTTTAACTTGTCAGTCACATTTCATCTTCGTCCTTTGGCCCTTGTCAACTGTTGACGAATTGAGTTTGTATTTATGACTGTTACAGACTTGAGCAACAGGCAAATGAAAAGTCCAAATACAAATATAATAAAATTAGAAAGTAATTAAAAACCAAACATGAACAGTGCGAATGATCGTAAATCACAGCACGAAAGTAAAACGCTGAGGATGAAATCAAAAGGAATCCGGCCATAAAATTGCTCAGCAAAGTTGCGACATTAGCACAGCAACAAGCAAATTACGCATTTAACGAGCATTTGAGCACAAATTAAACACAAACTTGGCCACTTTAAAGCGCACTGACAGGGCACAACGATGCAGAGGCGGCGACTGGAATGTGTTGCAATGCAGCCGCAGCTAAACTTGTCGACAAGGAAATGCACTGCAAAAGGCACAACTTGACTTGTAATAAAAATGGCCGAAATACAGTTCTGCGTTTGTTTTTTCAATAGAATATAAAAACCATGTCAAACAAATTGAACGCATTTTACGATTGCGGCGCACCAAAAACTGCGCTCAGTCAAACGCATTTTTAACGCAATTCCGAAAATACTGGAGAGCGGAAATGGCAACGGCAGAAATTGCAATAACTCAATAACCGCAACAAAGTAAAAATGCCAACCATTTGGCTGGCAGCGTTTGCCGTAAAATTGCGGCGCGCTTAATTGAATGCGGCGCCAGCGTGCATGCTGCATGCCGCGACGCGTGTGTCAATTAATAAGCAGTGCGCCAACGCGTCCATACGATGGCGCTCGAGGGAATTTGCGATGCGCCAAAAAAATATAAACCAAAAAATTGCCTATCTGTGTGCTGCAGCCATTGATTTGTTTAACATACGCTGGAAAAAAATTGCATTGGCTATTGTTGTTGCAATTTTGTGCTGCAGGCAGGATACGAACACTGCGCCACATCTCACAGTTCCGACAGACAACACTGGGCAAAAATCGTAATTTTATAAGCACAAAAGTTGGACTCAGGGTGAGAACGAACCGGGTTTTCTTCACAGTCATTGAGCCGAAATCAATTTTCCTATGCGAAAATAATACCAAAGTATATTTTAATTTTGCAATATTTATAAAATTCAATTTAAAACCCGATCGGCTTAAACACAATGACACAATGTTAAATTTGCGCAAGCTTTAAGCGTGAAAAATACATTTTTCAGTCTACGAAAATCTATATTTGCACAGTTACACAGTGTCGTTTCCATTCGAATAATCCAATGCACAAAAAATCGGATTAGCTGCTCGTGTGGTATTTGCGCAAAAAGCGCGTCCATGTTGCGTCCGTTGGTATGTTTGCACCAACACAGCGACGGTGCACGCTGGTGCACGCTGCAAGCGGAATTAATTGAATATTCTGTACAATTTAATGACATCGGTTTTTTGTTGTGCTGTTTTAATTGTCGCCGCTTTGTTATTGCTGCATATTTTACTGACGAACAAAAGGATTTAAGTGCAGGAATTTGCTGCGCTATTTACCTTAATTTGTATTACTGCATTATTTTTTACATTTTACATCATGTAATCAGTTCTCGTGCATAAAAAATACTTCATTTAACCACATTCAGCATGAAGGAGTACAAGTACAGGAAATCAACAAATAAATCCTATTCAAATTCATTTCACACATTAATCAGCGGCATTTAATTAATCTGGTATTTTATTATGACGTTAATTAATTAACTCACACAATTGTGAACAGTTGTTGAACGGATTTTGAGTTGTCTACATTTGTTTGGAGTATTTACAGTTCGGCAGAAATCGGGAAATGGCCGCTTCCTCAACAACATGGCAACCAACTCTCAGATCAACCATTTTTGTACACCGGTTTACAATGAATCACCGAGACTGAGAATCCAAATCGATGACATATTCTCCTCTCTTACCAGTGAAACTTAATTACAAACAGCGTTTTGTTAAAAAAACCAATAAATTCTGGGAGAATGAAAACAATATTTGCAATTTTTTAAAATTCGGCAAAAATGCAAAAATATTTGCAACACCACAAAAATTAAACAACATTCTATAGTACCTAATATATTCAAGGCTTCAGACATCATTAAAACTTAACAAAAGTCTGGTAAAATATTTTCAAACCTTGTCAAAACATGTAATTTGTTTTCTGTTCAAAAAAGAACCCATAAATCGGCCACTTTGACAACAATAATTTGCCGAGTTCACAAACACGCAAAGAGCTTCAAAATAAAACATTAATCATGCACAGAAACGTAATATTTCTCATTCACACATATATGTACATACTATATAAATGTGTTCATGCATATATATGTAGTTGCAAATATATGCACATACAAAGCATATGCGAATCTGCACAACGACGACTGACGATTGCAGCCGTCACTTTGTATGTCATAATCAAATTTGCTGCTTAAATTGCACTTTTCCCGCTTTTATTGCCTTCGCAGTTATTGTCAGATGTTGCTTTAGCTGTGATTGTGTTGTTGTTGCATGTTTCGGTCTGCGCGCACATGGGCCATTTAATGGTATTTTGTTTGTAAACAAAATTTCACTTTTACGAGCCACAACAAAGCGTCCAACACTTTGCGGCGCGTTGTGTTTGGCCTTTTGATGTGTTGAAACTGCAGTCGAACGTTTACAGTTGGCGGCCAGCCTAGTCACATATTCGTACGCACATAATTACACTCTTCAACTAAATATTGGCATTCTTTGGGCGAACGATATGTTAATGAACTCGCCGCTGGCGGTGAACTTATGGCTGTGACGATGGACGTGATTTGTTGTGATGTGGCTTCGTTGCGATATCGTCACGTGTCGCGAGGATTTATGAGTTGATTTGATATAATTTACTTTAATCGCTTTGACCAGACTTGATTTAATGTGATGTAAAGTAATGTAGACTTGAATTGATTTGGTGAGATGTGATTTGTACAATGCAAAACTATTCAACACTGAAACTGAAATGTTTCAATCTTTATACAATAACTTGAAACATATTCATGACGGCACATCTTCAATATGTTTATTTATATAGAGAAAATCAAACTACACGAAAAATTGTCAGCACAATTTGAAAGGGTTTTAGTATTTGCGGTCAGTGCCGCCTTTGAACTCAAAGATCTAAAAATTAAAAGTAAAAAATAAAAAAATAAATAAAATTTTTTTTAAATATTTTTGGATGTAAAATAATAAATAGCTTTTATGCATTTTTCAAAAAGAAAGAACAACTTTTACATAACCGCAACAAGTGAAAGCAAATTTACTTGCAATTTGATGTTTTTAGCAGCGTTCAAAGAAAAATATTTGTCATCGATGGAAACTCAGAATGTCATCAAAATTTCTCGGAATTATAAGCATGAAAATATACAATTGGGCGACAAAATTTTGAATAATTTTGCAAAATTGTTTCTTCATTACTTCTCCTGTGTTCGGTGTTCTTGCGCGTCACAGGGCGCACAACTTTTCATACATATTTACATTCAACACTATTGTCAGAGTTTTACGACCCTATTCTAGCGGTCGCTCTTCGTGCGCCAAAACAACAAAACAAAACAGGAATTGGTGCCCATATTTCATTACACTTTTTGACATTTGTTTACAAAATCTCTTGGGCTGGCTTTTTCCACTGAATTGTTGTCTGGCCAGACGTTCGCTCATTTGCTTTTATATTGTAAACGAATTAAGTCAACACACAGCACCTACTCGCACAGCCGGCGAGAGGTGATAAACATATGCAAAGCGGTCGTTAATCTTTGAATTGTTCGTTTGGCCAGCTTTTAATGGTTATACGCTTTTTTATGACGCACCAATAAATGAGGCAATCAGTGGGCGAACTTGCGGGAAGCACAAGCGAATTGATTCCCATTCGCAGCGAAGAGTAATGGCTGTTTGGTGGATATTTCGCGTTTAATTTTAATTTAGTACTAACCAAGTACTTAGCACTTTGAACATGCCAAGCCAATTAGTTAACCAGGCCAGCCAAGGACTGTGTTGGGTGCGGTGAGCGTGAGTCATAATTGAAGCCGAAGTGGTGCCAGAGCGATTTACCGTTGAACTTAACCTCCCAAATGTCGCTGATCGATAGATCGATAACATAAACGAGTATTAGTGCCAAAAAAAGTGGGTAAAGGAGCTAAGGTAGAAGAGTGAAGCATGAGGAACAGTGATCGCTCTTAATCCATTGGCCTATCAGTTCAAAACTACTCTTTCAATTGGATTCTCTAATTATGTGTTCGACTTCCAATTAACACAGATTCGTTATTATTCTGTGCACACTTCAAGCTGAACTAAATTTCTTACGTCATCTCAATTACACTTTTCGCAAATTTCTTAAATCTCAACTTGCTTCATTTGCAATTTGTGACACTTTGTCCATTCCTAATACCCCAATGTTTACGAAAAAGCTTGATGTGCGTATTAAGTTTACAAAAAAGTCACAAGTCAAATTGCCGCCAACGAATTTTTATCACGTTTTTGCATTCGATCCGATTTCGACTTGTGAAATCGCGCTGCGATGACGGCCACTGTGTTGTTACAGTTGCTCTCATTGTTGTTGTTATTATAGCTTTTGGCATTGTTTGTGTTGGTGCTGGTGTTGTACCGATTGCAACGCGCTAACCTTGAATTTGATCATTGAATTTTAAATTTATTTCTATTTAATTTTGATGTATTTTCATTTAATGTTCAAATTGCGTTGGTCGGTTGAATTGGTTTTTGCATTCATTTCTATTTTGTTGTGCATTTTGTTTGACATTTTGGTTTTGGTTTTCCATTTTGTTGTTGTCCTCTTGCCAATTACAAACTGGATTTATTATTGTTCGTTGTGAGACGTCGTTGCGGCGGTGGTTGTTGCTGATGTTCTTGTTGCTTTTTGGATTATTATCAGCGACAGCATTTTAATCAGGCGCGCACACATTTACTTTAATTCGTATTTAAATTTTGCCCGTCAACTTCGCGCTCGACTTGTGTGTGTGCGGCCAAATGAAATTGTCAACATTTTCGGCGACTAAAATAAAAATGTTGATTTTTTGCTGTTCATTTTTTGCAGTGTCTTCTTCGTGGTAACTGATACGTGCACGCGATTCCTCATAGACGCAACACCACAGCACCAAATATGTAAATTGAGGCTGAAATTCAGTTTAGTTGAATTCTTTAAAACGCAAAACAAAATGCAATTAAAATAAGCAAATCACGAAACACCCAGATCAATAAATAAATACTTATAATTGAAATTTTTACATTTTGTGGCGAATTTATTGAGCATAAACTTATTTGAAATGTTGGCTGCGCTGCTCGATTGTTATTGCGATTTGGATTCATTAAACGATTGCGTTGAAGAGCGAAAACTAGTTCGTGGAATAAATAAAATTACCTCTGATTTTGTTAGCAGTGCATGTGATGTCATGTGATTTGATGGGATGTGATGTCAAACGTTGTGATGTGAGGATATGATGTGATGTGATGTTATGTTATGTGATGCCAAATGTTGTGATGTGATGATGTGATGTGATGATGTGATGTGATGTGATATGTTATGATGTGATGTGATGTGATCTGATGAGGTGTGATGTTATGTGATGTCAATTGTTGTGATATGATGATGTGATGTGATGCGATGTGATGTTATGTGATGTGATCTGATGTGATTTGATGTGATGTGATGTGATCAGATGTGATTTGATGTGATGTGATGTGATGTGATGTGATGTGATGTGATGTGATGTGATGTAATGTGATGTGATGTGATGTGGTGTGATGTTATGTTATGTTATGTTATGCGATGTCATGGCATGTGATTTCAAATGTTGTGATATGGTGGGATGTAATGTGATGTGACGGGTCCTGATGTGGTGTGGTGTCAAATATTGTGATGAATTATGATGCTGTGATGTGATGTAATGTGATGGAATCTGATGTGATGTGTTGTGATCTGGTGTGTTGTGATGTGATGTGACGGGTCCTGATGTGGTGTGGTGTCAAATTTTGTGATCTAATATGATGCTGTAATGTGATGGAATCTGATGTGATGTGATGTGTTGTGTTGTGTGATGTGTTGTGTGTTGTGTTGTGTTGTGTTGTGTTGTGATGTGATGTGATGTGATGTGTGTGATGTGATGTGATGTGATGTGATGTGATGTGATGTGATGTGATGTGATGTGAGGTGAGGTGATGTGATGTGATGTGGGGTGAGGTTATATAATGTCAATTGTTATGATGTGATACTGTGGTGTGATGTTATGAAATGTCAATTGTTGTGATGTGCTAATGTGATGTGATGTGAAGTGAATTTGATGTTATTTCATTCATTTCATTGAATTGAATTTATTTGTAACTATGTCCACTGTAAATGTCACAGCCCTGACCTTTAAACTTCTCACTGAAATATTTAATGAATTTGCCATTTTTGGCAAATTCAACACTAACATTGAAACACGCCAAAGAGAATAAGAGTTCCATAAAATATTACATTTCAATGCACAGTGGTTGCAGAATTCCCATGAGCAACCGAAGATGAGCACATCAGCTGCTGTCGCCGGACTGATGGCTGGCTGCCATCAATTATTCATGTGCCGCTGGCTGGCAGTGGTACAATCAAAAAACGATTAATTAAAAAATGTACAGCTCTCACGGGAATATAAAAACCGAACAAAAGCAACAACAAAAGCCACTGACAGCAAAGAGTGCGCCGAAAAAAACTGCAACACGGCCAGTAAGAGAATTTAATTAAGAGTCTTTTACGCCGGAATGTGGCAAGTGCGTGCGCGCACTCGTGCAGGCTTCAAATATTGCAGGTAGATGCATCCGTACATGTGTTGCCAAGTTGGCCACTTTTGTCCATATGAGAATGCGCGTAAATCCGCCACTGTTATTTAACGTTTTCATTGCATGTGTTTTATTTATTTTTGGTTTTTGTTTTTGGCTGCAGCAATTTAATGACTTCATTGCTCCACGGGGAATACTCACGCAACGGGTAACGACGGTTGTGTGTGGGTGTGATTGCCACCATTAGTCGAAAATTAAATTGAAAGGCCATGTGGCAGAGTAGCACGACATACAATATTTCGCTGCTAATTATGCCACAATTCTGGCAGTGAAATTCCGCAGGTAGCTGCGAGCAGTGGGTGGGCGAGCTTGATTTAAATTCAGCTTCGGCAATGCGAATCTCGTGACAGTTCATTATCGCCGGTTTGCTGATTTGATTTTTTCTGAAGTGATTCAGTTTTTTATTAAAACAAATATGACTAATAATAATTTACTGCTCTAACGGATACTGGCACTTTGAAATCTGAATTATTAGCTCATATAGAAAATATTAAATAAATTTATGATTTTCGTAAGTTTCTTTGCCCGGCGACCTCTTGTTCGCTGCTTTCTATTTATTTATGAGCAACGCTTTTATTGCTGCCGACAGCCCATTGGCGCGCAGCCAACTCATTTAATTCGCTTTCATTTCTACATATTTTGCATTGTTCTGATTTTACACAGATTTACTGCAATTACTTTATAAAAAACTGGTTATAATTTCCCACAAAGCACGTCAACGTGAATTTTGCACTGTTTTCAGTTTTCCAGCATAGATTATGTCGGTGCAGCAGTCGCATTGACGCGATTAAGTTTTACAATTTTATTGATTTCCATTGTGCATATTAAATGTTTATCTATTTCTAGGCACTCAAATTAAAGCCAACATTAGTCAGCGGTTACGAGCAAATATTTAGGCGCCATCGACTCCACTAAACCCAAATTGACGTATTGGCAAATTATGCCGCTGTTATACTGCAAATTTGTTGTTGCTATTGTGTGAAAAATAAAAAGTGTGTGCAGTTTTGATGCCCAAAACAGTGGCGGCAACCGCTTTTGATATTCTAGAATTTAATTAAATTGCGGTTAAGCTGCAAATTTGGCTTGCAGCCGCGGGCGCATTTGACCTCAGTGCCCGACATGGCCCACAGCTGCAATGGCTGATTGTGTAGATTATTTGCAAATGATTACAAATTAATGGCAGCATGAAGCACATATTTAATTTAGAGAACAACTAAGTAATTTTGATTCAACACAATTGTGTGTCGTTAGGTGCAGCGGCGGTGTGTCAATGTGTCGAATTTCACATAGCGTTTTCAGTTTAATAGTTTTTTATGGGAAATATATTTTACACAACAATTTGAGCAAACTAATTTATGGTCAATGTTGTTGAAAAATAATTGCAACTTTAATAAATAATAAATAAATATTTTAGGACGAATTAATTTCTAAAACACTTAACGTGATGATTACTAATTTAATTAAAATCAATATTGAGAGTACAAAAGCATTTTAGCTAGAAAACTGTACAATCAGACATTGCAGCTGCAGTGCCGCAGAGGTAAAAATCTCCACAGCAACCACTAAACGCCATTCTTACTGTCCATCATTCTTACCGGACTCAACGGATTCTTTTTCGTACTCATTCCTGTTCCCATTTAGCTGTTCTTGTTGTTGTTTAGCAGTTCTTGTGGCAAACAAGCCTTTGGCCATCGGTCTTCTACGAATTGCTGTCCCAGTATGTTCAATCTTCTGCTCGGCAATGTTGCTTGTTGTTGCGCACTGGAACGTTTTGTGTGCAACCAAGTATTAATGCTTTCAGCTCACTCAGAGTGATCGTAATTGGGCAAATGACCTTCACTGTCTTAAGACTTCGTTGAGGCCAATTGAAATTGTCAACAGATGTTGTCAACTTTTGAATATTTCTTCATTTACTTCAGCCAAAATTAAAAACAAAAAGTATCTAAATTTAAAGAAAACGTCAATTAAAAAAGTTGTCTAAAGTTTTCTGTTTCTTCCTCCTTTACTATGTCAAGACATACTATTACAAAACGTGTATACTTCTCTTGTTTAAACTTTCAGTTTATTAATTTTGTATTTTTCCTAAAACTTCAAACTATTCTAAGGACCAACAAAAAATGTATTCTTGAAACCACAGAGGGTTCAGACGTCGACAAAGTAGCAATGTTCCATATGGCAACAAAATAGCGAAAGGGTTAACAAATAACTGCCACTCCCTGCCATTAATGTCGATTGATGTCAATCTATATGATTCTTTAAAATTTTCCTAAATTTGCTACCATTTCTGGCAACGTTATACAGATTTAGAGCTAACCAACACATTTGAAAAAATTCACTTCCGTTGCGGCTGTCATCTCATTTAACTGCCTGAACGCGCCATGTAAAAATAAAATGTAAATAACAAAAAAGTAAAAACAAGTAAAATCAAACAATGCCAAGCCAATTCGCTTATGCAGCTATGCGGCATATTTCATTCTGTCGGCGCAAGTACGCATTTATATGTAAACAAGTGTATAAATGTGTACGTGTGTGTGTATGTGGGTGCACGTGTGCATTTTTGCATTTTTCGTCATTTCTTTGGCATTTTCGTTGCACGCTTTTATTGCTGTGCTGCTTTAGTATTTTTGCGGTATTTGAATGGAATTTTTCAATTTGCATGCAAGCTTTTTGCCATTGCATCGCTCCACATGCTGCGATTGCTGACTGCTGACGGCTGATGGCTGCTGCAGCGCCGCAGTTTATTATTTGATCATTACTTTGATTTTTGGCTGAATGTATGGATGTTGTTGTTGTTGTTGTGGTTTTGGATGCCAAGGTAACAGAAACAAGTGCAAATATTGTAGAAATTCCATCAGAAAAGTTCCTCATGTGCTGTCGCTTTCAATGTTATTGCGCGCGTGGAAATTCTGTGGAAATTTACATGCTTTTGTGTATATTTGTGTTTGTCTGTGCAATAAGTATTCGTTTATAAATTTACTACAAAGACCGGGAAAACCTCCACTTCTTTGAATAATTCTACGAAAAACTTTATTATGCGTCAGGGTCTTTATTTAGAATTTTGAATACATTTTTGAAATTTCCCCTGTTTTATTTTTTGGGATCTGTTTTTCGTTTTTTTTTTACCATCACGTAAATGAAAGTGTACATGAACTATTTTAGTTTGTATAGAAAAATTAAGCAATACAAAAAATTAAAAAATTAAATATAAACAAGTTTTAAAAACAACTTTCGAGTCAAAGTTTCTTACAAAAAAGTTACATTTTTGTGCGAAAAACAAATTTTTTGTTCAAAATAAAATGTCTCATTATAATTTTTCCAAGAATTTTCGTTTTCTCTTTAGTTCTTTTCAAGTTTTAATGATTCAAAATATGTTTAGCTATAAAAAATGTGCACTTCACGTGAGTAGTAGAAATAACCAATAATAAAATTCACTGCACGAAAAACTTGCAAAATATCAAAAGCTTCCTAAGCACAGCAAAACGTTAAAAAGAAAAAAAATGAAAAAAAACAACAACAAAAATGTTGGCAATATTTTAGGCAACGAAAAAATTGCGCAGAAATTGACGCCTGATTGAATTTTCGGAAACTGCAAAGGAAATTAAATAAAAGTTGCTGCGTTCCGCGGCCCTACCCGTCCCCCTTCCCGCTCACAACAACGCAAGCTTCTTACACTTTCATGTTGCTTCGTATACTTTGTCGTTCTTGTTATTGTTGCTGTTGTTGCGCCTGGCTGCTTACATTGGCAGGCAATGAGTGTTAGCCAAAAAATTGGCAACTTAAAGTTGCGCGAAAGTAAGGTCCGAAAAAGTGGCGAAAAACGCAGCCAGCAAACTTGCCAAATGCGACTACAAAGCGCAGCGGCATTTTGTTGGCGATTTTCATTTTAGATTTTTTTCTTTTTCGTTTGTGTTTCTTTCTGTGGACGCATTCAATTTGGGCTTTTTGGGCTGCAGTGTTTTTTTACGCCGCAAAGAATGGAAATTCGCGTTGATAAATTGGACATTTTAAACTGAAAATTGCGTTAAAAGCAACGTAAATATGGAGCGCAGAGAAAATATTGCAGCTGCATGCAGGCAGCAGTCGGCGGACGCCTTTACTTTCTTAATTAAAATGCTTTTTGTCGGCGCGGCAGCATGTGTCAATTTGGTGGGCAAACTTTTAATTTATTTCGCTTTCCACGTCCGCTTCCGTTGGCGCTGGTGCACTGAGCGCACTTTTCCTTGACGCATAAATAACACAGCGCGAGCAGCCGCCGTGCAGCGCTAAAATGCGCCGTTACATCCGCCCCGCGTTTCAGCGGCGCGCTTCTGCGAAAAGTGCAAAATAAAATCACCCAGAAATCACCTGTCGGTCAGCAGCCGCAGAGTGGCTGCTGTCGTCGCCAGTGCCGCTCTCGGTGTTTCAACATTTCAGCAGATTGTCTGGATTTTTTGCGCCGCTGCCTTTTGCACAATTCCGCGTTGTAATTTTCGTTGGCGCTTCCTTTGGCCAAACTTGTCATTCGCCATTGTTTTCAGCGGCAGACAAGTTTTTCATATTTTTATTTTCACCATTTTTGCGGCCGCACTGTGTTGGACGCGTCGCATGAAATTCAATTTTCCACGGCAGTCGCACAAGCACAAAGCACGAGCGCCCATCGTTCGGCGCTTGAGGGTGCTCGCTGCAGTTGCACTTCGCGCGTTGCACGCAGCACCGCGCCATATGCTTTTGGCTGGCTTTTTCTCTTTATGATTTTTTCGCTTTTCCATAAAACAAAAATGGCAAACTTTGAAATTGCTCGAGGCGGCCACCGGCTGTGGCGAAAGACGGGCTCAGCCTGAAATGTGGCAAATAAATTGAATTTGATAGAACAGCGGGAACTTGCCGACACACATACGTGCTTGTTGTTGTTGTTGCCGGGCTTAAGTAGGTTAAGTAGATTTGTCGCCTGATGCAATTTTAATGTCAAGCATTTCTTTGCTGCAACAGCAACAACAAACAATGGGAATTGCATACAGTTTTTGTTGTTGTCCACTTTGAAACGTGTGTAGAAAAATGAATGAATGCAACAGGAAAGATGCGTAAAAATGCATTTGGAAAAATACAAAAAAATTGTAGTTGCAACAAAAATATAAAATGAAGTGTCCTGCCTGGAAGATGTGTACGAGTAAAACTAATTTGGCAGCGTATATTCACTGATCTGTTATATGGCAATAGACAATCTTGAAAGGGTTTTTCGTTCAAATGTTTATATTTCTTTCGGTGGCTGCTCTCTCAACAGGTAAAAATTCTTGGATCAAAGAATTTTACTCCAAGAATTTTATTGTACAAGACAGCACAACCTGTTTTTATTTTTTGTTTGATCAAATCGATTGCAAACACTTGACTGGTGGTGAAGAATCAAATACAAAATAATTAAAAAAAACCAAAAACAAGAATTCCTCAGAAACGTTAAAATGTGCTTTTGTTCATTATCTCACACACACTCACACACACAAACAAAAATGCAGCCAAAATGAAATGACAACTTAACGAGCACAAAAAAACTGCAGCTGCCAAAAAGAATGGCAAATTTAATTGTTTTGCCACAGTAAATCCACGTCAAGTTTTCTCCATAAACTGCACAAAGCGTGCAAACAGACATACACACAAACAAATGTACAACAACTCGCAGGCTAACCGACACGCGGCGGGTAAAGTGGCACCTTTCATTGCCGCAGCAATGAAAGTGCACAAAAACTGGATAAAAAAAAAGCGATACGCTTAATGGGGAAAATGAAGCAACAACAATGCAAATAGTAACAAAGAAGACGATAACGAAAAACAGACAGCAGAAAACCTGTTGGCTGTTGACTGTCAACTTTCACGATGCCGCGATGTCAATTGCTGTTGTTGTTGTTTGTTGGTGTTATTGTCATGGCAGAGGGTGCGGTGCAATTTCATTTTATTACATTTCATTTCTTTCATTCACCTATTTGAACGACTTAAGCGCGCAACACGCAATTTCTTCTCTGGCATGGTAGTTCCTGCTGTTTTTGTTGTTTTTGTAGTCGCACATATTGTTGTTTAATTTGTGCTTTTCTCACTTGTTGCACCTTTTTTGTTGGCATTTATACTTTTCGTTTTTTTTTTTTGTTGCTTTTTCAATTTGTTGACCTTAAGCACGCGTCGTACGGCCGAATCATTGTGTGTGCGAATATTTTCGTCGATGTGCGTGTGTGTACACTTGCGCTTACAGCCGTTGTCGCTGTTCTTGTCTGAGCGCCGCACACACAAAGCCAGAGTAGCCTCGCTTGTCGCTCTGCGTGCACGCGCAAATGGCAACATGTCATCGTTGCCACTTTTTTCGCTCCTCAATGAGATCTCACAAAAAGGAGCAAAGACGCAGTTGAACGAACGCACCGCCGAAGCAATGCAGCGCGCACCTTTTGTGCGGGCCGTCAGCCGCCCGACACGAGTGGCAGACAGAATCGTATTTGTGTCAGCGCCGGGTGCGCAAATGGCTGCAGCGTCGAAATGCACCAACAAATTAAATTAAAAATTTATTCGCTGCCTCTCAGCTGTAAATGCTTCCAAATGCTGCCCAAAGTGTGCGTTTATGTGTTTTTTTTTAATCTTTTTTTTTTTAGAGACAAGTGTGCGAATTTGTGCACAGCCGACAAAGCGTATGAACAAAGGAGAATATGCTGAAAAACTTTTGTTTGGCCTTTGCGGAAAAAGATTTCAATAGTTGCAGTCATCCGTGAGAAATGAGCCGACTGTAAAATTACGTTCTTAAATACATAAATACAAAAATTCCAAATAAAATTAAAGAATAAAAATGTTTTGAAAACATTGATCTGGATCTGAGAATAAAGCCCTCATGGGTTGAAGTGGGAGCAAATCGTAGTATACAGTACAGGAAATAAGTGGGGGAGGGCAGGGACGGACGCAGGAAAAAATTTTGGGGGAGGGTCCGATCGAAAAATTTGGATAATTGAACAGTTCGGCTCTAACAAAACGTAACGTTTTATTTGTGTTTGACAAACTTAATATTTATAACTTATGATTGTTCATTGAATCGCGTGTTGATTGGCGGTTTGCGAGCTTTATTTTCCAAAAAATAAACACAAGACAAAAATCAATTTTTGGGTAAAAGTAGCTAAAAATTGTGATCATAATTAAAAAAAAAATTTATTTTCACTCAATTGGAATTTCATTTAACGTTATAATATCAGGTCAGTCCATAAGTTCGTGCGTTTTTTTTCCAATAGTTTCAGAATAGGCGCTTTATGCATACAAAAACTTATTCGTGGTAGATAACGGAATTTTTTAATTTTCTCTGGTATATTGTGCATTCAACAAGTGATTTTAATCGCGGATAGACGCACGCTTTGTTAAAAAATAAAATGAAATCTTCGAACGAGTATAAGAGGCATATTTTGTATTTTTTTTATAAAAGTGGAAAAAATGCAACAACTGCTGCTGCAGAAATAAACGCAGCTTATTGGGAGAATGCCGTGAGTTTAAGGATTGTGCAAAATGGTTTTCCAAATTCCGAAGTGGTGACTGTGACGCTGGGGATGCCTCAAGCTCTGGTCGTCCTTAGGTCCTTAACTCCGACGCCTTGCTGGAACTCGTGAAAGCAGAGCCAAGTTTGACAGTCGATATGATGGCTGAAAGGTTCAATTCATCACATGGAACAGTTTATAGGCACCTGGTTCACTTGGGCAAGGTTCCATAGCTTGGAAAATGGGTTCCGCATAAACTTCCTGTCGCAAATAGTGTGAATACAGCAGAGAGTGAATGTGTGTTCTGAGCTGCTGCAGCGGCTTAGAAATGAGAGCTTTTTGAACCGTATTGTTACTGGCATGGCACAATAAACAAGGTAGTGGCAGGAAGGAGCGAAAAAATTCACGTGTATTTTGTTAGTGTTTTTGTTCGGTTCATTGTCAAATCGGACGGACGGTTCTCTTGCCAACAGTATTGCCAGCATCAAATAGACCACTTGGTCTATTCGAGAACGTAAAAATACACCAATTAACAGCAAAAGTACACAGCTTCTTTGTTTTAATCTGTTGTTTTACAATTAGGGGCAAAAGTGCTAAGTGCTAGTTCGCCGATTTTGCGTTAATTCATAAAAGTTAACGAAAATTGGAAAAATAATATCCTTTCGTCATTGCAAACATGCTTAAAATTTCACAGAAAAAGAGTTGAGTGGCCATGCTGTTCGCCGAATGTAAACAAAGCAGACAAAAATTTCTGACAACCTACCGAACTCTGACGAGAAAAAATAAAATTCGCTCCTTCCTGCCACTACCTTGTTTATTGTGCCATGGTTACTGGGGATGAAAAATGGGTCCTTTACAACAATTTTGCTCGCAAACGCCAGTGGTAGGATAAGGTGAACCACCAGACCCAACCCCCAGAGATGGCCTGCATCCCAAGAAGATTCTCCTGCTTATTTGGTGGGATATGACCGGTGTCGTTTATTTTGATCTGCTGAAACCAAACCAGACGATCACAGCTGATTATTATTGCCATCAACTATCCAAACTGAATGAAGCACTTGCAAAAAATCGGCCACCTTTAGCCAATAGACGCAAACTTGTGTTTCAGTACGACAACGCAAAACCGCATACCGCAGAACAGACCTTAAGCAAGCTGAATGAGCTCAGATGGGAGCTAATTCCGCATCCACCATACTCTCCGGATATTACACCTTGCGATAATCATCTTTTCCGCGGACTTCAGTCCCATATGGGTAATAAGAACTACACCTCAAAAGGAGCTATAAAAAGGGATATCGACGCGTATTCCGGCTCCAAGGACAAACAATTTTTTGAGAAGAGAATTAAAATTTTGCATAAACATTGGGAAGACATTGTAAATAATGCAGGAAAATATATTATTGATAAATAAATACCGAAAACTCCTTTTTTATTTATTTTAAAACCACCTCAGAAAAACGCACGAACTTATGGACTGACCTGATATTTTACAATACCAGGTATGCGCCTATGAAACCGGTAACGACATCTAGCGGTAAATAGCCGAATATTTATAAACTTCGGAACCGTACCAAATGTCATGTTTACTTCTTCTGTCATATGTCAACAATATTCAGTTTCATCCAACAACGCATTGTTTGACGCTCCGGAAAATGTCGGATTACGTGCCTACAAATTACGATTTGCGGACACAGTTAATTTTGTGTTACCATTTGAAGAAAAAAACCTTCTAAAACCTGGTGAAACGGTTAACGGTGAACGTTACCAACAACAATTGGCCGATTTGAACCGTGCTATACGCCAAAAACGCCCAGAATATGAAGCCAGGCAACACAAAGTGATTTTCCTCGATGACAACGCACCACTACACCGCACTAGAGCCACCAAAGAATTGGTTGCATCGTACAACTGGGAAGCTCTTGCTCATGCGGCTTACTCACCAGACTTGGCGCCTTCGGATTATCACATGTTCTCATCGATGGGCCACGCATTAACGGAACAGCGCTTCAGTTCTCACGCAGAAGCCAAAAAATGGATCGATGATTGGTTTCAGGCAAAAGACGAAACATTTTTTTGGCGAGGCATCCATATCCAGAATTATCCAGAATTTGATCACTGGTAACATTCACATCTCTGTGACATTCACATCTCTGTGAATGTTAAGAAGCGCCAGTCCATTCAGTCGTTCCTCTCCAGTCCGGTTGCGCAAGTAAGTTTTTAACCTTCGCAAAGTGGAGAAGGACCGTTCACTAGAGGCAACTATGACCGGTAGTGTCCCACAAATTTGAAGAAGCCTGTATATCTGGCTGTAAAATCTTCTATTGCAAACGTTTTGGGACTTTTTCTGTCAAACTGTCAAAAAATAAACAAACGAAAAATGCATCTTTCTCGCACTACAGTAGGTTGCGAGTCGTCTAACGATAGTACTATTAATACATGTGGCATGATAATAACACTCAATTACTACTGTGATCTTGACCAGAAAAGTTGTGAAAATAAACTGAAAATTACGAAATAAAGTGGAATGAATCATATTTGTAATGTACCAACTTGTGATGTGGATTTAGTTTATGCGGTTGAAAGACCGTGTGCTGTAAGGGGTTTTGAAAAAGTCTGAGATTTCGGGGGGGTCCGGACCCCCCGGACCACCCCCCTGCGTCCGTCCCTGGGGGAGGGGCAGGAACAGCTTTTCAATGTTTATTAATCAAAGGAAGTTTTTATTTTATAGGAAAAATTGGACAAAAAGAAAAATTTTTCAGGGATTACCACTCTATGTGAGAATGGAAAATGAAAAACAAAGGCAAGATGTAGACTCTCATATAAACGCACTTGAATCTTTAAGTGGGGGTTTCTTCAAGATTGTTGGAACTATAACAGATAAGTTAATCCACCTGATTACAGGCTACAAAGCTTTGATACATCAAAGATAAAAGTACCTTGAAAAGCAAGGTTTGACTTGAATCCTCTGATAGTCATAAAATTAAAGTCGATATCGGTCTGACAGTGATTCTTTACATGAGATTGTCCTCGGCCTTGTCATAGGGATATCGCAATAAATCTACCAGACCACAGTGTATAATACATTGTTTTATAAGAAATCGAGTCTAATGTGGTTCTTTGGTATAGACTCTCCTGAATTTACAAAAAATACTATACAGGGTGATTTGAACATCGTTTAAAACGATGACAATATATTTAAAGAGTCGATTAAATTTTTTTATACATTCAGTAAACTGCGACACATTGCAACTAATCATCAACCAAAGGATTTCACTTTCACTCAAAATTAACCCTCTCCCCACAAATCGAGCCAAACCCTGGCGCAAATTGCACTGAATTAAACAAAGCAACCACAACAACAAAGTCGCCCGTTGCCAATGCCAAAGCAATGCAATGCGACAATTACACGCAAAATCGCGTGCGAATTGCCGCAGCGTCAGTCACTGCAATGCGCCGCCACAGCAACATTGCAATGCGACGGCTGCAGCAGTGCCAAAGAAAGTGGAGCAGCTAAACTTTCGGTCCCAAGGCGATTCCTTGCGTGGCCGCTCCGCTTCGCTCCGTTCGTTTGTCGCTGTTCGTGCGATTCTCACTTTCGAAAGTGTGTGTCACCGCAGCAACAACCACAAAAACAACAGTGAAAGCAACAACAGCTGCGAATAGTCGAAGCAACTCGACAGCGTTGCAGCAGCTGTCGAAATTTATCGCACTTGCTGCATTTTTGCTGCGTTCACGCCCCAACGAGCGCGCACAGACGAAACTTTCAAGTACGACGATTTGCCGTTTTGCTGCCTTGCGGCTGTGTTTGCGCACGTGTTTCGGTTTGTCGGTGTGTGTTTTCGGCGTCTTGCCGCTGCGGCCCGGCTCGACTTGCTGCAACGAAACTATTCGCACCCGTTGCTGCCGTTCCGTCCGCTCAACCGACACGGGACACTCCATTTGGCAGCGGTGCTTAGACGCTTTCGGCTTTGTGTACTCTTGAGTTGTGTTTGTTTATATTGAATTTGTTGTTTGCTTCAGCCTTCGCCTTTCGCTTTGACTTCATCAAGTTTGCTGGCTGCTGGTTTGTGTGTAGGTTTGTTTGCTGGTTTGTTGCTTTTAGGCTATATTCGCAAAAGTCCACATGAATTTCATTCATTTCATTTTCTTTCATTTTCTGCACCTTGCAGTCGGCATGTTCAGAATGTGTGTACTTACTCAAAAATATTATAAAATGTTGGTAACAATTAAAAATTCTTCTCAAATAACCATTTACCATTTGTTCAAAACATCTGTCGGCCTTTACTGACACATTATGTGTCAAGCAATAATATATTCAATTACATTCATAGTAAAAATGGCAATCTCACCGATGTCGAAACTTGGCCATTTCTTACATTTGATGATCAGAATCACTACTTTTCTATATCGCAAATGCATTCTTCTGCGCTCTACAAACTCCAATGTCGCATGTAGAGAATGTAGCGCATTTCATATTCGTGCTAGACGGCATAGTAATATTTACTGCTCATTTTACTTTTAGCGTGTTTACTGTTTTTGTTGTTCTTGTTATTGCTGTTGTTGGCTTATTGCATGCCGCATGCAATTTGCTACAATGTGATTTCGCATTTGGCCCCAAAATGCGGCCATACGAATAAGTAATACTTGTTGTTATTATATTTGTTGTTGTTGTTGTTGTTGTTATTGTTGCACGACCAACACAGTATATGATGCGACTATACCTGAACTTGCGTTACAAACTCATTGCTGACTGGCTCTCGGTCTGTCTCTTTGTCCGTCCATCTATCTGCCTGTCTATTTCCATTTGCGGCGTTTTTTCCTGCATTTATTTATTCATCACGATTTACATTTTCATTGTTTTTATTTTCTTCTTCTCTACGATTTTCTGAAGGTCAATACATGCTTGAACTTTCGAGATAAATCAGAATAACCGGATTTCGACATTCACTATTGCCGCACAACAACTAATGTGTGTTGTTGTTATTTGTTACTGTTTTTTTGCCAAGTCATTATGTAGAGCCGCCAACACCAACACCAACTACACTAACTGGGTCAATTTGACGTTTCGTGAATTTTCGATTGTCTTCTGTTGCTGTCTCGCACCTCTGGCTTCTAGCTGCGCGTTTTCGCTTTTGTTAAGGCTCTGAGGTGTGGTCTGTACTTCAAGTTACAGTCAATGCTGCAGTTACACGTTCCAGACAGCGTTGGCTGTGTACTGTGTAAACTTGTACCAAATGAAGTTGGTATTGCGTTGCACAAAATGAAAATGACATCACTGAAAAGAGCTTGGAACGCTGTCAAAGAATTTCACATCCACGCATCCGCAACACAGCTGCAACATGAAACCCCAACAAGCATTACTTGCCGTCACTCGGCTTTCATACTCATTAAAAATCTATAAGCCCGGTGTGTGCTGCGCGTCCCAACAGCTGAAAGCAACAATTTCCCAAACGAAAGGTCCTTAACCTTTTGCATTGCACGTAAACTGTGCAACTTCTTTGCAACGAGAATCCTCCGGCCCCGTTCAGCTGCTTTCAGACGCCAACTCTGCGCTCACAGCATTTCATTATTTGCTCCGCGGCCAAACAACACAACAACACATAGCACACAAAGCCAACAGCAACAACGCTGAACATTGAAAAAGAAAAGTAAAAAAATTGAGCTTTAAAAAAGGAAGCAAGCCACTTGCTTACTTGCTGCCTTCACTCTTCCACACTCTGCACTACCCCTCTGCGCTGTGGAGTTAGTCGCAATTCCCCCGACGGCTACAGGAAGCGATAGTGTTACACTAAAATGCAGCGCGAGCGCAACACTCTGCGACGCTGCACAGCAACACTAACAAACAGCCAGCAACCGAGCACTGCATGGCGTATGCGCGACATTATTTGCTTGGCGCCACTCCGCTGCCGGCCACAGCGCGTTGAAGCGTCCCTAACGTGCGAGATCAGAAACTGCATTTGTGGGCGTTAATATGAAATGATTAGCGGTTTGCAAGCTATGCAGGTACCGTATCTATACGGTATATCCTTAATATTGCTTTGCTCTCTACTTCCAGTAATTTTGATACTGATGCCTTCAACTAACCGTCAGTCAGTTTATGAACATAAAATTCCCTAAAAATCTTAAAACCCCTTCTTTGCCACAGATAAGCCAACAGAAATTTAAAAGTCTGGCATCTTCAGGGCACATAAATGTGGCAACACTTCCCTTGAGGATTCGCCGAAGTCTGTCAGAGCAACGCAGCCAAACCAAAATGGAAAACGTGTACAAAATAAACAGCAGCCACACTTGTACACGTTCAACGATGGTGAAAATTGTGTTTGTGCTTTGACAACAACAACAACAACAACAATAACATTAACATAACTTGCCAGTGCTGTTGCCACTGCACCTACCAAAGACCAAGGAGCCAACAGCGACGATGTCATGTGACCATGTGTCGTGCCGCTGACGGCGTGTGTGTGGGCGTGTCTGCTGTAACTACTTAATGGCAGACAAGCTGTTTAATTAGTAGCAGTGTTGCATGTCTTAATGGCGTACGATGGTGAAACACGATTGCCGCGCAGCCACGAAAGGAATGCAGCTCCTCGGGCAGACAAAGTGCAAGAATGCTGCCGAGATGGCATTAAAATCTTGCCACTTGCAACTAGAAAGCTGCATGGAAGCAAGGGAGGCTTGAGTTGAGTGCGGCGCGTTGTAGGGTGCCGGCGCGTGAAGTGCAATCGAGTGAAGAGCCGAATCAGGAGTGGAAAGGAGTTGAGTGGCGTGCAAGTGCAAATGGAGTGAGTCAGCGGGATGATACAATTTAAAGTTTGTTTGACTGTGTGGTGGCTGCTGTCTCAGTGCGTCCGTTCGAGCTGTGCTTGCTGCGGCTTTCAAAGATTTCATCGTAGTTGCGAGTTTTTCTGCTGCTTACTGTACACAAAATAATTTTATTTCTGCTGCTACTGCAGCATTGTGCATTAATATTAACAAATGTTAAATACTGAATGCTGCAATTCCCCCTTTCCTGCCATTCTTTCGTTTCGCGCTTTCTTCCGTTCTTTGCTTATGCCTTTTTCTTTCTTGTCCTTTGTGCTGTTAGATGTTTGTTTAGAAGAAAATTACAAAGTTTGCTTGTTTGCTGTGCGGAAAAAGTTTTCGCCAATGCAACAATTTGTTGCAAGCAAAAATAATAACAACAATAAAAACAAAATGCAATTCTGCTTATCACTTCGTAGTGAAGTTGTAATTGGCAAACTAATTTTCGAAAAATTTTAAAATAATTTTGCATTATTCGAAACTTAATTGTGCTGATTCACACAAACGCTTTGAGCAGCGAATTACGCAATCAGCAGTTTCACTAATGATTGGATGTGGTTTTTCTTTTTTGAACATGAGCGCTTTCGCTTAACGAAACTCCACTTTTCCTCTAAGTACTTGCTCCCATAATATTTGTCGCATCTACTGCCAACCGCACTGGGCACGTTCAACATAACTTCAGACCCAACTTGATTTGCGCAAACAATTTAAGCGGATTAAAGATTCGCCTCTTATCTCCCCAGCCCTGCACTCAGACCCACGCTTTCGCTCAGAACTGCCTGGACAGCAGCGCCGGTAGCCGACGAATTCAATTACCCGCCTGAAATCAATAAAACACGATGAGCTTGCAGCCAGTCAGTGGGGACGATGGCGCCCGCAGCCGTGAAATTTGAAGTTGCGCTGCTTTTTTACTGTAGTTGTCAATGTGGTTTTGGGTGGGGTGACAAGGGAGTACAACAAATCGTTTTGCTGACTACACACAACAAATTACATAAATTTTGCATTATGCCACATTTTATTTGTACTTTCATGTGTTTTGCTGTACTTTACAAGTATTGGACACGTTTGTTGTGGTTTTCGACCTGAGCCTAATCGATTGGTTTTCTGGCAGCGCCCACCCTCGACGATACGAGAAGTCGAGGTTGATGCGAGTTTTTGATATAATTTTTATAAATTTTCATTTTAATTGTGGCACGTGTCTCTGATTTTTTTTATTTTTTACCTTTGAATTATAAACGGAAACAACGTTTTTTAGAGCTTTTTACTTTTTCTTTCTCACACTTGTTATTCATTTTAAGTTCATTAAATTGGCATTGGCATTGTTGTTGTTGCAGGAGTTTTAAATTGTTATTTATATATAATTGCCAACACGTGGGAATAAAGGCGTTCGTTGGCACTGCCAGCCATCAGTGTTAAAAATTTGTTTTAGCTTTTTTGTGCATTCAAGGCATCGTTTGCTCTTCTCACTTTTCGTCTGTTGTATTTATATATTTTTGCATTTTTAACTTGCTCGTATATTTTCATTTATTTTTCAGCCTTTGACTCAACATCTCATTAATGCGTACATTGGTGTTGTTGTTGCTGCTACTGTTGCGGTCGTTACTCGCACGCAATTGCATTGTTTAGCGCAATTTCGCAGCCGCCGCTGCAAAAACCCAGCTGCAAAGTGCGCTTCAAGTGCGCCTATTAACTTGAAATTTTCTCATTATTATTACTTTCTCGCTGATCGTTCTGCTGTTCGGGTTTTTCTCAGTTTGCCTGCTTTGCATTTTTCTTCTTCGCCGGTGCTTCCCACGCACTTAATTGCCCATTGTAGTGGTTCAATTGAAATGCAGCAAGTGGTTCAGTTTTCTCGAGGGTTTTCCCATTTCCAGGGCCCAGCAGCAATTGTGAGAATTTTTTGTATGAATTTTTCACATGAACCAAGGTGCTTTCGAGTAGCTCAGGTACGAATCTGCTTCGATGTGATGGAATATGCAGGGCAAACAATTGCAATAAAATGCCATAAAATACAAGTTAAACAGCTGCTGGCCTCATTTAAATAAGCTTCCAGACGGTTAGTTTATTTATACTTGGACGTTGTTTCTCCTTGACAAGCACTCAGGACAGTTCTTAACCCTTATTCTCATACCCGGGTACCCGGGTGCCCACTGCGATGTATTTTCGTGAAAAAAACTGACAAATAATGAAAATTAAATTATAATGAAATTTTTTTTACCTTCCGGATCCTCGTTATTTAGGTGAAAAGCGAACAAATCATATCAAAATTTTATAAACACTTTTTAATTAACAAAATATTGAAAACTTAAAAATTTCATGAAATGGGTACCCGGGTACCCCGGGTGCCAAACGACGTTAGTAAGTTTGGGTATGAGAATAAGGGTTAAATAAGAATTTGTGTTGTCTAGAGAACGGAGAAATTGTAGGAGACTGCATTTTGCATACTTTGAGTAATGCAGTCCATGGTTATTAAGCCAGAGTCCAATGAAGTGCCAACCATGAGAGCTGCACTCCATTCAAAATGCTGCAAACAAGACTTAATGGTTTTTTCTTTAGATTCCGATACTGAATAAGGAGATCCTAATGCTTTTTATGACTTTCGATGACAAACCCCAAAAACCACTGCAATGCGTTTTCTCGCTCAGCTAGAAATGTGTTTATTTATTAAGGCACATTCAGCTGAAGCCCCTCGTCAGACTAGTAAATATTGAACATAAACAGTTTGCTGCTCGGAAACAGTTTAAATATTTAGCGACGCCATGACACATTGGTTTGTGCTACAAGTGTACATACAGAGCGGACAGCAACTGCAGCCACAACAAGCCACGACCGATCAATGGCTCCCGGCAATTATTGTGTATTATAAATTATTTTAACACTTTGCCAGCAGCGGCAACAATGCGGCCAGCAATTAATTGCTGGCGTTTTTGCAGCCAATTGTCGGTGGCTAACAAATGTAAATGTAAATGCTTAATTGCTATGCGATGCCAATAGGCACTCGAACAGATCAGTTTAGAACAGAATAGAACAAAAGCAACAATAACTATGTCCGCGCACAACAATGCCATAACAACGGCAGCAACAACAAGCATTATGAGAATAGCAAATAAAATCACATTACACAACAAAGTTTTCACATTTTTTGCGCGCTTATCGCTGCCGCTGTAACCCACAGAAATTGTAGCTGTAATCGCGGCGACATTCTCAGTCGGCAGTCGCATAGTGCAGTTTGTTGATTTTTCAATCTGAGTGCGGCAGCAGCGCCAGCTCGAGCAGCAGAGTATGGAATAACGCGCAGCAGCGGCGGATCGGCTTCTGGCATTTGAAAGAGAGTGAAAATAAATTAAAGCGAGTCGATTAAACGTCACCGACATGTGAGGACTTTGGCCAGCGTAGTTATGGCTGGCAGTGCAGTGGCTGCGAGAGCGAGCGACGACCTAGCAACAGGTCACCAAGGGGTCAAGTGGAAATAGAAATTGTGGTGGGAAAAAATTGGCATACTTTTTTCATTACCATTTATGGGTAAATTAATGAAAATATGAGACGATTGAACTGGGAAATTGTTTGGCGTTGCGGTAGTCAGTAGAAGTTGTATGCATTGCTGGAGTGAAGCGGACTTTTTGAGACATGAAGTGTTGGAAAACTTGCTTTGAACAACTAGTTACATATATACGAGTATATACATATACAAAATAAGTGATCCTTGTCACACATATGTAATACAAATTGTAAACTAGGTTTTTTCATGAAAAATATTTATTTTTTCGTCAATAACTATTTTGTTGCTTTCAAGGTGATCCCCTCAGATAAAAGAATTAGCGCTTTTTCCAATCCTCGAAGCTCTTCCAAGATGGCTAACCGTAACTAAATCATTGCTTATCTCAGTTGAATGGGATTTTGCAGTTTTGGCAACACGAAAAAGTTACAGGGTGCTAAGTCCGGTTTTTGGCCCAAAAATCAAGAAGAAGCTGTGAGTAAATAATCGACAAAATCATTTATATTTTTTATATCTGTCCACAAAAAACTGAATAAGTAAAATGGATGATTATGTCAACATATCTTGGGGACATGTGTGCCAACATAACAATCGAAAAACGAATGTAAGTGGTGCAACAACTTTGAAAAATTGCCTCGTATTTCTGAGAAAAATCTTTACCTGATATCACTGAAGACCCAAAATGATAGGATTAATCTTACCTACTGAAATCTGAACTACTTTCACTGGAATTCTCCTACACTGAGCGCACTCTTCATGCAAAATAATTTCATTAAAATGCTTTAATCTCGTGTTCAATAAATATTTGCAATTCGTTTTTGTTAAGCCTTTTCTGTGTTGTGAATAATTGTTGCACGTTGTCAGAGGACAGCAGCCGCCAACCCAACGGGTGGCATGTCGAACCAGTGCACCGGAACCAGCCAATGAATTTTATTCAAAAACCAACTTAATTACACTGTGGTTCCATGCAGCATCACCACTACCAGTAAACGTTTACGAATACTGAAGTAGCATGCAAACTTTTAAATAAATATTTAATACCAATTAATGCACAGCACGCAACATTGGCTCATCTGCTTATTTATTGATTACTTTTGTGATTATTTTTTGGAAGAAATTAGCAGCTGCTAATGCTGTCAATTAATTGTTTTGAACTCTGCCTAATGACTGGTTTTTCCTTCCGCGATTTAAGGTGATTTAGTTCGATATGGTCGAAAATAAAAAGCTATCCACTAAAAAAATACCAAATACATACATCGATATTTGTTGTATTAGCTCATGTTGTGAGAAGCAAACTGTGTGTGTTGACATTTTCACGCAGTCAGCTAGTCGTAAGTACATGATTTGTGCGATTTGTTGATTTTTGCTAATTGCTTTGTTGGCAAAAAACTTTCCACAACAAACAGTTGTGTCATGATGGGCGTTGTTGTTGTTGGCTGTTGGTTGTGGCTTTACTTAAAATTAATTATTGAAAATTTCAACTGACCACTCTAAGTTTTTGTACTAATACAACAACAACAAAAACATCTTTTTACATGCGATTCGCCCGTAAATCCCAATGGTCAGTGGGCTGTTTTTTTGCTGCAAATTAAATGAATCGCACAAAAAGCCACTGACAATGTTGCCTACGGCTGCCCGAATGTGAGTGTTTGCAGAACTTTTTCAGCACTTCGTTGTGTGCTTTTGTGATTTATCACTTGATTCATTGCCATAAGGCGACGAGTGCGCACGACGTGACTACTCACTTCATCATTAGCGAATGCAGCTGAAATTTCATTGTTTGGCAAATATTTGTTCGTTGTGTTAATATTTGAAATTTTCATCTGTATTGTCGTTTCATGTATATTATTTTTATCCAACCGCGCTTTGTTTGCTTGTTTTGCATTCATCGAGTTTTGTTAATTGAAAATAAACGTAAGTTGCCAGTTGCCATTTGACGAGAACAACAATAAAATATTGAAAATGTGTGACAGTATAATTGCAGAAATAAGTATGTGGCAATTTTTAACAATTTTTTGTTATGTGTATTCACAAGGCTATTGGATCTCTGATTCTCCAATTGAGAACTGTTCGAACGAATAGCATTAAAGACTCCGTGACCTCAAGAGTCATCAATCACTTGGCAATCTATTAATTTAGCGCAATTCATCATGTCGAATTTCATGCAAACGATATTCTGGGAATTTTATCGAAACAGATAAAATATTAAAGAAAAATGTCAGTTATTCCATTAAAAGTTGTTAATAAAGCTTGTATTATGTTCGCAAAAAAAATGTGAAGCATCAAACTAATCCCTGTTTTGCATTATTCAATATAGTCAAACCCCTATAAAACAATTTCCTAAACATAACACAATTGAACTTCAAGGCAATTCACTTCAAGGCAATTCAGTTCATTAGCACTGAATTGTTTTTCCCACAGTTGTGGTCAGTTTTAGTTGCATTTCAGTCCCAATAAAACGCTTAACTATCTATCAGGCAACAGTTAACGCCCAACAATTCTCTATAGCACAATTCAGCTGAACTCTATAGCAGCTAATGTGTTAAATAGTCTCATGAAATTGCGAGCGGCAATCTTTTCGAGCAGTGCCTTTATAGCACTTGGCAAGCAACGGTACCAAATATTGCCAATTAATCAACAACATTAAAATCCATAAACTTTGCATCACTCATAAAATTGTAGACGCCCACAATGCGGCAGTGGTGCGGAAAATAATGACTTGGTAAGCTTTCGATGCAGTTGCGTCGAATCGAAATTCATAAGCGGCTGCCGGCAATTTCGAAAACTATTGCTCCTCTTTATCGCTTTTGTCGCTTTGCCTTTGATCACTGCCATCCATCCACACACAAGCACATGCATACGCTCCACTTAAAGCCACACCGACACTCATGGCTGACAGCAACCGGCATCGAAGTGGCCCTAAACGACTATTTAAACTTTAATCCTGAGCGTAATCCATGCCTTGGCTGATCCCACTGGTTTTGCGAAAACAATTTCTCGCACATTCTCTCTTACTTTCCGAAAAATTCTTTGGAAAAAATGCGCCAATAATCTGCAGCGCCGACTTCCGAGCGAGTCCGTTCACATGGCCGGTGCCTGCCATGGCGACCATAATAAATTCCTGCGTATATATGCGCCGTGTATTTGTGTGTATGTGTGTGAGTGTTTGATTCCTGCTGCCTGCTAATGTAATTTGTACAGCAGCAACGGCAATAACAATGCCAGCAAACAATATGCACAACAACAAGCACGTTGCCAATGTCAGTGGCAGCTGTAGAGCAGCCAGCATTGCCATCAGCGCCGACAAATGGCAGCCGGAACAACAGCTACAACACCCGCTACAACGGAAGAAATAAGAAAATCAACAATAACAACAACAACTTTAACAAATTGAACGAGACATGCAGCTGTCAGCGGAGTGGCGACGCGAGGCGGAGGCGCAAAACCAGCAAAATCGAATGTTGCTCCAAAAAGCGTTTTAATGGGAAATTCCACGTGCTACAACAGCAACCAACAACAACAACAACAACAACAACAGCATAAAAGAACAGCAACCCATCGAGTCGCCCATTGAACCAAACCGATCTGCGCCTTACCGCCCCCGTCCCCGAAGGCTCGAAAGCGCAGCCATGTTTGAAATTCATAAAGCAAAAATTTATTTAAAAATGCCGGAAAATGAAGAAAAATGCCAACAAGCGAAACGCGCTAAGGGAATTTACCATTCCTCCTATATAATCGGCAGACGTAGGGGATGCAGACAAATAACGCTTCTGAAGCTGTTCAACGCTGCAACGGCAATGTGGCGTGTTCGAGTGTCGTTGTGGCTGCATATCTGCGTGGGTGTGTTGATGTTTTTGCAAATATGTATTTATTTATTTATTACGCAGCTTGCTGATGACAGATGCCTCACGCAAGGCGCACATATTTCAAATTTTGAATCTTCTTAAAGTTGATTGATGTCACCTCCAACCATATAATCACTGAAATTTAATCACAAAATATTGTTTTCATCTATTGAAAATTAATTCAGCGCCGCAAAACGGTGCTGAATTGCAATAGTTTCGTTTCACATCAGCACTGTACACGATTCCGCTGAACTGTACGACCCATTCAAAGGTTAGATTATTTGTGACCAGAAATTCAGCATAGCTGAATAATACTGAAGCAAAATAACTACAACGTAACGCAACAGTTTAACGCAAATTCAGCACAATTCAGAAGAGCTGAATACCTCACAACTGCATGAAGCGGATTGATGTCAGCAACAACTTCAGGAACTATGACGAATGATCAAAGTCATAGCGCAAACAACGCCCATTGCCAGCTGCAGTAGTGGCAGCAAAATAAATGGAACCCAAATGTTGTTGTGTGTCCTGCAGCGCAATAACTGCGCATTCGACTGGAAATGGTGAAATTGGTCAAAGGCGTGCAGCATTTTGATTTAGTTTGCTTCAAATGAAAAATAAAAAATGAAAGATGTATGTTGGCTCTTTGCTGCTCAGCCACCGGCCGCCAAGCGCCGAAAGTGGAGCACTTTCACATGCGGCGCACAAAAGTGTGTCAAGAGTCTGCTGTCTGTCGGATTGAATGGGAAATTGAATTAAAGTCGAGTGTGTATGTGTGTGTGTGGATACGTTCGCATTGTTCGAGGCGCTCGCAATTGATTCACATGCTGACAAATCGAGTTAAGCGAGGGACACACACTGCAACAATAAATAAATTCAAATTTAAATAATCATAATCGGATTTTCATGGTAAGCACCGGTTTTGCTCGAACCGAAATGTTTTCATTTGGTCGTGCAAAATGTATCAACTTCATTAAACCAAACAACAAATAATCAATTAATTGAATATCTAAATAGGTCACAGTTGTCACATGATGCACGACGCACATTGCACTTCACTGTTTTCGCTCGAGTGTTTGTGTCTATTCGGCGCACAATTCATTATCTGACAACAAGGGTGGCGCTACCTTATTCATAGTTAAGGTAAATATCAATATCACTGACTATAGCCTTTGTGTTACATAATAAGGAATTGTGCAATTGTGCGATTGTACGATTGTGCAATGTGAGGTCAGGCGGCGCGAAAGTTGCAGCGCACACTTAACAGATTCACGCCGACTGATAGCGAGCTGTTATTTTCCTAAAATTAGAAACTGTAGAGATTGTTGTAAATTTTGCTTTTATTGTGACAAGAGTGAAATGTGACAACAATTGCTGCGGCTGTCGTCTCGTAGGCTCTAAGCGTGATAATAAACACACGTTAACTGTTGTTGTTTTCGTTTTCATACCCTGCACTGAGCAGTCAGGGTGTTGTTGGCACTTTGGCATTGCCCAGACGAAGATTGCATTGCCGACATGAAGAAATATTTATTTGTGATCAGAGATCAGACTGCACACGCTCGGTTTTTGGGCTCTACGACGGTTGACCAGATACTGAGAAGTTAGTTTAGAAGTACAGAAGCACTCGATTGGGCCGGAATTCGTTTTCCTTCGAATTTTGCAGCAATACTTTTCAGCGATTTATAATGCAGCATCGGGTTTATGTGTTAATTTTTTGCACACACATAGATGTAATCTACCACTAAGCAAAATCTCAGTGTATTTTGTTATTGTTAACTGTTGCCAAAATATAGTTAGGTCTCTCTCCATGATATTTCATTGCTGCAGCTCAATGCAAACGAGTCCTAATTCCAATTGTTATACTTTTGACGAAATACATTTTGTTGAAGTTAATTTTAAGTAAAGTTGTGACAATTTTGGTACATATTTCCAAATCAAAACATTAATTTCGAATTTTCAAAATTTGTCTTTCAACTTTTTAATTGTCATTTATAATTATTAAATTCAGTAAAAGTGACATAACTTGAAATAATTCGGTAGTTATTGAATTAAAATATAATCAAGAACGTCACTACTCAAAATTTTGTAGTTTCTAGTGTAAAATAAAAAAAAAATCTTTGTAACGTATGCTAAAGCATAATCTGTAGGGATTTTCTACTTAACTGTCTATATGTTAATTAAAAAAAATGTTTATTCAGACCATAAACAGTTTTCAGCGTTGTTTGAAAAACTAAAAATGTTGAGTTGTGTCACTTTTGTAGTGGGTGTGCGATATGGTCACACTAGGCGTTACTGTGTGAAAGGAAAAGATGTGGTCTATACACTTTTAGGCGTTCATAGAAACAATGAATAATTGTTTATTCTTTTAACCAAATTTCACTCGTACAACATTTCAAATGGTCACCGGCGACCTGCACCGACTGTAGCACTCTTCTTTGTTGTTGTAGTGGCTATTGTGGTTCATATATACCTACTTTTAATTGCCGCACTTGAGCTGCTGATAAGCAACATTTGCGATTTCATGTTTTTAATTTCGTTCTCATGTTTTTTGCGAGCTAATCTCGTGCACTCAGAGCAGCATGTCCAGCACATGACACATGACTTGGCCGAACGAAAGCAAACGCTGCATTAGTAATCTCTGAATTACCCAAATGTTTTCTATTTCAGTGGTGTGATGTAAGTCTTACGTGTGTCTCTACCATGATTCGCCTGTCAGAAAGTAGATGAATTGCCAATCATGTGTACGTACCTGCAAATAGAAGACAAAATTTATGTTGGTATTAATCAGTGTTTAATTTAAATTGGGCAATTTAATTTAGTTGTGTTTGGCTACAACCTGACGATAGGCACACACTAAATGGCCAGCAGTTTTATTAGCATCAGTTAGCAGATGTTGAACTTTAATTGATCAACTAATACTAATAATAGATGAAATGATTAAAACTGTGCAAATTTGTGTTCAAGTCGCGCATTGTTACTATTAGATTTATACATTTTGGTTGGCCAACACACACAATACCCATGGAATCCATAATCGGAATAAACAAATTATGAAATGAAATATAAATTTGCAAAATTTTGAAAATTCCACCACGCAATTAGTGCATTGGTAGCTTTGTTTTTATTTGGGAATCGATAGTTCGACAACCAACCAACGCCAGACCGACTGCAAACAGCGAAAAGAGGAAATTATCCGAAACCCATTTCGCGCATGATTTCGGTTTGGTTTTGGTGTGGAACGCATTAACGATTTTTGCAATTTTCCAAAAATGTTTGGAAATGGAAAATGTTCAGCCTTGTTGCGTCGTTGTTGTTTCGGCTGGTTTTGGTTATGACGCGGCTGTAGCGGACAAACAAAAACGCGCTGCTATTGTTTCATTTGCAAATTTCATTAGTTTCATTTGCACAGTGGGCACTTCCATGATTTTTCAGTGCTCACCGCATTTGGCATTGATTTGTATTTGCTATTACTCATTGTTGTTGTTGAAGGTAGTTCTTATTTTTGATTATGCAATGTTGTTGATGGAGCAACTTTAGTGATTTATTTGTAGCGAAAATAAGTCTGAACAACAAACGACTCGAGGTATGACATCGTAAATGTCAGCGCTGTGATTTATTTTAATGTGCCACTTTCATGCCGCATGCAAATTGCAGTTTGCAGCTCATTAATGCAACGTTTACAGCCGCTGCGAGCGCGCGTTGACGCGCAAATAGACAAAAGTCACTGCAAAACAATGCAGCCTAATCAAGTCACAAGTCAGCTGCTGTAGTGCGCAATGGGTGCAATGTGCGAAACGCTGCTTAATCGATAAGACCCAAGTAAACAAGAGCGACACTGACACACTCGCGCACATACAAACAAACACATTCATATACAAGCGCGCGCTAATTGCGAATGGATTAATGAAATTTGACTATTTAATATTTTTGTTTAAAAATTAGATTGCAACAAATCATAGTCTCGCAGTTAACGCAGGACTCAGTGAATAAAAATGGTTTTAATAAATTTCTGCATAAAACATTTGCTGGATTTTACGGAAGGGTTATGGCTCTGTCAGCTAATCGATGTGTCAGCTTCAGTACCATCAATTCTAATAATGCCTGGGGCTTGGGTATGTTAGATGGCCAGCTCAAAGAGCTCAACTAGACTTTGACAGACTGCAACACCTGCGGTCATAGTGCAGTAATTTAATCAGCCACATTAAAGTACCCAAGAGATACAACATTAATTAGAAATGAATAATGCAACAAACGATTTTATCTACGCAAACATTTTTCAAACAAACGCCGAGTTGCTGAGCTGACATTTTCTGGCGCTCAACGTTTCAAAAATTCTTTTGACAACACACAAATACAGAATAAACATTTATCAGTTGCATTGCATATGCAATGAGCACAACATTCTGCACTGCGAGTGAAGAATAAAACGGCTGAGGCAGCGGCAACGGCAGCTTACGGCAGTTACGCTGTCACGCTTTGTTCCGTTTATGCGCCAAACTGTTGACTGCTGCCTGGTGACTGGTGACAGCTGACAGGCGCTGTCATTTAAGGGCCCCATGCAGTTCTTTGTAGGCCGCCGCGCCTTGTACTTGTGTTGCGCGTTGGCCCGACTTGGTGCCTTCAGTCGTACGAGTAGGTTGAAAATTTCACAGACATAAAATTTAAATTAATTTGCCATAAAATTTAAATTAATTGCGCGCACAGTAAATGGCGACTGGCAATCGCAGCGAGTTTCAATATTTATTTACATTTGCAGTTACTGCGGCGGCAACGAGCCGACCGCTCGCCATTGCTGGGCCATAAATTAACGTTTTATTGTTAATTGCGATAGCACTTTTGGCGTATGCGATATGCATACGTGTGCGATAATATGTCGACCGTGCGGGGAGCAGCGCCTCAACGTTACCCTTCACGGTATCCTTCACGCGCTGCACATTTGCATTGACAGCCGCTGAATTATTATACATGAAATGTATTTTTATTTTTTTTATTTATACATTTGTCAACCCCTACAGTGGCACGTGGCAGCAGCATTCAATTATGCACATTGCATTTTCGCTCTAACATTTGTGTTAGAAATTGCAAGGAAGCTGGTCGCCACAGCTGAAAGAAAAGCTAATTAATTTGTGGAATTCTCCGTATTTCGTGGAAGTTGTGTAATTGCTGCTGATTGTGCAAGTTTGTTTGAATCGAGCATTGCAGAATAAATGGCATTGGCAACTTTTCTGCTCGCCCTCACACAGTGCAAAGTGCAGCTTCTGCACGAGAAGCCGTTGGCTTGGTGGCTCGTTTGGACGCACTCGAGGTGAGAACGCGGCAGCAAGGACTTGTGAGCTTTTTGTGGGCGAGTTCCTCGAAAGATTCTATTTTTTGGCACACCGATGACTTGCTAACTTTGTTTTTGTCTTTAGTTGATACCCAAGTACACTGTTGCAGGAATATTATTCATAAATTACCTCAAAACTCGATTCAAACATTCAACAGTACTAACTGAAGTATATTAAATCACCTCAATCTCATAATTTCACATTTCAAAAACTGTAGATTCAGATAACTCAAACTACTTTTCGCTGTCAGAATGACTGTCGCAGCTGGCATTATGACAGCTGGTCGTGCGACAGCACAACCAATTAACACAAATTCAAGTCTAATTTTTCAATGGCGTTCTCGCTATTCTACTCGTGTGTTTACTATTTAAAGTATCACTGAAACAGGAATATTCTTTGCAAAAAATAGTGTAAAAAAATTGCACATCTTTTGGTTGTGTGATATTATTGCGAACATAAATTCAAAATTAATTGCACATAAATAAAGACAACTCGACTAAACATTTGTAGAACAAAATAAGCCACAATAAAGCTGAAATGTTTGTCATATTTCTCGAAGCAATTTAACCAGTTTAAATTCTCACAAAGGTGCGTCGTTAGGAGGAATAAAAAATATTGACACAGGCGCCAAGCCAACAAGGAATGCCCCGAATTAATTAGTAAACATTATTCAACTTTAGAGCGATTCGCTTTTTATGCAAATTTCTGCAAAACGCAAAGGGATTCCTCCAAACGCTTTAGTCTGGCTCGGCTGGGTCCAGCGACTGGACCCACCTGACGAGGTGTCTGTATGTACATACATACATACATACATACATACATACATACATACATACATACATACATACATATAACAATTTTAGCGTTGTGTTTTTTCACTCGCGTTCAAGAGATGCGCATGATTTGTGGCTTCGCTTTGTATTCTATTCTGGTCAGACACATTTTCAGATACCAACTCTCCATGTTTACTTGAGTCTTGTCACGTACGAGATTTGACTGGTTTTCTTAAAGTGCCGCAAATTGTGGCTCTCGGCTATGACTTCAATTAAGATTTGGTAAATTCGGCGCTGTTGTTGTTTGCCTATGAATTGTTGACTTTGGTACGCGATCAATAGCGACGCGACAATAGATATCCAGCCAAACTTGACGCTAAATAATGCTAATTGTGCGATGGAAAAAAAATCACGTGCAAAGCACAAAATTTGCTGACGCGGCGAGTGCTGCGCTCCACTCAAGCACCCAAATGGACGGAGCTGGCTCTCGAAAGCGTATGCTGCGTATAACTACGTGTGTGTGTGTGGATGTAATTATGTAAATAAGATATTTTTCAGGCGACCAGTTTGTGCTGTGTTTGTCTTTGCTTGTGGAAGACTAAAAAATGTCTGAACAAACCGCTTAGCGATTTGGCATAAACACTAAAAACAAAACGCTTATGGTGAATTTCGAAAATTTTGCCAACATCAGTTTGGCATATTCCATTCATTGCCAAGTATCAGGGGCGGATTTAGAAAAATATTTCGGGGGGGTTTCAAAAAGTAATTCTTTAATATTTATAAAGTGCCTTTTAATTTGTATGTAGTTTTAAAATCAATCCTAATATTTCGGGGCGGGGGGTTCAACCCCAAAACTCCCCTGCAATCGCCACTGTCAAGCATACCTTATAACAGAATAGTACGTTTGTGCTGATTTTGCTTTGGATCCTTGCTCTGATCAAGTTACATCAGCCCACAAGTGTCTCTGCCCCATATTTTCTCCGTAAATCTCACATATATACATAACCATCTTATCACTTTAGACGTTCGAAGCCCATTTCAACCCCCTAACTTTACCCAAACAATCATTATGATTTACCTACTTATATCAATGTGGAGGCAACCCCCATGAGAGCGCGCGCGCAAAGTCCAAGTTGGAAAGTGGTTGAAAGCCGCACCCGTAAGAGGCAGCCCCGACCGGACGCAGTCGTGATTAAAAGCACTAGCGGAAACTCATACGCCGACATATTGAGACTAGTGAAGAATGAACCGCAATTGAGAGACATGGGCGAATTGGTCACTAAAGTCAAAAGAACCGCAAATGGCGAACTGCTTCTTCAGTTGGCAAAATCCACAGAACCTGGCACAAAAAAACTGCACGCCGCAGTCGAGAAGGCACTAGAGGGGAAAGCGGAAGTCCGTACGTTAACCCAGACAGTGTTCGTGGAGATCAAAGATATCGATGAAATCACCACTAAAGAGGAAATTTACGATTCAATTAAGACCCAATTCCCGGACGTTGATATCCAACAATCGGCGGTAAAAACATTAAGAACTGCATACGGAGGAACGCAAACGGCAACAATTGGGGTGCCGGCCGAGATGGCCGAGAAATTGATAGCTGCAGCGAAAGTTAGAATAGGGTGGGTGAGCTGCCGCATCCGACAACGAGTGCAGCCAACCCGGTGCTTCAAGTGTCTAGACTTCGGTCACTTGGCCAAAAACTGCAGAAACGCAGACGACTTTTTAGGAGCCTGCTTTAACTGCGGCGACAAAGGTCACCAAGCAAAAAACTGCGAGAAGGACGCGAGATGCGTAATCTGCATGCGGAAAAAACTAGACGACGTAAAGCACCAAACCGGAGGCAAAAAATGCCCTCTCTACGCCGAAGCGCTAAGCAAAAGCATACGGAGCCAAACGCAGCAAACAAGATTAAGGTTATCCAAATAAACCTTAATCACTGCGCGGCCGCGCAGGATCTGCTCAAGCAGAGAGTCTACGAGATCGGCGCTGACGTCGCTATCATAGCGGAGCCGTACAAAGTTCCAGACAGTAGCGCTTGGATAGCAGATAGCACTAAACGCGCTGCAATATGGGCGTGCGGTAAGCGACCGATCCAAGAACTAATGCAACCAGCCGATGCAGGATTCGTATGGGCCAAAATAGGCGGCGTGTTTTTCTGTAGCTGCTATGCCAGACCGAGCTGGACGCACGATGAATTCCAGACAACCACGGAGCGAATCGCCCGGCAAGCGCGAACGCGCCACCCCATAGTCATCGCGGGGGACTTCAATGCGTGGGAAACGGAATGGGGAAGCAAACGCACAAACGCGCGAGGCAGAGCCGTACTGGAAACCTTCTCTACACTGGACGTATTTATTGCCAACGATGGCGACACTAGCACCTTCAGAAAAGACGGCAGAGAATCCGTGATTGACATCACTTTCGCAAGCAACTCGCTCAGTAAGCAGCTGAAGTGGGCGGTCGATGATCAATTCACCTACAGCGACCATCAAGCCATACACTTCGAAATTGGAGGAAACAAAACATCAACGACACTGCAACCAAAACGGGGCGGTACAAAGTGGAAGGCCAAGTCGCTCGACAAAGAGCTTTTCCAATGTATGCTGTGCGAAAATAGCAACTTACCCCATACAGCTGAAGAAGCGGCTAGCCAGCTGGCCAACTACATATCAAGAGCCTGCGACGCCGCTATGCCCAGACTCAAAACTTCAAATCGCGGCGCCCCTGCCTACTGGTGGAACGACAGTATTAGGCAGCTCAGGGCAAAGTGCCTTCATGCCAGGCGTAAATGTCAGCGCGGACGGCAAAATCCGGGCTATGAACTACGCAGAAAAGAGTTTGCCAATACTCGGAAACAGCTCCGTAACGAGATACGCAAAAGTAAAAAAGAGGCCTTCAAAGAACTATGCGACGAAGCAAACGCTGACCCTTGGGGCGGCGCCTACAAGCTGGTCATGGCCAAACTGAAAAGCAGACAACAGGAAACCTGCCCGATTCTGCTGCAAAGCATAGTCTCAGCACTATTCCCGAGGCATCCAAGTAGAAGCCCAGAGCTCGCATGCTCCCAAACATTCGAGGTGCAAGTGACGCCAGACGAAATCATCGAGGCAAGCTCAAGAATCAAGAGCAACAAAGCACCGGGACCAGACGCCATACCAAACGTGGCCTTGAAACTAGCCATATCTACTCGGCCGGATCTATTCGCGGATGTTATGCAGCTCTGCTTGCAGCAAGGTATATTCCCGGCCAGATGGAAAAAACAGAACTTGGTCCTCCTACCAAAACCTGGAAAAGCTCCTGGCCAGCCGTCGGCTTACCGACCAATCTGCCTGCTGGACACAATGGGTAAGCTGCTTGAACGCCTTATCTTCGACAGACTTACTCCATTCACCGAAGGAGAGCATGGGCTATCGGACAGGCAGTTCGGTTTTCGAAAGGCACGGTCGACGATTGATGCAATCGCTACGGTAGTACACACGGCAAAAAACGCAATCCAGGGGAAGAGATGGAAGGGCGGCACGAAAAAGTACTGTGCAATAATAACGCTAGACGTAAAGAATGCGTTCAACTCAGCAGGATGGGTCCATATCCTGAGAGCGGTCCGAAAACTGGAAGCACCGGACTACCTGCTGGCTATCTTAAGCAGCTACCTTGCGGACAGAGTACTGCAATATGACAGCGATGAAGGCCCCAAACAATATGTAGTAACCTCAGGTGTTCCACAAGGGTCAGTCCTCGGACCAGTTCTGTGGAACATTATGTATAACGAAGTGCTAAACCTCCCCGTTCCAGAAGGCGTGGTAGTGGTGGGATTCGCGGACGACATCGCGATAACAGTGGTAGCGAAACAGCTAGCGGACGTGGAGCAGAAATCAAATGCCACAATAGCGGTCGTCCGAGCGTGGCTTCAGTCAGTGGGCCTACAACTAGCAGAAGAAAAAACTGAAGCGGTACTGGTGAGCAGCCGAAAGAAAAGCGAGGTAATGAGAATCGAGGTTGGCGCGAATATCATTACCTCCAGTCGATCCTTAAAGTACTTAGGCGTGGTCATCGATGACAGGCTCAGTTTCCGAAAACAGGCTGAATACGCCTGCTGTAAAGCGTCCAAAACCTATACCAGCCTATCACGGATGCTGCCCAACATCGGGGGCCCAAAAGCCAGTAGGCGTGTGCTACTTGCCAGTGTGATATCGTCCTCGCTACTATATGCAGCTCCAATCTGGGCCGAGTCCCTGCAAATCAAGGCGTATAAGCGACAGTATGAGCGCGTCTACCGGCTTGCAGCACTGCGCGTGATAAGCGCTTTTAGAACGGTGTCAGACGAAGCAGCTTGTGTCATCTCCGGGATGTTGCCAATCGACATCAGGGCGGACGAGACGCGGCGTATATATGTCCTTAAGGGAACGCTCTCGAAAGAAGAAGGAGCGCGCATCGAAAGAGCAACCTCCATGAGGCAGTGGCAGGCGCGATGGGACCGCTCGGGCAAAAGCCGGTGGACACATACGCTCATCCCATGCATAGACAAGTGGACAAGTAGAAGGCATGGCGAGGTAAACTTTCAATTAACGCAGTTCCTTACCGGCCACGGTGGCTACAGAAGCTACCTACAACGCTTCGGCCATGACGACAATGCCAATTGTCCATCCTGCGACAAGCCAGAAAACCCTGAGCACACTTTATTCGAATGCCCACGATTCGAGGCCGTTCGATCCAGACTAAACACGGCGACCCAGAAAATCTTGAACCCACGCAACATAATTGACGCGATGTTGGAATCAGCGGAAGCCTGGGACGAAATATGTGGAGGCATTACTTTAATGCAAGCGGAACTGCGAAGAGCAGAATGGGCCAGAAGCAGCCAACGCACAACAGAGCCTGGAGAGATAGGCTAAACTTAACCCCCCTCTGCGATGCGATACTTAACGGTAATTCCGCAAAGGGAATGAAGGGTTAACAGGGGGTGGTTTTAGTCGGTAAGAATCCGGCATGCTGGTGGGTTGCCCCAGTATCTTTCGAAGATTTCCACCTCCTGCGCGGGAAAAAAAAAAAAAAAAAAAAAACCTACTTATATCATCAAAGGGAGTGGCATAACTTTCCACTTTACTGAAAACAATTATGTTCTTGTCTTTTCGAGCCTTCTAAAAAATATATTTCATTGCGATGTATTCTTTAATTATTAATATAATTTATTATTTGTAAATTCCAAAAAATAATAAAAAATAAATAAATTAATGATGCATTAAGATGCATTTGGTTATAGTTTATAAATAGAATTAAACAAAAGCGTCTAACTTGAATTGAACTGGGAGTCAAAACATTACGGTAGGCAGTGGTTTGCCAGCTTTTTTAACAAATTAATATGTATCGAGCATTCATTTTCGGTGAATTTTAATATTAAGTAGCTATAATTTATTATAAACATTTGTTCATAATATTTTTTTCAGGTTCTGAAACATGTGAGCTCAGTGCTAATTTTATGCCGCACGCATCACGGTTTGTGGTGAAGAAGTTCTTCGTCAGTAGGTATCAACAGTGACTTTTTGCCTTTGCGACATTATCGTCTGTTGTGGTTGTGACTGTATTTATTTTTGTTTGGCTTTTGTAAACAAATAAACAAAGAAATTTAATAAGTTATAAATAAATGAGTACTGCTGGGTCGCAAGCTCCGGCGCATCGACGTTGATAATGAGTCGCTTGTGCGCACTAATTGCACTACGGACGCAGCAAATCAAATGAATCATTCGGCCGATTCACCCGACAGTTGTCTGTGTGATTCATCAGCTTACATTACAGCAATTATCACCAATTGCTCGGGCAATTTTCAGGAATTTCCGAAATTACGTCGGGCTGGGTCTTTATTTATTGAAAAATATATTACATATTTATCCATATCCACATATCCATCTCTGGAATTCTGCACATATATTTGGTCAGCGCTTGTGCGACACATTAGAAAAACTAATGCGCAAAAGTAGCCGGCTCGCAAAACAAGACTTTAATTAGCAAATCGGCAATTATCCGGTTGGATGGCAAACATCAACTTTTCGAACTAATGCATAAACATTTCCTCCAAGTAGTTTAAAGCATTGAAAATGTAAAGCGTTAAGGCGGATTTGTTGCCATAACCAGAAGTCTGGGCATAAATGGCGATAAAAGTTAGAATAAATCGTGACGTTGGAGGTGATCACAAGCCAGCGAGTAACAGGTTCGAATCGTGACTCAAACTTTGAAGCTGCTCCAACTACATAATCGATCAGATATCCATAAATTGATTTCACAGATGCAGGGGGGCTGAAAAATTTGCCCTCAGTTCAAGTTGTTGCACAACACCAAAATCAGTTGGGACACTGCCGCATGGAACTTCTCACATTTTTATGACCAATTTAGACTTTTCAATCACAACAGTTATGAGCACATTGCAATTTCAATTCAATTTGTAATGCGGAACAAACTTTTCTTACGACCCATGAAAGGATTACAATGCGCATTCTCGACGTAAATGATGAGAATAAAATGCAAAGATTTGACAAAAATGTAAGCAACTCGGCGTCTATCAAGTAGCGCTTTCTGTTAGTGCTACATGTAAGTGCGTAAATAATCATCGTAAATAGCTGAACAAATTTTTCTCAACTGCAGATCTCCGAGCAGTGCAACACTCGCAGTTGAAGGTCATTTTATCGCACCATAAAAGCAAAATAGCTAAAGCTCTTTATTACAAAAACATGCATATATATTTATATGTTTGCATTTGTGTGTGTGAATAGGTGTGTATAAAAAGAACAAATAAAACCACAATAATTCAGATAAGAAATTTAATTTCACACTTTTTACACAAATACCGCCCTGCACCCCTCCCTTTCCCTCTTCGACAAAAACCAACACAGCGCCAGCGCTCTGCCTGCAACAGCAGACCCACGCTGTACATAAATGTTTTTAGTTGCTTTTAGTTTTCCATTATTCGCCGCTAGTATAACCAATTTTAGACATTTTATTACAATTCGTATTGTGGCAACGTTATTATTGTTGTTGTATGCGGTTTTCAACAGATCGCAACTTGTTACTAAAGTGCGACGCAACGACTACACAACAACTATCGGATCCCATTGCCAACTAATCCAGACACTGGCGGCGCCCTAAGTCCACGCAGTCGTCAGTTATAAAGCGTAAAGCTTTTACTACAACAACAACAAAGCCGTCAGCACGCTTATAGCGCTCGCGCCACTGTCTGAGTGGCCAGACGCATACTTTTGATCATATGCGTGAACCCCATATTTGCGCCTCCAATTATCCGCTGCTAAGTGTTGTATTTATCTGTAATAGAGGGTCGCTGGTCCGAGTTGAGTGCTGAGGTTAAATTCTTTCGCTTTAGACTCACAGAGGTTTTCGCTAGTTTCCGTCTGTTTCTAAACACTAATTGCCGAGCTAAATTTAGACATAATTAGCATGGATGGCAGTGCAATTAGTATTTTGGTATATAGCCAAATCAGCAGCCGCTCGAATCGAATTTTAATCGGCGGAGCGAGTTCAGTGGGAAAATAATGCAATCAAGTTGCAATATGGTTTTGTGTAGTAGTTGTACCAATTCACGTGGCAATTTTCATATTTAATGCTAAACTAGGAAAGTATTTACAAAGAACATATTCGCCAAATTGTGCTACTACTTGCTGTCTAGATTTGTGGCCTAACTTGGATGTGGCTGACTGAGAAGTTGCACTTTCGACACGAACTATTCAAACGTCCGACTCGACCAATGAAATGGACTCTGCGACTAAGATTGGTTAAGATACAAGCTTGCTGGATTAGTGCCACTAATCAAGCAACATCTGACGCCAACATAAATTCAAAGCAAATGCCAGCTGACAAGTGCACTTACTCCATTCAACTCAGCTACTTCAGCTGATTGAAGTTTTTGGTTCAAAGATTTTAGGTTTTCTACCCAGAAACTCAAACATCAAAGTCTCAATTTCCAACCGATACAACAGATTCAGAAGCTGTGTGCGAAGCGATAAACTGTGAGGCTTATTTCCGCCACATGGTCGCATTATGGATTGACTGTTCTGACTCATTAATGCTTGGACATTATGTCTGGACTTGGACATCAGCTAAAGTAAAGCACAAATCTTCTTTCCATGGCTACACCCAGCAAAAAATTACCGAGATCTGAAATCGAATTTGCCAAACTTCCCAAATTCCATCTTTGTGGAAATTCACACGTACCACACGAATGAATGCGCAAAGCTCTGAGTTCACAAGACTTGAGTGATTCTTCCTCTCGAATTGATGGGAAATTAATTTTCGATTGAGATAACATAACCTCACTTTTAGCGGTGTTTCGTGTATTCAAAGCAGCAAGCAGCAGGCGCACATCGCCGATTACATACTTTTCTCACTTCTACAATTTCAAGTGCACTGGCACCGCGACGCAATGGTTTTCAGGGACGTCCGATCGATCGATCCATCGACTTGCGAATCACATTACAAACAACAGATTTTGCATTGTACGGCAAACCAAAGTCCACTGCGAAACCGAGAAGAACGCAGAAATAAAGACAGGCACAATGTTGTGGTGTGAATGTGTAATGCAAAACGTCACACGTCAAGTGGAAGTGGCGATGCTTTATGGCCGTCGCTCGTATGACACAAATAAGGCGAACACGAATCTTGGCGGAATTCTACGGCCTTGTGGGCGCACATTGGTGGCGGGCACTGAACTCAGGCGACGCTCAGCGCGGCGAACAACAATATTTACGATGTTGTGCGCTGGCGTGTAGAATATTTACGTTTGTCTGTCTGGTAAACAAATGAATGAGACGCGCTAAGGGCGCGAGCGTTACATTCGCGTAACCCAATGCCAGGCAATTAGACGAGCTCGCAGGGCTTCCTCACCACACCCTGAGCAGGTAAACGGCGGCCGGCCGCAGCGCGCCGTTTGTTTTGGGCGCGTTGCGCATACGGAAGCTGGCGGCGCACGGATCCAATCGACGCGTGGAATCGAAGTGAAGTTGAAATGCTGAAAATCTCGTTGTGAGTAGTGCGGCGATTCGTTTCAATATTCATTAGAAATTCTTATTATAGTTGTTGTGCTTTGCTGTTTGCTTGTTGTGGCTACTTGATATTCATTTTAATGGCGCCTAGTTACCTTGTTGACATTCTCGAATCTCGAAATATCTGGCTTCAAGTTAATGACAACCTAACGCCACACGCATAAAAGCCAAGCAAAACAAATTAAACTAATGAAAGGTACAGAAAGCCGACAATCGGACGGACAGCAAGACGAACTGGCCGAGATCAACGCCAGAATGGCAGAAATTAGTGAGGCTGGTGCCAACGGTCGTCGCCGTTATTGTTGTTGTTATTGCAAATGCTGAATCGTTGTAGATAAGCTTTTTGTTGAAGACAAATGACAAGAATTTCGTTGGTCTCGTAATTAGACGCAATAAACAGCATCAAAGCACAAAGAACAACCGCAGTAAAACACAGCAATTACATTTTTTCAACGCACTATGACCGCATTTGACATTAGTTGAAAACGAAAACATATAATTCGCACCGCCAGCATGTTCCCTACCAAAACTACTTGACACTTGACTTGATTGCTGTCGCTGTTGGTTGGTTGTTGGTGTCGTTTGTTGTTGCTTTTTTATGGTCATCAAGACCCTGTACATTTATTAGCACGCGTCATATTGTAAGCCAACGAGAGTGCAGACAAACGACAACAGCAGCAGCAACAACAACAACAACCACAACACAGCAACAACTGCAGCAACATATTTCATACAAGAGCACTAACAACGAAACAACAGCGTAAATTATTAAATATTTCAATGTCAACTGGCAAATTTAATGACACACAAACAAAGCGCTGCAGCGAAATCACAGCCAACAGCCAACGAACGAGCAGCACAAAAGCGAACGCGTGAAAAGTCCGCTATGAACGAATTCTGCACTCAGATACGCCGCTCGTTGTCACAGTTGTTGTTGTTGCTGACAACTATTTTGCGTAAATGAGAAATTTGCATTCTTACCGCATCAATTTGTTGTTGTCTATTTGTGTGTGGATCGTTCTTGGCCGCTGCTTTCTTTATTATTAACAATGCACTTTGCTGCGCGAGACGGCAATAAAAATAACAACATGAAATGCAATAATTGTTAGGCAGCGCCAGCTGTTCTGATAAACAAGAGAGCGCTTGAGCGATTGACATTCCCAATGCGCCCAACTACTGCGAGCGGGCGACGCCGCTGCTCTCGGCAAACGCAATGCAATGCTGGCAACAGTGACCGGCGTCGGTGCTGACACTGTCGTTGCTGCTTGATACGTTTTGCATACTACGCCGCGCAAATCAGCTGTCACTTTGGCCACCGCACAGCCGCCAAGTGTGAAATGATTGCGGGGTGGTTCGTTCCCTTCAGCTGGTTTTTGGCAGAGGGATGATCTAAGAAGAGTTGTACACTTAGTGAAAGTCACTCAAAATATTTTGCTCAAGCATTGGGCAAAATATTGCCCAAGCATTGGTGCTCCAACCGAAAAATCAAAGAAATGTTAGCACACTAACCGCATTGTCAAACAAGAACTGAGTCAACTATTTATTTACTACTTAGCGCTATTTTGAAAATAAAAAACCCATTGGGCAGTCAAACTAAGATTATTCTAGATCACAAACGAAGCAGAAAGCTGACTGCAACAGTAACCGGAACTTCAGCACTTATCCAGCACTTATTCTGAGAATGACACCAGAACAGTAAATGTGTACAAATGTCACGATCGGCTTATGTCAAAATCCAGTTTTGTCTATATTAAGACAACCATTCATAGAATAGAATGACTTATCGACCATAAGACACGAAACCCTCCTCGATTATGCGTGATAGTTATTTGGAGCTGGACTAATGTTCCGAGGACGGTGGAGCGAAAACTGTCGTCAGCGCTGCCACCGACTACTCGTAAAATTTGAATAAAAATAATTTCAAAATTGTAGTCAGACTTTGTTGGCATTTTATCAAACAAGCTCAAGGCGCAAATACGTTTAACAAATCTCAATGCGTGTAAGTTAACTCGCTGGATAAACAAAAATTTGTATCAACAATGTGTGTAATAAACAACAAACAAAATTGTACGTACTTTTACTTATCAGTCAGTTATAAAAAAAACTTATTTACATAGATACATACATATGTGATTTTCATATGTACTTCCTTGTAATTGCCGAGGTTGGGTAGCACCCCTAACTCGGGGCTATTGATAGGCGGGGCTGATAAACACCTTGAATTACATTCAAATGAACTGTAAGTCGGAATGGAATACACTGGGCAAGTCTGGCGGAAGGCGAACACGGGCAAGGTGGCCGACTGACTGGTCAGTTGACTAGCGGCTGTCGACTGGCTGCGCGTTCAGCTGATTGCGGTTATCGTAGTTAACGTATTTAAGTGTTTACAATTTAGTTGCTTACTTAAGTACCATAAATTAAATGATTGTTTGCAATTTTTATTCAATTTCGCTTAAAATGCGCGAACAGTCACATAACTGCGAACTGCCCTACGCATTTCATTACACAATTTGACTCATAAACATTATTGTTTTCAACAAATCAACGTAGTAAAAGTGCGTTAAACGATTTTACGAACAGTCATATGCTTCTAAGCGAATATTTAGAACAATAAATCAGTTTAAGCAACATTGGATTTAAATCCAATTTTTAAATAATTTGATTTAATTTATTTTAATTTTAAAATAATTGGCTTATATTTTTAAGTTTAATTTGAAGTACACCTAATTCTGTTTTTACACGGTCTTTTGTACACGGTTTTGATTTAACACGGTTTAAAAATAAAAAAATTTTAATATTTCGTGCTAAATGGAATAAAATCGTGTAAAAAAATGAAAAATTTTTTTATTTTTAAACCGTGTTAAATCTAAAACATGTAAAAGAAGATCGTGTAAAAACAGAATTAGGTGTATTTTGAAATAGAGTGAACCGTTTTTCATGTTTGTTGAACAATGTTTTTTATCTAATTTTGTATTATTATTTTGTTATATTAAAATTTAAAAACTTTAATTTATTTTATCTTTTTGCATGTTTTATTAAATTGATAACGTTTTTCAATATTTCAATTTTTAATTAACAAACAATGATTTAGATTTGCATTAAAATGGATTTTTTCTACTAAAAGTCACAAGTTTTTTGTTTGACTCTTGCTGTCATATAACACATTCAAGATTTTACTTATTCTAATTTCTACCAATGAAATACAAGTGTTGAAAATTATCAACTCAAAAATGCTAAAAATGCATAACAAACAAATAAAATTCATAATGAATGCTGTCATTATTGCAGTTCAGTATTGTCAACAAAAACAATTTTTTTTGTGTGTGTTGCTGCCAACAAACATCGTTCAGGCCAACGATTTGCCTATTCTGTTTCGTTTGTCGAATGAAGTAACTAAAAGCGCATTAGATGCGAGGTCGATTGGATACAGTTTCAATAAGCACCGAAACTAATGGAATGTCTTTAGCCTTCATAGCTTCTCGAGCGTGAAGGAAAACTATTTATATAAACTATGAGTCACAAAAATTGTTATTAGAAGTCTTCCTCGGTTGAAACGAAATATCAAATGGAATTATAATAATACACACTCAGTTATTATGTTGCATTATTCAAAACATGAATTCTATTTATATATAACTGGCACAACAGCTTCAATGATTTCAAAGTTGAGGGAGATTAGGTCACAAAGTAGTGATGACTGTTTTCAAGTTAGCTCAAGGTTTGGCGGCATTTCGGATAGGAGTTTTTAAGGTCAGTTGATAAGAACTCATGAACAAATGCAAATTGTGGTTTCTAGCAAGTTATTGCAGCAAAAACTGCAACTAACTGCAGATGCGGCTGAGATGGTGGAGAATTAAACAAAATCGAGAAAAATCCCGGGTAGTGCGTCGCAAATTTTGGTCACAAGCTTCTAGGGAAAGGAGTTGTAACTTTGAAGGTAGGTAAATACATAAATAAAATATATGCAAGTGATGAGCTAAATATGAGCTATCGTGATTTGTGATACAAGAAGTTCGAGAAGTTCTACTATAAGTTGGCGTTTGGCATAAATTTTAAAACTGTGCAACTCGAAGGTGTTGAAAATTAATTGAAATATTTTAAGAAATCAAGAATACCTATGCTGTCACTATACAAATTGCATATTTATGCAGAAACTTGTCATCTCGTTGCAAGGCCAAATTACAGTAATTTATTAAAATGTGTGGCGGTTGCTGCTCTAATTTAATTATCACTTTTCACTTAGCACTTGGTACTCGTTCTGTGTTTGTTTAATCTAATAAACAGATCACGTGCCTTTGCCCACGTTTGACCGCCGCACCTACTTGCAACGCCACTACTGTCAAGACACGTTTTCCTCTGCTCAATAAAAACTCGCAAACTCTTTGAACTCTAGACATTGAAACAGTTCACTGTAATTATACACACTATTATACATATATACATATGTACACATATAGACATATGCGTAATGTTTAAATGATACTGATTGATTACTAAATCAAACGCTTTGCAGTTCCTTTCCATTGCGATTTGTGTTGTTGCCCGTATTCTGTGCTTTTCAGCATTTGACGTAGGAATCGAAAACAAAATATTAATAAAAGCAATCGGCAGCAACGAGATTTCTCCATAATAAAACACAACAACTACAAAAACAGCAGCAAAACAGGAACCAGTTTTTGCCAAAAACAAAAAAAAACCGTATCTTTTTAACTCCATACAAATGTGTAAGCGTCGCACGAAAACAGAAACTAAGTAATAAAAAAAAGAAAACAAAAAACAAACACAAAATATGTAACTAAAATACAAAAATCGGCAAACAACAAAAACAAAAAAAAAACACACAAAAACAGAACCGCCACTAAAGTTGAGCAAGAGAGCGCACTTTGCAACTGAAGCCAGCCGCGCGGGAGAGCCAGCGCCGCCTTGTGAGAGTGCGCAAGACTGTGGCCGGACTGGCAATGCTGCCGCAGCACAGCAGCAACAACAATACTAGTAATGAACATACCAGCCACGAAAAGCAGTAGGCAAACGTGCAAAGTAGAAAAATACGTTGAAGCAAAAGAAGAAGAAAAATAACACATGCACATGAAGCAGAAGCAGAAGCAGTGGAAAAGATTAAGAAATTTCGCAATGAAGTGTACGGGGGTAGTGGGGCGAACGGGCGGACGAAACCATGGAAATCAAAACGAAATAAAAGCAAACCTACAAAGGTGGAAAAGGTAGAAAATGCTGCCACATGCCGACGACGACGAAGGCAAATAAGAATAACGTTGTCATTGTCATTGTTGTTGCTGTTGCCATTGCCTATTCATGCTGTTATGAATAACTGAGCGAATGAATTTTGTCATTCACAACAACAACAAGAAGCATATGGGGAAAATGTGCTTACATTTAGTTTTATGAATATCCAAAAGTTGCGAGGAAAAACCGTTCCCACGTCGCAGCTTTATTTTGGCTTATCGTTTTTACCGTTTGACAGTTGCCACCGAATTCGTCTGCAGGGTGTTTTCTGGGTGCTGCACTTGTCACTATTCAATAACGTTGTTTTTTGTGCTTTCCTTCGCTTTGGTGTGTGCGCAAAAATCGCTTTCACTGCACTTTTCTCTCGGGTTTGTTTCGTTTCGTTTTGTTTCGTTTTCTTTTATTTTATTTTTGTGATTATGTTCATTTTTCGGAATTTGTTTGGCTTTGCATCACACACGATTGAAATTTGGTCGTAGAAATCTCAGTACCCACAAGTTGCAATTCGTGGGCAAACGTTATCTGTCAGATACTTTTCAGTAGCTGCCAAGTGAGCCTAATTTCGTTGCCAAAGCTGCTCTGCCTTTTTCTTGCACAGCTGCTATTGCTTTTGATGCTTCTTCTTCTTCTTCTACTGCTAGTGCTGCTTTGTGTTGTATTGTAACCACAAATTGGGCAACAATAAAAGTTGTTATTACTGCTGCTGCGGCCGCTTCTACACCCATACACTGACGCGCACTGACGCACACACGGGCGCGCGCAAGTGCACCTGTACGCACTGCTCCCCTCGAAACACTCACGCTGCGCGAATTTTCGCCTCAGTTTCGCCGTTTGCCTTGGCCCTTTTCGGCCTTAAAACCCTTCGGCGTCGTCTTCTTATTTTCCGATTTTCTTACGAAACACGCAACACTCCGGCTGTTGGTATTTTGTTGTAGTCGCAATTTTTGCCAGCAAATTGCGAAAACTCGGCACTAACAAAAACAAATTATACTCGTACACCAATGCTTTTTTCCACCGTTTTTTTTCGAACACTTGGTAGTTAGTGGTGAGGTTGGGGCGGGCTGGGCCGACGCCGCACCGCTTCCAAAGCGCTTGGAAAATACGAACGACAGGCGAAACACGGTCGAAGAACGGCACTCCACACACTCACGTACGCGCCATTATTGTTGCCGTCGTCATTGTTGCTAATACATGTTAATGTTGCCGTTGCCGCTGTGGTATTTCAATTTTCGTGCGTTTTACACGGTTTTGCGCATTCGGCGACCGTTGCGGCTGCCGCTTTTGCTTTTTGTCGATATCGCACCTTGGCAATTTGGCCACAGAAATCGCTGCGTCGCTGCGCGAGTACAGAAAATGTTAAAGGCAAAAACGACCGTAAGAGACGCACTGTAGCTGCACAACGTTCCGAGTTATTGCGTTCACGAGCGCCCGCACTCCAAAAGAGTATCTTCTCGACTGAATTTGTTGTCGTCGTTTCGCATTGGTACGCTTCGCTTATCGCGCTGTTGCTGCCGTTGCTGCTGCCGCTGCGTTGCTGTTGCTATTATTGTGGCTGTTGCTGCTGTGCAGCGTCGTGTATTTTTGCCGCTCTCATCTCGCTGGCGATTGATTTACTTTAGCCGCTGTTTTTCTCCTAACCTTTTTACATTCCTCTATTTTATTTATTTTTATCAATTACGCGCCTGTGCTTTGGGTCTCTGTTCGCAGTTTCTGCTTGCGCTTGTTCGCCTTTGAGCGCGAAACGCGCAAATATTTGTTATACCTTAATCACGCTTTCCATTTGTATTGTGTTTGTGTTGCGTGCCAGCAACAGTCGCTCTCATGAATGCTTTTTATCTCAACGCAGTGCCGTCAGTGCTTGTCAGCGTTCACGTTCACGTTCGCGTCAGTGCCACCCTCATCCCCCAACCGCTTCTGCCTAACACTTCAATGGCCCCTCGTCAAATCAATCCATTCGGTTTCGCTCGTCGCCGTTTCTCTGCTGGCAGATTGACTTTGTTGCTGGCTCGCCGTCGCTTTGTATATCTGCGAGCCGTATAACAGTTGGCGCACGACCGGCAACAATGTTGCGCCATTGTCAACATGTTGCAGCAGCATTGCTGCGTGCTTTTTGAAAACAATTTGCAATTGAAAATTCATGGAAAATATGTTGCCAAAATTTATTTCAATTAAATACACGCACAGAATTCATACTTAAAGCAATCACATTATGGTTTGGTAAACTTTTCAACATTTTGTTAAAAATTACTGTAAATCTGTATTGGTGTAAACAATTGCACTTTTGCAAGTCTTCTTGTTTGGGGATAAACCAAATCTGCAGACATGTAAGAGATGGTTTTAGTGAGGTTCAACACTGACGGGGTTTTGGCTCTTGATGCTTTCCACCTCCTTAAAAACAAAATCTTGTTTCCAAATCGAATAGAATTTAAGGCCGCAAAAAGCCTTGAAGATCATACAGAAGACTCAGTACTTCCATATTACATATTTTTGCATTGTTGCGAGGTAATTTTCTCAAAAGCTTATTACATATAAACATGTCCAGTGCATAGCTCATTGTTTTAAAAATTACCGCTTTAATAAAAAGTCAATATGTATTATATGAAAAATCTCTCCATAATAATCCTTTGACGATTTTTTCTAGGGGTTTTGCCTGTATTTCGATTATCACAGAAAACGTTAGTTTGAGACAAGAAAATGTTAACAATTTCATAACTTAGTAACCAACAACAAAAATCAAACATTTGCCCTGTAATTCGTCTACTTTCTGTCGCTAAGCACGTCAATGTTTTGCTGCCAAGTCATCTGTTTCGGAAATCGATTGTGATTAATTAAATTTAATTAATGAACAACACTTTGCAATTTGCCATATTCGACATGTCCGACGTCTAAATCGCTTCGCACTATAACACATATAATGCCGAGGTTGAAACAACAACAACAACTAATTTGTACGATTAATTTGTCTCTCCCCTGCGGTGCACTTTGTTCATAATTTGCTTTCATTTCGCCAAATTAAGTAATCGATGTGCTCCAATTAATGATTATGCGCTTGTTTCTCGAATTTTTTGCTGTCAAATCGTGCCTTCCGCTTTTGTATTTATATGTATGTATGTACAATAGATACGTGCTTTTGGATAGTTTTGTTTTTACTCTTTGCGGTCGCCAGCCAGCGGGAGACGTGAAAGAAAGAACACTTTGGTGCGGTTTGATGGTTCCCAGGAGCATTCCGACGTGTATTGACTCAATTTCGTTTATTTTTGTGTGTGTGGCTTTGATTGTTTGCTTGTAGCATTGTTGTTTTTGCCATCGTTCGCTGTAAGCTGTCCAGTTGATACGGAGTGCGCTGTTGTGGTGCGTTCAAGTGCAAAATTTAGCGCGATTGTTCATAAATAAAATATAAATTAATAACAACGCACCGCTTCCCCATCACACTGACCCGCGAGTGGGTGGCCGCGCACTGCTGTTCCGCCGTTCACTGATTAATGATGGCGCGCTCTTCAAAGCGAACTCCCGCAGCTGGTAGCGGCGAGTGCGCGCTTGTAGCAGTTCAAAGATAAAAAGTTAAAGCCAAGTTAATTGCGGCCGTTTCCTTACGTTAGGCCGCCGGCCGCGGGCAAAGTGTGAAATTGCGGCGTGTTCGGCGGGCGGCAGATTGCATTGAAATCGCACCAATAAAACACAGTTTCCTTGGGGCAAAAAAAAGTCAGCCACCAAACACAGTTATTAATTATTCGAATATGCTAATTAATGCGACGTTAATTGATATTAAGCGCAGACGTTTGACGTGTTGCGAGCGTACGACGTAAGCAGGTTCAATTCGGAGGCGACACGGGAGACGCGCCGAGGCCATTTCAATGAGCAGGTGGGTGTTTGGCCAGTATGAGAACTTGAATGCATAATAGAAATGCATAATTAGAATTTATGATGTTCGATCTGATTGTTGTAGTTCAATTGATTGAGAGCAACCGAGACCAGTGAAGTTCGATATCCGAGACATGTCGACAAGTTATTACTAAAATACCACATGGCAATGTCTGTTTATATAAGAAAACGTTTCTTCTAAATTGATTAATTGTTTTTATTTACGGCTTTTACAATCATAAAACATACCTAACTATGAACCTTTTACCGTTTTATGACAGAGAAAGTGCAAAATGTTCTCTTGAATTTCATTTCTGCTCATGGACAGATTTCATGACTCACTTTCATTTACATAATTGTATGATTTTCTATGATTTTCTATGATAATCAGTAAATGATCGGTATGATCTGAAGATTATTTCATTTAAATTGAGCGATTTCAGTTGTAGCGAAGATAATATTTTTTGAAGTAATTTTTTAAATTTTTATCATTTTTTTCATTTGTCTTCAAACTTCTTCAAATGCTTATTTCTTGTCATTAAACAGTTATAATTTCTAATACATACTCACTGATCGTGAACAGTTTGTGATATTTTGTTCTACACAGCGCACTGAGTTGGAGTGCGCTGCCTCCGTGCTGCTATAACAGTTATATGAATTTATTATGAAGATTCGATATTACGAAATTAATGACTGTTCAGTATCAGCTGAGAATTGTACGGCGCCAATTTTAATTGCTGATTCAATTACTGGTCGAGCGAAATTTAATCAAATTCAATAATGTCAACCAAGTCTTTAAAGTACAACGTGCAACACTGCCAAGTGCAACTGTTGTGTTTATGGGAGTATTTCAATAATTTATGCGGAAAGTATGAAATTAACATACAAAAGCCCGCACATTGCGCTAAGAAAATTGTGAAAAAGAAAAAGCAAATGATTAAATTAAGTTTTACAATTAATTTATTATACAAAAATGCAAAACATTCAAGCCAACAAAAACAAAGAAAAAGTAAGTTCTCACTGCTGGAGCGAATCTTCTCGTAATCTTTTTTGTAATCGGTCTGATTGCTGTTGGTGCAATAAAATCCAATGCCAGCAACAAAAATATTAGTGCAGATTTTCATTGTAAGTGGACAATGATTGAGACACGTGTCTCATGCACGTTCGGGTACTTACAGGCGGATTAAAGGCCACCAGCCACCGCTCACACTGGCACCCAAACATGACAATAGAGCAAAAAGTGCAGCTTACTTGTAAGAGAAGGAGGAAAGTGGATAAACGTTAAGAAGTGTCAGTTAATTGTGACAACGACGGAGTAGTGTCGCCGAAGGGGTGTGGCAGATTGTGTGTTTGTGAAATCAAATAAATCAATTGACTTAAAAGTGCCCCAAAGTCAGAAAAATTAACAACCAACGTCTGATGCAGCAATAGCAGCCGAACAACCGGCAATGATGATAACAATAGTAGTTGCTGTCCACAACACAGACAGACAAGCAAACAAGCAAACAACAACTGCAACAAAACAGCAACAGCAAAAATTGCTACAACAACAGCAACAACTAAAAGCTTGACAATCGAAGTAGAATCTTAAAGAATGTGTATTGAAAAGGAAGCCAGCCACATCGAACCCAATCCAACCCAGAGACGCGAGCGACATCAGCGGCGACAGCCAGCCTCGGAGTGCAGTCGACAGTTGCAACGGCACCAGCTCGGCTCTTGGCTATGATGCTTCCTTGTTGTCGTTGCTGTTGATGCATCTACTAGCCTTTGCGCCAGAAGGACAACATGATCCAGCATTAGCTCGAACAAAGACGACAAACATTCTGAAAGGAATCGCTGATTGGTTGTCCGTATGAAAGGATGACACACAAAGCGGAAGCGTCGCTGCTTCTGTTGGCGATTTGGCTGTTTCCGTTTGTCCATTGCCTCACGCACACACACACATCTATACGGCCGTGTTTCCATCACTTAGCAAAAATGCAAAGATTAGTTGATGTCTGCATTTGTGTTTGAGTTTTGTATTTGTGTTTGTACTACATACACCCACATACACATTCATACACATAGCTATGCCAAACATTGCACTACGCATTGCGACAGTAAATAAACAAACAGATATCTTTCGCTGAACTGAACTTTGCGTTGCAAATCTTTACTGCCTTCGACCAATGCTTCGGCCCACACACTAAGGTGACCAACTGTAACTTCGCTTGAAGCACTGGATCACCTCAGAAAAAATTAAGTGAGTTGTTTAAATGGAAAGTCGTACGTCTGGTAACTTTGCTCCATGTGGCTACTGCCTGGAAAAACACACACACACATCGATAAACAGGAACATGCTCAGAGCGAAGTTGACGTAGTGTGGACGCTTTGCTTTAGAAAACTTCGTCATGTCTTATAAATGAACCCTGGCCGGTTTAAGCAAAGAGTGTCCATTCAATACAGCAACAGTTTAAGCTTCTTTCTGTTACTCTTTTTTATAACTGTGAACTTTCTGCCAATGCTCGATGACTCATTACCTGAATTGAGGGACTAGGTTTTTACTTTGAGGTCGCAAATAGTGCTCGCGAAGTTGGCGTAGTGTGGACGCTTTGCTTTAGAAAACTTCGTCATGTCTTATAAATGAACCCTGGCCGGTTTAAGCGAAGAGTGTCCATTCAATGCAGCAACATTTTAAGCTTCTTTCTGTTACGCTTTTTTATAACTGTGAACTTTCTGCCAATGCTCGATGACTCATTACCTGAATTGAGGGACTAGATTTTTACTTTGAGGTCGCAAATAGTGCTCGCGAAGTTGGCGTAGTGTGGACGCTTTGCTTTAGAAAACTTCGTCATGTCTTATAAATGAACACTGGCCGGTTTAAGCGAAGAGTGTCCATTCAATGCAGCAACATTTTAAGCTCCTTTCTGTTACGCTTTTTTATAACTGTGAACTTTCTGCCAATGCTCGATGACTCATTACCTGAATTGAGGGACTAGGTTTTTACTTTGAGGTCTCACATAGTGCTCGCTTTGTGAGATGATATTGCGTATCAATAATAATTTTCCTTGATTTTTGCGAGTCCACATTTCCAATCTTGACAAAATTTATGACGTCATATCAAATATTATCCAACGCTGACAACTTACACATCCCATTTGCTCACTTCAACAGCCGCTTTGACACTTCGGTAATCGATTTTTAAAGTGCTCTTCGCTGTTGGCTCCCTCCCGTTCCCCCTAACCATGTCTCCACGTTGCCATTTGAGCTATTTTGACATTCTCGCATTTCCGCATTTGCCACCGCGACATCAATTTGCGGACCACGCCTCGCTCTCCACTGCCATTTGTAATCATTTCACTACCTTATTATTTTTTACTACTACAACTATTCCGTCCACTGCACGGCGCCCGACATGGCTGCATGGTGCCCGTCTGCCTGGCTGGCTGCAAGTGCAATTGAGAAGCGCCAAGTCCTCGTCATTTTTCTTATCACTCAGTCACTTGGCTGCTTTGTGCGGCGTCGTCCTTTCGTCGTTGCTTTCAGCGCTCCATCAGCCGTAAATGTTGATTAAACATTTCTGCCATTATAACTTGGCAGCGCCGGCAGCTTCGCAACGGCAACAACAAGCCACGGCATCCTCTGCAGCCGTTCGATGTTCTCGTCTGCGCTCGTGCCGTCGTCTATGATGTGCAATAAAGGAGCATTATCGTTGGCGCCATCACGAGCAACAGCGGCGGCAGCGCTATCATCCGCGCTGCTAACTGGGCAATCAGTGGCAACGCCAAGTCGACAGGAACAAACATTCCGACTGAATTTATTTTTATTGCGCTCATTTCTCGGGGCACATTGCCGCGCTGGGCAGCGTGCCGCGTTCGAGCGTTGCAAGTGTTGACATTTCTTAATGCCAGACATTTTTACGCTCATTGGCAATAACGACGCAGAAGAGTTGCCACTAGTCGTTTTCGGTGTTCGAATCGGACGGGTTAAGACTGCAGGAAGTTGCGTAATCAGGTTGGCAGCGCTGTTGAGCTACTTATGGGCAGTGAGAACTGCTCAAAAGTCAGCACTTCAGTTTGATTTTATCAATCAAAAGGCAAAGTTATAAGGTCGCAACATGTTGACAAAAGCCAAAGGATATGAATCTGTGTCTGATATTGGGTTGGGAGAAAAATGTTCCTGAGTTGGAGTTGGAGAGTTGAGCCATGCCCAATTGTTGACAAGCTTTATTCAAGTCCAAATAATATCCTTTAGTTAAAATGCAAATAGATCTTTTCATATGCAAACACTTGAACACAATTTGGCTTTTATTAGATTTAATTTGTCTTTGACACCAGACTTATGTACAGTTAAAATATTAATTTGCAAACTTGAGATCACATTTAAATTCCATAAATGTTCCACACAAATAAGTTTCATAAGGTCGAGAAGAGAAATGCGCATTGAGAAATTTGTGCAGTGCACACAAAACCGCCTCAAAATATTTGCAATGCTCACAGACACACAAACACACATACCCCACATACTGTAGGAAATGAAATTTTTCCAGCAAATTTCGGAGCTAAAGAATTTCTGCATTTCGCTTTTTAATTGCAATTTAAATGCGCAAATGGCAGCAATAACAAAGCACGTGAGCAAGCGCTGCAGTGTCCTTTGTATGACTTGTGTGCTTGCATGTGTGTGTGTGAGAGTCCATGTGGCACATCAATATTGCATGAAGCGTGTTTTGTTTTCAATTTGGCAAATATTTGCTTCCCTTGTCGCAACCTAATAGCCATTTATTCTCATCTCTTGCCCATTTCAGTGAAAAGTTATTTGTAACAACTGGTTTACTGGTTTTAATGAATTGAATTTAAACATCAAGTTTTCATCACAACTCAAGAAAGTCAGCAGTTTGCAATGCAAAGCCAGTATTGCACAATTTTCTGGCAACTGTCGTAGGCAGCTTTTCGAGTTTTTTAATTTAACTTTGCTGTGTACATGAAACCAGAAAATATTCTTCTCTAACGTGTGTACCTCAGATAGCTGTGCAGCTTATTTGTTTGAGAAACATTTAACAAAATTTTCCGCATGTGCATTTATGTTACGTATACGCCATGGAGACTGGGAGCCCACCGGTAAGTATTAGCATTGAAATTCAGTACTTTTTCTATACTTTAAGCCACTTAAAAAAAAAATATTATTATTAAGTTGTTAAATGTTGTACAAAATGTTTGCAACATTGTTGTTTTCCCCTTTAATAAAACCCTAAAGAAGTCAGCAAACTGCTAACAAAACGTCGAAACGTAGTGGGTCCAACCCATTGAATTATCAACTTTCTTGGCATCTTCGGCATTGTTTGGTCTTTTTTATAAAAGCCTAGACACACGAAGTAGCCATGACGAAGTCGATTAGAATTGAAATGCAATTTCGTTAACATTGGGAATAAGATTCTAAAGGGTTGATCCATGTTCAGGTTTTGCTTTGGAAATTTCATTGCGCATTTCATGCAATTGTTAGGCTATTTAATGGAAAATTATGGAATTTACGTCCCATGAAATCTATGAAATATGCACACTGCAGTCAGCAACTAATGACTTTTTAATAACTACTACTACTACGACTACTCTATGACGTAGTGCGTTGTGCTGTTTTTGGTTGTGCCATGCATAAAATTGGTGATGTGAAATTTTCATTTCGATTGCATTGCACCTGTCGGCGACTACACCTGTGCGTTAATGTGTCAGCCCATTTTCAAACAATGCCTCGGTGGGCAGAATGCAGCTACGCAAATTTCAGTTGTGGCCGCATAAACTATTCCACTGCCATATTATGAAATGCAAACGTCAACGAGAGATCTATGCAAAGCACACAAAAAGCGTTACGCAGCCATAAATGAACGTGTGGTTCGTAATGAATGTGATTCTGATTTTATAATTCTTGTACCTTTTGATGATGTTTAGTTTGTGTAATGGTCAACTGGGAAGGGAGCAACGGCCGGTTGTGTGGTCAACGAAAGTCGTTTTCAACCATACAAGTGCATGAAATGCACTTGGGAATAAAATTCATTTAAATATGTATGTATGCACATATGTATGTGTATACGTATGCGTCGTTTACAAGTCAATCGATGAAATATTTGCAATTCTGGTGTCACACCGCATCGTTTGATGTCCGAAACGAGGTATGACACAAACATTTCAAGCATCCCATCCCAGTTGAGCTCATCAAAGCGGCCTACGGATGACTCATCCTGATATTAATAGGCAAATTTTATTGCTAGTCCAAAGCCGAGTTGACAATTTACATTCATTTCATTTTTCCATTCGTGTTTCTTTGTATAAATAAGTCTCTGAATTTGGCGCAAACTGTTGTGAGACATGTAATGGGAATTATTTTGAAGTATTTTTTGTTGGTATTTGTTTTGACAAGTCAGAGAGGCAAAGCATTGATCTATCTACCGAAACCATAACGGTTCCAGATGCGAGTTTAACTAGGCACATAGAGCACACGAACAGTTGCAGATAAAAAATATGTAGGGACTGGTATAGATTCGGCGACTGCTTTCGGCATTTGGAGACTTCCTTATATAGGGTTTTCCAACAAGAGGTGTTATTTTGGTATTCAAAGAAGAATTCCATTTTTTGAGATAAATGATCGGATGTTCATTTCATAATAAAGAGGAAGGTATGCCGTTAATAATGAAAAACAACATCAGCCAAATGGCCACCACGACCACGCTTACAGGACCATATCCTTTTCATGAAATTTTCCATAACCAAATCGCAAAGTGGCTGCCCTATGTCCTCGATAGCCTCACGAATTCTATCTTTGAGGTCTTGAATCGACGCTGGGCTGTTGGCGTACACCTTATCTTTCACGTGGCCCCAAAGGAAGAAGTAGTATTTATCAAATTGCCAGGTCCTGTTTGGACATTCCAAATATTCTACTTTCCAGTTCATTTGCATGATCTATTTTACTGCTTCGCATCACAGTTTAACTGAACCTTGGATTTGAAGTTAGTAAAAGCCGCCAGCAAGTCTAGGTAAAGCTGGTCTAAGCCACTAGTTACAGACTCTACTTTTAGTAACCTCCAACCAAAACCAACATATCTACACTGACACTTTAACCTACACTGACACATGGAATCGTGTCCTAGCCAAGTAATATAATTCGAAATCATTCAAACATACAAATTTTTTCACCTTTGCCATCGTCACGTTTTCGTTCACACAACTTTTTAACGCAATAAAACGCTCATAACTACGGCCGTTGCTGTTGTTGTGATTGTTGTTGTTTTTGTGTAGTATTCGAGAGCATGTTTGCATTACTTGCCAACATCAAATATTTCCACGAAATTTCTATTTGAATTTCGCTGTCATCCAACCACCGCACAATAAGTCAGACACTCCACACATACACACACACAAACACACACTTATGACAGTCGTTTCTACTGCCAAATTGTATCACATCGCGCGAATTGTGCAAAAGTCAACAACAACAGTGGTCTTTGGTGCGTGGCAAGCAGAAGCAAGGAGCAGCACCAGCACCAGCCACGTCTTGGTGGCATTTGCCGCATTTGGCCATTATGCAAAGTTCATTGTCAATATTGTAAAAGTGCGCGCGACTTCACGCTGTCACACGGAAATGCGGTGAGTTTTTCTTGAAATAATTCAACCGACTTCACACTTTCGCCTGCTGCTGCTGTTGCCCGCTGCTTCGCCTTTTTCCAGTCGCCCGAGTATTTATTGTGATTTATGCAAAGCAATATTACGCTGTATTTGCGTACAGCTATGCGGAGCTGTGCGCCTTTGTCAATTTGTGTGTATGTGTCTGTGTGCGTGTGTGAGTGTGCTTTCCGATGTATTTCATTGTGTTGCTTTTTGCTACTCATTTTTTGCAGTGTTGTATGTCTTCTTTTTGCCTTAGTCAAAGTTTATGAATTCAACGCCAGCCAGTGTTTGTTGTTTTTGAGCTTTTCCTTTTCGTTTTTTGAACTTTTAATAAATGTCAGCAATGATACTGCATTGGTGAGCAGTTGTGGGTGGCTGTGGCTGGTGCAAAATTTGCAAACATTGTTATTTTTCGTGCGGATTTGTTTTTACATTCTTGTGAAGTGTGAATTTCTCGAAAAGAAGTGTGAATAATTTAATTCTTCTCCATATTTTTAAAAAGTTTTTTATTTACTTGGGCACGTTACTTCTTTATTAGTATTTTTTAAACGTTAACAAAAACAAAAAACAAAAGCAACAGGCAGTTGAATTAATATATAAATTAGTATTAAAATAATACATTTCTACAATTTAATGCTTTAAGCTTAACAACCTTGAATTCAAAATGAATTAAGTACTTTTTGGGAATATAATTTTCTGAGAATTACAGAAACGATTAAATGATATATAATTTATTTTAATTGTGTGATATAAAAATATTGTGTTGACAATTGATAGCAACTAAAATAATAGTTAGTACTAAAATAAAATATATGACATAAGCAATCGTTATCTTTAAAGTCGCATAAATTTTAGCTCATTTTAACACACTGACAGAATGAATGAAATATCTATCGAGCAGCTGGTTTGTAAACTCATTTAGTTCACGTTCCAACAGGTTGGTTGATACTTTGTAACAGTCATATATGTGTATGTATACACATATATTTATATATATATTTGTTTGCGCTGCAAAGCCTAATCGAAGCCCTAGAAATCCTGCAGAAGAGAAAAAGAAAATTTTATATATTTTTATACACTAAATCATATTTTGTGTTGGTCATGAAATTCATAGTATTCCCGTGATATTCCTGAATTTGTTATAAGTAGAGAGGTCTTTTTGCAAATAGACATTAAGTTTTTGCAAACATATCCAAACCATTGCGTGCTGTAATCTATTATTTCCATGACAATGTGATACTGCCATCCAAAGTCTCGCTTTCCTATGCCACGACAATTCCAAATAGCAACCAAATTTTTTTTTTATAAACTCGGCGTTTTAACCCCTAATGGAATGAATAGCATCTTATATAACGAACAACATATTTATAGGTTCTTTTTTTTTGTACTCGTTCCAAAAAAAAGCCAGTGCGTGCGAAAAGGCCAAGCTGCCAATTTTCCCGGCATTAACTTCGCATTTCGGGGGCGCAAAGCATGCAAGAAGAATAAAGTTGCTGACACGCTGAGCTCATGGAAATTCGATTGCAGACCGAACATAATCAAATCAACAAAACAAACTGAAATAAAACAAAACGGGGACAGTAGCAGCAAATCCAACTGCGTTGCCATTGCGAAAACGGAGCAAATAAATCGCAAGTAACTCTATTTAAATAATAATGAATCCATGCTGTACGCATTGTTGCTGCGTCTTTGCCGATTTGCTTTCAGTAGCTGCAAGCACGGCTGTGACGCAACGCCGAAAGGTGAAGCACATAGCGAAAAATATCATCTAATAAATAAATAAATATTAAAAGATAAACATGCAAATCCCGCGAACCCACAAAATCCGGCATTCCAGCGCAATCTCAGTCAACTTGGCCCATTTTTGTGGGGAAAATTCCATTTCCGCACGGATTTTTCTAAAGCGCGCCACAACGAAACGCGCAGTGAAGCGCTGCATGGCGCACAGCAACGGCGAACTCGTCGGGCACATTGGTGTCAGCAGCAGCAGCAGCTTCGGTGCCAAAAGAGAAACAACAAAAATTAGACGATAAATTCAAATAAATTGTGTTAATTTAACCGCAAGGGAAGTTTAAGTTACTTAAATGGCGCGTAGCAGATACGCAAGCGGAAGCGGAAGCCAACGCACCAGCAGCGCCACAGCCACTCGGTAGTGGCCCTGGGCGCTGTTGGCAGTGCGGGGTCAATTGTTTCTTGGTGTCGGTGTCGGTGTCGGTGTTGGCAAGAGAGATGGCAATGGCAGTGGCAGTGGCAGTGCCAATGGCAATGGCGCAACAACAGCAGCAATAAATAGAGTTGCCGCTGAAGATGAAGATGACGATGGCGATGGCGATGGCGGAGCAACCGCGCAATCCGAGCACGTTGGCAGAGATGTATGGGCGTCTTAAATTACATTTAACACTCAAACAATTTGTTTTATTTATAATGAGGCATTTGTATGCCAGATGCCGCAGACGTTCGGGCGCGGTTGATGCGACTTGCGGTTCATCGGGCACGTATGTGGGTTAGTCTGCCAGCTGTGCTGCGGAAATTATGAATCGTTCAGCGACAGCGGCAAATGTGGGCCAGCTTTTATGGCCATTTTCTAAAACTCTGCGGTCAAATGATCATTCTTAACACCGCCTATGAGGAATGACCAATTGCATACATTTTTTTTTACAGCATTAAAATTGTGACAAAGTGCAACTTTAGTAAAGAGGCTTTTAGCATTTGCACTTGAGGTAATATTTCATAGTTAAAATGTTTATAAATCGATGATGAATAAATGGTGAAAACTTAAATTTTCATTCTATGAAATAAATCTTGGTTGCGATTTGTAAACAAAAACTACAAATTAACTCTTTGGAATATTTTTAGTGTTGTCATATTTTAAACTTTTCTACTCGAATTTTTCTCAGATTTTTTATGGAAAACCTTAATGTTTTGATATTGAGAGTTTAGTTTTGATGCGACTTTTGTTTTTATGAAACAAAATTTCAAAAAAACATTTTCCATCATTTTTGCCTGTGAATTTTTAATAATGTTTTTGTGCGAGGAATACGCCTTGTGTTCGTTTTTAATTTGTTTCTAAGATTCCAAAGTGATATCTGTTCATATGTAGTGAACAGAACATTTTTGATGCCTAGCAAAATGTCCATCAATTTATAATATAGGACTTCATATGTCTTCTAATTTCTATAATTTCAACCCAAAAAGAAAAAAATTAACAATTCCCTGGAAAGTCAAGGAACCAAAAGTCTAAGTTTTTGTCATTTGTGAAAACTGTGACTCCGATTTAGACGCGGAACCAAGTTTATCTGAAGAATAAATTTTATGATATTCAATCAATGGAACAAATAAAGTTTCTTAATTTGAGGTTCTCGCTTCAATTACTTAACACTTTCTGTTTATTGAACCAATGATTAAGTCCCACATTCGAAGACACCAATTTTTGAAGCTGATTTTACGTCTTTTAGTGTATTGGAAAACGAACAAAATTTTCAATTAAATTATAAATCCCATTAAGCAAAAAGATAGTCATTAAGAATACCTATCCAATGGTTTATTTAGAGCTCATAGTATTTTCATTGTGTAAAATTATAATTGAAAAACAAAACCTGTCCCTCTATGAACATTTCTTTCTTTTTTGTTTAATTTACTCTGCTTTAATTTATACTAATCATGTTTTATTTGACAAATAGTTTCATTATTTATAATTTTTTAGTCTCGGACATAAAAATGTATTTAATGCGCTTCCCAACTACAGCAACAACATGTCGCAAAGAAAAACCCATTTTAAATTTGTATCATTTGCAAATTTTTCTAATGCCAATTAGCACAAATACGACAGCCCTAACCTTTTTACATTTTCATAAATTATTTCGACTTTTGTCGTCTAATTAACCACAACAATTATTCATCACCACCAGAACGATGCAAAAAAACCACAAAAAAAACACAAAACATCACTCGCCGCATATTTGCACACAAATCCCACCGTCAACAAATTCCAGTCACTGCATTGCAATATAAAAACATAAAATTATCATGACCACATAATCAACAGATTATTTGGTGCCACACAACAACAACAAGCGCCGCAAATAAACAACAACGCAATAAAGGGTGGACACTAAATGAAGAGGACTGCAGCAGCTGGCACTCGAAAACCGCGACCATGGCCGCTGTCGCTGTTCCGGTGGTGTGTAGGCAGGCACACTAAGACGAAGCGTGCAGGGGCCAGGCAGAAGAAGCACCGCAAAATGGCGGCATGTCTGCTCACCAGCGCAAAAGCCGTTGCGTTTAATTATTGTAATTTTCTCTTTCTACCCAGAGTTGACAGCGGCGCGGCGCGACAGACAACAACAACAGCCGCAGCGCAAACACTACTGCTATATGCTTGAAGCAACAACAACAAAAAGCATCTTGCGAAAAGGACATTCGCGTTTTACATTTTTATTTAATTGCATTTCGTTTGGCTGGTAGGCCGCCCTGCACAACTGGTGTTGGTTGGCTGGAAGGCGCCAGCAGAGTGAAATTGAAAAGGCGACTAGTGACGCAGGCTGTGCGCAGCCGCTGGGCTGGTTTCGCGGCTTTTTGGACGCTGTGTAAGGCACATCTTCATTATACGCGCGAAATGTCTCAATTAAAAGCGACTTAGTCAAAGTCCAAAGGACCCAAGCGAACATAAAACAGAGCCTAAGCAGAGCATTAAGACGAAAGACAGAAGAAAGCAGCAGCAGCAAAATTTAAAGGAAACTTAGAATACTCGTATATCTCGGAAAAATTGAACTGGCGATCCCAGTGCGCATACAAAAGTTTTTTAGCAGCTGGTGCTGTTTCCGTTTCCGCCATTACTTCCGCCTCAATAGCAAAAGCCGCTTTATTAAACAATGATGAGCAAAAGTGAGAGGACCAAGGTTTCGGTGCGACGTCCTTTGTTGTTGTTGCTGCGGCGAGTTTTTATTGTCTTTGCTGGTGCTTGTACTTGTGTGGACATTTGTTGTTGCTGTCATTTTCATACAATCATTTTTCTTGCTGGCGTTTTTCGGTCCGTTTTTAAGGGGTCACTGAAGTGATAAGCTTCGCAGCTTAAACGACTTGAGTGTGTTGTTGCTTTATGGACTTTGACGCGGTCCTGCTGCTCACAGTCGTCTTGATTTTCCATTCTCCGCCGCTGTTGTTCTTCACCACGTTGTTGTTGTGGTTGCTGTTGCCACAGGCTCTTATCGGCAGCGCATAAAACAGCAGCTTTTAAAACAGCCAACGTTGCACGAGAGCAGCGGCCGTCCCACGACACAACCGGACTAAGCAGTCATCATTTTTCACCGGCCGCCGCAAAAAGTCGCCACTCGCTGCGACGGCCGCTGCTTGCTCTGCCGCAACATTACGTATTCATAATTCTTATTAAGCACGAGAAACGGAGGGCAGCGACGGCTCGAACGTGAAATGAAAAACGAAAATGGCGAAAAAAGCTGCGTCAACACATGAAATTTCGTTTTGTGGCCTCCTCGAAAGGGTCTCGCCAGTCACGCCGTCCCGGCCGCTCGCTGGCCGTTGGCTGCATTCGTTTTCATTCGTTCGTCCTTCTTCAGTTATTGTGCGTTAAATTATTTTCCCATTAATTCGTATGTACGCAGTGCCTTTTGTTGTTTGCTGTTTATTCAGTGAAATTTGAATTTCTTCCTGCCTGCCGTTCTGTTCGCTTTTCCGCTTATTTATCTCGCTTTTTATGTGCATTTTTATGCTGCGGCCGAGGGCCGACCAAACCATCCGCCTACCCTGATGAGCGTTTTGTTTTGACGGTAGCGTTTCCGCTACTTTTCGGCAAATCAGTGGAAAAACACGTTCTGGGGAACGGTGGCGGTTGGCTGTTGAATGCGCGACAATTGGCATTAATTATGGTCGCTCATGAAACGTGAAATATGGCGCAGACGTTCGGCAACCGCACGCGACTTGGGTGTGTTGACACGGACTTAACGGACTCGCGTTAGCCACACACACACACAAACACAAACCCTCACTTTTGGCATCCGAGGAAAGTGACTTTCAAGTCTTGAATATTCAAGCAAGCGAAAAGGCAAAGCGGTGCTCATTAGCGCGGAGCCTGGGCGCGCGTCACTATGCATATGGCACGAATTAGAGCGAAACAAAAATGTAAAAATTTCTCCCTGCTTTTTGTTATTTCATCAAAGCTGACTCATGTGACCCAAACATAAAAAGCAACTGCACAACAACAACAACAACGACGACGGCAGTAACAAATTTGACCCTTCGTTGGTTGACGGCAAAAAGGCGCAATGCATGGAAATCTAGCAATCAATAAAACAAAAAGCAAAGTAAAACAAAAAGTCGAAGGAGCAATCAAATTTAAATTGGAAATCTTGCGCAAAAAGGCGGAATGAGTGAGATGAAATTGAAAAATACGTTACAATAAAATGCAGTCAAATGATTGGAGCCCACTGTCGTTTGCCCACACCGAAGGCCGACACAACTGAAGTGGCCATATGCCGAGCACCTCAAAAGTTGCAAAAGTGTACACAATTATTTTATTATACAGAACGTCTTGCAAACATAATATGAACAGTTTTTAACTTGACAAATTGTTCACTTGAAAAATTTGCAGGAAAGTATTTTGTCGGAATTTTTTCATTAAGCCTTTACTTTTCGAACAAAGATGATTTTTCATCTTAAAAATCTCTAAACATTTATTGAATTTTTGTGTTCGAGTGTTTTTGAAGACACAACCATCTTTTTCAGCATTTCAATTCTGAATTGATGGGCTCTTGACTGCGTCAGGATGTAAGCAATGTGCGCCGCATGGTCACCGCACGCATAGCTGAAGCGACAGCTGTTGCGCATAAGACATCGTACGCCATATTGAAGTGGCATATCGTCGCATAAAGTTATTGCCAGTTACGAAATGGGAATGCCGAATCAAATCACTCCACTTCAAATCGTATCAAGTCAAATCAATTGAAAAAATTGTATGAGTGGAAAATCAAATTCATATTTCATGGGAACGGAAGTTCTCAGTACGAAATGGGTTTAAAGAAAATTATGCAAATTTGTGTCTGCAAAATGGTTGCATTCTCAGAGTGTTGTTGGCTTCAAGCGGAAGTGACAAACAAAATTTCCTATTATGGCAAAAGTATAGCGTCAGTATTTTTCTAGCAATCTGAAGGACATACATGCAAGTTTAGTTCAATTTAATGTATTAATGTAAAAAGATCCTTAGATTGCTTTAAAGTTTAACTCATTTTTTAACATACTTAAATGTAATTTTTTCGTTTAACTTCTTCAAATTGTTTACAATAGTTTTATTTATTTATTTATGCAAATTATTTATTTTTTCTTGCAAAAGCCCTTCAAGCACGCGTTAGATTACATAGTGATGAACTTTCCGTTTGGCTGCGTCGTTTACGCCGAACAAAATTAAATCAATTCGAATTGCTCTCGAGGCCATTTCACTGGCAACGATGACAACACAAACAACAAATGAAAGCTGTTTTGTTTATCAATTTTAAATGCCCCAATAGTTGCGCATCGAATAGCGTGAGTGGTGCTTTTGGCCATCAATTTCATATTGACACAATTTGCCTGCGGCTGTGCACTTATTATTGAAACAATAATGATCTGATGTCCAACGGCGCTTTCATGTAATTGAGTGTTTTTGCAGCTTTCGATGTGTTTGCACAAATCGATGCCGGTTAGTATTGAAACGTCAACATGTTGACAAATGGCAACGACGTCAGGAACGACGACGACGATCACATCACTGCCGTATGCCATAAGTTACAAATTAATTTGTATAGTTTTCATTCTAAAAAACGTGTGTCGTTAAGTGCTGTTGAGGCAATGACTCACTTCTCAGCAGCAAAGAGTCCCCTTACAGCCATAGAAGCGACCAAAAATAACAAAACGCCCGGCTATATTAAGCCAATTAATCTCCTTCACTGACATTCGCTCATGTGGCGTTGTGTTTACTTGCTCGCCCACCCACCCAGCGACACTCACACCATGCACATTCCGACTATTCTATTGCCAGACAGTGCGCTGCCGTCATTAAGTGCTTTTAGTCCTTTTTCCTACTTTAGCTCCGACCACTTTCGATTTTGTTGGCCATGTGCCACTCTCCTGGCTCTTCTCTCGTTCTCGTGTTGTAGCCGTGCTCGTGTTTTATTCTATTTCCCTTTCACCCCTTTCGTCTGCTATCCTTCTACTTTCTACTTTCGTTATACTAAATTGTGCGGTGCAGTGGCAGTTTCACATATAAAGTGTGTGTATGTGTGCGTGTGAGCTCTTCCTTCCTGCTCGATTTATTTGTAAGCGGCTGGCATACGCTTTCCGCTCGTCGTCGTAACACGCTTACCGTAATCCAGTCTGTTTTGCTGCGCTCTCCCCTGCCGCTTCCTGCTCGCGTCGCCCGCATGCGTGCGTTAAGTATTTGTCAGTTCCAGCTGGCCCATTTGTTGTCATTTAATTTCATTTGCCTGTCTGCCGTTTCGCTTTGGCCGCTTTAGCCTCGCAGCCAACAACGGCCAAATAAACGAGAATTATTGTAATTTGTGCGCCTGTAAAAATGTTAATGACAATCGAGAAGTGCAGTAGAAGCTTATGCTAATAATAGCCAACGTTCAAAGGTTTCCTCTCGTACACTGGAAATAATTGCAATGGCGGCTTCTGCGAAAAGTTAAGGACTCCTTTCGGATTTGATAAGCGTCAATCAAAGCAATGCACTCAAGCTCCTTTAGGGATGATTTTCAGATTACATGTACATTTTTTATATTTTTTAACTACTTGAAGAACGATTGATGGCAAAGCTGTTTATTTTAAGTCGGCTGTTGACTTATTTGTTAAGTTATGTAATATTGGTTACTTTGGAAATGGCTCAATTCTAAGGGGTTGAGACCTCCTTTGCTACTTATTGCCTTGTCACATGAAATTAAAGAAATATTTAACATTTATAGGGTTCAAATATATTTGGGTTCATTCTAGCTGGTTGGTTGATTCAGGTTGATTTATCTGAATTCGATAAATTTGGGTCTTGATGCCATTAATTTATGGCTTGACTTCGTTTCACTGCCACTTCAAAAATATATTTTTTTAAATATTTATTTTATAATAAAACACAACATCATTTCTCCGTGTATTTAGTGTCATTTCATGGCATGGAAGTGCAAATGAACAGCAGAAAAATTAAGTAAACACAACCCGGGTAATTTATATAGAACGCTCCCGAATGCCAAATGACAGTGTTTGTGTGAGTGTCATGCTTTTTCGGACCAGTGCCAAAGGTCATACAAAATTAATTTGCAAGCATTTCCTCGCTACACCCCCGAAGTCCCTCTTGCTCGCTGAATTCGACGGCGTACAATTTGCATTGCCTGCAATGGTCATTGTAAGTCGTGTAAGTGCCGCCTCATTGCCTCGTTGCCCTTTGCCGCCAGCCACCTAATAAATGGCTGAAGCGAAGGAAATGAGAAGAAAGCAAAAATTGCAAGCAAGCGACGATGAAACGACAAGAAAACTAAACCAATTTCCTAATCGACGCAACGGTAGCTGGCCAGCAGCACCGCTGTCGGTGTCGCTGCCATCGACGGTGACGGTGGCGGTTGTGGGTGTCAGTTGCCAGCAACTAATGCCGCATTTTATGTGCAAAAGTCATACCAGGCGCTAGGACGCGCCGTCAGCCACCAACTGCCAGCCGCTCACTATTGCTTTCTGCACTCTTGCCTGCACAATCAGCTAATCCTCGCAACAACAATGAGCAGCGACGGCTGGAACTACAATTGAAGTGAGTAGTCGAAACAGCAGAATTGGCCATGGCACTGACAGCGGTAAAAATGTAGGCAACACGCGGCGTGGCGGGGCGGGAAGAGGAGGGGAGGGGCGTTACAGAACAACGAAATCCGCTTTTGTTGCTTAATCCGACGCGACATACGATGCCGACGGCTGGGGTTAAACTTAACTAAATTGTAATATTTATTAGCATAAGGCGGAGCTCAAGCAGAAGAAGCAGAACGGGAGCAAAAACACGATGGCATTGATGGCAACCTGCGAAGAGGGGCCACACAACAAATTACAATTGACAGCTGTTGTGCTTGTTTGGTTTTCACTGGACACATGCAGAGGTGCACGTGTGAAGGTGTTGTGGTGGGGGCAGGGCGTGGGGGGTGCTGAATACGTTAGCGTAAGCTTAAATGCTTCTTGACGTTGAATTAGCGCGACTTGAGACTTACGCCAGTGGAACATGGGCCAAAGTGACGACCGGAATTGGCTTAGTTTTCTTGGCCAAGTGTAAACGCGTCATCTTCTCACGCTCGGGCTCTCGTATTCCCTTCCAACTTGCACACAATTTTGTGGCCCTTTACGGCTTTCAAACTGACTGTGACCCGGCCTGCCCGCGTGCATATTGTTTCGTATGTCCACCTTTGCTTGGTGCAGTCGTTTCACGTGGGCCGCTTTCCGCGCTCCAATGACGCAACGACCCTGATGGTCGAGTGACGCTTCAGTGGCGACTGAATAATTGATACTGCAGTTTTGCCGCCGGTATTCTCTCTTTACGTTATTTTTTGCTGTCCTTTTTTGCTTTCTTTACTTGTGTTTTTGTTTCCTCAAGTTTTTCAAAGGATTCATTTCGCGTCGTGCTCATATTCGCGCGTGTATGTGTTAGCTGCTACGTGAAGGCGTGTGGGCTGGGCACTGAGGGGGTTTTATGCAATTTGCGTGTTTGGAATTTCAATGGAATCCCTTTTTGTGAGGGAGGCAGCCGGGTGGTGCGCCAAGCATTAAAATGCAAGTGCCGCATGCAGTTAATTTCTTTCTGTTTACGTAACGTTACACTCTGCGCGGTGTGGCTGGCGTCATTTCGTCAATTTCTTGTTTTTCTCCAACTTTCCAGGCGCAGCTGACGCTCGCAAACAAAAACATTGCTAAAATATGCGCTCATACATAAATATCAGATGTTGCCGAAAAGGTTAGGTTAGGTTACGGTGGCTGCCTCTATAAGAGACACACTCGGAGGCCTGAAAGGCCCATTGTGATACCACATATTTCACCCGTTTTTGAACTGAGTATGCAACACTGTTTTGCCAACATATGTTACAGCACACATTTCAAGCGGATGGGGAAAGGGAAGGGGAGGGGACCTACAGTTTAACGCCGAATCCGAACGGCGATTGGCAGTTTTTCGTTCACACTTGGAGGTTTTGCCATTGCCTGCCAAGAGCGCACTTGTGCGATTCTTGTAATTCTCATTCCCTTCATGTGGATAGCGATAGAAGTAGATGAGTTGTTTACCAGCCCGAGCCAGGAATCGAACCTGGAGCCTTTGGTATAAGAAGCCAGCGCGCTACCCGCTGGACTATCGAGGCCGGCCATGTTGCCGAAAAAGTATTCGCAAATTTTTAATATTCGCATTTTACACTTCTTCCGCAGGTCAGAAATGCTTTGAAAATGACTGAAGCAATCGATGCCACTAATTACACAAAGACAAAGTTTTCGACTACAAAATTTTCAAAACACATACAACTGGATTTGTAAAGCAGCTTCAATTCATAGCAACAGCGAGATTTCGGGTTTGCAGTGTCCGGTTTTAATTGAGGAGCTAGAATTTCCCTCTATATAAGAGTGAAATGATAGCATCAGTTCCTAGAAAAAGCGCTGACAAAATTGCTAGAGTAGAGTACAAAAACTTGCAATCGAAATTTCATAAAATTTTTAAAATCATAAAAACTTTATTTGCCGCCTTTTTGAGATCTTCTCGACTTCGTTTACCCAAATTTTCATGACTTTTCTAAACTTAAGTACCAAAAAGTTCAAACTCTCAGCATGGATGCAATAATTCGTGTTATTCAAGTTTCACTGTACTGCACTAAACTTCCCTCGAATAGAGCGAATTTGAAATTGTTCAACTTTCACGCACCATTTGTACAATGGAAAGTTTTAAAGTGAAATTTTCGCGGCAAATATGCACAAAACATATAAAAATGAGTAGCCAAAGAAATAATCATTTGCATATTTTTAAGTGGAAATTGCAAAGAGTCCTTGGGACCGTTTCCCAAAGGGCGTTCAACAAAACTTTTCGCCTGCGAAATGATCATTTTCAAGTGTTGGTCCATTTCAAGTCCAGCTGTCAGAGGGATAACAAGCAAATGGAAGCAAACAAAACACCCACACACCGAGGAGAAGCGTTGAGTTCGTGAAAACTTTAAGCCAAACAGGGCATAAAAGACGCCATTTAAAATTCAAAACATGAAACATTCCGGCAGCGGCAACAAGCGAAGAGGTCGCATAAAAATGTCAACCAATTTTGCGCAATGAAAAGCAAATCAATTTTTAAGCATCAAAAGTCGAGCCGAGTCAAGCCGAGGGCGGCCGCAAATGTAAAATGCAAAAGCTACAGGCGCACGTAACGACACCCATCAAGTCACATAATAAATTTAAACCTTTTTGTGTTTGCATTTGCTGGGCGCCGAGCGCATCGAGACGACCGAAACTACCGCGTGACAGACGACACTGCCGATTGTTGGTGAGTAGGTGAGTAAATGGGTGACGTTAAAGCTGCTCCCACATGTTTATGCTCACACACACACACACACACATACACCCAAATACGAAACAAGAAACACACAAAGAAAATGGCAAACATGCTTACACAGCCCACCCCATCAAATTTACCCCAAATCACTTGACGAACATGGGCGCTTGAGTGTTGTGGCAACAACAACAACTGCAACAATAAGCACAATAACAAATCCCCAACGTGTCATACCGAATTGACTGACACAACAAATAACAGTGACAAGGAAGACACTCTTTACGTCTTGCAGCGAAGAATACAGTAAAGACTCGACACCAGCAACTGCAGTGATTAACGAACGAACGAGTCTTCATTCTCAGGGAATTTTCCATGGTAATTGCGTTAAACTGTCGTCAGTTGGCTTCGATAATATTTCCCGATTAATCAGCAAAGAAAAATTATTCCACATAAGCTAACAATGATTAAATTTGAATATATGTGAGTTTTCATCCTGGCACGTCCAACATTAGAAGATGATCCTAGAGACCACTGATGATTATTTTGTGATTGACGTTTTAGGAAAAACAGTTTTTACGTTTATGTTTTTTAACCATGGATCGAAACTATCTAACTCGGACTATTAATCTTCAGCACTGGACAGATTTCAAAAAATACTGCAGCCTAGAAAAGACAGCTACAAATATAATTAATCAAAAGGAACAAAGAAAGCGGAAAATACTTCGGAATATCTCATGCATAATCGCCAAAGACAAAATAAAATCCAAATCGGGCTTGCTGACGAATCAGAATACCACGAGGAAACCTCATCGCATGCTTTAAACAACATATCCTGCAGACATTTACAAGCTTTCACTGTCTTTTCGCAGGAAAGGGGTGAGTAAGACGAGAAGAAATCACAATGAGATTCCACTGAAATATAACTAAAACGAAAGAAGTGCACAGTGAAGAGGGCAACACTTACCTTGCCATTGCGATTTATTGTTTTCCACACGTTGATTTCGATGATAACGTCAGTGCGCACACAGCGCCAGTCGGGCTATGACGAAGCGAGACAAGTTGGCGCTAAGGACAGCACGTTGAGAGTGTCCAAAGTGCGCTGCCAGTGCGGGTGATTGTGGGTGCGCGCCGCTGCCGTTTCAAGTGAGTCTTCTTCGAATTTTTCCTTTTGCTTTTAACTGTTTACTTCTTTGCTATTTTCGGTTCCGTTTTGTGGCGGCCCGAAAAGCCTTTGTCACCGAACAATGGCGACTGTGCACTTAAGTTGCTGTAGTCACGGCCACTGTTCCCCGCCTCACCGCATGTCCTTGGAAGTCACACATACACACACGCACAAACTCTCTGCCACTGCATGAAAACACTTGTGCGTGTATGTTTGACGATGTGCGATGTGCGTGTGTGTTGCTCGCACTTATGCGTTTCATACGGACCCAAGCACAATCGCAATTCTTCGATACGCTCCCGAGCGCTGACAGCACAGATGGCGAGGCTCGAGTTAATGCCCGAAGGCGTTCGAACGCTACAAGCAGATGCCGACGTTTCGTTTTCACTTTCTTTATGTCTGCTGCGGTTTGCTGCCGCTCGCACTTTCCGCCTTATCTGGCGGGTGCACGTGCCAGAGTTCTAAGTCGTCCTAGCATCAACTACAATAACAAACAAAACCATAACCGTCCTTACAACACGTACACACGTACATATGCCAAGTGTGATATTTCTTCATAGGTGCGCGAGTACAAGGGGGCGGCGGCAAGTATCTAAAACCCCAGCGTTCAGTGTCAGTTTTAGTTGGGTACAAGGAGAGTTAACGATTAACAGTTAAGGATAACAAAATTCTATTCAAATAGTTGTTGTTTTCAAATTCCAAGCGGCAAACAAAACTAAATAAATTTGTGATCAGCAGATTCAGCTATTTCACTCCGTTCGTCTACTTTAATCACTGTTTTGACCACTGACCCACAGCAACAACCACACCGGCACCGTTGTCAAACTTTAAGCTGTCCTCATTTGTAGGAATAGAAATGTTTCCCCAAGTTACCCCACTCAAAAAATCCGCACACACGCCCTTCTCCCAAACAAACAATCGTGTGTGCCTCTCGACTGTGTGCACTCATATTTGTGCCCATGTCTATGCGTTACATTTGCAGCTTATGTTGTGATTTTACTGCCCATTATCTCAGCTGTCCTGTTCATTCTGGTCCTGACCTTTTTCACTCCACACTTCAGCTCGGGCCCACAGCGTTCACCCCAGACCCAGACCCCTTCGGTAAAGCCCTCCGCGCTGTTACTCGCACCACACCGAGCAATCAATTCCCAATGCCAGCAAATATTTTTCTTCTTTTAATCCTATAAGAAATTTTCCATTGTTTCATGCGTTTTTTGCTTGGTTTCTGTATTTTTATGCTGCCTCCAGTTTCTGCATGATATTTCTTTTTCTTTTCTTTTGGGCAGTCGGCTTTTGCTGCCACATTTCTGCTATTTTTCTTTTTTATCTCTGCTGCGCCGGGTTCCGACGTGTTTATTCCGTTACCGTGTTTGTTTGCGGGGGAACACCTGACTTCAGCGTTTTTCCCATTTCCTCGACAATTTATTAGATGCGTATTAGGAGCGTATCGCGGTGCAGGTTCTCCCTGATTTTATCTTATTTGTTCGTGCATGTTTTTGTGTGTTTGTGTGCGGGCGGGGCGGGGGTGTGGTTGTGGGTAAGTGTTGGCACAAGCTTCATTAAAATTGCGTTTTATTTGTGTGTCGTTAGGATTTGCCAAATTTTCCTCCTATTTCATTTTTTTCGGTCCTCGTCTTTTGGTGTTTGTCTGTTTGGTTTCAACTTTAGGCATTGCTCTTCGGTTTCTGCTGTCAGCATTTTCATATTTGCTTTGGTGCTTTTTATGTCATTCTACACGCTTGCCCACGCCTAACAAATGCCATGAAACATTTAGTGAAGCGTCCATGTTTAATACTTTTCAGTTGCTGACGTTATTCTGATATGGATTTTGATTGTGATTGATTGCGATTGATTTGCATTACTAATTAAGGGAAATAAAATCTGACATTTTCTTTCTCTGCACACACGCATTAAGTGCACAAGTATTGTATATTTACTGATATTATCCCACAATAATACAATAACATCGATTTAAATTCAATATGAAGGATTTGCATTCCAAAATTAACCTAAAATAAGCACCACACAAATTAATTTGCAAACATCACTTGCGTAGTTTAAGCCATAAATTTATTGTTGATTTAGTAATTAGCACAGGTGAAAATGTTCTCAAGATTATATAATAATAGCCTACATACTAACAAACATCTTTCCATATATGTAAGCATCTTTGCAAGGACGGCTTTATTATGGCCAATTAAGTGAATACTATAAGTAATTGAGACAGAACAACTAACTTCAGCACAACTGTAATCAATATTACAGCGCCGTTAGCCCAGAATTAGAGAGTTAAATCATAGGAAATATTTGAGAGGATAAAATGAGCCTTTCACATCCTAATCAGTCAATGAGAAAGGCAAAGCAAATAAAATATCATATAATGGAAAAAGGAAAAAGCATCACAATAAGGTCAACAAAAACAACAAAATAATAATAAAAAAAGGGTAAAAATTCACCCTAAGCTTAATCCCAACAATGCTTAAAATTTGCAGTCGTAACAATAAAAACAGTCAGTCCTAAGTGAAATTACAAAATTTCAATTAACCCTCAACTAATTCGATATATTCCCCATCGTCATTAACAGAACTCGAAATAAAATTGCTCGAAATTGAAAGCCTCAACCAAAATGCGTCCTTCGAACATTTTAATAGCAACGTCTGTCGGTTAATGGCTTTTGCAGCCACCTGATTTCGACTATAAATATCCGCCAATAAATACTCCCCAAACGCACAAACGATATGCCTAAACGTCCTCGGCGCCCGGGACAATGCCGTTAGCAATTGTTTGTTGTTGGCCTATACCGCGTAGAAATCTATCAGCTGTTCAGCTATTAATGCTATTAGTTTTATTATTATTATTACTGTAACGGAAACGCATACACACAGCGTTTAATGGCGAGCGACACACACACACTTTGTGCATTGGTTGGGCGCACAGCGCGAAAAATGGCATTCAAATTTAATGTGCGTGCATGTAACTATGTGTCACACACGTATCTACTCTGGCCCAACGCCTGTGACAATGTTTGCAGCATGAAATGGCTGCGCCTACATATGCGGGTATGTGCGTGTATGGGTAGGTTGGATGGGTGCAAGTGAGAACAAAGGGCGGCGGCTTTATGGGCTGACAACATTCAAATGGCCCACTGTCGCAGTCCTAAAAACACTCCAACAACAAAGACCATTTTTTCATAATCAATAATCGATTTTGAAAGCATTTTCGACTTTTTCGTTCTCGCATTGGTATGAGTACGTATTTGTATTTGTGTTTATGTGTTGAATGGATGCCCAAGTGTATGTTTGTGTACAGACAGATCCATGACGTGCTGCAACCAGGCAAAGCTTACTAATAATGCGAGTTTACTAATAAAGGATTGATATTGTTTTAATTAATCTTCTGCGCTCTAAAGTTTTTTTTGCTAATTAGAGTAAAAGACCCACGAAAAACCTAGAGGAGAATTTGCCAAAATCTGTAGATCTGAAACTGGAACTCGAATCTACGATCTTCAGACTTGTTACCCAATGTACCAACCATTAAAAATAACCTCGAAATGAGGAGATTTTGTCAAAATCTGTGGATCTGTAACTGGAACTCGAATATACGATCTTCCGACTTGTTATCCAAGGCACCAACCATTAAAAATAACCTCGAAATGAGGAGATTTTGTCAAAATCTGTGGATCTGAAACTGGAACTCGAATCTACGATCTTCCGACTTGTTATCCAAGGCACCAACCACACAGCACCGACCATAAGCGCCCATTAAAAATAATCTCGAATTGGTTAGTGATTTAATATGTCTGCCAACATTCGCTGACCAGTTGTTATTATGGCCGCTTGAAAGCGCAAATTCAGCGCTTGCCGAAAACAACCATCGCGGCACTGCTGTCGTTAATAACGCCGCCGACAATGTCAACTAGAACCCATTAAATCTAACTTCGCCAACCAGACAAAGGCCGTTTCACTGTTGGCATTTGTCATTGTAATCGTGTATCCAGAAACTCGATTGCGTGGTTATGTCCGGTCTGTGATTGGTTTATGTTAACCATAAACATTGGCGAGCAGGCCGCAACAATTTCGCTGGCGTGTGTATGTCTTGTGTTAATGGGTTTCGTCACAATGTTTATGCGCTTCTGTGCCGAGCAATGAGACCAACTGGGCTATCGCAGAAGTGCAGCAGGCCGAGCGATGAGGTCTGGCTGCGCTGCCGGACAGTGAGGCGAGTGTTGTGTTAATAGCATTAGACAACATAGCTGTCGTTTGTGTTTATACTGGCCGTTCCTCTTTCTTTGTGTTTGTGTGCGTCGGTGTGTAGGTACTTTCGCCGCCCCCTCCTAAATGTAAATATTGCAAAACGCGCGTCACATCAATTCTAATTCAATTAACGTGTGGGCCTTCGTTTGCTTGTCGCTCGCGGTTACAGTTCAGCACACACTCGTACACACAAGCACACATTGTGTGTCAATATTATCCTTTAATTTCGATATAGTTTTAGGCATTGTACAGCAACCAGCGCAAACACACTTCACGAACTGCCGAAACGTTGTGCTTAGTGTAGTAGAACGCCAACCTTGCACGCCTGTTTGGCCACCATAATTCACATTTTCAAGTTCAACACGAGGACAGGTGTACATTTCGCAAGGACTTCTTAGCAATTTCTTGATTTCTTTGCACACACTAAACAGCACTGAATCGCTGTGAATTTATTACCAATCGAACATTTGTTCAAATCGCTCAATTCACTTTGACACTCGCAACGCGACTACAACGCTACCGTCGCGCTGTCCAGTCACCCCTTAACTGAACTTGAAATGTTCACCGTTACCGTTCGCCGATATGAACAACACAACCCTTCAACCCTGCACTTCGTACCAGAATAATTATGACCAGCGATTTAAGCGCCTTTTTGGCTTCTTCGCTTCTGACGAATGGTGGTGAGTTTGGCCCATGTGAGAGCGACAGCGACAGAGACCGGAAGTCTACTGCCACGCAGGCAACACTGGTTTTGAGCGACTACTGGCGGCGTAACAATGCGCAGAATCCATAAACGAACGTGAGCCAGTCTGACACATTCCTTGAATTCCTGCCAGTGTGACAATCATCTGTGAATGTTTTGGTGAGTTGTTGTTCTTTTGGTAATAATGAACGCTAGTCGTTGCGTTAGCTCCGCTAATGGCGACAGTGTTGACAAGCGACAAATGTCTTTAGATATATTTTTAGAGTTTCTAGTTCGAGTTTCGAGTTCTTAGTAATAATAAAGATGTCAATAAAATAATTTGTAACAATTTTGACGCAGTTTCAGTTAATACATAGAAATCGAAGTAAGAGGATGTGAGGAATGTGTTGATAAATTTAATTCAATAAATGCATACAATATCGATGCATTTCAATAGCGAACCACACAACGTGACCTCGGATATCTAAAGAAGTCAAACAACACTATTGACATTGTATCGAACGCGCACGACTCACTGCGACGCAATCGATTGCCAAGGACTCGCCCACTACTAAAATGTGCACATCTACCCGCCACCCGTGTTCCGCCCGTGTATGTTTCGGCCTCGCAATTATCCATTTATGCTATGACATTAACTTTGTGCAAAACATTGTAAATAATTCATTATCGATGGAACACATGGAAAGAATAGAACAAGCGCGACCAAATCGACGACGGTCCTTCCGACAGGCAGATAAATTACAGCGACGCGTCGCGACGCGCGCATATCAACGGCAAGCTTGCGGCTACTGCGATGTGGCCAATACATGATTCACCAACAATTATGCGTATGTAAATAAAGTCATTATGCCAGCAACTAACAACTATTCGCCTGCCGAACCGCTTACTGCACCTGAGTCGCTCTGCATTAGCGCGAATTCAACACAACGCCATTTTCACCACAAACGCTGAGAGCGTTGACAATATGAGCGGCGTCAAATTATCCTCACGGCGCACAGTGAGCCAATCTGGAGGGAGTTTGTATAACATTGTGTCAGAATTGCGTTCTATTAGTTGTAAATGATTCAAGAAATAATAATAATATTTTTTTATTTAAAAAAATTTTAATGTACTTTTATTTTATTGACCATTTTGAACTCATCATCAAACAGCGCTTTTGGGGTTTTTCTTGCTATTTAACCAATGTTCAAAGACAATTGTTTCACGCGAAATGGTCACATTAATTTAAATTTTTCCAAACAAATTGGGGCCAGATATTTTTTTAGTGGTTGGTCAGGAATGCTGGTCCGCAAGCTATATTTTGTACTATAAAAAAATTTTCTTTTCATATAAACTACTGACTTGTTAGAATAAACTTTAACTGCCAAAATTAACTGCTCGTTAAACTCAATTTCGTATTAAAGTTCTTTTATTGAATATTCTGTAATTCAAACCCGTTTTGCAAAATTTTTGCGAACATAAAAATATAACCTACTCCCCCGCCTACCAAAGAAATCTGCCTTTGACAATCTTTAGTTTCCTACTTTCTTCCATTTTTCGTAATATTCAATAGATTTGGAATAACATATTAAAAAATCATTTCATTTATTAAATCCCCCCTAGATTGGCAAAACAGCACACTGTGCTGCGGGATTATGCGCAATGAAACAAGAAAGGAAAAAGGAAAAACTAGCGGAAACCAGCAAAAACAAAGAGGCGAACACAAACACAAATTGAAATCGCAAGCCAAAACAAATACCCACACACAAATGACATTCCGTTAGTTTTGGTTTGGTTCGGTGTGGTTTAGTTTGGTTTGGTTGAAAATGCTGCGCCTAGCGGACAGCTTCGAGTGCGACAAGCCGGGCCGGCTCGAGCTGGAACGGTCGTCCGGGGGAAGTGGGTGCTCGGGATGGTTGGGTGGTAATGTCAAGGTTTTGTATATGTCGCCGCCGTCGTCATTTAAGCGCTCTGTGTGATGCCTTGCATTCCGAATTGTTTGACTCTGCGCCAAGCGCTGTCGACAGCGAACAGGCAGCGGCTGGCAATTGCAATGGCACTGAACGTGTGTGTGTGCCTTGCGAAAATGGAGAAATGCACTTGAGTGCATTTTATGGCGAGCAAAGAAAACCGTTGAACACGAGACGGAATTTTTTGCCAGTGTCAAGTTAATTTACAAGGATAACAAAAACGCTGCAACGTACTCGCAATGCCAACCGAGTGGGCTGCCTGTGCGCACGGCAATCAATAATGATTGGGAAATGTAATCGCTGCAACTGCTGCTTAGTCGCTTTCAAAGTGTAAGTAGTTGAGCAAAAACGGCGAAATCGGTAGATAAGGAAAACATTACGTTTGAAAACAAAAACGACGAATTTGCGGAATGTCTATTCAACGAGCTGTAAAGTGAAAGTGAACGTGACTATTCACACATAATGCAGACTCAGATTTGCGCAGAAGTAGCGCCCTATTAGGGCTGTAGCCAACAAGTGCAAAATAGCCTCTTCTATCTGAGCCAGAAGATTGCAACATGTTTGAGTACTTGGAACTCGTCTGCTCACATTTTCACATCCAATTCACGAAATTAATTTGCCCTTCTTACCAAAAATACTTTTATTCCAACTTTTTGAATTCTTACTCTATATTTTTAAATTCTCTTAAAAAAAATACTTACTTAACTTTCCATAACAACCGGTTACCGGGTTACGGTCTGCCGCAAAATGTTTCTCCAGGCGCCTCTGATTTGCACGCGCCTTCACCAGTTGGTCACACCAAGAGATAGTAGAACGTCGTAAACTTGGTGCTTCCACCAGAGACACGGCCTCCCTATTCCAACTCCAGTTTCTTCGTCCTAGCTTCATCGTCCATACAACAGACATGGCCAATCCAGCGTAGCCGCTTGATGTTAGTTTGGTTATGAAGTGCAAATTTTGTCGGTCGAGAGAGGTCTCTGCTACTCAATTGCCTACTGAGATCATAGTAGCACCTTAAATAAATAAAATAAATAAAATAAATACTTTCTTTCTTACCACTTTTCTGGTAACCCACCCAGACTTCTGCAGAGTCTTAAAAGATTCAATTAATAGACCTAACACAGGTTCGGTCATGGAACTTTTAGATAAGTTCGTCTTAAGTTGGTACTGCCATGTAAATGGGCCGGAATGCAAATTAAAAACAACCAACTACTTAACTCACCCAATTCAAAATTCCAATAAATTCTGTTCTCGAAACAGAAAGAGCAGCCCTACTTGCACTACACTATACTAGGCAGGGCCGGATTAACAAGTAGGCAGAATAGGCAGTTGCCTGGGGCCCCCGATTTTAGGGGGCCCCCGAAAAATGAAAAAGATTTCTAAAATTTTCTTACAAACATAAAATTCTAGAGAGTGAAAGAAAAATATAATCAGAACTGAAAATAAATTTTACTCAATTGACCGCATTCAAAAGGCGACGACCGCGAACTAGTCAACTACACGCTGAGAAGCAATTCGAATGCGACGAATGCAGTTTACGATTCATTTGATATCATATTAGAGGCTCTAGAAATCATTGCTGATGATGAATCACAAAATACTGATACTCGTTATGAGGCGACGTGTATCGCGAATAAAATGCAAAAATTCAAATTTGGTTTCATGTTGATTTTATGGAACTCTATTTTGACTGCTATGCGTTCAGTGAGTAAGTCATTGCAAAGTGAAAAAGCAGATTTGCAAACGTATGCTTTTTTGTACGGATCGTTAGAAGAGAGTTTAGTTTCATTCTGTGAAAAGTTCAATGATTTCGAGGAAAAAACAAAACAATTATTACCTGGTGTAGGTTATACAGAAATCGTAAAACGTACTCGTCGTAGAAAAAAACAACCTAATGACGGAAATGCTCCAGAAGTAGAATTTTCGCCACGCGATGATTTTAGGTCAAAAGGTTTCACAGTGAAATCAAACGACGTGCGAAAGTGTATATGGAAGTTTCAGAGAGATTTGCATTTCTCATCAACTTTTCTCTAAGTGATGGAGACCTCCACGAAGCTATAAATAACTTAGTTCGTTTTTATTCTAGAGATTTTGAAGAATTTTTCATTGAAATGAAACAATTCCAAAGTTACGTGAATTCCAGATACACTGATGCACAAAAAACTCATAGTCATTTGTATAAGATTCTAATGGAAGAGCAATTAGCCGATGTATTTCCTAACACAGAAATAGCTCTTCGGATTTTTTTAACATTAATGATCACAAATTGTTCTGCCGAACGATCCTTCTCGCAATTAAAAAGGAATCAAAGCTGCTGAAAGAGCTACAACGCGACAAGAGCGATTCGAGATGTCAGGTATACTTTGCATTGAGTCAGATTTATTGAACAAAATCGATATTGATGATATAATTGATGAATTTTCCGAAAACAAATGTAGAAAACGACATGTTTAAAATGTAGATAGTAATTTTATTGATATTATTACATTGTGACAATAAAATTTAAGTTTGTATTTTTTAATCGAAAAAAGAAGGGAAGGGACGTGAAAAAAGTGCCCCAAATTTATGGTTGCCTAGGGCCCCGTTGAGGGTTAATCCGGCCCTGATACTAGGAATCTCCTTTCCATAACCATTCGAAGATTAACTTAGTAAAAACAGCACAGCAGCTTCATGATTCTGACTACGAGTCATAAGACTAATCACACATTTTGGGAATCGACGACAATGAGTCTAACTGGTGAATAACTAATAGACAGCATTTATTACTACCTCCGGTTTTAGTTCTGCTTTAACTTTCTGAAAACTATCATTTACGAAAATAGCCTGGAGGTATTCAAATATATTGTTTATATCTCATTAAGTTCCCTCGTAATTGCACTGCAAATAATCAACAACTACTCAAAATATTAAAATAGTGCGATTGTCATTGCTTAAATAAATATTGCTTTCATGACTGTGCCATTCTTGGTGCCAGTTATGTAATTTGGTAAATTGCCAAATGTCCAATGACGCAAACGAAACATCAACAGGCACATCTACATTGATATTCTATTTATTTGTATAATTTTACGTTCAATCAAAAATATGCATGTCCCTGCACACAGATACAACATTAAATTTTCAGATATTGAACTTCAAATCAAAATATAATTTTTTTATTTATGTATTTAAATAGATTTTAATTAATTTCACTTTCAATTGATTTTATAAAAATCAATTGACTAATACCGATTTCATTATTTAGATTTCTAAAAATCGGCGAATATTTTTCCAATTAATAAAACTCGAATGCAAAATTCACAGTGCTATATGCCTAATTGGTTACTACTTAGGCAGTTGCAATTTTATATAATTACAAAACTTATCCTCACATACAATACTTAATAAACTTTTCAAGCTGTGCGTGTCACACTACTACTGTTGACAGTCACAAGTTGCCTATAAATAGAACGAGTGAAATATGATACGATGACGATAGGCAATGCTTCAGCTGCCAACTACTTACCTTACTTCACCACTCTAAACTGTGTAAGTGGACGCCAACCACTCACCACACCACACGCACATAGTGCGCGCATACTTGTAGTTAGCACTAACGTGTTGCCATGACGAGCAAAGTTGGTCGCCGTTGTTGTTTATTTATTTATTTTTTCAACTCCTTCCTCCATTGTGCCTTTTTATTGTTAACATGCAGAATATAGAGAAGCACAACAATTACTACATTATTCCGCACGCAAAATACTTTGCCTTTTTATAACTCATTTATTTTGCGGTGTGTTGTTGCTGCTGCGGTTGTGCCTGCTTGGTTTTTTGTTGCGGCCTGGCAATTAGTACAAGTGTAGTTAATCCCGTAAATGTTTGGCTTAACGCACTGCAAGGGTTAAATGGTACACACGCACGCATACACATACGCGCACACGCCCAGCTGCCGTAGCATACTTTGGGGCTATTGGTTGGATGGTGGAAAATGAAAATTTATGACGCGTTTGCGGTTGTAAATTAAAACTTTTCAAGTGTGTAATGCATAGTAGTGGGTGTTGGTGGGGTTGTTGTTTCTTGTCGCTAGTTGAGTGAATTAATTGCACATTGTAACGCTCCATAATGCCGCGTAAGCATGGGCGCAAACAAATTTGGTGCTCGAAAGTAGAGAAAGTAATTGACATGGGAAAGTTATATACTTATTATATATTTATTTATTTAAAAAAATACAAACAAAGGAAATATTTAGTAGGCAATTTAAACAAAATGGTTCAAAAAAATTTTATTTCAGAAGAAAATCTTTGCTTTCATATAAAATTTAATCATTTAGTCATTCAAAATCGTTATTGTTCCATGGGCACCACCCGCACAACAACGTTCACTTCTGCTTTTGCGGATCGACGGACATGTTAGTTCATCCGTCTAAATTAACGCCAAGCATTTGAAAATCCGTGAAAAGCCGTTTAAATTTCCAGTGCATGGGCTTTAAACAGCTAATCTCACACACACAAACACTTCAATTCGTTTGCAAGCCATAAATAAAATTGCACCGCATAGCACAGCCATGACCTTGCGGCAAATGCAAAAGTTCGACGCTAGCCAAAGTGCAAAAAACCAAAGAATTGGGCCTAAACGAAGAAATTTATATTTCCCTCCACCAGGCCAGCACAACATCCACAACAGCCACCAGCAGCAACACGACTGCTGCCATTGATATATGGCGTTCGGTGTGGTTCAGTCGTTGTGTGCTCTTAATTTCTGTTGACGTATTGATTTCAATTGGCATATTCTATGAAAATTTATAGCAAAGACTATTTTTGTTTGTACAACTCAGTACAAGAGCAGAACAAGTTTTATATTTTGACTCTAAAAAATTAAAAATTTGGTTGATTGGTTAGGAAAGACCATAGTGAAATTATGGGAAAGACGAAAGTAATTTGACTGTTGATTGTAATGTGTGTAATGTTGTTTTCTTCTCGTCAATAATACTTATAGTTCTATGGCGATAAATAGTAGAAGGTAGTTTGCTTGGCGAATCAGACTGGTTAAACAAAAATTCGAAAGATAGCGGGACACAACGCGATAGGAATCAGAAAATGGCAAGTAGGCTTAAGCACATCAAAAGTTCGTTGCACCTGAAACTTTCATTATCACAATATCACTCAAACTGCTTTCGCCTCCACTACAATTTCAATGTAGCACAATTTCCGCAAACTGTAGGATTCAGTGGATTATAAAAAAACACACCACCTTTTCGTAGTAATTTTTATTCATATTCATATATATGGGCTTGTGTTCATATTTATATGTATATTTGTTATAACTGACAGATGTAAGTTAAAAATTCTTAGAGCATATTGTTTAGACTGAAACTAAAGTTATTACCTATATTAAGGATTTCGAATAAATCACTATTTCTACAGAGTATCCACGTATGGGCATAACATATTTCTCATTCATGACGCTACAAAAATAATCTGCGAGTTGCATTTTTAAAATCATAAAAATTATTCGCACAAATATTTCAAATGTGACACTGCGCATTGGCTACGCGCAAATGAACCTATGTATTATGAACCTATCTTAAAGTTGCGTAAAAATATCGAATAAATAAAATGATCATTTGATGTTTTAGAGTGAAATTATGCATAGGTTAAACCGAAAGTAACGACCTTACATCTAAAAAAAAAAACATAAAGTATACAGTTAAAATTGCGGCGGCAGCTGATAGTGCTAAAACATATTCAGTTTAAGTCCACGTTTTCGGCATGCTGAACGGCCCGAAGCGCTGATGCACGTCCACGGCGCGCACTGCAAAGTAGTAGCGCTGGCCCTCCTGGAACTGTGTCAATGTCACTGCCATGGGCAGCAACATTGCCTTCACATCGCCCACATGCCGCCACGAGTCCACCATCGGCGGCCCGGCCGTCTCCTGGTAGGCGTAGATCTGATAGCTCACGCACTCAGCGTGCCGGTCCATGGCCTCCTCCATGGTCCACGAGATTACGATGCCATTGTCGAGATTGCTAATGCGTATGGTGGGTCGTGGTGGCGGCAACTTCCAGGCGGGATTGAACGATTGTATCGGCGTGACCGGCAGCGGCGCTGGATGGCCGTACTTGGTACGCTGAGTGGCCACGTTGGCCGAGGTGATGTGAACACGTGTAATGCTGGTGCCGGGTGGCGTGGAGATGTGTGTGAGCAGCGCATTGTTATTTGATTTTGATGCTGCAAATGAAAAACCTTTTTATTTCAATTCATTTTTATCATCTTTAATCGAGCGCTTACTCTGCATATTGTCCAACTGTGGTCGCCCTGAGACATTTGGCTTAGTTGGCAGTTGAGTGGGCGTTGGCATGCGGGTCAGTGGCGGCACTGTGCGGTTGTTCATGTACGGCGCTGCGCTGCCCAGATTATTATTGGGTGGCTGTGTGGGGAGGCGCGTCCGCATCTGTGCAGCGGCTGCTGCTTGTGCCTGGCCCGCGTCATCCTCGTCCGTCAAATCGATGACCGCTTTCTCCTTTGGCTTGGCGGGCGTTATACTCACACCAGCGGGCAGCTGCTGACTCAAATGAATATCCACCCCAGGGGTGGAGCCTTCCGGGCGGCGATATTGTTGTTGCTGTGGTATGATATGGCCGCTGGTTTGAGTGGGTTTCGTCACCAATTTACGCCTGAAGCGAATGGAAAGATGGAGAAATTGTATAATTAAACTTAAACTATTGTATAAATATTTAGCCCAAGTGTACAGCTTGCAGTGCTTTGGGTTGGATGTACTAAAACGTTAAAAGCCAACTGCACACCGGAATAGTTTACCTAACATTTCTAGCCAATATTTTACACTAGCAAGAAGTCGGGGACACTGCCGTAATTATTCAATACTTACTGGTTAACGGTTTGTGCTTGCTGGCGTGCCAGGTGCAATTTCTGCAACTGTTGTTGCTGGCGTTGTTGTTCTGTTGGCGTTGGGCCAGGGAAGCGGTTGCGCTGCATGGCCACGCCCTTATTCAAGACTCGGTGCACATTCTGCGGCGGCACCTGTGTACCCTGTGTCAGTGGTGACTGTGACCCGTTGCCGCTGCGATAGACTCCCGGTGCCACTTGTGTTGTGCTTAGCATGGTAGTGTTGTTGGTATTGTTGTTGGTATTGTTGTTAATGCTGCCATCAATCGGACGTTGTGGTGTTACCTTCTGTGCGCAGCCGCGGCGACTGTTTATGGCGGCTGCTGCCGCTGCCGACGCCAGTGCACTATTATTGGAACGCAAGTCGCCGCTGCTCGGCACGCGTGCTGCAGCCGGTGCCATCGGCAACGATGCGGGGCGTTGTGGCGACCGGGGCACGCTGCTGGTCGGCGTTGTCGGTGTCGGTGTCGGGTAGACCGTTGCATTCACTGTCGGCTCGGTGTTGCGTTTGTTCGGTATGTACACTTGCAGGCCCACGGCGCGGGTGATCTTAACCGGCATCGGGAATTGCGTATTCTTCAGTTCGATGTCTTTTACAACGCGATTGTGCACCATATCCAGATCACGAAATTGCTTCGACAGCTCAGCGATTTTATTGCGATGCGAAACGATCATTTTTTCTTGCTTTTCAATGATGTCGCGCATTTCGGCAAATTCGCTCTTATGGACAATTGCCTCAACCACTTTCTGCAGCACCAGCTCCTCCAGGTCGTTTTTGGTCATTTTGTCGAAAGTTTTCCGGAAGCGCTTGAAGAAGTCCAAACTCAGTGGCGCCACAGATTCTCCGAATTTCGGTGGTGGATACAATGGGATTGGAATGTTTGAGGGCACAGCTTTTATTTCCGGAACGCTGTACCCCTCGGTAACAGACTCTTCAATGTTATCTGCTGCTTTCTTTTCACTCTTATGCTCAGTTCTTTCTTCTTCCGATTTAACGACTTTCTCTTCAGACGTTTCTTTTGCCATCATTGTTGTTTCCTCGCACAACTTTTCCTCGCTCTCCTCGGTTTTGGACTTTTTTACGACCACCTCTTCCACGGCCTCCTCAAATTTTTCATCATCGTCCTCTTTGAGCGATTCATGCGAACGTTTGACAGCAATTGAAACTGCGATTTCTATTATTTGATTTTTTTCCTCCACTTCCAAGTCCTTTTTTATGTTTGTTTCTCCTGTCTGCAACATATCACTGGACTTGCAGCTGCTACGTGACTCCTCCGTTTCTGCTGCTTTCACCTCATTGGCGCTATCTTCGCTCAGCCGCATACGCTTGGCCGGAGGTGCCGTTTCCTTCTCATCGCTGTCTTTTGTCTCCTCACCTAGCGCAACAACATCTTCACCCAAATCCAAATCACCATCGCCCCCACCTTCAACATCATCCGCATCCGCATCGGCTTCTGCTTCCTCGTCCTCGTCGTTGTCGTTTTCGACTTCAGCTTCTTCGCCTTCGCCCGTCTCATTTATTGCCTGTGTCTCTTGCAGCAAATTGCTGCTGCTGCTACAGTTGCTATTGGTTTCGTCGGTATAATCGGACTTCAGTTTGGCCAGGCCCTTGTCGGCTGCATCAGTTTTCTCGGCTACAAAATCATCACGAGCATTGTCCGAGTTATCCGCACACAGGTCAGTTTTATTCTTGTTGGCCTCAACTTCAGTTGCGGATTCTGTTGTGCTGTCTCCTTTGCTATCTCCAGTCTTTTGCGAGGCTTCCTGTTCCACTTTCAATACAGTTTCATCACTCTTTACCACATTTTGCTCTGTCACATTGTCATCTGCTGACACTGCATCCTCAACCGACTTGCTGTTCGCACTCTCCTGCTGTAACACATCTTTTTTAGTCAGCTCGTCGACGTTTTTCTTTTCATGAGTGCCGTCGCTTTTTTCAGGCGTTCTTTCCTTCTGCTCAATTACATCATCGTCGTCATCATCATCCAACAGTACAACATCGTCATCTTCCTGTACAGCCGCAGCATTCTGCTTCGTTTCTTCAGCAGATGAAGGAGCAGGTTCTGAAGCATTTCGTTCCTTTTCTTCGGCACCCGACGTTTCCTCCTTGGAACACTTAGGCTTGTCAGCCACGAATATGATGTCGTCATCAGAATCGTCTGCATCCAAATTAGTCGACGACGTCGAATCTTTTTTAGCGTCTGTGGATGAATCTATCGGATTCAATGCTTTCGTCTCTTTTTCCGCCTCTGTTGTTTCTACAATTCGCATTATCTCATCGTCGTCATCATCGTCCAAGGTGAGCGTTGGAATTTCCACATCTTCCGTAGTTTCATCGACCGCTTTTTGTTCCTTGCTTTTGATTTCAGCGGGTGAACTTGTTGTGTTATCAATCTCAGCGGGTGAACTTGTTGTCTTATCAATCTCATCGGGAGTACTTGTTTCGTTGGTAACCACAGAGTTGTTGATATCTGCATTTTCAGCAGCATCGTCTGACACGCTTGACCCTTGTGTCACTGCGCCTACCGGTTCAGTTTCTACTGCATTGCTTACAACCGTTTCTGTGCAACCAGCAGTAATCTCCGCTTCTTCATTAATAAGTTTTTTGTCCGAATCGAGAGCATGTTTGGAATCTACGAATTTAGCTTCGACAGCTGCCTCACTATCTTTACATTCTTCAATTACTTTGTGCTCGGTTACATGCTCCTTTTCGAATTCCTCTAGCGTAGCACATGTGCTGTTTGTTGATGCATTCTCACACACCGTGGATGCCTCAGCTGTTTGCTCTATTGTCGATGCTGCGGCTGCGGCTGCGGCTGCACCTGTGCCAGTGTCATGTGCCAACTCTTCTTTAGATGATGCATCCCTCGCCGTCTCAATGCAATCTTCCAAATCATTGATTTTCGACAGTAAAGTGTCAAGATCATCACCCGCATCGCGCACTCTGTCTGAGCAGCCAACCGAGCTTAATACTTCTGTTTTACTTTCAAAGATATTGGCTGCCTTAGGCACGACTTCGGCAAGTAGTTCATCCACGACGTTTGCTCCATCTTCAGCCAGCAATGCTTCCTCCAACTCCGACGTAACAGGATCACCCAAATCAATGTCTGAGTCCAGGTCAATTGTCTCAGCTGCGTTGTCGAAACTGTTGCTACCGTTTGTCACGCCGGACAGCACACCATTGCGTGACAATTCTAAAAAGGATCAAATTTCGGATTAGTAAAATTTTGGCCGAAAACTAAGTACTTCTCACATACCATTAGAGTTTAGCAAGTCGGTTTTTAGTTTCGAACCCGCAGCAAGATCAGCCATGTCATGCATATTGTTACTTCTTACATCACCATTGGAAGTCATAAGATCATTGAAGTCCACTGGTGTGTTGTGCTTAACTTCCATCATTTTTGGTTTATATGGATGCAGCTGTTTTGTGGCGTTGTACGTATTTGTAATTCAATTTCCTGCATCAAGTCTATATGACAAACACACATTTGAGCATTTAATATCAAAACTGTCAAAATCAGAAAAAATTTAACTGTATGTTAAAAAATTTAAGTACGAAATTAAATACTTGTGAAAATTGTGAATGACAGAAAACGCAAGGAATGGCAGAAATTGACGGCTGCCTCCTTTCGACAAATCTTATTTTGGTAAGAAGTCATTTGAAAATTTTACTTGAATGAGGAGGCATGCAAAGTTATGCAATTTTGTTGCATGCTGCACAACTTTGTGCTGCACACCCCAATGTTATTTGTCGAAAAGGACAGAGGTGAATAATCGAATACACAAAACCTTCCCGTTAAAAAAATACCGCCCCAATTATCAAAATCATGAGAGTGCCGAACGCAAATCCCAGTTCACAACGCACGTCCAATTTGGTGCGAATGGATTGAAAACCGGTTCCATGGTTGCTCGGTCGTCCCCAACAACCAAGCGTTGCAATTAAAGCAAATAATTCAACACCAATCGACAACAATAAAGACCGTCGACAAAAACACTGTGTTCCGTGCTCCTATGTAGCGAGCAAGAAACGTTTAAGGAACGACATGAGAAGCGAACAAATTCGATATAATTATGGAACGAAGTGGAATTTTCAAATGTTGTTAATTAAATTTAGACAAGTAACCGTAAAATTCTGGTGACAAGCGCAGCTACATGTAGCAAGATGAGCAAATGTGCAAGAGCGAAAGGGAGCGCTACAGCGAGAGCGAGAGAGCGCAGCCAACATTAACGAAACGATAATAATCAAACGACAGACAGCAATGAATGAAAGCACAAAAACTTTGTCAAGTGTCAAAAATGTATTTCGAAATATATATTAAATTCCCCCGACCCCCGTTTAACTTACAATGATCGTCAGCCTTTGTGCGAAGAAGCAAGTTAAAAATCGGCCACTATTTCAGTGTTGTGCTGGCGCGTTTATCGGCAGACACCGACCCAAAACACGACCGGCTGTTTTCACGTGATGCAGAGAACTGAACTTGCGGTGAGCAAACAATTTTTGTTTGTCTGACGCGCTCGTGTGCTCAGACGTTCGTACGGCTTTGTAGAGTGTTTTTCCGGGGGAAGTGGCACTGTCGGGACGTGCACGTAGTGGGGGCACCGATATATGTACATACGCCAAAATTATGAGGAACGACGATGCAGGGCACAAGAGCAAGCGACCCACGTCGGTACGTAAATTTCAGCTATTTTCACTTTGACCCATAAACATTGTGACAGCTCTGAAACTTCGACTAGGCAAGAACTAACAAGCAGCTAATCGAAGCATTGAAATAAAACGCAAAGCCGACGAGCAATTCAAAAGCTGGCTGTGCACAAGCATGGAGCAGTCAAATAGAATAAACCCGCACATAGTTATGGCGCTCAGCAAAATAGGCGCTAACGATGACCCTGGCAAGAGCGGGGGCGGGGCACTGCTACTTTTCAAAAAAATTATAGATAATGTTTTCATCTTTAAATTCATTTTACAACAAAACAAACGCAATGTTCGGGTGACTATTTCCCGTGCACAGCCAAAGTTGAGCTTTTCAGCGACTAAAAGCAGAAACACAAAAAGCTTTCGTGATACAGCTTTACGGTGTGGTTTTGCGAAAATAAATTTTGGGTAAAATTTATATGAAATATGCAAACTCAAAGTTAAGATTGGGCAGATTTAACACAGCTGAAATTTGAAATTTAGGACAAAAGGGATGTAGGGAAATTATAATGAAATTAGCAAAGTATTCAACAAATGTGCGCAAAAGTGACGTTCGAGTACTGAGTGCACAGATATAGTATAGAAGAAACTATCGCTGGAGCATTTATTGATGTGATATAAAGCTCATAAAACTGTTTTACTGTATATGATGACGAAAAAAGCGGTCGAACAGTCAGTGACGAAAAACGACACTCGTTCTGGCTGCTTAAATGCCAAATTGTTAGGCATCAACAACAATCGGTGCGGCACTCAAGACACAAAAGGCCACAGAGGCGAGACATGAACTAAAAGTCAATTGAAGCTATGAAAGAAGATGTTGACTCGTGACGTTGGGAGAGAAATTTTGAAACAAAACCTTTAAATTATTTTTTTATTAAATTTGTGTTTTGAGCATGGAGTGCTGAGGCCCAACTCCCAACTCCTAACGCGATTTAACCAACTGGGCCGCATTTTAATAGAATTTATGGCAAAACTATGCGGCATCCAATATTTTCACAAATCGAAAGCAAAATCTAGACACGTTTACCACATATAGACTGCACCAAGTACAACGGCACAGACACATGAAAACATACCACAGAAACGAACGCAAAGCACGAAACAAGTCAGCGAGCGCGCACCAAAAGAGAAACAAACTCCAGCAGCACGGCTGGCGCACGGTAGAGTGAGCGAGCGCACGACAGCCACACGAGCTATGCGAACTGCAAATTTTTCATTAACTTTAATAAAAACGAAACTTGAAGCATGTAAAAATACATCATTTAATTTATCTGAGATAAAAGGCCACAGGCGCAGACAGAATTTCGGAAAAAAAGAGTCGTAAGGCCTAAGAGGATTTAGTGGGGTATAGATTGCAGATACTGTAGAATTGTTAAAATTTCGTGTATTTACTGAAAATATTTCATCCGGATTATTGTTTTATAGTTTAAACTTTAATCAAGTTTGCGCTGCGCCCAGGCAAAACCTGAAACCACAAGTAAATTATAGCAACAGCAAATCATAACGAACTATGCATGCACGCGCTCTCAGCGAGCCGAATAGCCATGAGAGCGTCAGACTTACGAGTGAAATTTTGCAGGTAAAATTTATAGAATATTGAAATACGGTTGATTTTCTGTAAAAAGATTTAGATGAACATTTTGCATTCAAAAGTATTGCAGTCAATTATAAATAAAATTATCTGACAAGCAGCTTTAATACAGAATCGTAAATGGATCATGTGCCAAGCACCTTTAAGCGACGCCACGAAAATTACTTTTGTGTGAGTGTTGTAACAATGGCTGGTAGGCAGCAATAAGGAAAAGGCTGTAGGTATAAGAAAAAATATGTAGCGAACATTTTGTACAATTAGAAAAATTTGGAAAAAATAACATGCGAATTTAGTGGCGAAAGCCACGTTTCAGATACGACAGAATTTGTATCTTTTTTTATAATTGCTTTATTTTAAGTGGAGCTACTTAAGTCGAGCTACTTAATATAGGTTTTTATTTTTTTACTAAAACCTACAGAAATCGTCAGCCAGTGACATTACGTAAGCAACCGCACGCCACGGACGGACAGTAGTCTATAGACCGAGATGTATCTACCCAGTAGAGCAACAACAACACGCACACACTCAACAACGCACACATCTGCAGCTGTGTTGTGACTGTGTGCGAAGTGCTGAGTTCCGCACACAGCCCGAACACCGCCAAACACAACGAACCATCCAGCCAATTTTTGCAAAGCAATATTCCAAATGAAAATGGAGCTTTATCAAAAACTATATATCCACCCATGTATACAAATGTATATAGTCGGACGTATCTATATACTTACGTAGTCCTATTACATAGAAAATTTATGTATGTACATATGTATGTCCAAGTCGTCATCGAAGTTCTTTGGCACAGGCGGCTGCACAATGAAAAGCGACAAATGATGGTTTCAAACTTTTGTTACAATGGGAAATTTTTCGAAAATTCTTTTCATTTTGTTTAATTATAAAATGTTGTATGTCGACATCAAAACACAAATACTCGTTTTATATTGTATATGTATGTACGTGCGAGAGTGCGCGCTCTCTCACTCGTGCTCTCGCTCTCCCTCGCCCTCTTTTACGCCCAGACCATTTTCACGTTCCTGCACTTGCATGTACGCTGCTCAATATGCTTTGTGCAATGCAGTAAAAACTTTCAGCAACGTGTCTGTCGACTTTTCAAATTGCCCACAATACCTACAGCGAAATAATGGCAAACTTACTGTAGCATTTGATGACTATGGCAACCTTCAAAAGGCACATAAAAATCGGTGAGGGTATATATCGACTACCGATTCATGGAAGCCAAGACGCTATAGATAACAGTGCACGTTCCACCGATTGCCGAAAGCTAGAAGACTAGACTCAAGTTCGCTCAAGGTTGCCAAGTCGATGTTGCTTTGCTTACATGGCCGGCCACACTTGGAAAAACTTCCACTGCACACACGTGTACAGTCTGTACAAATACTGAGCAACGCAGAGAGGGAGCACGTCAGGGCATACGACATTGTGTGAGCGTCGAATAAATGCGACGTAATTCCGGCAAGGATTGTCCGTCAAAGGCAGACAGATGTCCGTTTGACAGATTTGCTATGCGAAAAACAGGCATAATGAGACAGCAGCGAGCATCGTCCACATCGAACTTAAGAAATTTTTGAGCGTACCGCGCTGCATTGCTAACGAGCGGCGCTGGGCAAACACACCAAAAGCGCCGCGTAACAGCAAAAACAAATGGAAGATAACTTTTCAATTGGTGCGAACCGCACTAGAGACGTGCTATCAAAACGATAGCAGCTTCATAGCGACTTATAATTTGACCCCCAAATGGGGCGACATTTAGCTCAACCTGGTCCCACAGCGTCCGACAAGCAAACAGACTAACCGAACGGCCAAAACTTAGCACAAGTGCACATCTTGCTATATGCCGAAGCATAAAAGTACGACATTAAAAATAACAGCATCTAAGCGCAGTAGCGAGATACAAACCCAAAAAGATATATGCGAGCAAAGTCCGCAAAGGCAAACAAGATTGTCGTTGCGTTGCCAGCGCGTCATGACCCTGGCGAGCCCGAGTGCGCGCGAAAGAGTAGGCAGCTGCACGGAGAGCCGCGACTGCGACTGGTGCCCGGGTGCGAGTGAGACGGCACCACGAGCAGTTGCCGCAACGCACGAAAATCGATAATTGCGATGTCCCAACCAAAATCCTCAAGCTCAGACCTCACCGGAACACCGGCAAGATCGAGTTTAGGAAACCCCCCGTAACGCCAAGACCGCGGCATACCAAGCAGCGATGCAGCAGCAACGAATTCCACAGTCAGTCGTGTGCCCATTAGTGCAAACAGCAAATCGAGCCAAAACGTATACAGCCAGCGAAACAGTAGCGACAAAAACTCGCGTTGGTTTTCATCCCAGCTGTGCCGCCGGGCAGCGTTTCGGTACTTGGCAAAAATTCTTCTATGAAAAATAGGTGGTCACCGGGTCTGGTCTCTATATTGAACGACTTGTTCAGACTAGGCTGCGACGTCCATTGCACGGGTCGTGCTTAGCGGGGCGCGGCGGCCGGCAAGGGGAGCGCCGTTTACTTTACGCTCTCCGGTATACATACACACAAAGTGTGCTCTTCGTACAGATAGCCGGCTGAGGCGGCTTGATGATAATGTAGTTTCGCACGACGAATACAAGTCGCGCACGACGACCTCAGCCGCGGCAGCCATATTGCTTACGTAAGAATTATACGAAAACGGATTTTCGGCGCAATTCCCGCATCAAATTCCAAGTCAATTATTTGTGCGAACTGAAAATGTCCCACAATAACAGCCACCATCCGATGCCGCTCTGGCCACCTTATCCAACAATTAACATTTCGCTACCATTACTAACATTTTTGTCGGTATGTGCGACGCACCAACAAAAATTGCCCAGCATCGAAAAACATTTTGGAATTTTTCTGGCACTTCCTTCAAAAACCTCAACTTGAAGCATTATTTCTGATTTCCATAGCTTTGGTCATCTTCCGATTTCGTCGCTCTATTAACTTGGGTTGTTGTTGTTGTTGATGCAATGACGACGCTCCCATGGCTGTGTATGTGTGCGTGTGTGTATGAGTTATTCGTATTTGTGAAACGAGTTGCTCACTTTTTTCATTTTGCTCTTTCGTGTCTATAATATCGATTGCAGACTTTTTGAGGTTAGGTTTCCCGTAACCGTGGAATCGTGAATTTTCTATAACTTTCAGGTAAATAACGCAATAACCTCCAACCGGTAGTTGATGCAATTGCCATAAGGGGTCTTCCACTGGCGGCATTTTCGTTATGATTTGCAGAGAAAGCAACTGTGACGCAAATAGATTTTGCACATTTGTTCGGGTTCTACATTTTATGCATCTTTCATTCGCAAGCACCAAAAAAGCAGATAAGGACAGGGCGGGGCAAGTTAGAACGACAGATAGTTGCCATCTTGAGATCTGCACTAATATTATGTAATTGCGAATTCATAGGACCGATTTATGTTTATAGTGTACGGGGTACATTATCCTCAGAGGGTTGCCATGTTCCGCTAAAAGCCGAAATCTTAAGTTAACACATCAATATGCATCGAAATTTCAATATTTATGCGAATTGACAGATAAGTAGAAATATGCAATGTACAAAATATCAGGAAGTGAATGACCCCATGAAATTTGAGGGTTGTTACGACAATTCAATTTCAGTTAATTTGACACACGGGTGATGTTCTGATGACATTTTTTATTCAAATATCTGTTTTTACATACTTTTCGAGGACTGAAAATTCGTTTAAATTGCTTAAGGGATATCAATTAAAACAATCTTAATAATTAAACTAATATTGCTTCGTCACAATTAAAACAACACTTTACCATGCAAACACCGACCGCTTGGCAACCCTATGACAGCAAATATTGCCATAACTTTAGCAATTACGGCACGAAGACGCCAACTAGCTTTTATTTCGCACAATTTATATTATTACTGACATAAATGCATAACATCTACAATATCCAAAGTAATTTATAGTTATTGCCTCCTGCACAATTTGCTTACCTTATGTACGAATCTGTCACTTCAATATAGACTCTGCAGTGATCCAGTCGCACAAATACTGCACTTTTTCAACAAATTTCGAACAAATGTTTACTTCATTCAGTAAAGTTCAATTTCGGCTGATTTTATGGAGATTTTAGAATATTTTGCATATTTTGTATGTGCTTTGCCGACTTCTTCAACAAAATACCTTTACCAAATCGAAAACCAACTTCCCGCTAACGACTTTTCTCAGGCAAAGGCAAAACAACAATAAATCGCACCTTGTTGGGTGCAGACACAGCAGATGACATTAGCTGTCAATTTCCGCGTAACACAAGCATTGGCTGTGTTTAATGCGCAGCTGTTGGGAGTAGAAATGCGCAGTGCAGCTTCGTTCAAGATTACCGTTTTCAAGTTGGGATATGTTCTAAACAGCATTTTTGTTGCAACAATCTGTACAATCATCTCTTCTTTATTTTCCAAAAATGCTGTGTTTGTATTCATTGAATTATTTTTCTTACATCTGTTGACGCAAGCCTAAGATGATCTTACCTTTTTATAGAGCAGTTAACAATTTTTTCCCACACTTAAAGAGATATTGTTAGAAATAACTCTGACGCAGTATTGCAATTTTGATTTTCATTCGGGCCATGGTTTAAAGTTTGGTAATATTTTTAAAATGATAATTCGTAAAAATTACGACAATTACAACAGGCCAGCTAGTTCTGATCATCCAACAACCCTGAAAGTGAATCAAAACAAATACGCCAAATCAGCTGTTCGAGCTATTTTCGCACAGCCAAGTTATAGGTTAAGTTAGATTAACTTGGAAATCAGGCATCTTACGCATAAAATGAGTAATTTATTGAATGTGGCTGTCAATGTCAGCATAAATACGATTCGCACCAGCTCCTATCGACTGCTGCACCGGACACCGTTGGCACAAACGCTGAAAGAAGCGTTAACATGCAAGTCTTCAGTTGGTGGTCTGCAGCGCATAAGCAATTTCACTAAACCCACAGCCAGAAACTATTGCTCGCCCATCTACGATGCCAATACCAATGTCATCAAGGATGTAGTGCTCTTCAAGTACGAGAACCCCAAGTACTATAATGTGCTCAATATCTTCGCAATTTGCCAATTTATATTTTGGACGTACTTGTCGCACTTTGCGTTCACCACATTGAAAGATGCGCCAGTGGAAGAGAATCCCGAGCGGGAATTGCAATGGTTTGAGCGCATCAATCTGGGCGAAAACAAGTACCGAAATGGCATCACGATATTTTGTTTTTTAATTGGTGAGTTTGTAGCAATTTTGAAGTTGGATGGCGCTAATGCTTAATTTGCTTCAGGTTATGGTGTGTTGGTAGCCGCCTGGATGTTTACGTTGCGCTCTGTGCGTTTTCTGATACTGCGCAAGGGCGGCAAGGATGTGTCGTTTGTCACGTATGGGCCTTTCAATAAGAACCGCATTATGACAGTACCACTGAGGAACGTTTCAGCGCAGGAATCGCGTACAGCGGCCAAAGTGCAGCTGCCTATAAAAGTGAAAAATCGTACTCTGTTCTATGTTTTGGACATGCGCGGCGAATTCCGCAACCCACAGTTGTTTGACTACACGGCGGGCTTGAAGCGAAACCTCGATTAAAAACAAAATATGGATTTTAGTCGTAATAAAGATATATTTAATAAAAGTGATACAGTTACTTATTTTCCAAGCTTAAAATACAAATTGCTGCGCTATTTAGTAGACAGGCTGTGGACGCTGTGTGAGCAGTAGGCCAAAACGTTTCTTGATGGTGAGACGATGACGCGAGTACTTGTCCTCTGGCGAGAAACGTGCTGGATGTGCCGAGATTGTGGGTTGACCGTCTTCAGTGCGTTTCTGCAAGCAACGAAAAATTAGCATTCCGCATCTTTAAACGAAAACTATTATGAAATATTCTACCTTCAATGTGTAGACGCGCTCGCCGTTCTCGTTAAGTGTGTACATTAGGTACATTTTGAATAATTTTATTTAGCGATTTCCAGATGAAAGAACTACACGAACTATTGTTGTCCACACGTGTGTTTTGTATCGAACAAAGTAAATCCTAAGTAGCGCCACTCTTTGACAACCAGGCGTCGATTCTGTATGACAAGAACTGTCAAATTGTTGTTGTTCACGTGTAAAACTGAGCTCACCACGATGGCCGGACACTAGTGGCAGGATTGCGTGTACGTGAAAAATACTGAAAAAATTGCAGTTTCTATGAATTTCTTAGAGCCTATTTACACGAAGGCTTTTTCCCCCTGCGTTTTTTGCAACTCTCTTTTGAAGTTGCTGCGTAAATCTTCATGCATTTACATGAAGGCTTTTTACTTGCAACTTTGCTTGGCTTTTTGGACGTTTAAGCGGCCAATCTTCTTTCATTCACATTTTCGCGTAGTTTTTGATATTCTCATTATTAAAAGAAAAATGGATTTAAACAAAGAAGAAATTGTTGAAAATATTTTAGAAGTTACTGAAATAGCTATTAACTGCTCAAATTTAAATAATAGGGAAGATCTAAATATAATTGTTAGCAAAGCGTCCGGCCGGTTTGAAATTTGAAGAAAAGTGCGAAAAAGAGCAAAGCAAATGTCAAAAAAACCCCTGGAATTCGCTGACCGTGCGTGTTTGCCTACCCCGCTGACTTCTCACCACTTCTCGCCCACAAACTCGTCACGCATGACTTTTAACGCAGAGGGAAAAGCCCTCGTGTAAATAGGCTCTTAAACGTAATTTAAGACGATTTTATAAAGGAATCGCTTACTTTTTATGTTGGTATAACCAGAGAAAAGAAAGCTAAATAAAATTCTCATAAATTATTTGGTTTTTACCAAAATTTATGAACAAATTTAAATTATTTCGTTTTTTATTCAAGAGCAACTCTGCCTTTCTTATATATATTCACCACAAGTCAATGTCAGTTGGTAATGAAATTCAAATGGTATTCTTGTTTGAATTTCCAAAGGCGAAACGCAATTTTTGTAAGTATGGGCAATTTTTAAGTTTTTATAAAGAAATGTTCATGTATTTTTATATTTTTTTTAGCATCATGACTAGAAAGTGTGTTTGCGGCTGCAAGGGAGCTGAAAGTGTTCATCGATTTCCGCGGGAGGCCACGCTGTATGTAATTTGTTTGTAATTTGAAATGTTTTTTAAATTAATTTAGCCCAACGCCGGAGGCTGTTTTGTTGTGTTGTGTTTTTAAATCCGTAGTGCCAAACGGTTTTACTTTGGTATCGAATGTAGGAATGTATTTAAACTAATGAAAACAGTGCTGTCCATCTTCTTTAACAAGTGTGCTGCCATCTCTTTCAACGTGTTGATAGTGCTCAGCAACCCTCACCAATGTCACCTCATCGTGAACGACGGCCTCTAAAGAAGCAGCATTGAAATATAACTTTTAGCAAAGTTTGTTTTTCTTACATGAATTTATTTTAAATTAAAATTACGTGGAATCTGTTACGGTGCGTGCAAAAGTGAAATTGTTATGAAGTCGTTAAGGCGTGGTCAATAAAAAGGCGCTCAAAGTACGAACAGTGAAAAGGCAGTTGTGTTAAGAGCGAAGTAGCAGGGGTGGAGGACGTACGCGCTTTGCGAATCGATTAGCATTTTCTGAAAAATGAAAACATTTGTTGAACAATAGCTTTAAAGGCAAGTTAACCCAACTGTAGCAGTGTTTTGTGGCCAAGCGAGACGTCTTGCTGGTGGAAATCCACCGGGAAGAGTCCAGCTGCATGCGCGATGAACGCAAAAAGCCAACAATCAATGCAAACTAAGGTGCTGGCTTCTATTTGGGAGGTAAAACCAATACGCATAACATAATTTGGAATGCAAAAATCATTTTAATTTTGTTACATTTGCAGTATATGCACGATTGAGGTAAATTTTCTTCTATCTACAATGTTCAGCGGTTGGCCTAGTGCAGTAAAGGCCAGGGACACCGTGTTGTCCCGTCGCACCCCTTCCCGTCTTATCTGTTGGTTGAAAAAGCACTGCTAATTCCGTATTGGAATGAATATGATTCATTTAATTATTTTTTAGTGGCTTTTTTAATTAAAAAAAAAATTCCGCGTTGCTGCGCTAATTCAATCAGTTCATGCACTTATCTATTGTTTTTGCAGTACTTCCTTCGTTTTGTTTTTGTTTTCGTTTTTTTGCTCGCTGCGATAAGCAGTCCGAAGTGTTGGAAGTTTCGGAAGACGCTAGCGGCAGTTGGCACAGTTTCAGCAACTTTTAGAGCGAATGAATTTCGAAATTTGCGTTTTAGCCGCTCGGTGTTTTTAAAATTAAAATTCTGATTAATCAATAGTACTCAATTTGATTAATTTGATTATTAGTTTAAATAATGTAAATAAGCTTTAAAAATATGTATTATTATTTGCATTGAAATAATTTAAAATTGTCTATCATGTCATATACAATTAAAATGTTAATCAAAACAGAAATCTCCCATCAATTTTCAGACTCATCTGTAATGTTAGCACAGATTCCTCTAGTTGGCCAAGCGCACTGTCATGTGTCCAGCTTCCCAACTGCGATCGCTGCATCGCACTGACATCAGACTCACCATCGGTCACGTCAAATAAGACCAACGCCGCTCAGCGATCTCTGAGTTAACACTGAACCAGCGTATTGGGCAGCACAAGTGCACTTGTTAAATGCTACAGTAAAGAGAAAAACGCACTACCGGCACTTGTAAATCGTACATTTGGCAGTCAGATAAAGCACAGCAGCACGACCAGAAGGAGCGAAGCGCAGTGCAGAAAGTAATCAAATCGATCTATCGTCGTTAAACAACCGTCGCGCTGTCCTCGTCCGCAAACCAAGAAGCAGCCGACGCCACCGCTGCTGTCGTCGCCGCCGCCACCACGCCTAACGCCGCACCGAGGCAGACTCGTTTCGCCATCACGTCGTTCCTCGCCATTCGCTTGGTAATGTTGTCCGACCCCGACGACACCGATGAACTGGATACGATCGCCGACGTCATGGGCCTGCGCTCGCAGAACCGTCTCAACACGTTTCGAGAGATGTGGTACCACATTTTCCTATGGGCGCTATTCTCCTCCATTTTCATACATACGTGCGCCGCGGTAGTGGCCTTCGTCACGTTGCGCAAACACAAGTTCGGCCGCTTCTTCTCAATTCTGATACTGGTGATGGGGTTCCTGTCGCCGGCGATGAGTGGCATCATCAGCAGCGCGGTGATCGCCTTCGTGCATCGCGCCTCCAGTCTGCCAATGTCTCCGATCTACGCGATGGTGTGGGGCGTCGGCCAGACGATAGTGTCTGCCTGTCTGGGCTTCACGCGTATCCTGGCCACGCTGTAGGAGCCAATCAGCCCCACACGCATATACATTAGTGATAAACGCCTGAAGGTAGCTACTGCTAAGTGTAAACTAATGCGAGACCGTAGCCAATCGAATGAGGAGAACCTCGTTCTCATCTCACTGCTCACGCTCTAGTGTTCATTTGCGATAGACCGCTTGTTCCCGAGTTTTTATGAATGTTTGTATATTTTGCGCTATTCCATGTCGAGTTAGTCGTAAGTGATCTTTTTAGACTCCCGCCTTTGGCTTGTTCCTTGTTAATATTATTTCGGTTATTGCTTTGTTGATCTATAAAGCCAACGAGCAAACTGCTTTTACAATAAGTATGGCGAAGCGAAATGCTTTATATATGCGTACATTTCGACTAAGCAGCCCGTATGTTCGACTATTCACCAGTTGTATAGGCAAACTGTGTACATACACATATTCATCTACATTTCGTTTGAGCGAAACAATGCATTTGGGCTCTAAGTAGCAATAAGTAGCTCTAGAATGTGTCCTCCTCGCTCTACTTTGAGCGGTCGAGAGCACTCAAAATCCCCAAACGTTTTCAGAATTGTACAAAACGTATAATAGAAGAAATTCGATTAAGCCGAGTATAAGCGATAAAAGTAGAAATTGATTAATTGCGATATTATTAGTCAATTAGTCGGTTATTCTGTCAGTGTATTCGTTGATTGGTCGAATCTATATTATAATTTGTCTGTGAGTTGAAAGGTAGATAATTTACATAATCACTGATTAACAAAAATACAAATCAAAACAAATACATGCTAATAGACTCAAGTAGACGTGGTATTTGAACACATTTAAAATAATTATTCTTTGAATAAATGCTTTCTTACTAAACTAAATGAAAACACTTTTTAATTAATTGTTCAATAAACTAACCAATTAATCCCTTTTTGGTTTAATCAATTACATGTTTTCAACGTAAATCATTAGACGATTCAATTCACATGATCTACGACCCCAATTTTGTATTTCTCTACCAAATATCGACTAATTTAAGCTTCAATCTCATTGCAAGCAATCGTAAGGGAACGATAGCTGCAACTGGCTCGAACTATTGACGGCGGGCCATGGAAATCATAGGACATGACAGTATTTATGGCATGCAGCAGCAACATAAACAACAAAATAACAGTAACAACAACAACAAAAACAAACAACAGAATTATGGAATATGCAAAATATGTGATTTTTTAATTATAAAACTATTGCTAGCAGTTATTTGTATAATTAATCAAATAATATTCTAATTTATGGTATTGTATTTAGACCAAATTAAGTCCTAGATATCACATTTTGAATCATAAACGCCTAAATGTGTAATTATTAAACCAAACTAAATTAAATTAAGTACGAACAAGTGAATAATAAAGATATAATAACAAAGAAAAAATCAAATGAATTTCAGTGCTCGCCGCAAATTAAATCAGCGCATTTGGATCACGGCTGGTGTAGAGCAGATGAAGCTTGCCGCTCAGAACGTTGCCGATGCGCCGGTCAGTCTGCAACGGTTGTGGTCCAGCGCGATTTATTTTCAAGTCGGCTAGCGTTTGCACGGCTTGTGGATCCTCCGCGAAGGCAGCCAGCAACTTCTTTGGGCACGAATATTGCGCGATAATGCTCTCGGCCACTTCCAGCGTGACTAATGGCAAACGGTTTAAATGCTGCTGCCACAGTCGGCCAAAGCCATTGGTGCCCACCACGCGTACGCACTGTTTCTTGTCGTTGGCCAGGAATTTTTTGAACGTGCGTAAAGTTGCCGCCTGCTGCTGCTTGTATGGTACCTCCGAAATAGCTTTGGTGAACCGACGTAGCAGCGCAGCCACTTCGCCGACGTTGGGCGGCAGCTGCAGTGTGGCCACTTGCTGCAATAAATGCAGTTCAATTAGCGCTGCGGTCAGGGCATTAGATGCCGACGATTTGTTGCCCTTGTTGAGCACAGTCAACGTGAGCTGATGGTCAGGGAAGGCAGCACACATTTCCTTTCCTATCGCTTCGATGGCAGCGTGTTTCGCAGTCTGTGGCAGTTCATGTGAAAAGAGCAATTTCATCACTTGTTTCTCCATTTCCCATTCGGCAGTCAAAGCAGCAGCTTCATCTGGCGCGAGGTGTCGCTGTTCCGTGTGACGTTCCCACACAACGCAATTTTTCACTGGCAAGCTCCGCACTTGGTACTTCAGCTGCATTTGCTCCAGTTCCCGTAACAGTGCCTGACCCAGTCCGCTAGGTGCCAACAGCTCCTGATCCAGCACCAAACGCACATACTTCGCACACTCGCCCGGCTTTATGCGGCGCTGCTGCTCTTTTATTGCCTGTTTACGTAGTTTGTCTGCTTTGCTGCTCATTTTCAGTTAACTTCGGCAATTTTTAAATCTTGATTAGCCGCCAGCCTTTTCTGACAAAACAGCTGCGGCGCTCGCAGCTGTTGCCGCACACTGTGGAAGTGTGGAAGCTGTGGAATGGAATTTTGATGGCAGCACGTACAGCTGTCAGACGACAGCAACACTGGCTGCGGGGGAAATTTTCGGCTTTTCGCTGTCATCGCATTTCATGGTCGTGTTTCAGTTAGTTGAAGTGGAATTGGGAATTGGAGGCGAGATCGATAAAGAAAAGTTTTAACAGAAATTTATAGAATTTCTATCGTGCGTTGACCAGACGTCTGGAAGTTTGTCAGCACCCGAATTCTTCTTAATTTCCGTGCAACATGAATGGGGAAGAGGTAAGTGCAGCAACAATAGCCATTGCCTTTTGTGAGCTTAGCATTTTTTGCCCTGTCAAGCAGGATTTACCGGACAGCGATCGAAGCGACAGCGACTTCTGTCCGGAAAAGGAAGAAGTGGCCGATGTTTCAGAGGCGTCGAGTGCAGAGTGTGCAACTAGCGATGAAGAGGAAAAGAATGTGAAGACAAAGGCAAATACTAGGAAAAGGGTACACAAGAAACAGGCAAAAACAAGAAAACGTGCACGCACACACAAAGTCGCAGCAGCAGCTCTCGGAAGCAACTCGGAGTCTGAGGATGCGAGCGCGGATGACGCGCCGGCAACATGCCGCCGCAACACACGACAAACGGAGGAAGCAAGTGCAAACGGGCGTGAGCGGGCAACGCAGGAAAAGAACGAACTGAAGTCCGACGAAGAAGACAAGTCGCGCTCGGATGCGCTATGGGCGGACTTTATGAGTGACGTGAATGTCAAGCAGCCGGAAAAGTCGGTGACAAAACGGACCGGCTCAACCACGACTGGTGCCAGTGCAGAAAAATGCAGTAATGAAAGCAGTCGAGAGGACTCAGCCAAGTTGCCAGAGGTGTCTGCGTTACAGCCCGCACCAGCAGAGCAAAAGCCAAAACAGTTGACAGTGACGGAAGTGCTCGATTTTGCCGGTGAAGAGGTACGAGTAGAGAAGATCATCGCTGCGGACAGTATCAAGGAGAATAAAGCAAATGTGGGAGCACTGGCGACGCTTACGGCAAGCAGCGGCAGCCAACCACGTGCGCTGCCGGGTGGTTTCAAGCGGTCGACAGCGCTAGCCAGCGGCAGCAGTAGCAGCGGCGGACTCGGCTCGCTGCTAAATCAAATTGGCAAAAAGAAGAAAATCTCTGTACTTGAGAAGACGAAGCTGGATTGGAATAGTTTCAAAAAGGACGAAGGTATCGAGGAGGAGCTGCAGACCTTCAACAAAGGCAAAGAAGGGTGTGTCGCAATACTAATGACTTGATTAAATGGATTGTTTGAATAATGTACTATTTTCAGCTTCCTGGAGCGACAGGACTTTTTGCAGCGCACGGATTTTCGCCAATTCGAAATCGAAAAGAACCTTCGCCAGGCAAGACGTAATCATTAGCCGACACAACCTAAACCTAATTATTGTATTGTACTCTACTAAGCAGCAAACATGCAGACAACTGCAAAATATAGTTTAAATCGTCAAAGAGCGGGTTATGCCTGCCATACAAAACAACTAGAATTACAGAATCATCGAGATTTTCGAAATATTCCATTAGTATTAACATTTTACATATACACCGCACACTTGCACACATAAATATTTATGTTTCACACTGTATGCTCGCTCTGGATGCGTACGCTGCTCGATCGGTCGTATATGTTGTGCGACTTGACTTGCAGCGGACGCTGTGAATGCATGGGAAATCCAAATTTAATAAAAATTCTGCAGCCTTGCAAAAAAGAAACACTGACTGACAACCGGCAGCAACAACTATTTGGTGGTAAAAAATGTTTCATTTTATTGTTGGGGAATGTGCTGCCATTAAATAGCGTAATACAAATAAATAAGGGGAATCCGTTGCTATTTGATATGTTCTGAGTGAATAATATCAATAACGCTTTCCATTGCATTGGTGTCGATAAGTCAAAAGCTGTGATTTGTATATATTCTGTAAGGAGCAATGTAGTCCAAGCCAGCAAATAAAGTTGTGGAAACTAGACACATTGAAGAGCTTTAAGAAGAGAGGGAAATATTCACAAAAGCTGATCTCTTGAGAGCTGTGATTAGCTAATGTAGCTGCTTCGTTAATTGTATTATGACTGGTTCCTTTATTATGGATAACATAATACACTGGATTCGCTATCGAAAGCACAGTGGCGGCCCGCATAAGTAATTAGCAGAACCCTCGAGAATAAATTTACTATAATGGTAAACATCCTAGTGAATCGTATGGTTTCGCGTTTCTCGTCATGTCGAAAGGTACAGCACTTGAAGGCTCGAGCTTGACCGCCTGGGGCCTACACATTTTTTAAGCGGTAGGTGGCTCTTTCTAGAATGTAATGTAATGATAATGGGTAGGGACAATGCCCTTGCGCACTGCAACCTAGTAGGTTTATTGTGCCCTAGAATGTTTTACCAATAATTTATAACTCAAAGTTTGTTGCTGGAGTCTTTTTTGAATTTTTACTCCTGCTTTTTTTTGCAAAACAATACCAATGGTCTTTGCATCACTCACACAGCTCATCACAATTTCCGGCCGACGGAAATATGTCAAGGAAATGCATTTGCAAGACAGCGTGCTTGTGAGCTCGCGCCAAAATTCAAAGCGATCAACGAAATGCGGCGGCTGAAAGCTCTTCTACTACTTAAAGAGCGCACGCACATGAAGCGCGCTCTTCGCCAAGTCCACGTTAATAGTCTTTGAGACACGCTGTGATTTCGTTCGGCTTGCTGTGCTAGTACCACCGGCTGGGCGCTCGTGCGCCTTGTAAGTGAAACAAAAATAGCTGCTGCCGCGGCGTAGCTGTTGCTTAGCCAAAAAGTTCGCCACTTTATCAGCGCGGTGTCAGTTGGCTTTCGACTTTCGGCGCGTTGCAACTATTCTGCACAAAACACGCAACCCATCGATGGCATCGCTGGCGGTTTGACAAGTAAATTAAAACTTAACTGAACATCGAATTAGTGAGCGGGTCCAAAGTTGGCTTTACGCAAATTCGGATTTGGCAGCGAGTTTTGGTTTACGCTAGATTTGCTGCTGGCCAGTTGCTAATAATGTGCAGAGCGTTGGGAGCGTGACAGTAATCTGTGCACGATGTGCTAATAACTACAGCAGCAGCAACATGGACGCGCGTCACTCGCTCTTCACGAACGGCGCACAGTGCAGCTTTTGAACGCGGCGCATATGAAAATGCTGCGAGTGCATTACAGCGGCGAAAAAATAGCAAAAGTTGCCGTGCAATAAGTGAAGAGAGCTGCAACAGCAACAGAAGTGCATTTCGCATAGTGAAAAAAACAAATCCGAAAATTTATTTGTAAATTATTTATGTGTCTTCATTGGTGAAAGTACGGTCACCAGCACAGCCCAAATACAACAATAACCAAAACACACACACAAAATATAAAGAAATTAAAAATACCATAAAACGAAAAGATTAAAATTATAAAATTAAAAAAAAAACGCAACGCGTCTAAACCGGCAGCGCAGAAAATTTGAGTGCAGCCACTTTACAGCCAGTCTGAGTTGAAGCTCTGCGCTACGGACGCGCAGGCGCACTAGCACGTCGGAAAGCGGAAAGCATTTGCGGTCAGCAAAGCAACAAGGACACAACACAATTGACACAGGTTTGGCGCAAGTTCAGCTTGTAAGGAAAAGCATTTAGTTCCTTTTGTAGCAGCGAGTGAAAAAGTGAGTGCGGCCCAGAGGGACGAAGAAATTCCAGACAGTTGACGAATGTGTGTGAGAGAGGGATGTGATTGAAAAGAAAAATTAATTGTGTTGAGAAGTCGTATGGGTTTTTGAAGATTTGATTTAATGCAGCTATCAGTTAAATTTGTTTGCTTTCCTCACGTACAGCCACTCGAAGGAAACGTTCAAAATTAACATCTCACCTGTAATGCCGAACTAACAAATCAGGCAGTTTCTCTTATATTCAATTGTCGCATTACTTGTTTATTCCACTCAGCTACTCGTTTCTAGTAAATTCAATTGTGCAGCTAATAACTTGCAATAAATATTTTTGTTTTTGTTGCTGTACGTCAGCTGGGCGTCAGCTATTTAGTTGGCTGTTTCTTTAAAGAGTCGGTCATTGTGCTTTTGTTGTAATTTTAGTCAGCAATTTTGTGCGCAAGCTGTCAACGGGTAATTTACCGTTTTCGACCTACTAAACCAACTAAGTAAGTGCGGTGTGGTGTATTGTGGTTTGGCGTTTGGTCAAAGTGATCGCCAAAGTGTTGAATGTACTACATATGTGTGCATGTACGAGTATTTGTAGTTGTTGTTGTTTTAGATAATCTTAGCAAGTATAGCGAAGAGCAGTAATTAGGCGAGCATTGTGGCACCGAAGTTTGGCCTCCTCGTGGAATTTGTTACGCTGCGCATGCAGTCAATCATTAATTGGCATTAATTACAATTTAATCACTGGTAAATTCTGAAAATTTTCCATTGCACCAGCCAGTTGCGGATTGTATTTTTGCTGCTTTGGGCTCAGTTTCGTCAGCATCCCAGCGTGTTTTGGTTTGTAAGATTTCCGAAATCGTATTTTGCTAACAACACCTTTTCAGTACACATTTCGAATAAGAAATATTTCAGCAGCATTTGTGCCATTACAATCCCCCCTACTTGATTGCAGACCTGTTAAATTAACCACAAGCTGCATAATCAAGTACGAGCTTGATGCAGTAGAAGTACCTGCACCTGTAAACAAAAGACTTTAGCGGCAAACTTGTTTGTGCTGGGCATCCCAGCATTCTACAAGAAAAGTAAAAGGCACTGTTGCTGTTTCTGGTTTTAATGAAACTGGTGCATTGCACTTTAAAACGATTACACTCAGTTACAAAAATATTCCCGGCAAGAATGTTTGAAATTGGAAACAACATAATGAATTGTGTAATTTTGTTGCAAGTTTTTTATTTAAACCCTTTTAATTTAATTGTGGAAGCCACTTTAAATTATTAATGAGCATTTTAGCATTTTTTACTTACTTACTTAACTGGCCATAACAACCCGTTATCGGGTTACGGCCTGCCGCAAAACTTCTCTCCAGGCGCCTCTGCTTCGCGCGCGCCTTCTCCAGTTGGTCACACCAAGAGATACCAGGGCCTCTTCCACTTGGTCCTTCCACCGGAGACACGGCCTCCCTCTTCGCCGTCGACCTCCAACCATCGCATCGAATGCCTTTTTCGCCGGAGCTTCGTCGTCCATGCGGCAGACATGACCGAGCCAGCGTAGCCGCTGGATGTTAATTCGCTGCGCTACGTCCATGTCCTTATACAGCTCATACAGCTCGTTATTGGTTCGTATGCGATAGTCGTCACCAACCCGAACAGGGCCGAAGATTTTGCGAAGCACCTTCCTCTCGAACACTCCAAGGGCCGCTATGTCGTTTCGTGTCATTGTCCATGCTTCAGCGCCATAGAGGAGCACGGGCAAGATAAGCGTCCTATAGAGTGCAAGTTTTGTCGGTCGAGAGAGGTCTCTACTTCTCAATTGCCTACCGAGACCGTAGTAGCACCTGTTGGCAAGAGTTATCCTTCGCTTTATCTCCAGACTGACATCATTGCTGCTGTTGATGGCGGTGCCAAGGTAGACGAATTCCTTGACAACTTCAAAAGCATACCTGTCGGCCTCGACGTGAGACCCTAGCCGCTGCGAGTCCCTGCGTGTAGACAGCATATACTTCGTCTTGCCCTCATTTACCACCAGACCCATTTTGGCAGATTCTCTTTCGATAGCCGCAAAGGCAGCGGTGACATCTCGCTTGTTACGTCCGATGACATCAATATCATCAGCGTAAGCAAGGAGCTGGACACTTTTGTTGAAAATTGTGCCATTACGATGTACACCGGCCTTGCGCAGAACACTCTCCATGGTGAAGTTGAAGAGGTCGCAGGACAAAGGATCGCCCTGTCTGAAACCTCGAACGGTATCAAAGGGGTCGGAGAGGTCACTTCCAACCTTGACGGAGCTGCGCGTATTGCTCAACGTCGCTCTGCAAAGTCTAACGAGCTTTGCAGGGATACCAAGTTCAGACAATGCGGCATATAGGCGATCCCTTATCGGGCTATCGAATGCTGCCTTGTAATCGATGAAGAGATGGTGTGTATCGATTTGGTTCTCATGGGTCTTCTCCAGGATTTGGCGTAGAGTGAATATCTGGTCGATGGTGGACTTACCAGGTCTAAAGCCGCACTGATAAGGTCCAATCAGCGCCTTGGCGAGTGGCTTTAGTCTTTCACATAATACGCTCGTCAGGACCTTGTATGCAATGGGAAGTAGGCTGATACCCCTGTAGTTGGCGCATATTGTTGGGTCGCCTTTCTTCAGCACAGGACAAAGGGCACTGAGGTTCCAATCGTTGGGCATTCGTTCCTCCAGCCATATTTTGCAAATGAGCTGATGCATGCACCCAATCAGCTCACCGCCGCCGGCCTTGAACAATTCAGCTGGTAGCCCATCCGGCCCTGCAGCTTTGTTGTTCTTGAGTCGCTGGATAGCGACCCGGACCTCGTCATGGCTGGGCGGTGGCACATCCACACCGTCGTCGTCGATTGGTGCCATCTGGACATCTTCACCACTGGCGGTATTGTTCCCTTCGTCGCCTGCGAGCAGCTTGGTGAAGTGCTCCTTCCACAACCTCAGCACACCCTGCGCATCCGTAACCAGATCCCCGTTTTCGTCTCTGCAAGAAGATGCCCCAGGCTTAAATCCTTCCGTAAGACGCTTAACTTTTTGGAAGAATTTTCGGGCGTCATTCCTGCTCCTGCACTCCTCGATTTCCTCACGCTCGCGCCTTTCTTGCTCCCGTTTCTTGCGTCTAAAAAGGCACCTCTCTTTCTTCCTCTCCTCCCGGTATTTTTCTGTCATGGCTCGCGTGGCGGCCGACTGCAGGGTCTTCTTGTATGCAGCATTCTTCACTGCAGTGGCTGCGCGACACTCTTCATCGTACCATTGGTTTTTTGGTGGTGGGCGTCGAAAACCAAGGACATTTTCTGCGGCGACGCGCATAGAGTGGGATAAGTGAGCCCATAATCCGCCGATGTCATCAGGTGGAGAGGGGGAGCGACCGAGCTGGTTGGAGAGTTGAGCGGAGTAGGCTTCGGCTACCCCTTGTGATCGCAGCTTACTGATGTCCAGCTTTCTTCGCAAACTAGGTTGTGCGGTCTTCGCTGCGCAAAGACGCATGCGTACCTTGGCTGCAACAAGGTAGTGGTCCGAGTCGATGTTGGGTCCTCGGAACGTGCGCACATCTAGAATGCTAGAAGCATGCCTTCCATCAATCACAATGTGATCAATCTGGTTGCGGGTGGATTGATCGGGGGATAACCAGGTGGCCTTGTGGATATCGAGGTGCTGGAATCTGGTGCTACTAACTACCATGTTTCGTGCCGCGGCGAAATCGATCAGCCTCAGACCGTTGTTCGAAGTGGTCCCATGGAGGCTGAACTGCCCGACTGTGGGGCCAAAGATGCCTTCTCGCCCGACCTTTGCGTTGAAGTCCCCGAGGACAATTTTGACGTCATGGGCCGGGCACCTGTCGTAGACGTCCTCGAGCTTCGCATAGAAGGCATCCTTGGTCGCATCGTCCTTCTCTTCCGTCGGGGCGTGCGCGCAAATCAGGCTGATGCTAAAGTATTTAGCTTTGATGCGGATCGAAGCCAGCCGTTCGTTCACCGGAGTGAACCGAGAGACGTGGTGGCGAAGTCTCTTGCTGACCACAAATCCGCAGCCAAATTCGCGCTTCTCCGCATGGCAGCTGTAGTAGATATCGCAGTCTGCTCGCTTGGAGCAACCTTGTCCTGTCCATCGCATTTCCTGGATGGCGGTGATGTCAGCCTTACATTTCGTGAGGGCTTCCGCCAGTTGGATAGAGGCACCTTCCCTATAGAGGGTCCGGACATTCCAGGTGCATATCCTCAAATCATGGTCCTTGAATCGTTTGCTGTGGTCGTCAACATTGTGGGTTCCTTCCGAGGCTTGCTTTTTGGCTTTCATTGGTATTTGGTTTTCCGTGGCGGGCACCAAACCCTGCGCACAACCCAAATTTTAAGTCCTGGGGATAGGACTCGCTGCACACATTAGTTCACTATTCAGCGGATGCCAAATAGCTATCCAGAAGGGCCGCGCGGAGGCTGTGCATCAGCTTGGATTGGACAGGGACAAGGATCGTTCTGGCGTTCGCCAGGTTGAACGCAATCAGAGACTTTACCTTGTATGTCCGCTCCCTTCCTTCCAAGCAGCATTTTTTTACCTCAACAAATTACAAATGAAAAAATAGAAAAAGCAAAAAATAAATATGTTTTGTTAAAAATTGTACTTCATACATGCGTGACATAGTTTTGTTGTTATTTTTGATTTTATCAAAACCAGATAGTAATTAAAAAAGATATTCAACATGTTAGTTATTGTTTGCACCCTCACTTTCAATGTCAGCTCATCATTTTGTGAAACTTGTGGTGTTTTGCTAAAAATGCTGACATTGAATATTTCTGATGTTATAGTACTTTCCTTCAAATAGAGATTCATATCTGCGAGTTGGCATTTTATATTTGAGGCCAATTGTGGTCAAGGTCAACATTGGCTGCCTAATGCGTCTGCGCTTCTCCATGTCTGCGCAGAGAAATGAATAGTGTGTCGCTGTCGTTATCGTTGTCGCTGCCGGCTTGGCGGCATCTACAGTGCGACATTTGATTGCTGCAATTAAACGCACCACAAAAATAAATAAACAATAGTCAAAGCACGCCGAGATCACAGAAATATAAATGCTACATGAGGCTAATGTCGACTTGAGGCAGCTAATAAAGGGGAGCTGTAAAAGGGGGCAAGCAACAACAATACTTTTAAAATTTGATGCATCTCACGGCGAACAACAACTTTACTATGGTTGCTGTTGTTTTTTTTTTACTTTTTGCATATACTTATAAAAAAATTAAGTAATTGCAGTATTTCACTGCCATTTCCACGCTGAGTTGTCATTGTTGTTGTGTTGCTGGGCATGTTGTGTTAAATTCAAGTGAATTTCGTTGAAACCTTACTTTTGAAATGTTTTTTGCATTTTATGCAAACAAAAAACTAAATAACTGTAAAAAATCATTTAAAAGCCAAAACATGTTGCAATTATTTGCAACAACCAGCAACAAAAAAGAGGGACGGTAATAGCAACAATTTACTATTGCCAGCAAAAACATTAGCAACAACAACAATTACAACGTCAACACTCCATGCACCATACACACCAGACTCAAAACGGCGAAACAAATGTAAATAAATAAAAAAAACAAAACCACTCACATCACATGTGATCACGTTTTCGGGTTGGTTGTTTTCTTCTTCTGCTTTTAATGCGTTATTTTTTTTATAAGTTTCTGTTTTCGTTTGTCGCTTTATGCAATTTGCATTGCGTTTGTTTTAGTGTGCAGTTGCTGTACCTTTTTGTATAATATTTTTAATTTTTGGGCACACAATTTCAATTGGTAATCGTTTTTGATAGATTGATTAGATTGGATGTGACATGCAAATCTGTGTCGTTAGTTTTATAACTGCCTCAACCCACATACATACATGCAGCTGTTGAGCAGTTGCAAACGATCAACCGATTTGTGGTACATGCTATATACTTCCTATTGTATATTTCCATTACATTCACTTTAGACGAATGCGAGCATTTGGTAATATGCCAAATATTTATATTTTCGTTTCATAACAATTTGTGCTATTCTTTAAAACTATATTGCTATATTTTTCAAATTTGAATTTCGATTTCGTTTATTTCGTCGATTAGTATTATTCGTGAAAAGGCGCAAAGGCGAAACTGTTTCCACTTGCACAAAATTAAACATTTAAAATCAATACACATAGCAGCCAGTCCCGCCCCTCACGGTCACCACTACGATTGTAGTGTGTCTGCTTTTACAGGGGCATCCGACAATTGCTGGTCATCGAAAACAATTCAAGTTCAATAAAGTGTCATTCGTTGTGAAATTTCAAGGGAACTATGTATTTGAACTCGAAAACAAACTGATTAAACCTGCCAGATTTGGGCGGCCATCACTTTAACAGTATGTTTCATAACTCGGAATAATTTATTGGTATGGTGGGCATCTTAGAAGCATGAACTTTTTATTAACCCTTATTCTCATACCCGGGTACCCGGGTGCCCACTGCGATGTATTTTCGTGAAAAAAACTGACAAATAATGAAAATTTTTTTTTTACCTTCCGGATCCTCGTTATTTAGGTGAAAAGCGAACAAATCATATCAAAATTTTATAAACACTTTTTAATTAACAAAATATTGAAAACTTAAAAATTTCATGAAATGGGTACCCGGGTACCCCGGGTGCCAAACGACGTTAGTAAGTTTGGGTATGAGAATAAGGGTTAAAAGAATCCATCATATTTAAAACAAAATATAAAACATTCAATTCATTCAAAAAATTCATTATTTAATTGGATACGAAGCAGTTTTCAACCAAATTAGTAAATATTACATACGATTTTTTTTCATATTGACCAGATTCAACTACAAAACTCTTGTTTGTTTTATTTTACATAACACAAACAAATTTGCAGCACTTTGTGTTGTTCACACTCGATGGTTTTTTATAATTATATTTATCTTTTAAATACAATATTTAATTAATCACTCATAACTACGAATTTACCCATTCGTTATTCATTGAATTAATATTACGTAATTTGCATTTTTGTGGAATTTCTTGTTTACTGTAGTTATTACGAATACTGCGTATTAGTTTAGCGTTCAAAAAACTATGTTACTTGAAATTTCTAAAAATGTTAAATAAACAAGCTGAGTTAAACGAGTTAAGTTCATTTCATAGTTCACTAGTATGACAAATGAATTCCAGAAGAATATAAACTAAAGTTCACATATAAAAAAGAGATAAGCAATAAAGAACAATGTGGCAACAACATTTTCAACTTTTCACTATACTTTAATTCTAATCACTTAAGTGGTGCTTTCTTATTTGATAAAGGTTACAGAAAATAGCAGGTGACAGAAATAACTCACTACCACGTCTACATATATAGTGCGCAGTTATTTTTTGCCTAGATCGAGTTTTTAAGTTTTAAAGTTCAAGGTATTAATTTTATTATTTATTTTTTATTTCGTTTTTATGAATTCGCTCTACTTTTAGAGTTAAGTTTGTTGAAAATTGGTTGTCTTTAACTTTGGTATAGGACAAGGTATAAAATATAGAATGGCCAATATATTTCAGAATATTCTATGAATTGAAGACTAGGAACAACTACTTTGACTTATTGTCATATTCGTCACTGGCTCCCAGGTGGATTATATTAAAAGAATTTTGGCTCTTTAGCCTCGTTTCTTGTATAATATTCCATCCCTACTCGGACAGATGGGTTTTTTCGTCTTAAACGAGCATCAGAGCTTCGATAAAGGGAACAAATCTTGTTCTTACCAAACATATGAGGTCTGAACGAGTTTCAACTGCAGTTAGCAGAATGTCCATAAAAAATCAAAATGTGCATATTTAACAATAATGTTTCATTTAAAGCTAAAATGAATTCAATCAATGATTTGCAATTCAAAAACTTCAGCGTAACACTTCGCTAAAAATGCAGTTATTCATTGTTTCTTATCATTCGGCAATGAAATACAATTAACACACGCAGCCCAAAAGCGCAAAATGTCAAAACGCCCAAAATCCGGCAAATAAAGAAGACATTCAGCGAATCTGCATAGAAAGTCTTTTCTTTGGCTGCGCCTAATGTGTTGTTAGTGTGACCATTGCTAAACGTTTGCATTTTTCGGGGCGCTGCGTTCTGTTGTTGTTGTTGGTGTTTTGTATTTTTATTTGCAGCTGTTTGTGTTGAAAAGTCAACGCCGAAAATAGTGAATAACTACGCGCATGCGCAGTGCGGTTATGTTGTAAGCTACCACAACAACAACAACAACAACAACAACAATACAAGTATCATAGTAACAAACCGATGGCAAATGACACGCAGCCCAACAGCAGCGCAGCCGATTTTGCCGATATTTGCACAAGCAAAGCCACCAAAATCGGCAAAAGTCGCTACCCGCACTGCTCCCGCCGTGTCGGAGTCGTTGGTGGCGGAGCAGTGCCAAAGACGCAGAGGCACAGTGTGTGACCGTGTGTTAACGGTTGTTTAGTGTGTGGTCACTAAACGAAGCTGGTGAATTTGGTGTTGGTCACTAAAGGAAAATCGGACAGCGGCAAAAGCGAAATGAGAAAAGTGGCGTTGGTGCAAAATTCAATGAGAGAGAATACACACAAACAAACTTTGCTATGAAGACGAAAATGCGGAGTGGGTTCGTTGGCTGGTGAACGATAAGTCCGACGTAAGTAGTCAGTTTGTGAAGACTCTGCTCTGCACACTCAAGTCATTCACATTGCATGCACAGCGCAGTTTTTGTTGTAATTGTTTGCCAGCGTATTCGAGTCTTTTTCGTTTCTGGTTAAATAATAATAATAATAATTGGCTGAAACTCATTGGACCATACGTTTTTCTTCAGTTTAGTATTGGAAATAGATGACTCGACTCGATCGAATGGGGGTTAAATTTAGCGACAAATCGTTGTGCACGACTTTCACTGTCAATGTTACCGTTAAAACTTTTAGGTTGCGGACTGTGTTGAGGGCCAAGAATATTGACAGAGTTTAAGTTTAATGTTTTTATTTCTGTTTTAGATTTTTACTTATAACTTTTTGACAATCGAATATTTTACTACCTACGAATGGATATTTTATTACTTTTATAATAATTGACAGATGAGAATTTATTTTTCGGATTTTTCTTTAAGAAAAATTTAAGCAACCGAATAAAGCAGAAACTGTATTTTAAGTCCTTCCATTGCATGTGTTGTTGCTGTTTGCTTTCTGGATTTTTGTTTATTTGCGCTGTTGATTTCTGGTTTTATTTACAATTTCTCTAAGTTGGGGATTCTTTTTACGCTGTCAGACTCACACGCACACACTCACACTCCTACAGCAATCAAGCAGTGTGCAAATTCACTTTCGTTTTCGGTGGCTGCGTTGCACTGACGCTGGTGTGAATGCGCCGCATTGCACCAACCGGCGTGCGGCCAAATCAACGCCAACTGGTACCAACAAACTGGAAAGCCAAACCAGAGAAATGCTGGTGAGCAGCGAAATGCAACAGCAGCGGGGGCTGTGGCGGCGGCAGTAGCCGCGGCAGCAGCCGTGATTGCAATCGCGCTGCCGACTTTACTGCAAGCAGGAAAAGTGTTTGTGCTTTTGTTGATTTGTTTATTATTTGTATGCAATCGTGCGCGTACTTTAATGCGAAATTACATAAACTCCAAACCGGTGTGTGTGTGTGTGTGAGTTTGTGTGGTGCTTGTAGCTGTGGTTAATGCAATTGCTGCGCTCGCAACAAGCACTAACTTAATTTTCACAATTTTTTTCGCTTAATAGAAAAATTGCTCACACTTAGTTGCTAGTGAAACCCCAATTTTTCGCAGTTATTTTTGTGATTTTTATCAAAGCATTCGCTACATTTCTATAAAGCGGCAGCTGTAACAAGGAAACATCACAGTTAATGACTTTCTTGATACGTGTGGACAGTGCACAGTAATTTTATATCACAAATGAAGCTTTGCTGGTTCTTGGTCTTGTTGTTTCCAGATAAATTTCTAAATTAAACTTTGTTTTAGCCAGGATGTAAGTCGGATTCGGTTTGTGGAGATTTAGCATTTTTTAATAAATTAAGTAAAAAGGTTTGCCTGTAGTTCCGAGGGTTTTTGATGATTTTTATTCTTAGTTTGAACAATTTATAAATTTTTTTCTTCTTCATTTTTTATACATCTGTTAAAATTTGATGCCCAGAATGTTTGCTAAATTGGTATATTAAACACTGTTTGACCTCATATTGAAATCTACAATAACTTCGCACTCAACCACTTTCCGCATTTGCGAATCGATCGTCTCAAAGAAATGTATGTCATTAAACTGACAGGCCATCACAAAGTCAGCAATAAAAATCTTCATTGACGTGCCTCATACATTTTGTAAGGGAGAGGGCTGGGGTGTGAACCGGGTTTTGTTTTTTGGCTCTAACTTTTCACAGAATAAAGATATCGAAAAATCGAAGATACCGTTGGAAAGGTGAATATATAACGCAATTTTGTTATGAAGACAGATTACCGTTTTGATTGAAATTTAACTCTCTACGTCCAATTTTCTGAGAACGTGATTTTTCGCTTTTTCAAAAAAGTGGCTGGGTTGTGAACCATCTGGAAAATCCCTATTAAAGTCGGAAAATACGAAGAAAACACCCATAATTTTTAAGTACATTGAGAATATATTTAATCAGGAAGCCTCAAGAGGTGAAAAAAAGTTATAATGACGTCTCTTAGGCCAAAAAATCGCAATGAATGAAACTGCTCAATTTTTTAAATTTTCATCCTAATCTGTGTCGGAATGTTTGCATGTGAAATACGAACGTGTTCTCGTATTGGCTCACTTCAAGTGAACACAACGAAATCGAGTGAAATTATATAAAATGACTTTATTTTTATATATCCGTCCATATTTGACAGTGTTAGAACAAATGTAGTACGAAAAACAGGTGGTTCATAACCCAGCCACCTCAGTGGTTCACAGCCCAACCACGATGCCATTTTGGAAACTTTAAAATAAACGACACTTCCAATCATAATTCGACATAAACAAATATTGCATCGTAAAATAGAATCAAAATACTAAATAAACATGTATTACACAGACTTTTTGCAATAAGCTTAGTCTCTTGGATAGCACTTTAAAAAAAGCAAAAAAGTTTTCGCAGTCGATTTTCAAACACGATGTCTGTAGCTGCCACAAGCAATACGTGTTTGTACTTCGGTGTAACCACAAAAGCAGAGTCATATCATAAGACAAAATTGACAGTTGAAAGATTGGCGATATGTCAATTAGGGAAAGAAAAAACGGCAATGGTTCACACCCCAGCCTGGTTCACAACCCAGCCCTCTCCCTTACACATTTCTGTGCGCACTCGCTGCTGCACGGGCCAGCGGATTGGACCGAACGCCCATTAACTATGTCTCGTTTTGCGGTTATTAACCACTTTCGATTTCAGATATAAAAAATAAACCCAATGCAAGTGTCACATTTTTGTTTGCTTCAGTTTTGTGTGCGTTTCGCATTTCGCTGCGCTCTTTCCCGCTGTTTTCCTCGCCTTGCAATGAATCGAAATAACAAATAACCGAAAATTGGAGCGCATTAAATTAAAATTTTGTAAAAACTGCTTTTAAATACGCATCCAGTTTTCAATAGTTTTAAAGGCTCGTTTTCTTTCTCTCTCTTCCGTCACATGTCACATGGTATTTTCTGGGTTTTTTCGCTTATCGCAGTTTCTTTGGCATCTTTGCGCTATTTACATATGGCATCTTTTCTCTCCTATCAGCTGCTTTATTTTTGGCTATTTTTCGTTAGCCCTGGTATGGGTTAGTCGCATTAAATTAAAACAAAAAAAAAACACATCATTACTGGTTCAACTCTTTTATAATATTTGACATACGGCAAACTGGTGTTAATTGTTTGCGCCACAAAAACAAAAGCGATTTGTTAAGCGCTCGGGTAGCGCCTCTTTGGGTCTGGGTTAAGTGGCATTACAACTGGAGGTGAGCCGATCACAAGCGCACGCACACACGCACACTCTTTGACACACTTTGACAGCTGACAGTGGAAGAGCAGCGCCGCGGTCACAAGGCCACAGGTCATTAAATGCTAATTTGTGACAACTGGTGCATCGCCTGAGGTCGTTTCTCTCGCCATTTAGCGCGTGTTTTCAAAGACAGTTGCGCGTGCGGGACAGTGAATCTTTAATGAAGTGTGAATTAATAGAAAATTTTGGAAAAGTAAATTTAATAAGTTTTGCGCTTAACCCCCTTTTCTCTTACAACAAATTATTTTTAGCATCATTATAGTTTGAAAATGAAAAAGTTACAAAATGTTTCTTTAGCAACTAAAGTGAGGCAATGCGAACAAAATGTTTCAAAAGTCAATGAAGCATCCAGAATTTTTTAGTGTATTCAAGTTCATTGCGGAAAGTTACATCAAAAGACGAATTTCGTGAGGGCACACATTGCATAACCTAACTTTATTGAGGTCTGAGTTGCGGCTTAAGCCTCATAAGTTATTTATTGGGCAACGCATTGTTAATGTCAAGTTTATAATTATTGAATAAATGACTACAGCAACAAACTCGTTTGATGACAACAAGTATGAGGTGACCATTGGGAAGATGTCAAATCTTAAAAAAAATTTAACTTATTGAGGTTTTACTTTTTCAATTAAGATTTCAGTGGTGAGTTGCCTGTTAAGAAGCAAATCTATGCTTGAATAAAAGGGAATTATTGACTTTACGTTTACTCGGGATTATTAACAAATGTCTTCAATAGCATTGTAATTGTTGGCAAAACACTCCATAATCTTATTGGAATATAATATTTCTGGTCACTCTGCCCATCTAAGCTGAACTTTTGACTCTTAGATTGTCTGTAGCAGACCAAATGTCGAGAAACCAAATAAAAGGGAGAATTAATTAAAGCTCGAAAACAGATTTGACCAGTCGAACAGACACATCCAATTTGAAATTTAAATGAATGTTGTGCCTTTGAGTTTTAATGCAAAGCGTTCATTAGTCTTTCTGCCGGTACAGGTCTTCATTCATAGAAAAATTCCACGCCACTTGAGCGGATCGCAAATGAAAGCCCAGTAAAAATATTTGTAGTTTCGCAACAGTTGCTGCTGTTGTTGTTGTTGTTGCATATTCAGTTGTCATTGCAAAATACAATATTTGGAATATCTTAAGTAGAAAATTCAAATGCAAAAATCCATAGTTAAGTACGTATTAAGGTGAAAGTTGGCGCTTGCACTTTAAACGTCTTAACGAGCAATAGTTGAGCTTAGCCATTTTAATTAAGATATTAACAATTTTTTAGAAATAAAAAATATACAATATTTCAGAGAGCAAATGCCGTTGCAAAAACTAAAAGACAAAAACAATACCCAACAATAAAGCGCATTTTGGCAACTGACACCGTGACCAATTAAAACCGAAATTTTTCCTACCGCTTGCCAAAAAAAATAATAATAATCGATTTCAGCTTCGGCGTATTGTTTTACGCATCAAAACGTCGAATTATTTGAGCGAATGGTCGGTAGCGGTGCGTGCAATGTACGGGCGGCGATTGCCAAATACACCGCATGGCACACTTTGTTGGGCCACTGCTGCCGCGCCAGCCGAGCATGGGTAGTGCACTTGCTTACTGCTACTCGCTACTCGTCTTTAGGCATCCGTGCACGCTAAACTGTGTAACACATTGCAATAACAAGCGTCTGATACGAAAGTTGGTTTGCGCGCCGTTTGTCATCATTGGCAGCTTTTGTGCGGCAACAATGGACAGTGAGAAAACGACGACGACTCGAGCATAAACTTAAATTGACGCTTAAGTGTTGAAGAGTTATTGTTGCAGTGCTTCTACATTATTCGTTTTGTCGTTGCTGTTATTGTTGGCTTGGTTGGCTGCATGCTAATGCGGATGGGAATATTTGGTGTAAATGCTGATTTAACAGTCGCTGTTAATTGTTAACAGCGATCTGCTCCATACTAAAGCATTTTCACACGCCAATCTGCCAATCGTCATGCCCCATTAGGCTGCCTGCCCACAATTGCTTTGCACCTGAAACAAAAGACTGAGGCAACAAACTCGAGCGATGTAATGTGTGATGCGCGCACATTAGCTCGACTAAAATTTAATTAAACCGACCGAATTATTAACTGCAGGAACGCGCACATATTCAGCCGGATTCTCCAAATATGGGCAACAGGCCATACGCCAATACGACGCCGACGCAACGTTGTAACGACGGTTACAGTGCGCTGCACTTGCGCTGATGCGGCAACGTGTAGCGCGGTGGTGTGAAAGTGACAAGCCACTTGAGCAGCGCGTATCGGCTCGATTGTGCGACGAGAAGCAAATAGACGACGCACAGTGTTTCGTGTAGAACAAGCTAGCTGGACAAAAATATTTTTCAGGATTTTTCGTTTCATATGCGGCTTATTATTTCAGATACATATATTTTTTTAGTTTTATATGGTTTTTTGATAACTATATACATATAGGAATGTATGTACATATACATATATATGCATATATATATTAAGGAATTTAATAGTTCCGGTCTGAGGACTAAACGGAGAACAATAGATGACCTAAAACATACCAGATATACTGATAAGTTGATTTATGCTGCGTAGATATCTGTACGGTTGTCCACTGGAGAAATTCAGCAAGTGTTATCAAAACTGCGAAAAGTGAAACTCAAGAATCTCTGAACGAAAAAAAATTTGAAACAAAGTGCTAGATGTTTGAGTAGTGAAGAAGCTTTAGTATACTATGTAGATAGCCAATCGACTAGTCATGCATTCAAAAGGACTCGGAAGTGGGGTCCAAACTGGTCATAAGGTATTTCCGGCAAATAATAGTATTACAAAGGCAAAAGCTGCTTGTTATCCAGAGCAAATTGATGTGAATAAAACGCTAAAAGTAAAGTTCAAGCAGTTTTAGATTAAACTTTTTAACATCTAGTCTTAGCACAACAGAAAGTTCTTGTCAGTTTATTACCTACGGACAGTTTTCATAATTCTCTCAGACATTATCATCACTGTTATCGGATGAATCATTTATCAATTAGTCATTACTATGAGTCACAGAACCATGAAAACTAGATACAGCAGGGGTACCAATTGGTTCATTAACACTAGTAGGCATCAACGTCCTCAAGCTGCCACTTTTTTATATAAAGACGGTAGCTAATGTGAAGCAGACATTCAAAACACCTAATCCAAGCCTGCAGTGTGGATAAACCAAAACCCAGATTTTCTCGGTTGGGTACAAGCTCCTGTGTCTCGTCATTCATTATTTTTGGATTTACTTCGAGTAGAAGACATTTCGATCAAAGCATTACAAACTTTCCCAATCATGGTTAGAAGCATATTATGTTGGAAATAAACTTCAAATTCTTCCAGCATGCTCTTTGTACTATAAAGCTTATCTCTTCCAAAACTTTGTTCGTTTCAGAAACAATAAAATCTTTGGAAAAAATAAACTTTATAGGATGACAAAACCTGGTAGAAAACGGTGGAGGATTCTGCCAAACAATATTACCTTCATCATCCCGCAATTGCAAGAGATTTAATGAAAATTCATCAGTGTCACCACTGATAAAATGTGTTCCATTATCTCTTCGTTTCTCGTTTCACTTGAGTGTTCCAACCAAATTTCAAAAAACATCAATTTTGTTATGCTTGTAAACATATGTATCTATAAAAAATAAAATAAAATAGATGTGCAAAAAATTCGCAATGGTTTTTTGTTTCATCTTTTAGTAGGCACTTATGAGAAGAATATATATAAAAATTGCAGAGGTGACATGAGGAGACATCTTAACTTTTCACCTTTGAAGTTAAAAATTTTGGGGAAAAATTGCTTTCCTTCTTAATCATGGCACGTACAACTATTAAATATAGCTTAATTGCTAATACAAGATATTGCAAAAATACTACTCACCCTTAAGCTCAGATTCCCTAATAAAGAAAAATGCCACCGACTTTTGACAGGAACTTATTTATATAAAACACTTCAGACCAACTATGCAAAGGAATTATTAAAATTTTCGGTTATCCGATATATTCGGCGATATTTCTCACTATATAAAAGGTGCCGATGTGTTATTTTCACATAGATCCTAATGTATGAATATTTATATTGACTATATAACAGAAAAATCAAAAAATAAAGATGTCGTTTTTGTCCAGCTAGCTTGTTCTAGACGAAACACTGTGCGACGGGTGGAATTTCAAATATTGTACAGTATTTCGTTCAAGTGGTCTGTTTTGTGGCTGCGGCAGTTTTTTTCACGTGCAGTGTATTTCACTTCACTTATCTGAGTGATGCGTGTGAGTGCTGTTGCGTTTAATTTGTAATGAGCGCTACCCGATTGGTTGGATTTTGTTATTTGCCCATCTGGCGTAAACAGAAATGCGATGTTAGCATTTCGATCGAAAGTGAGAAAATGTTTTACTGACTGTTTTAGGTTAGGTTAGGTTAGGGTGGCAGCTTGAAGAGCTCACGTAGGCCACGTTGCGGCCCGTTGTGGTACCACGTGAAGGACGTGGCTGCCCTTCAGTCTTGCACACTGACTGTTTTACAAACATATTTTTAAACACATTTCTTAAAATTTCGTTATCTCTTATTTTTCCACACCAACGAACATCACTCATGTGCTCGGTGTGTCTTCTGACATTTCGATGGTGCCTTCACTGAGAGCTTTACGCGCTAGTGGCATGCTCCATATATAAAAAATAATTGCATATAGCTTTAATAATATCAATAACATCTTTAGTCGGAGAAGTGTGCCCCTCTTTCATTTGCTTTATAGCAGCCCTCAGTGGCTTTTATTTGTCAGTTGTTGATGCTGAGTACACATAAAAATGTGACTTGAATTGTTACTCGCATGTTTCGCGTGTGTGCGCATCGTTTATATGTAAATTTAATACCGTTTTGTCTCTCTAATGGGCTGCCTTTGCCTCGTGGGGCTAAATTGCAAAGTTGTGAATGAATGAATGGCAATGGCAGTGGTAATGACAGTGACGTTGTACTGATGCCATCTACTGCAAGTGGTTTCAACATCACCAGTCAAGTTTTTCTTACCATTTCCATCAATTGTTGGAAATTGAACTACTTATCGTGTTAAATTATGTGGTTTAGTGTAATAATTTGACGTAAATTTTGCGTTACTTAGTAATAACGAAAACGATTCGCTCTTTTAAGTGTCGAATTGCTTTCATTCGGGACGCTGCAATGAAATTTTGTGCTATTATATTAAACGTAACATTTATGTGACATAATTTTAATAAAAAATTCCTTTAGTTTTCATCATTCAATATATGATTCCACTCTACCAGCTGAGATTTATTTTCAAAACGTTTATTTATTTATAAGTTTTACTTGTATACGTTTTTTCATAATAAATTTGTAGAAATGCGCACTTCAAGGCATTGTGAGAAAATCGAGAACTGAGCCTTTTAAAATTTGTTTTCACTAGAGCATTAATTTGATATTGTTTTTATGACTCTAAAATTGAAAACATTTTTTTTAAATCATAGAGTTGTGCCATCCTCTAAATGTTTATGATGTTTAATGTATTTCACGCGAAAAAATGTTTTTGTATCGAAATTCCATAAATGATTTCACAAGTCTCAATTGCATTAATTGGCAAAGTACAAACATTTTAACTAAATATACGTACATAAAAATAATATACTTCTACTCTGTTGCAATGTGCCAATGTTCTGGCTGTTTAAGATTTTCTCGAAACTTAAATTGAAAATCATGGTTCTCATTGCGAAAGCCGGTTTAGTTGGCACATTAAAGGCGATTGCAATCGAAAAGCGGCGAACAAGTTGCAGAAATGTTAACGCGGCCAAAAAGCAATCGCGGGCACAACGTTGCAACAGCCCGTTGCACTGCCATGAACCTGCCAGTGACGCTGGCTGGCGTTCGGCGTTACCAACAAAAACTGGTCAAATGTTTTAATTGCGAATACATTTTAGCTGTCAGAGAACAGAAATCGCATAAATTTGCCACTGACCACTGGCCACTGGTCATTGGCCACTGAGTTGTTGAAATTTTCATGCACCATATTACGAAATCAAAATTAGAAAGAGAATACCAAATGCGTCTGGAAAATCGCAGCCGTAAGTGGTCATGGTCGATTAAGATAAATAATAGTGTGTGTTGTGCGATGTTGTTGTTTTGTTTTGGTTGCCCGAAATGATAAAATAAGTGATGCTTAAATTGACTGATAAATATTGTGACTGCGATTCGGTGGGTAATTGTGCTGAAAATTGTTCGAATTTTGGCAGTTTTGTTGCTCATTGTTGGCTATTAACCCGTGGATGCAATGCTGTTGCTGCTGTTTCGAATGGAAAACGTTTTTTGAAAGTTTTCACATCTGTCAGCCCCTTTGGTGTAAGGGATGCAATTAAAACACATTGATCCGCGTCACTTGACGTCTGTTCATGATGAAAATATTATAATTTGATATTGAGATTTTTATTTGCATGGAAATAACAATAGAAATTGATTTAAATCGATATTTGAAACACAACTGCCAACAATTTGTCGTCTGTCAATGCGAGCTCGCACTTGTCAGCGCTGTTTGCGTCACACACGCACGTTGAATTGGCCAATAAAATTGTCCCATTTGAGTGAGCTAAGCAAATGACACAGTCGACGTCAACGAAGGCTTGGCACACGCGCCATTAGCCAAACTGACCGAATAGTTTTTCCACTCACTGCTGACCGTTGAAAACATTTTACAAAATTATAATTGCAAAAAAAAAAAATTAAAATTTTAAATTAGTTTTTGATTACCGAACTGATAAGTGAATTGGGTCGCAAAGTCTATAAAGCGTGGCGCGCATGTCCGCCTTGCGGCAGAGTATTTTCACGCGCTTAGCATTTTTTAAATAAGTTCAATAAAACCGATTGTATTTTGCATACAAAAATTTTGCATTGTTTTATTTACAGTATGACGACGACGACAAGAAGTGTGTGGTACGGAGGGGTGCTGCTGTTGTGCGCGGGCAGCATAATGGCAGCGGACATACTAATGGTCACCATGGGTGGCACCAAATCACACAAAATACCCTTTTGGGAGCTGGCCAAAGGATTAATACAAAGGTGAGCAAGTGATTTTAAGTGTTAAGTGGGCATTGCCAGATGACATTTTGCCGAACACATAAAAACGCAATTTTAGAACATATGTTTCTATAATGTTCGCATGCACGAACAAGTGTGGCCTGTTTTCACCTCCTATTGGTACACACAATGACCCACTCCAAACTCAAACCCCATAAAGTGTCATTTCAGATTCCTGTTTTGATATCGCTGAGGACGAAAAATCGTTTATGAGACACATCTCATTCTGGAGTTCGGCGATCTTACAATTCAGTAAAAAAATGCTTCAAGAGTTTAAATTGCATTGTCATTGAATTCAATTTACTGACTAAACGTGAATTCAAAACCTACTTCCCCTCTAATAGTTCAAGGTTTCTAAAAATTTGTTGCTCATAACTTGTCAAAATTTAAATTTAAATAAATAAACTTACTGACTAAGCGTGAATTTAGAACCAACTTACCCTCAAAAAGTTCAGAGTTTCTACAAATTTGTTGCTCATAACTTGTCAAAAGTTTAGCAAAAACTTCAGATTTAATTTATATGAATTGCACTTAGTACAGCGCGCAATTTGCTTAAATGTTATTGTTGTTTATGTCGCGTTTGTTGTGCCTCATCAAAAACCTGACAAATGCTTTTACGCGCCTAATGAAGCGTGCAACAACTTTGACTCCGCCTGTCAATAGGCCAAATGGGTGCAATGCTGTAATGTTGTATTCACTGCCATTTATCTGGGTGCATTATAATTTATTTGTTTTCCGGTGTTTTTTTGTTGTTCTTACAGAGGTCACAATATTACTTTCCTTAATGGATTCCCGTCGGATTTTCACATTAGCGGCCTGCATGAGATCACGCCAGCGGGTCTGGTCGAATACATACATAATTACACCAACTGGGATCTGTTGGGTTCGCGCATGGCCGGTGAGATGCCGATTTCACTGTGGGACGGCGTGCGATATGCGTTTCAGGTGAGTGATATTACAAAGTATTGAGGGATTAGATGAACGGTTTTACTTGAAATCATAAAAAACACAACATTTCCTTAAAAACAGTTCCTAAAACGCTATAACGTTTTCCTAAATATTTCTGTGGTCAAAAGCAATAACCGCTTAAGTCGACTTAAGAAGAAATTGAGTTATTGATGCCACCACGTTCCCTTGACTGTGCTCTACGTTTGTGTAAAATCGGGGAGTTTGTAACGTTAAAATAAAAAAAGTTATTAACAAAAACCTATTCGCATTCCCATAGCGAACACACTACGCGCTAAAACTTTAAAACGAGATTGCTCGAAACAGCAATTTTCGACTTAGGCGGTTATTGCTTTTGACCACAGATTTATGTGGGAAAAGCAAATCCAAAGTCAGCTAAACAGACTAATATTTTATTATTCCATACTTGACAAGTACCGGTATTAAGTTAACAACAAAATAATGTTAACAATCTAAAAACGTTTTTCCTTAGAGTTCAATGCATTTTGAAGTTGAACTTATTGAATACTGAAACTTTATTTTCGAACTTGAGACCATTAACTTCAGCTCATGACCAAAGTGAACTGTCACGATATGTGTGCACTAAGCGAACTTTTCACAACGATGAACCTTTATGCGGATTCAGAAAAATATGTCGGGGGGTTTCAAAAAGTAATTCTTTAATATTCATAAGATGCCTTTTGATTTGTATTTAGTTTTAAAGTCGATCCTAATATTTCGGGGGGTTTTCAACCCCCAAAACACCACCCTGAATCCGCCACTGTTTATAGCCGATGACAATTCCAATTGTATCAATGTAAAATTCGCTTACTCTTTGTAGTTTACACATTCTTACACTTGTAAAGGTTTGTCACTGACAGTGACAACTGCTGGCTTCGCGACAAATGGCAACGATGACAAATTGTCGACATGATCTTTGAATTTGTGTTTCAAAACAAAAAGTACAAATAACACCATTACACCAAATATTACATGTACATGTGTGTGTGTGTGAGTGCATTAGTGCGCAGTTCAATTTTGCTTGTCCATTGTATAATTTGCATCTTTTTGCTGTTTTACTTATTTATTGTAATGCTGCCAGCAGACGCCGCTTTGTTTCCACCTCACTGTACGGTCGCAGCCAGACGCTGCACCGCACCGCATGCAACAAGTGCAATTGCAACATTTTATTGTATTTTATTGCCATTGCTGCTGTGGTTTTTGTTGTTGCTATTGTGATAGTGGTGGTTTTGGCTATTGCCGTTTGTTGTTGAAATTTCAAATGTAATTGTAATTGTGTAAAGTGTAAGTGCTGGCGTTGGTTTGCTTCGCGACCAAGGCTGCCATTTTTCGGTAGCCGTCGCGAAGCAGTGTTGCCCAAATTGACGTGCGTGCAATTTCAATATTTGGCGTTTTAGATTGCACGTTTTCTATGTGTTTGCATTATTTGTTGTTTATGAATATTACGATTTCGCACATGCAGTTCATTCATGATTAAAATGTTCCATTTGGTTGCAGTCGTGCGACGCTATGCTGGAAGACGCCGAGACGCGCGAGCTGCTGAACCGCAACTTCGAGCTGGCCATACTGGACGGCGCCTATCCCGAGTGTGCCCTGGGCATGGTCTACCAGTACAAGATCCCCTTCATGTACATGAACACGGTCGGCTTCTACACGGGCAGCCTGGCCAAGGCCGGCAATCCCGGCTCGTATGCAGTGACGCCCAACTTCTACTCATCCTTCACGGACAACATGGGTCTGGTGCAGCGCGCCACCAACACGGCCATGCAGGTGTTCCAGGAGCTCATGCACCGGGTAAAGTGTCCGCTCAGTGCACGCTGCACACGCAAACTGATCTCATTGCGTTTCATTTCGTTGTGCAGTTCGTCATAGCGCTGGTGCATAGAGTGATGCGCGCGCGCTTCGGAACGCACATGCCACATCCGTACGACATCTCGAAGAACGTCAGCTTCATACTGCAGAACGGCCATGCAGTGGTCTCCTATCCGCGCGCCCTCAATCCCAATGTCGCCGAGGTGGCGTGCATTCACTGCAAGCCGGCCAAAGCCTTGCCAAAGGAGCTGGAGGACTTTATTGCGTCCGCGGGGGAGTCGGGCTTCATTTACGTCTCGATGGGCTCCTCGGTGAAGGCAGCCAACATGCCGGAGACGCTGCGCCGGCTGCTGGTGAAGACGTTCGCTCGCCTGCCCTACCACGTGCTATGGAAGTACGAGGGCAGCGCTGCCGAGCTGCAGGATCTCACGCCGAACGTGAAACTGAGTCGCTGGCTGCCGCAACAGGACATTCTGGGGCATCGGAAGCTGCGCGCTTTCGTCACGCACGGCGGACTGCTGAGCATGTTCGAGACGGTGTACCATGGTGTGCCGGTGGTCACGATGCCCGTGTTCTGCGATCACGACGTGAACTCGGCGAAGGCGGAAGTCGATGGCTATGCAATAAAGCTGCAGCTGGAGACGCTCACGGCGGCGCAGCTATACAAGTCGATCATGAAAGTGATACACGATCCGCAATACAGAAATGCGGCGAGGTATGTGGGGTGGGAGGGGAAGGAATAAAAGCGGCTGATATCTTTACCATTGAGTGATATTTTCTACGAAAAGGCTAAAATTGAAAATTTTGCTTTTTAATAGACGAAAGGCTGATTTAACTTTTGAGAAAGAATCAAACTAGTTTGATTAAAGCTCTGAAATTGCACTATTCGAATTTTGAGTTTTCGAATTTATTGTTGTGCAAGTTAGTATTGGAAAGCGGATCAATTTGGACGTCATGTTTTTGTCCTAAGCTCGCTTCCGCCGGCCGCTAACCTAACCTTAAATTTCCAACTCTTACGTTTTCCTTTTCCCCTTTTGTAGATTCCGCCAAAAGTTGCTGCTGGATCAGCGCACCACACCGCTGGAGACATCGGTCTATTGGACCGAGTATGTGTTGCGCCACAAGGGCGCCTACCACCTGCAGTCGCCTGCCCGCAACATGAGGTACGATCTGACATTCACCTTCAAGTACAGTTAGCTGTCATATTTCACTTGCACTTGCAGCTGGCTGCAGTACTATCTGCTGGATGTGGCCGCCCTCTACCTGGGCATCAGCTACTTGGTGTACTATCTCCTGAGACGTCTGCTCACACGTCCCGACGTCATGCACAACATACACGGCCACGTTCGCACAAAATCCAAGAAACTGTAGAGTGAATCAAGTGGCCTACATTCGGTGATATATGGTGTATTTCTTCTGCATCAATGCGGAGTGTGCAATGAGCCTTGAGACAAAATGTGTCCTTGACCAAGGCCAATCAACATTTTGATCATATAATTATTTGTATATTGCAGCGAATATTTTCAACTTTTTCTGTTGTGAAGAAAAAGTGCTTGTAAATATTTTATGTCTATTTAAATTATGTAAATTGTATGTAGGTTTTTGGCATTCGAGCAATGAATGCTAGAAAGTTGAATTTCCCTTTTGTTTAGTTGCTGTAGTTTTTTTTTGTATGGATGTTTTCTTTAATTCAATTGGTTTGTAATTTTTTATATTAATTTAATACTAAGTAAATGTAATGGTTAACTGAAGAAAACAAACAACAATGACAACAATAACATCAAAACCAAAGGCAATCTGTAACACACATTAAAAATACAAACATACATACACACTTATACGGAAAAATTGCGATTTTATTGCAAACGTTGTGCGTCTAGAATTTATTTGTTTACTTTTGTTTGGCGTATTTTTGATGTTGGTGAAAATTCAGTGCATGCAATGCACTGTCAAACGGAGTCGTTCAAAGTAAAAAAAGAAAAGTAATTATTAGTGCTTTGGTTAAGAGCTTTTTTAAACGTGTTGAACGATGAACTAAATTAATAAATCAGTACGAAGGATTACAGTTGTCGACTTGTTATTGTTTATAAAGTATTATGCTGAACGTTTGCTTTCAAATAGGAGAAACTATTTTAATATTGATTAAGTGTAATTTGAAAAAAGTTGTGAAAGCTTTTTTAACAGTAGCAGTTCATGTGTTTAAAATATTAAAGGAATACATTATGTGTTGGCAACTTGCTTTTATGCGAAAAAATTTAGTTATAACGAGTTGGTTTACATGGGTAAGTTTGAAAAATATGCATAAAGAAAAATTAAAGATTTTTTAAAGATGTTAAATAAATGGAAAAGAAAAAAAAAAAGAATTCATACTTAAGATTCGAAAGAAAACCTCTATGGCTTCCATAACTATACATAAATAATTTTAAATAATTATGGCATTGGTCTCAGATTTTACAGAGGTTACAAGCATAATTGAATGGTTAACAGATTTTGTTGGGTGTATCGGATATGGGCAGCATAGGTAGATTTAATAACGTTTCATCTTCATAAAAGACGCAAAGACGCGACAGCACAAACCATATTTTATTATTTAAATACCTTTGTATGTGTCATGAATAATAGTTAATTAAAAAATTAAAACTAATTAGCCACTTCGAAACCCTCCTTAAGTCAGTCCTGGCGCCACAATAATCCAACCCTTTAATTTCAGTGCACAGTGTCGGCGCTGCATGGGAACCAGACAACTGTTATTTATATCAGACGCCATTAAAATTTTATTTCACAAGTTTTGTTGTCGAAGTTGACATTAATTAAAAAATACGCTAAACATGGACACTTACATACAAACATATATTAATTTTGCTCCGATGGTTTGCTACTCTAATCAATACTCGACTTGTGGTATTTTTGCACTGTTTCTCACACGTTGCTCATTGTTTGACAGGCTCACTGGTTGGTTGCACGTTGATGACGTCGCTGCGTCTACCGCTATACAACATGTAAATACTAAAGAGCAAGCCGACGCTGCCCAACACTGTCGAGACCCACTTGAAAACATTATTGATCTTGATGACACTACAGAAAGAACAAAATGCGCGTTAGAACTGAGCTCAGCAATCGATCAAATAGCCTGCGCTCACAGGAAAATCTTCTTTTTTAACATATCCGTCCAGGACTTGTCCAGACTGGCGGCTTCCTCCACCCAAAAGAGCGGCATGGCCAGCGACCGCAAATTCTTCATAACCTCCAACTCGGGCACTGGCTGTACGGCGAGACTAAACTGCAAACGTTTGGCAGCGGAAAGAGGAGTGCCAGAGATCTGTGAGATTAGATGAAAGCACGGAAATGTGGCTGGGTGGTTTAGAAATTCACTGATGTCTCCCTTCATTTGGCACTCACACTTTCGAATATAATCGAAATGCCGTGTTTCTCTTCCTGTGGATTGAGGCCGTCGACATCGGTCACAAGTTTGGGGTCTGCTAGATAGAAATGTGGCAAAGAGACAATCATTGGTGTCTCGTTGCAAGGCCCCAGATCCATGGTGCCCCTGGCCGGACAATCTTCTGGATAGTTTCTGCAAAAGCATTGGTTTTCTGGCTCGTTCTAGAAAATACAAAATTTAATTCCTCAGACACTTAAAGACTGTTTGTAAGAATTTGATACAAATGTGGGATCGCCTAACAAACGAAAGACAACACGCGGACGGACCTTTCAAAATACATCACTGACGAACAGGGAAAATGGACAAACAGCAAGACAACAGAAAGCGGACAGACAATGAGGAAAAGCAGACAGACAGGGAGAGAAAGCGAACGGAACAGGACAAGCGGAGTCGTTGTGGTGAAGTTAGAAGGAACGGACGTACAATTGGACAGTATTCAATTAAATTAAATAAATAAACTAAAACTACTACCTAAGGCAAATCAGGCATTTTAATTGACCCGGAGTAGGACACCAATCCTACTATTAGGACATCAATCCTACAAATGGGGGCTCAACCGGGATATGCCTGATGAAATGCCTTAAGTGAGTGGAAACAATAAATTTTAAAAATGAAAGTTTAAAATGTTGAACTTGCTGGAAGTGTGCTGAAGTGATTATAAATGCCTTTAAGCATTAGTAACAGTGAGGCAAACTCTGTTCTGCATTTTGTAAGATTGGCACGAGCCTGAATTGCGTGCATATTGGGAAAAGTTAACGAGCAGCACGATTCAAAAGTGAGAAGAACGCGACGTCGGCGCATAGCAGTAAAGTGAGCCTTCGCAGTCCAAACATGCCGTTACGGCAAAACATACGAGCAGAGCAGCGAGAAGAAAGCGACGCCGGCGCACATGCCAGCCGAAATTGTGAATTCAAGCTATTTGTGCGAAACTGTAGTAGTCGCTACGACGCGCAGGTGGACGCGAGCGTCGATCTTGTTGTTGGTCGAAGTGCCCTGTAGAAGGCAGCACAGCGCAAAGGCGCCGAATTCGAGCATCGCGTCCGCAAACAACGCAAGTGGAAACAACAACGAGTGCGGTGTAAGGTGTTCGAAAGTAGCAGCGAAAGCGCCGTCAAGGGCAAAGCAGCGTGTGAAGGTGAGGACGATTCCTGGGTGAGCACAAGCGACAGCGTCGTTGGTAGGCGTGGTACAGTCGTCATACCGTGTCACGCCACCGAAGCCGTTACGTTCGCGGGTACAGCCAGCCAGCTGTAACACATGAGCCGAGGTACCGTTATTTCTTCGGCGTCGTTGGGTCGACGATTCTGAGCAAGCGCTTGAAGCTGCGTAGCAGCAACGACAGCAGACGGCGCAGCAGCGACAGCGGCGCAGTAACGACAGCAGCGATCACAAGCAGACTGTGTGTACAGCAGAGTGTGCAGGAGCGAGCGGTGACAACAGTTGCGACGTGACTGAATAAGAGTGCAGCTGAAAGAACGCTAGTTGAATCGACGGCAGCGAGGGATGAAATTGGACCGAAGCAGAGTGCGATGCGGCGAAGCAGATGAGTAAGAATATCGGTTGTCTATTCTGTTTTGCTTTGAGTGGCAACAATTGAGATGTTTGTTTGTAAGTGCACAGGCACGGGGAAATTTTGCATAAGTTGAAAGAGAATTGAAATGAAAGTTGAATGAAAAGAAAAGCAAAGTTGAAATGAGCAGATAGAATTGTAAACGCATAGAGTTGCCGTGTTACATAAAAAGTAGAAATAAGATTTTGATGTAAGCAAGCAAAAATACTGAAAAGGAAGAGGTTAATGTTCAGCGGATAACATTCAACAAAGAATATTTTGAGATATTTTATATTACTTTTCCATATTTTATTGTATTGCTGTAAGAATAATTTTGTAAGACATGGACAAAGACCACATTTTTGGGTGGACGGTCGATGGGTTAAAGACAAAACTAGCTGAGTTGGGTTTAGTGACAACCGGACGGAAAGCGACATTACAGGACCGGCTGCTTGAACACTTCGGCCTGAATGTTAACGACGATGAAGGAACGGACTACGATGATGCAGAAGCGGCGAGAGGACTGTTAAGCCGGAGACACAGAGTGTAAAGGTAGTAAACGAAACAAGGGAGAAACCATCGGAGAAGAGAGGCAATAATGTGCTGAAGCAGGTTGAAGATGGAGCTGAGTTCAGGCAAAAGGTAGTGCAGCGTAAAGGACAAGTCGGTGAGGACGCGAAAAGGTAGCGGCTGGAGGGCCGGGGAAAAAAGCTCGAAGGTTGGCGCAGTTGCGTCTAAGGCAGTAGCAGGTAATTCGCTTGAAGGCGCGTTGGCGCGTGATGGTGCTGAAAGCAGCGAAGATGCAGTTGGATGGTCGCGGGAGTACACGAGGTACAAACGGCCATGCCAAAGGGTGACAACGAGAGCGTGAGCGTGCGCACTGTTGTTGCTGAGGTGTCCATAAAGGACGTGAAGCGAATTACCGAACAGACGGCTATGCCAAAAGGTGACATCGAGAGCGTGAGCGTGCGCACTGTTGTTGCTGAGGTGTCCATTAAAGGACGTGAAGCGGATCACCGAACTGATGGAAGTTTCGGAATTCGAGGCAGACTTGTCGCAGTTACATAAAACGCATGCAGATGCTGGACGAGAAATGATGTCAGCATAGAGACCTGATACGGAGCAGAAAAATTGTGGCATATGGACGATCTAATTATTCCCTCTAAGGATGAAGTCGTAGGTGTCCAAAGCTGGAGGTGTTAGTGATTGCTGAAGCACTCAAGAAGTGGAGTAGCTGATGAGGACCAAATTCAAGATCATAACTGATTTCAACGCATTCGCCATGAAAATGAGGAAACGAGATGTTCCACTAAGGGTATCCCGCCGGGCGATGTTTTTGCAAGATTTCAACTATGAGATTGAACACCGAAGAGCCAATGTTGACTACAAACTCGAGGAGCTAGTAGCCATTAAGCGAACGCAATACGGGTCAGGGCTGAAACTGCGGCCTAAATACTTCGGCCCATATAGGGTCGTAAAGAGGCTAGGACATGGTCGGTACGAAATCATCAAGGTCGGACAGCACGAAGGGCCAGGACGTACCACGACCGTTGCGGAATTTATGAAGAAGTGGAACCCTTCATTCGGGTCGAATGAAGCGCAGGATGGCCGAATGTGGGATCGCCTAACAAACGAAAGACAACACGCGGACGGACCTTTCAAAATACATCACTGACGAACAGGGAAAATGGACAAACAGCAAGACAACAGAAAGCGGACAGACAATGAGGAAAAGCAGACAGACAGGGAGAGAAAGCGAACGGAACAGGACAAGCGGAGTCGTTGTGGTGAAGTTAGAAGGAACGGACGTACAATTGGACAGTATTCAATTAAATTAAATAAATAAACTAAAACTACTACCTAAGGCAAATCAGGCATTTTAATTGACCCGGAGTAGGACACCAATCCTACTATTAGGACATCAATCCTACACAAATGCCACACAAAGGACAAGCCATAACTGTTTTTTCACCTTGGGATCACCAAAATCCATGGTGTAGCGATAGGCCGGTATGCCCGCGTAGCTGGTTTTCTTGTCGTATTTCGCGCCCAACGAACGACACAGATCGCCTGCAAAGGACCAGATACCCTCTTCGGGTTTCATCAACGGTGCAAATATGGTCGAATCGGTGCCACGATATTGATTGCAAGTGTCACCATTCCACACGCTCATCTCATCCTCATCATCGAATTGCAACACTCGGCCAATGTCGCGGGAGTTTTTTACGCCTCGCGCGACTTTGAAGCGACCGGCATCGGTGTGATTGCTCTTAAAAAATGCGGACAAATGTTACGTTTTATGGTTTTTCATCTAATAAAAAACCCAAACTTACGCCACCCATTAGCGAAAACTTAAAGTGCGTGGCGTTGACTTGGACGCCTCCTTTCACGTTGCCTGTGTGAAAATTTAGACAAATCGCAGTGGCTGCATAATTTTTCGATGAACAGTCCACGTAGAGGCCGCGGAAGAAAATGTCCATGAACGGCGCACCCACGAAGGGTGTGGTGGGATTGAAAATTATGTTCAGACCTTCAGAAACAATGTTGATCATGACTGCTTTGTCGCGTTTAACGGCAATCGACATGATCTGCGGAGTGGAGACTTATAATTTCACTGTTAAATGAGGAATGACGCTATAGCGCTCACTTGTAGGAGCGGATGCGGCATGACTATAAACTCTTCGCCACTCAAACCCAAGTCGGGGCGCAAGATGAAAGTGTTTCGCATATTGAATGCGACGGCATCCTCGTCCTCAAAGTCCTCCAAGTCATACTTGTCCTTCCACTCTCTGCAATGACGCAGACATATTTACGTTCATACATTTGTCAAATAAATATATACGGGATTTGTGGATTCACGCTGATGGAATCACGTTAGATGGAATCATTGAGATTTGATATTTCGGTTTTTTGAGTTCAGAAGAAATAACCAAATAAAATAAATCGCAAATCGCTTTAAGCTTTTTATATTCGTGAGCGAGTTTTTCGTATTCAAAAATATTCAAATTAAATTAAAACTTTACAACACCCGATTTTACTCTACCATGTTCCACTTCAACTCTTGTTGCACTCAACTCACTCAAAGACAAAAGGGCCCACTTCTTGTAGCCGTGGTTTTCCGCCATTTTGTATCTCGTCCGGATTCGTCACATTGAAAACGTACACGGAGAAGTTCACTGCTATGGGAAACTTCTCCCACATTTGCCGCGGATCCGTGCCAGGCGCCAAATTTAATTGCTACATAAAAAAATTCGATGCAATTTGTATGTATTTCTGATATAAAACATTACTCATCGATCATTGACTTTTTAGCAAATCTCTTACACTTTTAATCAGCTTATGAAGCAACTTGGGGAAGCCTACAAAGCCCACTAGTAGGCCCAAAGCTAGAAAAATGCCTGATCCTATGGCAAGTTTGCGATACATTTTCTATTTTTGTTTTTTCTTTACTGTTTCTAGAGAATATTTTCTTGTTTTTTTCCCGAATTCAATGTTGCTGCAATTTAAAGATTACACAAACTGCCAAGAACCTGTGCCAACCTTTTGGTTTTGTCTACTTGCAGGCAGCGTTCCTCACTTGTCTGCTTGCGTGTTCACATTTTTTTACACTCTGCATTTTTGATTAACCCGCGTCGAATTTTCAACCGCTGCCTTCTAATGAGCGTGGCGTGAGGGGGTGGTAAGTGGGAATTTGGCGTCTGATTTCTCACTTTAACAACCAAAATATTTGGTCAACACTGATAGTTTTGTTATTGTTGCTGTGCCATGTAGCACATGTCGTAACACGACATTGTTATCACGTCTAAATTCGATAATTTGTGTAATTAATGTGACCTGATTTTGTGGGCGGATCAATTGGAAATTGCTTAATTTTAAAAAAATTTCAAGGTTCCCATTTTCCTTTCAGCGTTGCGATGATTCTCGTTTCTATGTGTTGACCCATCACATAAAACATTGCAGTGTGAGCTTAGCGAAGGCACACACCGCCTACAGTGGTGGCAATTGTTAGCCTAATGCAAAACGAAAACAACTTCATTGACAGTAATGGAAAATTTATTGGAGCAATATATGAAATAACGCTACCAGAATCAAAGGAATACCGTGCTAAGGCGGTTTAGGTGCTATACGAGTACAATGTTAGACATGGGTTTCTGTAAAAAATAGGTGATGGTACTTGATTATATAAATTACGGAGACTCGGCCTTTGATTTATTCAGTATTGATTGTGGTGACTTGAAAACAGTGCATAGCTAACAACCTTTCCAGCATATACCTACGTACAAATAAAATTCCGACTTAATTGAAAGATCTATTGTGTCCACCTTGTATTCTAATAGTATATCCATCAGTCCAACCTCTAAAAGAACGACGTATTCATTCGTATTCGTTCATCATTCTCAAGTATACATATGTATGTCCTGCAGTTTTCTTCTCTAGTTTACAATGTTCTTATAAAACTGTTCCAGTTTTTTGAGGTAATAATTTAATGCCCTGCTAGAAGTTTTTTTTAATAATTTAGAGAATATTTTTTCTTCAAATTCATACATTTTCAAATCTTTCCATGTCATTTGAGTTATAAACCTATGAGCGCATTACAGTGCTCCACTCCTGGTTGGTTGGCCCAGTAAAGGTCTCTATTATTCTCCTTCTTTTTTTGAATTCGGCGAAAAGAGTTCCCTTTCCCAAACCAAAAAATTTGTCTGGTCAAATGAAAGTGCTGGTGCTTCCCTCATTGTGAGCTTATCAGTATTTTCATTCCCTTCAATTCCAATGTGACTCGAAAGACATAGAAACCAAACCTGATCGTAACCCAATGTTTACATTATTGATTTGTGCTTTTATTAAAAAAATTTGGCATAGAAAAATACTAAACAAATACTAAAAATACACACAATGCGAACATTGCAATTTGCGAACATTGCAAGAACATCTTCTGCTTCTGTTCATATGATAAGTAAATATAGTAAATACATATGTACAACTATTGTTTATATTTTAAAATTACTATTCTCCTAATATGAATGTGTATAAATGTATATGCGTGTGTAAAGTTAGGTATATAATTAGCTATAAGTTATCAATAACCAAATATGTTAAGCGAGCCGTGAGTTGGCCGTCAGTATGGTGCCTCGAGTTGCTTTCAATGCGTTCATAAATCAGTCATAAGTATTTGTGAAACGAGCATTTCATAGAGTATCGGCTATACGCTTAATTCAAACAAAACCTAATTCGAGAGCGAAACTTTTGACTAAACTTAATCCAGTTCCAAATAGTTGATCTCTTTGGTGAGCGTTTGTGTGTGTGCCTGGGTCTGAGCCTGTGCCTGCGCTTGTGCTTGTGCTTGTAGATTCTCTATAACGGCATTTATGTTGATGACATTTTGCTCCGGCAAAACGTTAGCGGCATTGTGCGTAGCAGCGTTGCTGTTGGCCGCAGCTGTGGTGACAGCATTCGTGCTGTGCGCGCTAGGAACATAGAGGCTGAAAAGAGTTAAGGATCGGAATTATTAAATCGAAAAACATTGTTTGAGTATTTGTGAGGTCTACCTCAAGGAATTTGTTGATCTGTACAGAGGTGGCGGCGTGTTCATGCGCAGCCCACTGTATACGGCGCCGTTCAGCAAGCTGTAAGATCAATAAAACTTCAGTCACATACAACGCCCAATCTCGAAATGCGTTCACACTCACCCGATGGCAGCGCACTCGTGCAACGATGTCAGATACGAGGGCGGCGGCGGCCGGTGCTGAAACTCCGGATACAGATAGCTGCCAGTCAGCAGACGATTATTACAGTAGGGGCTGTTGCAGTTGCGACACGTCTCCATCAGCCGATAGCAGGGACACTCGTCTGCGTCGCTGGGTGAGCTCAGGCGCCAGATGATGCCGGCAACTATCAGCAGCGACAGGCCAATGCCGATCATCAGCAGCGAAGCTGATAGATAGTGTGTGGTGTGCTCGATGAGCCCAGTGGCGCCCAGCACAATGCCGCCCAGCGTGCACGCCGCGCCGCCCAGCGCAAAAATGCCAATGACAAAGGGCACCACCGGCCGCGAGAAGCATTTGCGAAAGGTGGAGCGCACAGCGGGCGTCAAGGCGGCGGCGGAAGCGGGCGTGGCAGTGAGTGGTGCGGCGCCGTTCAGGTTGTGGGCGCTGTCAACCAAAGGGGGTAGTGTGTTGCTGGAGTCGATAAGTCTTCTGAAATGGAAGAGATCGGAACGTTAGTTTAATCATTCATGGGACTATTTGATGTGATGTGGAAATTTTGAAAGTATCAAGAATATTTTACTTTCTCTCCTAACCATTCCCTAGACGGGACTTGCAGGCTTCGATTGGAGCTTCTGTTGTCTCTGCTGTGATGGCTCGAATTTTTCTACCTGCTTATTAGAAGCCTTGCAGCGACCACATGCTGCTCCGAAATCGTGCCACACAGAGAGAAGAAAAAACGTTATTCATCGGTATCAACCCTGATTGTGCCTCAAAAGGTTAGGTCGCTCTATACAGATTCTTGGTTCACGTGTTTCTTTTTCCATCAATTTTAGAGCCTATTCAAGATTTCACATTAATTGCGCGTACCTTTGCCGCCATTGTTGGTGCCTTAATTTATGTGCCTGCATAAACGTTGGCATTGATCGCAACGATAAAGGGCACCGCTGCACATTTTTCAAAAGATAGTCCTGCGCAGGACTTTTCGTACTATTTGTGCGTTGTGTGTGTGGTTGTTGTTTTTGTTAGAAATCATGACACGCATCTGAGGACATCTGAGCGGTGCAGGCGAGTATTTCTTGCTGGTGGGCATTGCATTATTTTCGTTTCTCTTTCATGCTTTGCTGCTGACGGCTTAGAAATTTGTCTACCTTTTTGACATTCTACACCTGCCTCCGACTGCCTGGCTCGTTAGTTGTTTGTAATTCATTCGAAAAGTGGCAGATGTTTTGCTGTTGAGTTCTTTTCTTATACTTTTTGAAAAATTGCATTTAACTCTTGGTTAGGTGATTTTTGTTTTTGTTACTGTCGCCATATTTTTGTTGGAATTGGAAAGTGTATCTGAGGTATTGTTGGAGTTCGAACAGGTAAAAGAAAACACAAAGACCAATCGCATATTTGATAAGATAAATGAAGGTCCATATGGTCAAATTGGTAAAAAGAATAGAGGAGAGAAAATCATTCAATGCAGATTTGCAATGCTGAGTTAATCTGACGGGCGATGGTCAGGATTTTCCATTCTTTTAATTGTGCTGTATTTCCTTGAATTATGTTACAGAAGCTGTAGGTTATTCTAGATATTGTTGCTTGCCTTAATTCTTTAGAGAAGTGTGGATCACCAAGTAAAATTGCTGAAATGGACTATTTATTAGAATTGGTAGGTTTTTCCAGGGGCGATTAAAATTAATTTAGTGAAAACTAAGAACTAACCTACCCTTTACGATCTAAACGATCATAAATCGTCAAATCTTAAAGGCTTTTGAGGATTGTTTGGTTTTTGAAATGATAATCACTACTCTTCATAGATATTTCATGCATATTTCCTCTTTTTAATACCCCAAAATTTTGTTTGAAGACAACTTTCTTTCGTTTCCCACACTCTACTCATACTCTTGTCAACCTTTCTCCTTGTTAAAATTTATTTTTACTCACTAAGCAACTGAAAAATATGGTCAACAATTGCATACTTTCTTTACTGCTTCTGGTTTACGGTATATGGTCCCCCTTATCCGTAGATTTTATGGTGATTTTTTTAATTATGTTCCATTTAAAGACACTTTTAATAACAGAGCAGACAGTCTCCCGCTCCATAAAGTGAGCGCCATAAACTTATTTTTAAATACACACACTCGCGTTCGGTCACTTAAAGTTTTCGTGCGACTTAGCCCCACACAAATTATTAGTCATAGTCAATAAATTCTATTCGGCCTGCACACGCCCCGCCGAAACGAAGTTCAGCGTAAAAAAATGCATAAAACGGCAGCAGCCGCCGCAGGTTCGAAGCTGCAGGAAATTAACATTTAAACGCCACGACCGCTTGGGAAGCGTGAAGTAAAAGTGTCAAGCAATTGACGTGAAATTTATATTTTAATTCGGCTTTATTTTTATGGTGCAGTCAGCGCGCGAGTTTAATGGCGTTTAATAAAATTTATTAAAAGCATAAATCAACTGTGGGGAAATTTATAGAAAATATGAAATGTCATGAACAAAAAATAGAGAGAGAAATTCTTATAAATTACAGCGCAACGATTGATGGCATTTAATTACCTTTACAATCACACACACACACACACGCACGCACGCGCATGTGTATGTAATCAGTATTGTTGGCAGTGCTGCGGGCATGATTGCCTGCAATTTGTCCCATAAAATGCCACTAAATTATGACTGGGTGTGAAAAAGTCATCAATTTCGAATTTATCATTCTGCCTGCCGCCGGCCGCTGCCGCTGCATTCCGTACTATTTCAACACTTTCTATTGCTGGCTGCTGCCTCCGTACATCCATGACTCCACGAGGGCTGGGACGCGGCCTGATGAGCCAAACTATTAATTGAATATTTTCTCAGCATTTGGGAGTGGAGCGGCTTGGGCAACTTGACTTAGGTGCAGTGCGCTGAAAGCTAATGCGTCCAGCTTTGCGGCGCATTAGTTGTGTGTGCGCGTGCGCATGCGCATGCGTGCCGCTCTTAAGGATTTAGAGCCGATGCCAGCCGGTGGCTGCTGCACTTTATTGCCCAGCGCTGGCGTCGTAACGTGCGGCCAAGCGGATTTTTTCAAATTACCTGCGGCCATTTGTGGTTTAAGGGCTCTTTGGCCTTTGAGTTTGTATCAATAGGTGCGTGCGTAAGTGAAAAATATGATTTATGTTCTAAATGCTAATTTAAGTGATTCTGTCTTACACTTGTGCTGGTACTTTTTCATTTTAATGACCCTTTAATGCTTTTCTTTGCATTGTTGAAACGTGGAAAATGAGGTTTTTGGCATTTACGGCGTTTCTTGAAATAATTTTACTTCTTCGGCTTTACACCTTCACGCTTTTTTACGCTGCTTATGCTTACGAACATTGCTTCGTGTTTGGTACAAAGTTAAATGCCACTATTACAAAGCTTAGTGCGAAGCCCTCAAAGGCATAAAACAAATTCCACAGTAGAAGCATTAAAAGTGCAACAAAAATAAACATAAAAACACAAAAGCAAATACAACAGTGAGAATGGCTCTTCAGACAATTTCAGAATTTCCTAAATATATTATATATTTTTGCAGAACTTTTCGCAGAATAGGCCGTGTACGTCATTGGAAACTTGTCACAAACTGAATTAACCGGGATTTGACAAATTTTAACAAGAAGAGAAGAAGGAAAATTTGAACAACTAAACTGTGTGCGCCAAAGATTCTAAGCATTAGTTTCAGGTTATGTTTTTGATTATAAATTTTTTAAAATTATTCAATAATTCCGATTCAATAAGAGATCGATCGAGAATCAATGAGAGATCGATAGTGTTCATCCCGTGGACTTTGCATTCTAAATTTTAAGATTTCTATAAAATTTCTTACTGTTCCTACTGTGGCACTAAAGAAGAAGAATGCTTCAATCGAGGCCGACCGACCAGGCTGCCCGCACGTGATGATTAAATACAATTGTTGGCAACACGTTTTATTGCCTGCACATTTGATTGCATTCAATCGGAGATCATTTGATTGCCACTTCGAATTTCGAAATTGACAGAATACAGCAGTGGGCAGCGACAGTGGCAACGGCTCCTGCTCACAAATCGCTCCACGCTGGCTTCGTTCACGCCACTAAGCAGCCATTTCAAATGAACTATGATGGGTTTCAGATTGTAGCGTCGACAACAAAAGAAACAAAAACAACAACGCCATCAACTATAACAGCACTTTGGATTAGAATCCAAAGTACAAGACAAAAAAAACAACAGCAATGAGAAACGACATCAACGCCAAAGCAAAGCTTCATAAATTAGCCTTAGCCATAACGGACGCCTACAAGCACAAGCATAGCGCCCGACGTCTGTCAGTCAGTCAGTCAGTCGTGCAGCCTTCAGCCCACAGACACAATTCAGACACTGTGCAGAGGGTGCCATTAAAAATGAGGCGTTGCTTTCAATGATGATCGCCGCGCATAACTCACCCGTGCAACAATTTCTTGCCCCCGCCACTGAACGTTCAGTGTGCGCGCCACAACAAATCGCTTGCCACTACCGGCGTTGTGTACCTCGGAGCTTCTGTGTGCGCCGCTAGCGGCTGTTGCACGCGTGTCTCATCCAAAACAGCACATTTGTTGAACGCTTTTGTGCTATTGTTGTTGTTGTGTTTTCTTAAAAATTCCCCAAGCCATAGAAATGGTAGAAGAAAAACATAAATTGTTATTATTGCCTGACAAATGATGGAGAGAATACCATTTCATTTGTTTGTTGTTGTTGCTGCTGTTTCTTTATGAAGTAAAATTTATTGATATGCGGGGCTTCATAAACATTTGAGAAAAGTGCTTGCTTACTGTTATCTTTGGCTACTACATACTAACACGAAATTGTTAAGGTCAGCGCTGATGGCATTTTTGGGGGCTTTGAACTTTGCTGCGAAAGAGGCTTAACACTTCACACGAAGTAAGTGCAATCACTTACTGGTTGCTGACGTTATCAAGAGAACCGTAAATATATGAGCCATTCATAAGTTAATGTGTCCAAGTACATTTTTTTATTTATTTGATATAATTTCAGAAGTCAAGAAAATATCGTGAAATAACCCAATCAATCAATAGTTTGGGAAGTAAGCTTCTATATCTGGGGAGACAGCAAAGGCATAGAGGCCAGTGCCTTCAATAAACAAATATTATATTATTTTATATTATATTATATATTAAACTTTCGCTCTTTGTTACTTCTAAGCTTTTTACTTGGTTTCGGCCCTTCTATTCCTGACGACGAGATTCCTCCAGATTGTATGGTTATAAAATTTTTTAAATCGGTATCGTTTATGAATGTTGCGCTGTGGTTCCACTACAGTAGACAAGAAGTTTGGATCAATTAAGTGGAGCAAAAGATTAAAAGTAGGGATGAAATTATGTCAGTTCCTTTCATTTTCTTTAAATAAAATCATACAAATGAATGCGTGTGTATGTGTGTCACAAATCCATACACAACACTTTTTCTTGTTGAAAATTAAATCAAAAACACAAAGCAATAAAAAGGCATTATTTTCTCTTCCCGTCCCCTGCTCCTTGCTTTCAATAGGACTGAATCTTTTCGAATAACTCATCCATCAAAATATAAAGTTGAACCCTTCAGCATACTTGAATGGACGCAAGGCGCTCTCGAGCCACATCTTTCAAGAATTCTATGCGGTATCGAATTTCTAATATAGTTGCACACTTCGGTCTATGAGCAGCTCGTAATCTGCGCTGCAGCACATCCGCACACGTTCGCGTCGTTGACACTTTTTTTCAACTTAAACTTCACATTAACTTCAAAAAGCGGATCAAACCGAAAGACGATGCCTTGTGCCTTGTGGCACCCCAAATTGCTGTGTCCTCCGGTTGGCCACACACCGGCAACACCCTTACGCTGGCGTGCAACAGCTGCCACCCGATGCCTGCATCCCACATTTAACCCCATAACACCGCATCTACATACGTCGCCTGCACACAGCTCAGCTGATCTGTTTTTGAAAGTTCTCATAAATTTGCTTATTTAATGCGCACCACAAGATGTGCTATTGTGTGTGGAGGTGGGTGTGACTTGGTGTTTCCTGTCCGAGCCACATTTTCACCACAACACCAACAGCACAACAATCACAATGACAGCGCCATCAGTTGCAGTTTGCAGCGACAATGACAAAATTGAATCAAATTTAAAATGTGAATATTTTATCATCATTTGCAGTGCATCAGCAAAATGCCGGTTAAATTTATTTAGTAGTATAGTGGTTGTGTAACAACAACAACAACAAGAATTTACACAAAGCCGTAAACGAGGGTAGCGTGTTGCTCGACAATCTTTTTGATAATTTTTTTTTTTTGCTGGCCATATACAAATTTTTGAGTAAAGTGTGACATAAGGGTGATTTCCGGTTTTAGTGAAATATTTGATTTTTCTACTTGAAGTTTGTTTGCAAGAATTTGTTGTGCCGGCTTATCGGCTGTTTGGTTTTGTGGATTTATTATGCTTTATGATGATTTCATATAATTTTTAATTTAAGTAAATGTTTGGAAATTTTTGACAGGAAGTAAGTATTGTTGAAATATGAGAATATTGAGACCAACTGAAAAGTGCTTAAAGTAACGTAAAGTTTAATATCGATTGTGAATGTCAGAATTGTGATCTATATTCAGGGATCTAAATTGCAGTTGGGATAAATCTCAGATTGGTAGCGTCTATGGCTTCCAAACCTTGCAGCCGCACAAAGAGTTGTGCAAATTTTTCCGGCACGCCACATGTAAACAATTTAGATTAGTTAGGCTAATGTGATTTTCCGATTTAAATAATATATATTCATAAATTGTTGCTGCCATTTTTGGCTTCTGCTGATTTTGCCCAAACCACTGTTCACTCCAACAAGACGCACATGCCGTGAAAAATCATTAGCCATCGCTGCCGCTAATTAGAAAATTTGTGTGGGTACACAGGCAGCGTCCGCGCACCGTCAGCTATCAACACACACTCACATTTGTAACTATTTATCGTAACGTATGCAAAGTGAATTCATTAATTCAAGTCTAAATCCTCGGAAAGGCGATCAACAGCAACAGCAATGCTAATGGCATCAGCTGCTTAAGCGGTTATTATCATCTATCAGTGCGAGCTCAGTATGACAGATGAGCCGGCGTTGTTGCGGTTGTCGAAAGCGGCAGCGTTGGAATTTTCTCGGGAATGCCGAGAAGACCAATATGTGAAACAAGTATTTAGAGAAAACTCTATTTTAAGCCGCTTATGGACGCTCACAATTGAATGCGTCGACATAAAGCGCGACGGTGGAATGTGCAAAGTAAAACGAATGTTCTTTGACGCGTAAATGAAAGAAAAACTACTTTTACCTTTTTGTCGCTTTTCGCTTAGAAAAAGTTGCTACTTTCAAACTAATTAATGCCGAGTATGCCGACGCGCTGGGGAGCTGAAGCAAAGAAAAAGCTCCCTGCCAAAGACAAAAACCCACCTTTCGGCACAGAATTGGCATTGAGTTGAAAGCGCGCGAGTTACAGAGGCGTCAAGCGCGGCGCATTATTGTAAGTGCGTTTGTAATTACGCTGAGTAGTTGGGCAACGGTGCGTTTGGCAAAAAAAAAAACATTACAGTGATTTGAGAGATACTAATGCTTTGTAGTTTGAAGCCTAATAAAATGTACGCATGTGTGCGTGTGTGGCTGTGCTGCTGCTAAGCTAAAAAAGCGGCGGCGCATCATTAGCCGAGGCTGCTGCAGTATGACTTTTTCTTTCTGTTGGACCTTTTCTCATCATCTTCAGCTATTCAACACTTTAGCGGGGATTTCGTTGGACTTGCGACTGCGTAATTACAAAGTAATTTCTCACACGCTTATTACACGCCCTGCTACCTCCGTCTGAAATCGGCCACAGCGGTTGGTTGGGAACAGTGTTGGGTAAGAGCAGAGGCAGAGTGTCCACCATTTAATTTGTACAGTGAGGCACACGTTGGTAAACAGTAAAATATCAGACCGACTTAGTCTTCACTATACTTGAGGTGGCTGATGTGGGTTGAGCAGCTCTTGAGGCTCTGAAACAGTCAGTTTTTAGGGTTCTGATTCGACTATCGTCATTAAGAATACTGCTAAAATTTCTTCTGTGTAGGCCTACTTCCCATAAGAAATAGATTTCCTACGTAAAACTCGCAACCCATAGAAAACAATGTAGACTATATTTCGTCTATATGACCCGACACATACCATTAGTGAACCGTGAAACGTAATTACGCAGACCGGCAAGTGTCAACAACTACGTAGTCACAAGAAAAAATATCAAAAGCCGTCATTGAAAACTTACGAAAAGAGAATGGTCGGCTTTTGTTTGTTGTCATTGTTCTCAACAGTCACAGCGGTCAACATGAAAGGAAAAAAATTGCTGCTTTTTCTCTTCAGGAATGGTTTTTTGGAGCTTCTAATGTGAGCCGCATTTCCTGCGCTCAGCCGACACGTTGTGGGGGGCTTTGTAGCGTTTTCAATGCAATCAGCATTTTGTGTATTATTTTCGAGTTGCTGCTTCATCTGCTTCTCGGTTCTGTTGTTGTTTTTATGGGGTGTCTGCCCTTTCGGGGCGGCTTTAATTTGTCCGGCAAATGCTGCTGTTAATTATGCCCTTTGGGCATGCGCAGCTGTTGCTGCCGCCGAATTCACCAACTCACGCTCACGTTAACGTGTGCGCTGCGCTGTGTCGGCTGTTGGCTGCCATCGATTGCAACGATCGCGCAAGGAAATGGAAAAAGTATCCAAATTATGCATGCTTCGAATTATCAATGAGGCGTGAGTTGTTGATTTCGATTTTAATTTTAATTTGGCCGGCGTACAGCAACTGTTGTACTATTAATTGTGGTTATTATCTGCATTTTATGGCACTTCCTTAAATGTTAAATGTTGGCGGCAGCAGGTGTTTAATTGTGCCACATTAGTGCCGAGCTTATACAAATGTGAGTATGTATGTGTGTATGTGATGTGTCGAAACTTTTTTGAAAATAGGTACACAATTCAAAGCTATGCGATAGTCGAGTGTGAGGCGGCAATGTACAGAATAGCCGAATGAGATAATTAATGTGTTGGCTGAGTGAGTTTTAAGTGCGCCAACCTCTGAACTGCGAGTCCATGCACCAATCAAATGAGCCCAACTGGGGTATAATTAATAAGTGAAATCATCACGAGTTTTCTTCAATTTTTTTGACATGATTCGATAACATATTTCGATATTAAGCTATAATTCAAAATGACACAATTCATTCAAAACAACGCACACGTCCCAAAAAAGGTCAGAGAAGAAAAAACAAAATGATAAGAAACGCGACAGCAACGTGAGATCGCCAGCACTAGTTCAATCAAGCGAAAAACCAAACAAAAAACTGCCAACGGAAAACACCACACAAATCGGCAATAAAAACACCAGCTCGCACAGGCGAAACGAAAAACCACAACATCGAGCCAAGCCTCACAACCGCAGCACCGCAAGACATGCTTGAAAAATGATATTGATGGACTTCCTTTGCGGTGTCCGATAACCAACGAAGCCAGCCAACCGAGAAGTGTACGCAGTCAGGCAGACAACAACAACAACCACACGCACTACACACTATTCAATGAGCAAATGCCAAGATAGAGAATTGCAGCGGAAAATCTAATGCGAGCGCAAAGTGTCGACGAAAATCGAACTGGACAGCACTGGACACACATCGTGCAGCGCCCAAGTGGTCCTTCACATGGGCCACACCACGTATCTTCGTGTAGTTACATTATTGTTGTTATTGTACTTGTGTTAAATAAATTGTCAAATTGCTGTACGGAAGCGCAGCAGAGCACAAGATGGCGATTTGCCGTAATGTGTTTGCCGTTGCAAGGTATCGAATTAATTTAGAGCTCGAGTGAATTTCCGCCTAATGAGTGTCTCCAGTGTTTGGTTGTGGTGTTGTTGGATTTTCTTCTTCGAATCAGCTTCTTACATTCGTGCTACGTGTATGTGTGCGTAATGATGTGGTCTGTCAATGAAGCTAATGAGAAACGTAAATGTAAACTAACGTGGGGAGTGAAAAGCGATGTGTGACAAGCAGTCAACCGAAATTCGTTGTTATCAATGTTTAGTTCGAGGGAATTGTTTGCTTTCCGAGAAGACAGTCACTGAAAGTAGATTGCTACATTTTGGAAAGCACAGGTGAGCAGGCAGAGTAAATCATTAGGGAAAATCTATTTAATAAAAATAGAAATCATTGGATCTCTACTCGTTGCTGTCGAGAGAAATACGCCGCTTACCCGTAAGTATTGGACTTTGTTTAATATCAGTTCGCTTTACAGATACTCTACTGTACCATATCGAATATTTGTTTATCTAATTAACACCATTTTCTAGTTCACCCAATCAATCCATGTCTGCTGTTCGTGTTTGCATGGCAACCAAAACCGTAATGACGCCTGCAAGTATGCTTCGCACATTGTGCGCGGGCGCACTTTACATTTGCAATGCGGAGAAGAGCAATGTCTTGACTTTTAAGTGCTCGTTGCTGCTGTAAATTGATGCGTCTTCTCTTATACTATACACATATGACTTTCCCGCTTTGAGGTTTTCCACTTGAAAGCCGCAAATTCAAACAACTTTAACGTCATTCATCTAGCAATTAGCGCACAAAATCTGAATTTGTATACCGCCAGCTAACGCTTTCCACAGTACAGTTATTGTATTTGCTGCAACATCAACATTAATAATAATACAAAAAATTAAGTAAAATGCTTTTATATAAAATTGTTATAAACAAGCATGACTTTTACTGACTGTATTGTTGTTTTTGTTGTTGCATTCTCTAATGTAGACGTCCATCAATTTGATGTGTCCGCCCATCGGCAACATTGCGTGTTGCATTTGAGACAACGGCCGTTCGGGCGGTTGGCGGCACATTAAAAGCATAAAAAGTGAAATTTCAAAACTTAATTGAAAATCTCATTTTAATGGAGATTGAAATTTGTGCCGCAATTACAATTTTATTACGCGGCGTTTTGAATGCATATTGACCTGATCGTTTGGCCTTTGCGCTGCGCACTTTTTATGACTTTGTTCCGGCTGCTGGCTGACGTCTTAGAATTTCGAAACCAATGTATTGGAAGACAATTAAAATTATTGACATTTATTATGGACTTTCAGGTCATCAAATTGTTATTGCCTCGCATTAGACTTTGCTTAAGCACACATTAGACTACGTTTGGGTAGGAAGAATAATATGTATGACGAAAATTGTTCAAGCTTCTCAAATAAACTATTCTGATTTGATTGGATTAACCCTTTCGGGACGGAGTTTATTTTTGAAATCCAAAATACTCTCAGTACAAATGTTCTCATGCCATGAATGTTGGGGTTAGAAAATTATATTGGATGCTCACAAATTCTCGAAAAAATATTTTGCGTCCGTCGTAAGATTTGAATATTTGTTTTGAGGGGCATTAAAAACTTGCTGGGACGTATTATCCCAGTAGTCCCGAAAGTGTTAACATTCTGTAGCTATAAGTCTTATTTGTTCGCACGGTCGATTAGAACAACAAGAATTCATGGGCTTCAGGTCAGATGATCAATTTAAAAATTTTCCGTTCTACGTTCCATAGTAAGTTGAACACCTTTCATAGATAGATAGATAGATTTTATTACTGAGACCAGTAATTATCTATTGCGCCCCTACCACTGACGCTTAGAGAACATCTCCTAGACCGCTGACCTAATAAAATTTACAAACTCACGGGAGTTCAGGTGCTTGATGTCCTCTTTTTAATCCAAGCGATTACTGGCCCAGGGAACGACTACTGCTACTGCTACACATACTGCTTTACAGTGCAGTATAATGTGTTCAAGAGTCTCTTTTGCTCTTTCACAGAGTCTATAGACACTTCAAGATCTTAAATTTAATGAGCCCACATTATGCTTACGACACAAAATGACAATATTTCCTTTTCCATAAAGCTGTGTTTCATGAATTCAGCCTAAACAATAATTAACTAGAAATGACTACACAAAATCGCATACCGTCAGCTGCTTGTTTACAAAGAATTGTGGTCCCAACAAACTTACGCAACATTCCCACCAAATTCGACCCACTTAAATTCAAATATCAAAATATTAATATCAAAGTTGTAGCCAATTCTCGTTGTAAGCGGCACTCATTCGCCGCCATACACAAATGGCTACTTATGTGCTTAAAGATTTATGTGCCGCTTTGTGTTTGTGTCACATGTGTCGTATGTTAAAAAGCCCTTCAAAGCTGCTAGAACGGAGTGTTGTAATGAATTTGTGCGCACAGCTGAAACAAAGGCAAAAAAAGCAAAAACTGTGCGAGTTGAATTGAGATAAAAAACTAAACAACACTTAAGGAATTTCTATTGCGTTCACACCCGCCACGTTATATCAACGCGCAGCAATCTGTCCAGTAATGAGCATATCCCAACAATGAAAACTAAACAAAAAACACTCGACTAATATTTGGAAGCGATCTCGAGCAAAACAAGGCCGAATCTAAAGTTGACAATGAAGCGTGCATTTCCTCACTTAATGCCCCAACATGTCCACATGCCGGCAGCGCACTTGGGGCGCCGCGTTCTGAAGATTTCTTCATACATATCGCAGTCCAGTTGTCCACAATCAGTAGCTGGATGAGGGAGCCCGTTCTGCTGGCGCAACGCTGCCGCATTCGGTGTGTCCCTTTTCGCGTGCGTGTCGCGTCGGTCGGATGTGTGTGCTCCAGTTTTTGGCGGGGAGCCACTCGACCGCTGCATGCGTGACCAGATTTTTGGAGAATGATAAAAAGTTTGCTACCGCACTTGGTTTCGGTGGTTCTTGTGATTTTGCTGCGCGTGTATGTGTGTTTGTGTGTTCTGTTGTCAGTTGGTGGAGAGAGAACCGTTTGCGGCTCGTTTGCCGGGTAGCTGCCCGTCTGTTTGGCTGTTTCGCTGTCTGCTGTTGATGGAGCATGCCAATTACAATTTTAAATGCGCCTGTCAAACTGAAACTTTTTCAAGTGAGTTTTTCTGTTGGCTGCTGTCGTTTTTTCTTCATATTTTTTGTGGGGGAAGTTGCTTTTTCAAAATGTTCTGCTCTTGACTCTGAAGTTGTGACTTTGATTGCGGCGACCACTCAAACATTGCGGGCGGTGGGCGTGTGTTGAGTTCTTGTTTTTTTGTTGGACACATGCGTGAACATTTTTGACTCTTTGGCTTTTTTGACTAAAACGTCGAGTGTACGTGAAAAACTATGGGGAAACTTTTCAGATGAACAACTGTGTCTAAATTGCCACTGAATATTTCACACATTGTATGCTACGAATGTGTACAGTGAGGAAAAATGCGCATAAATCGATAGTTGGTTAAGTGGGGTTTTACTGTTTCGAGTACTGAGTTATTTATTGGATTAGCTGGCAGAAGATAAACAAATACCAAGGAATATGAGAATGAGGGAAAAAACCAAAAAGAAGCAAAGGATTGCGGAAAAAGAAAAAAATAAAAAAAGTCAAGTAGGAATAAAGAAGGGATGTAAGGAAGAGTGAGTATTGAGAGTGTGAATTCATACTATCTTTATGCCGATTACGAGCGGCACATTAGAAGTCTCTTCATTTTCAATTACTTTACTCTTGGAGCTCTGACATTTCCTGTTGAGAGGTTCCACTAAATGAAAAACTTTCTATTTGTATTTACAATATAAATACTAAAAAATCGACTGAATCAGGAGTCGAATCCTGATTCACAGACTCATTGACATAAAGAACAAAAAAAAATGGCAGAACTGAGTGGTAATCTATGAGGAAAATGCAAAGTAAATAAATAGAAATATGGACGAAAAGGATGGAAAACAGAAAAAATTCGTAGGATCAAAAAAAGGGAAAATTTTACTTGATAAGAATTTTAACCCTAGTGTGTGTGCTGAAAAAAACACCTTTACCCGTGTGATGGGGTACCCGGGTACCCCAGTACAAATTGTATGAAAATTTCTCACTTTTTGTTCGCACAGTAAGAAATTTTACTGTTTTTGCTTAGTTTTAAAGTTTTCAGTAATATAAAAGTACATTTTGGGATTTCCCTTGTTACAAAAAATGACTTGTGATTGTGAAAAATGAGACAAACTTGTTTTTTAATTTCCAGTAATGAATTTATGTGCAATTTCGGATCTCGCTTTCATAAAAAGAGGAATACCATTCATACGCTGCTGTAAATTTCAATGGAAGGTCATTCCCCGAGGAAAGTTTTTACATTTGAACTTTGTAACAAATTAATTAATCGTTAGTTATTAGTTTCAATTGCATTGTGAAGGATCTGAACAAGTTCGGAAATGAGTTCTTATTCAGCAAATTCTCGTTGTGAAAGATTTATCTCAGCCGAAATTCAAGAAATAATGTGCGAAAGTAAATGTGATGAAGAATTTTCCATTTCCGAAGGTGAAGATGAACATATTCCATCAGTTGACGATGCAGCAATAGAAGCCTATGACGCCGAGCCTGCGAGTTGCATAGAAACTGACCATCTCAGAATTTATACAACCAAAATCATTTTTTTTAATTTCCTCAAAATCGATTGAGTGATTGTTCTCGTTGATAAAATTGTTTTATAACAAATTATTAACTTTAGAAAATTTTACTTACAGGAAAAATCTATGCAACTCCATATAAAATGTATTGGGGTACCCGGGTACCCCACAGCACACGGGTAAGGGTGTAAAAAGTAAAATGTTGCAACACACCCTCCAAAATAAAATAAATGGAATTAAACACCCGAAAATAAAGACAGAATACCATTTTGGGAGTTGTCATGAAGATTCACCTTTCTAGGTTATCCGCAAGTGTATAAAATTTCGATATAAAAGTGATTTGGGTACCCGGGTACCCCATCACACACATAAGGGTTAATAAAAGAGAGAAAAAAGGAGAAATACACTGCATAAGCATTTGATAACACCGTGCGACAACAAATTTTACACACTAAAAATCGATATACTCGCGAAACTAGGGGCCAAGTGTAGTAAACATAACGATTTATACATGAGTTACTTAAATATTTTATTTTTGTCGTACGGTGCAATATATCATTGTTTGTTAGAGAGAAGTATTAATTTTTTTATATTCTTAATTAAAAAAGTTAGAAGGACGAAATTCAATACTTTTTTCGAAAAAATGCTATTGGAAATTTGAAAGGATATTCAAGAATAAAGTTTTAAAAGAACATGTTCAATGCCTCTTTGTCCTTTTGCAAATTAAATTTTCTAAGATTCTAAAGATTTTTCTCTTTCATTTGATACCCATATTGTTATTCTACAAAGCGCTCAATTTTTGAAACAATTCCTTGAAATAAACATATCCTTGAAATTTCAGAGTCCTTTAAAAAAAAACCTGACGTCGGAGAGAAAAACTTAAATCGCAGTTTTACTACATTTGGCCCCTAGTTTCACGAGTATATGGTTTTTTTGTGTGTTTGGAAATTGTTTGATATTTGTGGCACGGTAAAATAGATGGATCCAAAAGGCCCATTCAACGCGCACACGAAGCCTCGACAACTCTCATGAAAGCATTAAATCTGCATCAGAAATATTTATATGAAGTACTCAAGTACAAAACCAACCTGTGATGCAAATGTCGTCCGATAGGGTACGGCGCCGATATCAACTGGTACTGCTGCTGCAGGTAGGCGGCATCGGCGAGCGGCGCATTGAGGAAGGGCGAAGCGGCTGCCGCACTTGCAATCTGTCCCATTGCATTGGCAGCCACGTTGCCGTGCTCCAGAAAGATGGCCGTGTACTGGGGCGGGTAGGCGTTGGCGGCCAGCGCCGAGCCGGCGTCCTGCGCACTCGACGACGCGCTCCACTTGGACTTTGATTTGTGTTTGCGGCGCGAGCGCTTGCTCGCACGCGACGACGACTCGCGCGAACACGTGCTCGTATTCAGCAGATCGACCAGTTCGGGCGGGTTCGCAGCACTGGCGGGTGACGGCAGCTGCTGCTGGGCGGCAGTGGAGCCACCACTGCTGCTGCTGATAAGGTAGCCCGCGGCATTTCCGCAACCACTGCCAATCGAGGGTGGAAATTGAAGCTCGCTGTAGATGCTCGACTCCAGGATGTTGCTGTCCGATGTGCTGCGGTTCAGTATGAACTGCTCGAAATCGTCATGCGGCAGCGCATCCGTCTCAATGCCACCATCGCCAACGTGGGGGCATGGTGCGTGGGCGAGCAGGGCGGTGCTCTCGACGGCCGTGTCCTCGCTGTTGTCGCGGCCACATGTTGAGCCATCAGTGTCGAGTTTACTGCGACTGCGGTGGGCGCTGATTACGATCTCCGGCACGCTGGCGAACTGCCCGTGGGGTGTGTTGTTGTTATTGTTGCTGCTATACTCCACGACAGCGCCCATGATTGTGCCGTTTTCGAAAACTAATGAGGCATTTGCCGTGGCGGTCGGCTGATTGCAGGGGATGTGGGTGGCACTGCAACTGGTGCTCATGTTGGCGGAAGCGATGTAGTTATTCACAAATGCTTTGACGATTTATTATATTTCTTGCAGTTTAATCATAGAAATGTGTTTGATTCTTTATAGACAGACACATGTTTGTTTGTGAATATCCGGAAATTTCACTCAAAAGTGTTAAATGTTTACTCAATAACCAGTAACAAAACCTTTTGTCATTGTTCACAAGGTTGCTCCTAAGGACATGCTATGCTAGCGTATCCTCTATGGGTTTGTGTGTGTGTGTATGTCCAACGCACGCGCAGCACCACCTCACTCACGAACCGTTGTTACCGCTTGAAGTGCCGCCAAAAACTGATTTGAAAAATTCAAATTTTGTTATGTTTACCTCGTGTGTTGCTGCTGCTGTTGCTTCTGTTGTTGTCTCTTCCTCTTCTTTGCGTTTTCTTTTGGCTGCGAGACGCTCGCCCGTACACTGCAGCAAAGAAACTGCTGTGAATTCCGCCTCGGTTAAGTACGAACAGCAGACACCCTACAACATCATGCGATGAGCATCATGTTTTTGCTTTACACGTAGAAATTCAAAAATGTAAACTTATCATGTAGATTATCAATGTCAAAAAACAACAATCGCTTGTGAATGATTTACGAACAACGATTATAAACCGTGGCGACGAATAACTGTTACCTTTATTCAAAGCGCTGCTGCGCCTTTCGTATTAGGCCTAGACTTATTATTATTTTTTTGTATTTTTTGTGTATCAATACTGTAAACAATACACTAGTTAGGCAACGAAATCATTTAGTGTAAACAATTTGAGAAGCATATACGCCAAACGAGAACTTGGGGTAAAATTACATTTGAAGGGTGAAAAACCGAGGGTGATTGTTAAATCGCTAAAAATCTGAAAATCAACAAAATGTTTGTATATCGTACTATAGCGCGGTTTAAGAAAACTAGAACCCTCAAAATCGCAAAAAAGACCGGTCGCAAAAGTACCGGAAGAACTCCAGAAATGGTGAAGAAAGTGCGTGAAAGTGCGTGCGTCATACGTCGAAATTGTTCGATTTCTGTAAGAAAGATGGCTAAAGACATGGTGTGTGCCATAAAGCCATACAAAATGTTATTAACAATTTGAAGATGAATGCCTACACAAAAAAAACCCATTCACGGTCTTACAGAGCGTCAAAAAATAATGAGAAAGAAAAGAAGTGAGCAACTCCTTCGGCGGCACACTAGCGGCGAAATAATTTTTGCGGATGAAAAACTCTTTTTGTTACAAGACAGTCATAACGTTCAAAATGATTGTGTGTATTGAACAAGGATGGCTGATATCCCAACTCATAAAAAGGCAATTGAGAGGTATCAAAACGTGTCCTCCGTTATGGTATGGGGAGCGATTTCTGCAGAAAGGCAAGTATCCTCTCCTTTTTAATGAAAAAGACGCAAAAATTATCGCAAACTACTACTTGGAAGAGGTTTTGAAAAGAATTTGTGCCCCATGCCACGCAGTTATTTAGAAATGCACAATTTTGCTTCCAGCAAGATTCTGCTCCAGCTCACAAGGCAAAAATTGTTCAGAGCTGGTGTAAAGACGAACTTCCATGTTTTATTTCGGCAGATGAATGGCCATCCCTCTTCTCCGGATCTGAATCCATTGGATTTCTCTATATGGGGCTTCATGCTGGACAAAATGAAGAACATAAAACATATGAAGATAGATGAGTTCAAGCGACGCCTTTAGAAGATATGGAATAAAATATCTGACGAAGTCGTGCGTGCCGCCTGCGCTGCCTTCCCAAAACGTTTACGGCTGGCGAACAAAAACAAGGGTGAAAGATTTGAAATTAATAATTAAAAACTAAATGAAATAAGTACTGAAATAAATATAAAATATATTTTTTTCAGAATCAATCACGGTCTTTTTTATTTTTAACAAAACGTTAGTAACAGTTATTCGTCGCCACGGTGTAGTAGTTTCAGGCCTTTGCTTTTTGGCTACAATTGTATAAAAGCTCATAAGTGATTTTTTGAAATATTTAGAAGCTTCTATTATTTAGAAGCTTGTTGTAGTCAAATATGCTGTGTTTTGGAAATAAAGTGGTAAGTTATTGAATATGACATAAACTGTCTAAATTTTTTGGTATATCCTTAAAAGTCCTCCAAGATACCGCCGACTGTAGTGTGCAACATAAATGAGAGCATTTCCGCAGAGAGTGAGAGTAGACAATTGAAGTGCACAAACAATCAACCACTAAATCTTCCGACCCGTCAGCAAAGTCATCATCAGCACTCCATCCCTACCACCAACACCACCACCAGCATTGCCACCATGGTGAGTGCGCTCTCTCATCAAAAACCAACACCGCCAACACCGATACCATTCAAATACTAAGTGGCTAGCTCTCTCCGCCCGCTTTGGCACTTCTTCCTCGCCGGCCGAGGCCTTGCACTCATGCGCTCGTAGCAGTGCTTGTGTGTGTGTGTGTTTTTGTTTATGTACTCGTGTTGCGTGTGCTCTCCTCTCGTTATTAACAACAACTGCTCGTGGTGGGTTTTGGAACTCAACTGGTTGGCCAGTATTCAATGTTTTTTTGTTGAAAACGTTGTGGATCATAAATTTTGCTAAAATAGAGGATTCGTTACTTAATTGGGTTTTTTATTTCTTTTATGGAAAGTTACTAAAACTATGTAGACAATCAGTATTATAGTTTGAGCTTATGCGGAGATGGATGTTAATTTTTACTATTTATCTCTATCGAAGTATGACATTTTTTAGTTGTTAAATTTACGGAAATAATTCTTGCTCGGTGCTCTACAAATAATTAAATTAATAATTTATAATTAATAAAATAATTAAAATTGTTGCTACAGTCTGAGGCCTGAGCGTATGGTGAAACGCTCCTGGCCGACCACTTTTACTTATCACTCTTACCGCAGCGCAGCACTCTCGACCACTGCTCTTGACTTGCTTACAAAAAGGTTGTAAAGGAAAAAATGCTAAGAAGCAGCTCAAAAATAGAGGATGAAAGGAAGAGCAAAATAGGAGGAGGATGGGGAAAATGTGAATAACAAAAATGTGATTGCCGCTGGTGATAACGTAAACAAGCATTTGAAGCGCATTCGTTCGCTGTGAATGCTCGAAAAACGCGTTGCTGCTATTGTAGGCGTTGTTGTTGTTCTTCTTCATCACATGAAGCCAAACAAAACACTCAAGTAAACTACAAAAGCAAGGCGAAATGAAACGAAGCCCAGCGGAAAAAAATACCCTAAAAGGGAATCAATATCGATGGCAGCAACAACAGTAACAACAGCATCGGGAAAATAACACCAAAAGCGCGTTAAGTATCTATGAGATACGCGCATACGACAACCATACACGTTGTCCGTGCGTTGTTGCAGTTTTGTGCCCATCCTCATGCCTGGCTGTGGTTGTGTGTGTGTGTGTTGATATACTTTTAGAAGGCATCTTTTGTGTCTTTTGCTGGGGTGGATATCAAAGAAATGAAACGCATAGCATGTGCAGCGGCTTGGAGATCATTTCGATATCGCTTGAGCTCATAAAAATTAGTTGCATTTTTATTTAAATTGCCTGGTCGCGTATAAGTTTTTATTGTTCATCTTTTTGTTGGACTGAGTGATCCCAACATGCCTTCACCAAGAAATTAGACAAAAAATAGTGTTGGGTTCTTTGTTATGTTGAAGCACGCGCAGCAGGTTTAAATATATAATTTATATTTTATTTTGACTTTATTTTGAATCCTTTTCGTACTCAGTACTCAATGGCAATGTGGTACGATTAAGTTCATTAAGCGATATTGTCATTGGAGCTCTCTCTCCCGCCAATCGAGCCTTCGCCCTCTACCAGTCACATTCCACTATGTCCAGTCATTCGCTCGATTCATCCCTCGGGGCTACAGCTCGTAATGTATTTACAAGCAATCAGCCTTTGCCAGCCAATCTCGCATATTGCAATTTTTCATTTGCAGCTGAGGAAATCATCAGCTCATCAGTCGCATCATTCAGGCCGTGTGCGTGCGGTACGGAGGCGGGGATTGCAGGGTCAGATAGTAACCCTCTTTTGCAACACATCAAGGAAAGCAACATCAGAAAAAAAATGTGCCAGCATAAAATCCATTTTGACAGTCTTGACCGTTAAGGATGTGCAAATATTGGGGAGAGGGAAAGAGGAAACCTTCGCCACAGGCTGTTCGATTAGAGTGTTGGACAAAAGCTGGATTGTCTACATTCAGTGGCAGATACGTAGATTTGGGAAGATGTAAGGGAGAGGGCTGGGTTGTGAACCAGGCTGGGGTGTGAACCATTGCCGTTTTTTCTTTCCCTAATTGACATATCGCCAATCTTTCAACTGTCAATTTTGTCTTATGATATGACTCTGCTTTTGTGGTTACACCGAAGTACAAACACGTATTGCTTGTGGCAGCTACAGACATCGTGTTTGAAAATCGACTGCGAAAACTTTTTTGCTTTTTTTAAAGTGCTATCCAAGAGACTGAGCTTATTGCAAAAAGTCTGTGTAATACATGTTTATTTAGTGTTTTGATTCTATTTTACGATGCAATATTTGTTTATGTCGAATTATGATTGGAAGTGTCGTTTATTTTAAAGTTTCCAAAATGGCATCGTGGTTGGGCTGTGAACCACTGAGGTGGCTGGGTTATGAACCACCTGTTTTTCGTACTACATTTGTTCTAACACTGTCAAATATGGACGGATATATAAAAATAAAGTCATTTTATATAATTTCACTCGATTTCGTTGTGTTCACTTGAAGTGAGCCAATACGAGAACACGTTCGTATTTCACATGCAAACATTCCGACACAGATTAGGATGAAAATTTAAAAAATTGAGCAGTTTCATTCATTGCGATTTTTTGGCCTAAGAGGCGTCATTATAACTTTTTTTCACCTCTTGAGGCTTCCTGATTAAATAAATTCTCAATGTACTTAAAAATTATGGGTGTTTTCTTCGTATTTTCCGACTTTAATAGGGATTTTCCAGATGGTTCACAACCCAGCCACTTTTTTGAAAAAGCGAAAAATCACGTTCTCAGAAAATTGGACGTAGAGAGTTAAATTTCAATCAAAACGGTAATCTGTCTTCATAACAAAGTTGCGTTATATATTCACCTTTCCAACGGTATCTTCGATTTTTCGATATCTTTATTCTGTGAAAAGTTAGAGCCAAAAAACAAAACCCGGTTCACACCCCAGCCCTCTCCCTTACATAAATCTGAACAAAAAATTGATTTAATAAATATTGCTTGGATGAGTAGTTTCAGAGACTTGAATTCGAATTTGAACTCATAACCAAATCAAGAATACTTTGTTTCCACGACTGCTTGCTAAGGTGGCAAATCAATGAGAATGAAGTAATTGCTTAAGAACAGTTCCCTTCCCATGATTTTGAATCGGCGCAAAACGGCTGGTTCCGTCTGTTGTTATTTATTTTGTATTTTAGATTACTATGCCTTGTAATTTTGGCAGATGAGGCTTCTTCTTCTTTGTGCTATAGTTAAATATATTATTCTACTTCTTTTCGTGAATGGTAGAAATGTTAACAATTCGACACAACTCTGAAACGGCCACAAGCTCGCCATATGGTCGGTGGCAGTGCGTGTTTCGGTTGATTCTTCCTGCGCCGGACACTTTGGCTGACTTTTGTTCTGTTTGCAAATTATTGCCACAAAGCTAATTTTTGGCCTCGGTTGAGTTGCAGCAAACTTGAATTCAACCTCAACTTCCGCAAACAAATTTAACGAAAATACCCTTAAATTTAACGAAATCATGCGCTCGGTGTGTAATTTGGATTTTTACTGCGAACCTTTTTTCAATCCAAATTAAATTCGTAAGCCAAACGCGCCAGAGGAGAGATGAGTAATGCTGTTTGGCATGAAGCAGCGCAAATTACCCTTGCAAGCGCCACTGCCAGCCAGCTACGGGATGAGCGCGCCGGACAGCCACATGCGGCGACTATTCGCGCAGCCACAAAATGCACAAAGTTGATTATCACGAAATTTTTGAAAATTGCTCATAACACATGTGTCGGCGTTTGACCAGCTGTCAGTCTGTCTGTCCGCCCAGCACGCAGCGCACGAGCTCTGTCATAATCTCACAAATTAGACGCTTTTCAATTTTGTTGCACGTCTCGGCGTCACCGCATCCATGTGCGCGCCAACTTGATGGATAGTTAGCCGGGTCGGCTGATGGCAACCGGCATGGATGCGTACATGTCGAACTGCATGTCTGTCGCTGATTATGAATACTCCAGCTGATTTTGTGTTCGCATGTGGCTTTTAACTAAAACATAAATAAAAAAATTACAATGTCGGGTTTCAGTCACTGTTTTTTGACCGTCATTACTTTTTGTGGTTACTACGATTTTGTAAGCGGTGCAGCAATAGCGTGCGGGCTGTTTCAGTGTTAGCGTAAAGTTGACCCTTTTGTTTTAGAAATATGAGCTGTGGCTCCGAAAGCGGTTAGTGGTAACCCAAAATATTTTCGTTGCGCGCACAGTGGGTTGCCACCGTCGCAATGGCTCTGAACAACACTCACTGAACACTAATTAAACATGTTTCCAAAAACTTTCACACAGGAAGCGCAGCAATTTGGCATATCTGTGATATATACCAGCGGGCATGCGCACTGTGTGCAATTAGTAAAGTAATGCGAGCTTGCGGCGAGCGTAATTTGGTAGCTTTGCCCGATGAGTTGAAGCGTTGTGCGCTTAAAAGTGTGAGACAGTGGTTGTGGGGTCAGGCACAAGTCACATTTGTCAAGTTGTAGGCAAGTAAAGTCTAGTTTGCGATTCCTGTGTTCATATTAATTTTTTCCATTATTTTTTTCATTTAAATTTCAGTTAAATTTTAAAATCGTTTGCTTGCAATCATCGTTGTCAATTTGGCTGAAGAAATTCTCCAATCACCGTAAAAACCAAATCAATTCAATTTTTTATGTATAAATTACAATAAATAAGTAGTATATATGACAAATCCAATACCCAAAATAATCCGATATCCATTGACAAATCCGATAATCACGTTTCAAAGCTCGCCCAGCCACACGAGACAACGCAAACATTGTGACCTCGTGTCAATGCGCCACAAACAATAACAATGTGAAATACAACAACAAACATTAACAAGCAACAACTGCATTTCATTATTTAATATTTTTTACAACAACAACACAGCACAAGCGAGTCACAAGCAAACAGCGTGCGACAACAGCGACAGCGACAGATGAAATGAATTTTATAAGCCGAAAATCTAATAAACATTCATAAATATTTTGAACAGTGACAGCAAGTAAAGAAACGACAAGAACTTTTGATGAGGTCTTGGTGTGATTTCCACTGGTCGGTGTGCATCTGGTGGCACCCGCTGCGTGCCAGCGCAATTGCAGCGCATGCAATGCGCCCGGCTGGTGGCCAGCTTGGGTTAGCGTTTGCCGGACGCAGCGGTTGGGTATCGCTTACAGCACGCTTCAACTATACAAATAGCGTGTCAGATTGTGTTTCTAATTTGGAAGAAAAATTGTGAAAAATCTTAAATTTTTTGGTGAATGATTATGGACAATCAATTGAAGTGTCTGAAGATGCGAGGAATAAGTTCTGGTTGTGATAGCAACATTTGGGGTAACAATTTGGAGGTTAAAAGCAGTCACCGTTAAGTGAAATATGGGTCTTCATATGTTTCAGAGGAATGTGGTGGCAGTCATAACGCTATTCTTTCTTGTGTCGCTTTGGCCGCTTAGTGCTTTAAAACACAGATTTGAATTGTGTAACATAAATGTATTATTTGTTGCTTGCTTTCATCGACGGTTACTGTTCAAGGAGCCGGGAATGTTTTTCAATAATAATCAAAATTGCTGTTCATTGGGTAGCATTTTTTCAGTTAAGTTGCCAAATAAAGTAAAAACGTTACGTTTTGCGTTACAATTTCTAATAAATTAAATAAAATAATAAATATAATATAATAATAATAAATAAATTTAACTTTTGGTAAAAATATTTAATAATTTTGTACTCAGGGTACTGGGTACTTTTATTTCACTTTATCATTGCATTAGGTTGCTCGTAAACGGCTTTGAAACCTGTCATGTAATTTTACCACTTTTTTAATCACTTAGCTTTACTTTTTTTCCAATAGAAACTTCTACTCATTTTAACATTTTAACATACTCATAAATGTGTATTGGGACAAATGAAATGTGCTAACGCATTTATAGACTTTGTGAAACTGTATTTTTTGCCGCAGTGCCAACTTTTCCCCAAAGTAACAATCCTAACAAAAATAAATAGAATTTGTTTTTCTTTTCTTTCACTTCCAAAGCTATAAAGAGAAAAGACTCTGTGAGTAGACAGGAATGTGTTTGGCAAGCAATGAATTCTGCTTAAAAATAACGAAGAAAAGAGGTGAGATGTATCAGTTGTTTAGCCACTTGCGCTGCTCGACGACAAGCAACGATTTGACGGAAACTTCACTCGATGTTTACCGAATGCATTTGTAAACAAAAAACGAAAACACCACTCAGATTTGTCGGTATGCAAGGCCGATCAATGCAATAAATGGTGAGGGGAGCATTCGAAAATAAAAACATAAATTACTAAAGTTTGCAGCGCTGCCACTGGGATTAAGCATTTTACATATTTTTGACAGTAGTGAGCAGCGATTTGTGAATTGACTGCTAATGGCTTTCAGTGCTGATATCGGACAATAAGTTATTGCTAATAGTGTGGGCGTTATAAAGGTGTCCATTGAGGAATTGTTTTCAGTTTTGGTTAACATTTTTCACTGGGTTGTTTAGCGCGCTGCGGCCTTCCACTGTGAAGTTGGGCACTTCAACTTAAAAACGCTCGAGCGCGTTAGAGCCCATTCCAATTGGTTCCGCATTAGCGTAAGTTTTTGGTTATTTTGAAATATTGTCTGCACAAATCTAAATTAAGTTTTGTTATCATTCAGTTCGGTTTATGGCAAAAAATTAGTGGCTGATTGCTTTAAGCTTGGTTTAGCTATTAATTCAGCATTGGGTGCCCACGCTTCTCGACTAAGTACATGCAACATTCATAGTTCGTAGTAATTGGCGCGAATCAGTCAATTGACCTTGGAAATATGCATGTTGATGGCAGATCAAAGTGCATCAAATGAATTTACATAAATGTAAAACACTACGAATTTCATATATTTAACCTGAAAGTTCCTAAACTTTTTACGCTCAAGTAGAAACGGAGATGTTTAATCTGTTTGCAAGTTAAATTAAAATCACACACGATTGGCTTGAATGAGTTAGTATGAGTTAGCATCACAAACTCAACTCAACTTTCCTTGTGACGAGGAGCTACTTATCAATAGTTGGAAAACAAACGTACTGAGCTGGCAGAGATTCCAATTCATTTACTTTTAAATACAATGTTCTATTGGTGTTGTAGCAGCATGGAGCGAAAGCAATTATCGGACAATGAGCCCATTATTGGCCGCGCCAATATCTAATGGCCAAAGTTATAATTCCCTGCTGCCTGATGTGAACTCAATTGAATTGAATGCAGTAGCGTGGTTTGGATTATGAAAGCCGACAAGAACGGCAGCTTAGCTAAATGGAGCAAAGTGAATTGTCAGCCATAATCCGCCCGCAACTTTTGAACATAATAACACAGAATCTTACGTAGATATGTACGAATATCTGTGTGCTGCGTTTAGTAGCAGCAATGCTCAAAGTGTGATGTGCTGAATTTTCAATACCAGTAAGAAATGACAAAGCAGAAATGTCACGAAAGAAGAGCCAATCACTGTACAATAGTATTGTCGTATTGTATTGTTTGTGTTTATGTATTTGTGTATGCAGGATGATAAGGTAAATGTTAGGTGTTTTGAGAGATTTGTGCAGACGCAGGCAGAGAATATTCGATTTTGCCGCATATATTGTGTCGAAATATGATTCCTGCGGCAGCTGATAGCAGCTGGCAAATATTGAACTTAAGCGTGGGCTGCTACTTTTCGCACTTACTGACCGGCGCTGACAACAATACCAACATTTCAGTTGTACTGTTTATCACTGTGGCGAATCATTGTAGGTTTGGCATAGTTAATGGTGTTTTGTAAACGATAGTGTTATGGTATATCTTAACCCATTACGTGACATTGGTATAAAAAGCAACAAAAGGAAATGTACCTTTTTGGAAAATGTTTTCTCGACGAACAAAATACTCAAAAATGTTTGAAATTGTACGATTGTACGAATTCTTTCTTTTTTACAGCTCAGCGAATCACGCTTGTTTTTTTCCAAATGGGTAACAATTTACACATGAAAATTGACTTTTTAAAAAAGTCACAGAAAAGTTCGTGGTAGAGATATCTCAAAATCATTGATAGGGATGGTTGGGGTAAAGATGGAACTACCTTAGTTTAGTAAAGGTCACCCTAAAATTCCGCCATCTAGCTAGAGTTACCAGACTCTGTGAATTTTCCGGACGTGGAAAATGTGACGAAACGTAGTGGCCCTAGAACTTCACAAAAATCTGCCTCCTAACTCACCTGTAAAAAGTACATCTTTTGTTCACGTGTTTAGCTGATCACTTTAAAAAGTATGGAAAAAGGCTATCATTGCTGCGTAATGGGTACAAAATACCCAATGAATATCTCAGCAGCGTGCAGGGATAAAAAGCCGAAATTGTTTCTGATCATTTTGAGTCGATTCCAGGTCGTGTATGAAATTTTATCAAAATCGTAAGGGCGGAACTGGTACCTGGCTTTAATGGGTTAAGCACACCTGGTCTGACACTTTGATTTGCACCACAAATTGAGGGAAACTTCCAGACAAAGTATATCACCCAAATTGCACATTTCGGCGACATTTGCACAGCTGTGTCTCTTTACACTTCTCGGCATTAGCATCTTGAAAGTGGTTAAATAACTTCAGCATTAGTTGGCAGCTGCTAACTTTAGATTCCACCCACACCTGCACTGAAACACGTACATATGTATATATTTACATATGTGCACATACAAGGAGTTGGAAGCTATTAAATGTTGCAGTAGTGATTTTCAAATAAGTCGAGCGTTCGGCACGCGCGTAGCCATCAGCTGCCTACATCTGATACGCTTTCATTGAAACTGTTACTGCTGCTGCTGTCGGCGTTGCTGTTGGCTGTTTTTCTGCCCTGCATTTTTGATTACACTTCCGCTCTGCTTAATTTCCCGCAACTATATTGAATCGTCGTGTGGTTCTTTGTGTGCGTTTTCCATTTGCTGCGGTCTCCCATCAGCCGATGTCGATTTTGCTTGTTGTGATGATGCGGCAATTTATTTTATGAACTTTTTTTTATAGGAATTATAATTAAAACTCAATTTGCGCACTGCTTTGAGGTTTTCTTTAAAGCTGTGAGTTGGCTGTTAATGCATAAAGACTCCAACTTAATAAGATTTAAATCAAAATCAAACTTAAGATTGATTCTAAGAGCTCAACAACAAACACAATTACCAAAACCAGTTTTAGCATATTAGTAAAAATAACGGATTTTCAAGAATTTTTATTAAAGTGTACAGTATTAACTTTACTCTTTCAAAACCGTATTTAAAATCATCATGTACTAACATATACATATATGTAACATATATATCATAAATGGGGTTTTGGGTAACCACAATACTTGAGAATTTCGGCGTGAAAATTTAATATTTCAAAAACATCATCATAAGATTACACGTACACTTTGAGCCAATAATGCCACAATTTCACTATCAGCAGCCATGTTAGCAGCGCTGTCAACCGTCTTCACATAAATAACGCACAAAATTACCCTGAAAGAACTCACAAATGAACTACATACAAAACATTTATGCTTAAAAAGGTCCTTAAACAATGCAAATGCAGCAAACGAAGCGATGCAGCAGCTCGTTGCCTTGTAGCCAAAATGCGGAAAACGAGGAGATAAAGTGAAGAAGAAGGATCGTAGCGATTTGAAAGAAGTGATTTGAACACAAAAAAACCAAAAACATCTGCTTGACTCATTTGAAAGTAAACAAAAAACTAAAACTAACAACACACAACAATAAGGAGGCAACAATTGTATGGCAAACACTAACGACGACGCACAAAAAACGCTGTGTACGACGATGCTGACGGCTGATTTAGATGCAGTTGCAGCGGCAACAACACTGCACATTCTAAATGCGTGCCGACGCGACTGTGTGGCACAGTGTGCTACAAAGAGCGGCAGCAACGGCAGCAGTTGCGGCCACTGGCGGCATTTGTGCCAGACGCGCTTAGCAAAAACAAACAAAAAACACTGAAAATTGATTTTGAAGCGGGCGGGAAAGTGGAGACGGTGACACTAATGGGCAGAAGGACATGCGGAGTGTTTCGAGAGCGAAGAGGCGCCTGACATCAGCTCGAATAAATTGAATATTTAAATTTCTTAGCAAACATTAAGTATTTTTAATTGGTTCTGTGCAAAACACTTTTTTAGGTCGGTCGTATTTGAAAAAAGTTTTGCAAATTCATTGAAGATTTTAATTTCGTTTTTGCAATAGGAAATTGTTTTGCGGCCCTGCAGCACATCCGCACTTTGTGTAGCCGCGCCTGTATTTTGTATCTGCTGCATGCCACACGGCGACACACACCGTTGCATGCCGAAAAACAAAATGTTTATCCGCGATGGGTAATTTTTTGCTGTCGGTGTTTCTGTCGACGCAACGGCACAAGTCGCAATCGCACTTTGCGCGCACATCCTTCCTCCTTTTCCCTTTCGGCTTGTAATTTATTGCACAAATTAACTTTTGTGTGTATAAGTATTTGTTGTTGTTGGATTTAATTACTCTGAGGATTTGCTATCGGCGCATTTGTATTAAAGGATTTGAGTTTTTTTTAAGGGTTCAATAAATGTTTCGTTTGTTTGCCTTTTCCTTATTTTATATTTAAAGATGCAGGTCTTAGCCGTTGCTTTGAATGGACCTAAATAAAAATTGCGTGGCTTTGTTGTGGACTTTCCGGCGCCTTTATGTAATTAGAATGAATTAGAATGAAAATCAGTTGAAACTGTAACTACAGTTCAGGCAGACAAACCGATGTCAAAGGAAGGAAGATATACATTTTAGAAAATCCTTTGAAGATCATTTTGTTTGTTTTTGGAAGTCCAGTTTGAAATTGTTTTAAGTATTTAGAAGTCGTTTGTGTTTTTGGAAGGAAAAAGAAAATATGTATTAAGAACCAAAGAAGAAATCTATTTACAGTAGAAAAAATTTGAAAGAAGAAGAAGCGGGAACGCCATAGAACTCAGAAGTTGTTGAACTAGTTCCTTCATTGCACTTTCATTGTTCCTTTCGACTCCTTCAACTAAGCAACATAATAAAATCAGTTTATTGAAAAATTATATATGTACATGTTTTTTACAACTGCTAACCTGCAGCTGTGAAGGTATCAGCTTCCAAATAAGCAAATAAGCTTGCAACCCGACCTCAATTTACAAATGTGAATTTCACAAAACATAATTTTCGGCTTTTTGTGTCGCTAATGTGGCGCTTCCGTTTCCGCATTTTGCAGCGGCACAAAATCAATTAGGTGAGATGCCTTTTGGTTTTTGCATACTTGTAACGCGATACTTCCTGACTGACGTTTTAGCCAAACACACACAATGTTTGCGCTTTCGTGCTTTTTCATCAATATTGCTGGTGTCGCTTACAGACATCACGCATATTTCAATCATAATTTGTTTGTTGTGCGCATTTCTATTGTGTAATTGATGGTGTGTTGCTTTCATTTTCCTCTTTCGCGTAATATTTTAAATATTTTATTTCATTTTATGCTTCATGCTTTATGTTATTTTCCTGATGTTTATAGCGATGTGCGTGTATTGTCTCTTTTGCTTCTTGGACCTTTTTTATAAAGCTTTGCATTACGCATTGTCTTACAGCTCGGTGTTATGTACATATTATGTATGTTTGTTTGCATCTACGTTGTTGAGAAATCGTCATGGAAGATAACATTGTCAAACAGTGTGAAGTGGTTTTCATTGTCGCTCATTGGCTCAGTGGCCCCTCCCGCAATTTAACATTTTCAATTTTTCCATGTGAAAATTTGATTGCTTTACACTTGACTGATTTTATGCTGCCGACATTCTTTCCCAACGAGAATAGTTTATATGCGCTTTTATGCCTTTATGCCCATAAACCAGAATATGCCGCTCCGTCCCGACTGGAAATCCTTTTCCAAACCTACCTAAACATTTACTGCGACACAATTCCCCATTCCCAAGTACACATCTCAAGCATCATTCCAGGACGACAACACTGTAAGTTGCAGCCTCAATGACCTGCGAGTGCATAACCACACTTCATCAAGCGGCCGAACAAACGTCGCAACGCGTCGCTGCTTCTGACAAAGACGGCAGAACAACAGACGGCGGCGCACCATATGTCGAGCGTGTGTGTTCACATAATTGATCGCTAAACAAGCAAGCGCCGCACTTTGATTGAGCGGCGGATAAACGACCAACGACCGACATGTGGCAGGCACTGCCCGGTCCAAAGTAAGTAGACGCCCCTGTTATTATTTCATAAGGACTCGCGTCGAGCGGTGTAGTGCAGCTTGCCTAAATAATTGTTGTTGTTGCTGTTGTTGAGGTTATGTTGTCTTTTGTTTTTGCTGGCGGTGAAAAATTGAGTGATTGCTGTTCGATTGTTGTAAGCGGTTTCCTTGCAGCTTCTCGTGGCAGTTCCTTACGAATTTTTGGTTTTTTGGTGGCATGTGGGCAAATATACACTGAAAAAAAAATTCGTGGTATGTTTGGAAATGTCAAAGGGATTTCGATTTTTCAATTTGCTGCAGGTTAAAGTTTAAAAATTTGTTTTTGTTTGAAGATAAATTTGGGCATATTGGACTTTGGACGCTTTTCTTGGCTCAATCTAAGCTTTGCTGACAGCAGTGTTGACTTTGCGGTGCAACATTAGCATCCAACTTTCTTAACCCTTTCGGGACGGAATTTAATTCTGAAAACCCAAATACTTTTGGTAGAAATTTTTCCATGCTATGAAAGTTGAGGCTACAAGATTATGCTACATGCTAACAAATTCCGTACTCATCCTTTTTTTTTCTTTGGTTGAAGGTGGTTTTCTTGTCCTTTACGGCAACAAACTTTTCTTCATAGAAAGTGGCTCAGCAAGATTTAATTAGTTGGGATTAGAGAAAATTGCCGTTCATTAAAACAAAAAACAGTTTAATTGAATGTTCTGATGTGCACGTAATGGCAATTAAGTGGTTAATCAAAAATTTTAAATTAAATGCCAAAAACTCAAAAAGTCCAAAAAAGCGAATTGGCTAAAATAAATCCCAGTTAAGAGCTTTAGACAAGTTATTTTAGTTTTATCATTGACAGTCATCGCATTCGGTCGTGCGGCATATCTATCTATTTAAAAGTTTACTATTTGTGATAGCATAGGAAAAAAACATGAAATGTAATATGTATGTATTTTTTATGTCTATATGTATGTGTGTACAACCATTTTATGCATTCAATTAAATACTATCCGAAAGTAATAATTGAATTTTAGAGTCGGCGCGTACTATAAAATCGCATATATATTTTAATTGAGTTGAAAAAAATGTATTTTTTATTAATGAATAGTTTTGTATTATCTTTTCTGTGTGCTGACTGTTATTAAGCCGTACACAGCACAACACAATCAACCATATCTGATGGCCCGCACTGTGCACTTTCGTGCCGAATTGCATTTATTTTCCGGCAAAATAATTCATTCTCGACCCGTGCAAAATCATAATTTGTGTTGTAGTTTCCTTGGTGTTGTTGTTGTTATTTGAACGTTTTTAATTTTAATAGGATTTTGTTGTTATCCCTGCTGCCATATGGTGTTCTGATACTGAAACAAACATAATTCGATGATTTGATTTCGTTTCCCTCTCCGCCTTGTGGCTGTTACGTATACACGGACGATTTGTTGCGCATCGCACGAAAATTACGGGCAGTCGGTTATGCCTACAGCACGCATGCAATTGTGTACATGTTTACCTAACCAAATTTTTATATCCTTGTTGATGTCGATGATGCGTTGAGCTGTAATTATCGATATTACCTATTCATATTCTTTTCTGGCATATTGAATTTCATAGTTGCTGTAAATTACAATTTCAAAATATTTTTTGGTGCACTGTGAGTGAAAAATGGAATGTGTACAATTATTCAAATTTTGTTAGCAACGCGGCGAGGGTCGCAGGGTTTTCCAATGTACAGATGCGACCGCTGTGGATTAGGCATGAACAAATTACGCCAATTCATTTTACTTCAAACACGGCCGCCCAGCAACACAGAAAGTGATGTACATATGTTGGGAAAATACATTCATACAAACATACATATTTACATACTTACATATGTATATACACGAAGGCAGCAAATGCGCTGCGGCTAGTCGATGCGGGGCATGTTTGCTGTGTGCAGACGCCGAAAAATATCGGTAAATTTGTAAAATTGGCAGTGATTTGGCAATTAAACACATTCACTTGGCGAAACCGAAAAAATCAAAATTGTAAAAATTCATATCAAAAAAATTATGTTGACTTTCCACAAATGCCCCTAAAATTCAACTCTGCCTACACTTTTCAACATAAATTGATCATTTTTTTTGTGTGGGTTTAACACACTAATGGAAAATCGCCAGCAACAGCAAATGAATCCTACAAAATCCAAATTCAATCAAAGGAAATCCGGCTTAGCCGCAAAAATGCACAAGCCCAACAACAACAACAACAACAGCAACAACGACAATTGAAACGCTTGGGGCTAAAATCGAGGCCGGCAAATATGAAAAACAGATTTGTGCCCAGCCGTGCAAAGTAAGCGTAACAAATTTGCCGCTGCAAACAGTAGCAACAAAAACAGCACAAATACGCACAGGATTTCGCTTAAAGCCGTACGTGGCACCGGCAGTGTTCGAAATTTAATTGAATTGCATGCCACGTTAACAGCTGGAAAATGTCGAACATTTAAAATGGATATGGATGAGGCGTCCAGGATGAATTCCAGTGCTGCATTTAGCTAGTTGTAACTGCAAATACTTTAGCGGCACAGGTACTCTAGGATTTAAAGTTGACTGTCATATGTGAACTGATTATTTCTCGGTCTCCGTAAAAACTTCTTATAAAATAAATATTTATTATAACTGATAGCTTTATTTCTTTGTATTCGCAATGTTTTGGGACCTTTTATAGTTCTCATTGAATCTTTGAAACATCATACTATATATTATTTGATTTTATTCGGTATATGTGTGAATGTGTTTGAAAAGAAAACTGACGAATCATAGGTTTGAAACTGGGCTCAGATAACTAGACTTTTCTTCAAACTGAACTATCTAGATTCTTCTTTTGTGATAATGTTGGTGTCTGCCGAGCTATTCTTGTTAGAAATTCCTTCATTTCATAAAGTGTTGAGTTTCATGTGTTAGATTGCCGCAAATATTTATATACATCACACATGTATGTAGTTGCTGCAAAACCTATTAGGCTATCGGTATTGTTACCTCACATCTGCAACTCGTTACTGCTAACCGAATTGTTCAGATTGCAGCAGTCTTCTCTGGTAACCCTGCACGCCGCCAACGATTTTTGCATCAGCAGTAACAACAACACCACCAATTCAGCTTGCGTGTGCCTCCTGCGTAAGTCAAAAATACCGAAATTAGTTAGCACCAGCAAAATTCGTGTGCTGGCGGCATGAAGAGCTGCAAAAAGGATACGCAACACACGCCCGCCAGTTCGAGACGACAGAGCACATCTGGTCCGCATGCGGGTGGTGAGTTTGCTCGGTGTCTGCTGGACGGCAAACACCGCAGGCGGCAGGCAACACTGTCCAATAAAAAAAATTGTGTATGAGAACCAAACAGGATATGCCGAAGGATGCGAGCCTAAATGACTTGATTGTGTTTTTTCGGAGATTTTGCACAAAATGCGCCCAGAGGAGTTACACGCTCGAGCGGTGAGCTGAAAATTAGTTTCGCCTCTTTTTTCGAAGGCGAAAAAAATCGCATCGCATGTGTGGGTGCGTGTGCCGCCAGGATTTGACTGCTGTGCGTCGGTGTTTACTTCGACTCGCCTGTGCAATATTAAATTTCCGTATGCAGTTTTGTTGCGTTGCCAACTGAATAATGTCGAGCCGAGTGTTTATGCATCTTTAAAATGTAATTCAAAACCGCACAGCAACAATTCTTAGTGACACTCAACTGAAGACTAGGCAGAAAAAATTGGGCTGCAATGTAGGCTGCGTGCGCGTGACTGTGACTTTGTTTTTGTATTTATTGTTGTTGACTTTGCGACAGCCGAAAATATTCAGCTGTTGACCGGCCCATCATCGGCAGCCACTTTTGAAGCTGGAAGTGTGTGTGTGTGTGTGCGGTTGACGTAGGCTGACAGTGCGTTTTGTTGACACTTACAGGCAGCTGTTTGCATTGGAAAGGATTTCTTGGTGTCAACGTTGTTTGGATGACAGCAGCTAATTGTTATTGGCATATTTAGAAGCACTTTTAAGGTTGTGGGTTAGAGGGAAAGAAGCTGAGGAGGAATTCTAAGACTATTGAGAGCTAAAAATGAAAATTTTACATTAAAAATTGGTCAAAATGTCACACTTACTACAAAATTAAGAACAATAAAATACGCTAAACTAAAAACTAATGCTTCGTGGTTAAAATACTCGTATAATATTGAAAATATTTATTCCAAGCTTATTACACATGCAACACACATGTCCCAAACGACTACCGGCCAAATAAATCCATCCTTAAGCCGCAAAGTGTGCAGCGTAAATCTTTTCATTCATTCTGCCCGCCTCTTCTATTTCCACTCATTGTTGCGCGCATCAATTTTTCAATGCGGCCAGTGGTCAGTTTTGTTATATTGTACACCCTTCATCCCCCCCTTAAAACGTCCTAAGTTTATAATGAGCTGCGCAAATCTGCTGAATGGGCCATTGTTGAGTCAATAACAAAGATAACACTGACAGCAAAAAATCGCATGCAAAGATCAAAAATGCAGAGAATTCAAGGGATTCAGAGATTTGGGTTTTTCTCTTTTTCCTTTTCACATTTTAATCTGCAAACGAATATCAACGAGAAACGCACGCAAATTCAGGGCAAAAAGTGTGTAATCCGCCAACTAACCAAACATAAACTGATAGAGGAAACAACAACAAAAGGTGAACATGTACAAAGTTCACACACACTAACGCACACTTGGCAACATTCAAGTCTGACAAAACAATACGAGACGTTGGCAGCAATAAGCCACGAATTGCTCCGGCAAACGGTGGCGGATCTAAGGCGCTCGGAGTGGCATTTTCGAGAATTACAAACTGTACAATTGAAACAGAAAATCTATAATGTTTCGTGTGGTTGCTGTTGAAAAATGCGAATAATTTATTGATTCATTTATTATACAAAATTCAAAAATTACTTCAAGTTATTGATGACTTCTTCGAAAACCTGGCTGCATTGCCAACATTCGAGTTGCAATTTTATATGGGCCACCTCACTTACTGACTAACTGACACCCGTCACTGCGCCGCTGTCTTCCATTCGAAGTGCATGTTGGAGATTTAAATTTCTCGTTGCTGCAGCGTTTCCTTTGCGCTGCATTCAAGTGGAATCGTCTGTTTGCATCGTCGCTGACATTCTTCACATTTCAATTTGTTTTTGTCGATTACATCTTATTGAATATCGGTTGTTGCTGTTGCCGATTTTATTTGTACATATTTCGTTTTTCTGTCGGGCATTTGTTGTCATTCACAAACTTGGTATTTTGTGCATTTCGTTTTCGTTTTCATTTGACTGAATTTTCCCAAAAATCATTACATGCACGAATAGTCGTTGTAGTTTTTTTGTTGTTGTTAGTGTTGAATTTCTATGATCCTAGCGATAAAAAGACCTTCTTGCATTTGTTATGTTGTTGTCGGATTTGTTGCATTTGTTTAAGTTTTGAGGCATTTATAGGTCATTTGATGGCAAGTACCTGAAGCGAGTTTGAGTTTCGTTGTACCTTTTTTAAACTGCATTTTTACCTACGCCTGTGTGTGTATAGAAAACTAGGTGTGGCAGTTGGTGCGACGAAGGGCCTTTGATAAGAGAAATCTTAATTGGGATAAGACAGTCGTTGGCGGCAGAAGCTTGGAGAGATTTTCAATAGGGAAATGTTGTCAGCTGTCAGAAAAATTATATTTTAATTACAGTTACTACACACTTCCACATCCAAGCCTACATTACAATCTACTTTATCTAGTAGCTCTAGAATCGGGTTAAGCCTAGCTTCTCCAACTATCATTTAAGTAGCATCACTGTTTTTTGAATTAAAATTTAAAATTCTTCTTGCAACCAGAGTTCTCATCGAGTTTTTGACTTTAAAATCAATTTCCTCAAGCCACTCAACCATGTGCTGGGTATCGCCGCGCTCTGTCCAAGCCAGCACTTGCGTCGTTTTATCTGCACGAAGTGTTTTAATGGGCTCGAACGCATGTTCATGCATGAAAAGTGTCTCAAGTCAAGTGCAACGAAAAACAATTACGGCAAAATTAAATATTTTCGGTTTCAGAAACGAGATAAATTCCGCCCGCAGCAGCGCACATTTTCACACAAGTGTTATCGGCATTTAGACACACACACACACTGAAAATGTGCATTGATAATTTCTCATAAAATATTGTGGATTGAGTTGGGAAGCTGTTGAGCAGTGCTAGAGGGAGATGTGCATACGTTCAAACACATAAAAGTGCATTCATAGCATTATTTCGAGACCCGATATTACTAAATGGCCATTTAACCAAACCCACACTTAACACTTTTCAGTTTAATGGAAATCGTGTTGATTTGTATGCTGGTCTCTGTTCGCTGCGACATTGAAACATTGATAAAACTTATGCCGCGACTTTGAGAAAATCAAATTCATTTTCAAATTGAAATTTCAAGTTCAAAGTGCGTTGAATTTTAGATCGATTTTCAATGGGAACATTTACTCGAACTCAGTTTTATGGCATTCATTAACACTTAACGCGTCCCTGCACACGCTCACGCCGCCACTCTGCACCCAATATCGTAATCCTCAAAATTCTAGTTTTGTCACGTTTCGGCAAGAACGTCAACGCATTGGGGCTGTTTCCGCCGTGTGCGTCTATGGCGTTTTATGGCGGCGACTCCTCTAAGTCGGCCCCACTCTGTGAGGTACATCGACCGCCGAATGTGTGTTCAATTAGTTTGGCATTCTCAGGGCTGCGGCAGCGTTTCGTTCAGCACTCAATGGGGCGGCACAGCCCAGGCGCTGCGCTTAACACCTCACATTGGTGGGGTCAGCACAAATCCCTGGGCGGCCATTAACGGCGGGTGGCGGGTAGTCGCATTCGATTTTACACAATTTTTCTGGTCCAGGGCGTCGCTACTTTGCTAGCTGCCAGACGCTGTCGTCGCTGTGGGTTTGGTGTGATTTTATGTTATTCGGTGTTTGATTTTTGATTGCTTTGCGTTGTTCCGGGCTCTTGAACATGCTGGAAAATGCTTAAGAACGAAGAATACTTATGGCAAAGTTCACTCGTTTGTTAAGTGCAATGTTGAAACGGATTTTTTTATATCCCATCTAAGTGCATACCTTATAGTGTTTTATGAGAACCAATGGCAAATATTTTCATACGCTTTCATACGCCACTCGCCTTGCGTCCCAGCACTTAGTCGCAGCCAAATATTTATTGATTGCCAACAGCACAGCACGCAACTCCCTGCTGCACACTGCCAAAATGGCTCAATCGGATTTGGGCGCAATTTATTTTAGTTTCTTTCAACAACGACCATAAACTTATGTAAATCTTACGGCTGTCCCCAGTGACGCGTGTGCCGCATCCCTTCCACCCACACACACAAGCTTCGCACAGCATTGCGTCCTGTCGACTAAATGGTTCGGGGTGGATTTTTTGCAGCGCCAGCTTTCGTTCACTGATCCTCACTGCTGTAGCAGAGGAAATGGAAAATGCATTTGAAGCAACTCGTGGGATTTACTGCTTATCACTGACGGAAATGCGGTGCTGAATGGGTGGAAGCTGATGTCAGTGCAAAAATATTGAAAACGCTCCGAAGACGAGTTGATATTCTGGGCTGGGGAAGCGTAAAATTTGAAATGTAGTTGTGATAGATAAACGACAAAATGGTTGAAATAAATAAATTATGATTAGATGCTTGGCGTGTTTAACTCAAGTCAAAGTTAAGTCACTTTATGTTCAGTGACTTTTGGAAAATAAAGTTAACAAAGTCTGAAGAGCGGAAGGAATTGAAAAATGTACTTGTATATTGAATGAATATTTTATATATATCGACTTTATTTATCAATAAAACTTATTGATTTTATTATCGATTGACAAAACAATGCACAGAAGACGAGGCTCATTTCAGTTCAGCTGCCTACAAACTTTTAATATCTGCGAAGAATTGACTTGTTTGGGCTTTGAACATAAAATTTTTCCATAGTAACCAATGAGTGATTAGTTCATTGAATACATGAAACTATCCTTATATTGTGTATAAAGAACATCCAACCTGGCATTTAGGATCAGCGTCAAACTGAAAGTTGACCATCTGAATGATTAGGAACTGTCACTTATGTGGGAACAGTTCTTCTAGTTACTAAATGCTAATTCTACAAATCTACAAATTAAAAGTTAGAAAACTTTTTTTTAATCTTAATTACTTTTAAATTAAATTAAATTTAATTTAAATTTAAATCTTAATTATTCTTTAAATCTTAAAATCAAACAATTATAAAATCATAGCCGTATGATTTCGCCATATTTCGGACTTGCGTGAAAATTAAACCCAATTAAACTTGAGCAATTTGCTCTTCATTTGCCTTGAAAGTCCCTTTCTGCAGGATTAAAAATCCATTTTGAACATCTTGAATGAGTAAATTCATTATAAAGTTGCTCAAGAAGACAGATTAAAGTTCACGGCTCTTACATTACTTTATTTTCCCCCATTTCAATAGGTTTATTAATGATGTCTCTTAATTGTTCAACATTGGCATTGTTGAAACAGCTGTCGAACTCTTGTAGAATATCAGAAATTAGCAGTCTTCTATACGGGAATAGAATAAAGGAGTCAACCAAGAAAACTGTACAAACCAATCGACACAAATGCAACAATCCCCTTATTCTGCTGTCACCGGACACAACTTTTTTCTCATATTTGTCCAAGCGAGATTTTTGTTTTGTCCCATTTAAGGTGAGTAGAAAAGTGTGTGCCGTGAGTTGCATTCAACAATAGAGACGGGAGGAATATTGCAACGAGGACCTCAAAATGAAATCATGAAATAAAGGCAAGAAAATGGCAAGCAGGGCAATTATTGTGTGATACATGCGGACATGGTGCAAGGACCCGCATCAATGCTGATTTTCCATTACACATTCGGATGGAACAATTTACGACGCGCAGGGAAAGTGCAGCCAATAAATGATGCCGCATCGGTTGGACGGATGATGTCTTCCAACAAATGTCTACGTTTTGTTTTGTTCGCAATAGTATTTCTGTGTGTGTGTGTCATCCTTATTATCCGGAGACTACAACAACAATGTAGTGTTAGTGCAGTTTATTAGTGTCAACGTATCAGCAGCAACCACCAACCCTGCTGGTTGGCTGTAGTTGGGGTTGTAGGGAGTTCGCAAAAGTCTGTGAGCCCTGTCCAGGCGAGTGAGTGTCCATGTATGATAGAGTTTTATGTCTGTTGTCGTCTGCTACAATTCCCAGGATATAAATTCTGTTTTCTACTTTTACATTTCATGTTGCAGTTCGTATTTTTTGTGGCCGTCATTTTTTTTGCTATAGAAGTTGGAGTTGTTATTGTGATGTGTGTGTGTGTGTGTATTGAAGTGCGAATTATTAGCCCAGACACAGAGCTACAGTTGCTATGTCATGTTGGTTGCAGATAGCGAGTGAGCCAGTGAGACGTGTGTTCAGTTATTATGTCATAAAAGGGTCCCCTGCACAATGTTGCATGGGGAATTGTAAGACTAAAAGGCAGATGAGACAAGTTTATGTATCAATGGTTATAAAAAAACACTTTGCACTTTTTTATGGGTCAATTCCACTGAGTGTACTTTCCAAAAACATTTTGCTTGTTTTCAATATTTCAGATTTTTAAATGGCTTCATTGTAATTTTTGATTTTTGGGCTGCGTCTCAGGATTAATGACTACATGCCTTCGTTACATAAATACCATCATTTGGTCTGTTAAAATAATGGAATGAGCTCAATAGGAAGGAGATTTGAGCCATGGTTCATGCAATAAAGTCATTGGGAAGAAAAACCAATAAAGTGGTTCCAAGGTTTTTCTTCTTAAAATGTATTTAATAATTTGCTAAAAAGACTTATAGTATAAGAATTTAATTTCTACATTATCTTACTAGTCTGTTAGTCTGTATGAATTGCTAACTAATTCTAGGCAATTAAAAAAAAATAAAATAAAATAAAATAAAAAGAGGAGTAAAATGAATTGTAAAATGTTTCCTTCCGTTGGTTCAAGCTTTTCAAAAGTATGTTTTAGAATCGATGTATATTCTGTTCAATCTGAAATTTCAAGCCGTGCAATACTGACTCCGTTCATATAAACTATTTTATAATACACAGCTCGAAAGTATGTTCTCTATCTATCTCTTCTCTATCTATCGTACTTACTCAAGTGCAGGTCTACTAGAAAAAAAATTGCTTTCTATCACACGTTCTAATTGCACGCATTTGCAAAAGACCAAAATCCACCCCCTTCTCGATTGTTGCATTATCGAAATTCAATGTTTTTTATTCACAGTGGGGTGCACTTTTTTGGCAATGTCATTAAATTTTTTATTCTTTCTGTAAAGTTGCCATAACTACAGCAACAACGGAAAATCCATAAAAAAAATAAATCCCTTGCCACACTAAAGGCATTAAGTCATCCCGATGGAGGCCAGTGCAATCGGCAAATCCCACTATCAATTGCAGGCCTCGAGGCGGTGTACAGTGTACAACAATGGCAACGCAACGACGAAGCAATAAGAACACAAGCACACGACTTGCACTTGGCAATTTGTCACAGACGCCATCAAAGGACACTGATGCTGTGTATATCCTGCGCGTTGCACTGCCATTACATCAACTCGGCGCTTTCCGGCACACATACACACCATCACACATCACTCACACACCCACACACACACGTAAACGAGCACAGCCACACATTTGTCATGTATTGCAGCGAGCCGAACAAATTGAATTGCGTTTCGCTTAAGTGATATTGAGGACGCAATCTAAAAGCGGCACACTGACAGACCGACATTAACGGCGCACAGCCACGCTAGACGAGCACAAGTGCCGCGGCGCGACTCCTCTGCCCCCCGCCGTGTGTGTCGCGTCTTTGTTATTTTTTTTTAGGTTAGGCCTCGCAGCCGAGTGAAGCTATGCGCGCCGCTCTAAGTACTGTCTACCTTTAAATTAAAGCCAGGAAAAAGAAAAAGGAAAGTGGATATTAAATTAAAAGCAAAGTGGAGTTTCTGATTTGGTTTGGTAGTTATGTTATTTGGCCTTTGCAAAATGTACCGTTTGATGCAATTAAAATGTGAATTAGCACTCGGAAAATCGACGCTGGAATTGCCTGTCGTGGTTGGTGAGCCTACAAGCAGTGTTGGGCGGGGTGTAGTTTCAGCTTGGCAGAAATCACCAAGCATTGCCAAGAGAGAAGAGAATCGATTTTTTTATGCTGCAGTGGTGAGAACAACTTTATTGAGTTTGGTGAAAAGTTTCAAGTTAAGTTACTGAAGTTAAGTAGTGGATCCCAAGTTAAATGGTCGTGTGTTCGCATGTTGCATTGACTCAAATTAAATAAACTTAATAAGATATTTTTCCGCTGTTTCCCCAGCAGGCTCTTAGTCTTTGGGACATGGAATAAATAATACATCGATTACTTGCTCGCACAATAGTTAAGGTTAGTTAGGTAGTTAAGGAGGCTCGGCCTAAGATCCCACAAGGACTTGTTAAATATGCTATTATAATTAAAAAACTGCGGGATTTACGAGTAATGCGTCAGACAAACTGTGCGTTATCCCCTTTTTACAATTTTTCACGCTTCCTTAGAACAACGTTATGGAAGAAGCGTAAAACTATCCATGACTGCAGGTCTCATTGTCAAGTAAATTTAAAGAGATGCGTTAAGAGTATCTGAAGAAAAAATTTGAGCTGATTTAAGAAGCTTCTAGAAAGCTATCTTCCAATAAAATCGCACCCTATTTTGTTCAGAACTCTGGTATAATGAGTGATATATTGCGACTCTAATATAAACAATTGTTAGGCCACGGAAAATATACGAAAAGCAGCAGCCAATGAATTTTGAAACAATTTTGAATCAATGAAGAACCAAAACCATGTTTCAGGAAGACTTCAAAATTGAAAAGTACGAAAAAATTTCAACAATGTTAAATACAAATAATACAATTTCGAGTCCTTCGATAATGCACCCTGACTTGGATGGAAAGGACAGCTGTGCAGCAGTCGCTTCTATTAATGTAATAAAACGAAATTTAATGCAATTACCAGCTCGTTCATATGCTTTAAATCTTTCTTGGTTATTAGGCAATTTTGAATCTATTGAAATTCCTCGGTGTCTGGCGTTACGATTGCAATTACACGAACATTTCGCGCAATTACGCCGCTACCGCGCCGCACCCCTTCCGCCGGCGCATTCATTCAAGCAGAAATGGAAAATTTATTTGCAATTTTATTGCCAAACAAAAGGCAAACAATTCGCTACGAGACAACAATGCAGCGGCTCAGCTATGCCAACAATGTCTGCGCCCAGAGGGTGCGGACGGACGGCGACCGACTACAAATGCTACAAATGCAACACGGCAAAATTCTGCTCATATTTCACAAATATCTTTGTGTGGATACGTGTCTGGGTGTGTGTGTGCAGATTTTCAGCGGAAATGTGTACGATTAATTTTGGTATGTGCGCCGCGCGGCTGGAGTGAGGTTAGGTACACTTGCCAGCCGAGCGAAAAGTGTGTTTGGGGCATGGCGACGCGTCGTTGGCGTTGCCCTCCTTATCGCAAAATATACGAGCTGCGTGCACGAAAGCTTTAATGCCACAATGTGTGTGTGCCGTCTGTCTGTCTATATGCATGCATGTACATATTTAATACGTAGGTATGTATGTGTGTATTTACATTCACCCTTTCGCGCTACTCCCCCGGTGCGCCGCATTGTGGTGCTTTGGTTGCTCGCGCTTAGTGCGCGCTTAATTTTTAATTAGCCTCGTGCATGCACGTTGCACTTGTGCCGAGATTCGCCGTCCAAGTGCGCAAACCCTAATTGCCGCATGTGGGTGCTGGTGCGCTGGCAACGTGGCTGCAAACCGCAGCTTTCACTTTCGCGCGCACAACGGAAACAGTGAGCTCACTAATAGCATGCGAGTGTGTGTGTATGTGTGCGTGTGTGCCGACTGTTATTTACACGCACACTCGACGAGTGCTCATTTAGGATTTTCGCGCTGCCACTAAATTCCCTTCCACTTTTCACTTTTTCGCCGCTCTCTAATTTGTTCGAAAAATGTCAACACCATTTGAATGCCGCATTCGTCGCCTTTGGCCCCGCCCCTGCTTCTCCAACCCATCCACATGCATCGCATTCACAAGTGGCGCATTTGCTTGGCAGTTGTTGCCGCTGTGCGCTTCAATTATTTGGCTGCGCCGCGTCTGCCTCGTTAGCCGAAATGCTTTTTAAGCTTGCGCCGCCGCATTTAATTTGTGTCGCACTTTGTTGTCTGCGGCAGTGGGCTGGTGCGGCACGTGACTTTCTAATGAGCGCCTTTGTGGGCTCACTGCAATGGTGAACTTTTCGGCAGCCGCATACAAATACGGAACTCGAGTCGGCGAGTGTGTTAAGTAAGTTGTAATGATTTGTTGTTGGAAATGCTGATGAATGAATTTGGGGCTGAAATTTATGTCGACACCTCATTTGGACGCAATGACGAAAATCAACAAATGTTACATAAGCCAAAAGACAAATGTGTATACAAACTCGTATGTGTTTCAGTTTCTAGGAACTAAACTTTGAAACGACTTCTGGACTTGGATCTCGAAAACAACCCCTAAACAATCCTAAACCCCTGATTCAATCATTTTAATCATCGCAGTCTCAGATCTGCGCACCACTGAAATATTTGACAAGTCTTCCCCTTCAACCTCATCATTCATTCAATCTCTGTGCAACTTTCATGTTTAATAAAAATACAAATAACATATTTTTCTGTCACCTAATCGTAGACGAGTTTCCATTTCACTTCGCATTCCAATTATTTTCTAACCCAAATAACGCATTTGATTTATGGCAAAGCTGTTGTACATAAATTGTCGCCTTCCACAGAAAATGAAAATAAAAATAAACACGAAATACTGAAAAATGCAAGAACAGAACATTTCGCTGGAAATGTATAGATTTCATTCATTATAGAAAAACGGCCAAAAATGACACTCAGGTGTGCGACCGCTGAGAGCCACTCGAAATGTTCGCCGAATCTCGAAGCGTTTTAGTTAGTATTGGTGAACTTAATGGCCGTGTCGAATGCACTTCCGAACACTAAGCGCCTTAAATGCGATTTCAAAAGCTACTGTTACCAATGATTTTCCACAATACCGAATTTGCGGAATTCGCACTGCCAGCCGAAAAGTGTTGGCCGTCCGCTCGCTGTGGAGCTATGAAGAACAATTTTTGGGAGCTCGCTGTGCTGGCAATTAACTGTGTGCTGCCCGTCAATTGAGCAGACGGCCAGTGCCAGATCAGCGCCGGGCCAGAGCCGTCAGTCAGTGTTGACGTTTTGTGGCTACCTGCATTTCGAGCTGCGCCTCGAATTTACGATGTGTTCGCCGATTGCCGGAAATGCAGTTTTGCTGCTGCTGCAATTACGCGTTTTCCCCTTCTCGAACTGACCCGTTGCGACCAACCGCAGCGTTGAGGTAGCACAAAAATGATTTATCGCTGCATTTCGGCCAAGTCGAATGCGTTGTGTATGCATTTGCGGCTTAAATTTTTATGGTTTCATTTCACGTCAACACTTTCGGCTTTGGTTGGTTGGCCACTTTGCCAACAATACATTTTTCTCTTCACTGCCAACGACGATGTGTTTGTGTGTTGGCCTTTGCTGGGTTTTTGGTAAAATGAAACGACAAACAAGTCGACAAAGGAGTTAAATTCAACTGCAATTGCAATATTCGGGCACAAACTTGATTCAATAATAAATTGCAATCCCAGAGTACATCAAACATGAAACACTTAATGTAATTTAATGGCCTTAACTTTTAAATCATTGTCTCAGCTCACAGAACCTGCAATATTTCTCTCATCAACGCCTGCGTTTCCAACCCATTTCCGAGCAAGTCGAGTGAAATGCTGAGATCGCACAACTGTCACACGCATCATTGCCTTCAATCGCTATCTGCCGCTGCTATACGTGGTCGCGTCTCTGGGAACTGCATACTTGGTTTTAAATTGTGTGAAAAATGACTTGCTCCGCGCACAGCTGGCGCGGCCAGTATGCGCCGCACGTACGCGCGTCGAGCGCCGAAGTACAGCGATTTGAGTTTGTGAACTTTAACGTAAACATGTCAACATCCAGCAGCGTAGCGCCCGCATCCTTGACACGCTGCCGCCGTCACCGCAGCCGCACAAAGTTAAATTGCCTCGGGGGTTGGCATTTTAATTACACAGCGCGTTAGTGTTGGCGTGCGTGTGAGCAACTTTTCTCGCCGCAGTCCCATTAAATTTGCGGCCGAGCAAAAGTGCCGCAGCGCCACTTTGTTGGCATTTACATTTTAAAGATTTGCATTAGAAAGTGAGGTTACGTCAGGCTTAAATACATCCTTAAATTGGTCTGTTCGTTGCGTTGGCAAAATATTTGCATGAGTTTTCGAAAGATAAACAAACAAACACACAAAACACTCGCAATATTTATTAAGGACAATAAATTTTGCTTCAAAAAAACAACAACACCACCAGCCAGTGAGCGAAATATTGGCGTCGCCCATTTCTTGTGCCGTTCCAGCACAAAATTCAATTACATTTATTTGCCGTCGACGATGGCAACGTGCTGCCGAAATAGCAAAAATTATAATAATAACATAAAGCAGCAAACAAGGCCGGGTGCCTGCAAATGTTTGGTTTACGCTTTACTGCGCGCACCCCAAAGAAATTTAAAGATCCTTATGGAATGCGGGCAAACACTTGAACCCCACCCATACCCCCGGTTATGAGTTGTGCGCCATTGTATTCTAATTTGTTCAAATGGGTAAAAAGCTGAAAAAACTGGGGAGCAAACAGAGCGAAGGTCTGCTAACGTTCAAGTTGACGTTTGGGGAGGAGGCACTCGAAAAATTCGTTTCACAAATGAATTGAAGTGCTTATGGCGGGGCCGTCTAATATAGTTGCAGAGTTGCATTGTCAATGGAGTGACCATAAGGGAAAGTCTGCGATGCGTAAGTGAACAGTTTTTGAGAAACAGAATTAAATGAATGCTAATACAGTCGTGTCTGGGTATAGTGAACACCTCGATATAGTGAACACCCAAAATTTTACATGGAGTACTCTAAATAGTAAACAATCGAAAACCTCTAAATAGTGAACAAAATTTTGAAAGCAATTTAAATCAAAAAGCAACAAAAAACACAAGAAGTAATCAAAAATGAAAGTGGATATTCCCCTTATTCGTATTTTTGCTGTTATTTGTTACAAAATCAGCTGTTTCTTGACCTTAGTGGTTATGATTTTTGTCGAGTGCAATCCGATTGTGGTTGAAAGTAGGGTTTTTTTATTTTTATTTTCATGATATCTTGAATTTATATACACGAGGTGTATTTTGAGCAAATAAAACGACTTTTTGAACAAATATTCTAACCTTGATATAGTGAACAACCTCAATGCTGCGTACAGGCCTTGCAATAATTAGTTCACTATATCCACACACGACTGTATGTTGATTAACTTATTTATGGAGAGTTGAACCGCCATTGTTAACTAGTTTACCGGATTGAATCAAGTAAGTCAACTCAATTTTAAAAAGTTGTTGTATGCGATAGTTGGAAGTTGGAGTGAGAAAACGGCGGTGATGGAGTTCTGCGTTGGAAGGATCAACGTTAAGTTGTTATGGTCAGCTAAATAAGAAGTCGCAACTCTAAATAATAACAAAAACGCATTCTATCATAAAAGGAGTAATAGTTTGAATTACAATGCTTTGTAAAGTGCAACGAATTCTTATTAAATTTTTGAGATTTAAATAACATAATTCGTTGTATGATTTGTTCAATATTGAATTGAATTGAATAGTTGATTTACTTATTTTGACTGAATCTTTTCTTTTTTAAATCCTTAATCCAGTCGCTTTATTTTGATTTTTTTCTTTGCAGCTTTTCAATTTGTTCAATATTTTATGTTGATTGACTGATTATGACTGAATCTTTTCTTTTTTAAATCCGTAATCCAGTCGCTTTATTTTGATTTTTTTGCAGCTTTTCAATTTGAAAATCTTTAAAAACAAATCAAATTGTAGAACAATAATTTAAATGAGGCTCGATTATAGATTTATTACATTTTGGTAAGGTTTACTTAAATTTTTAAAAATTTTTAAATTTTTTGGGAAATTCTCAGTCAACATAATTTCCGTTTTTAATCAATGCCTGAGTGCTTCTTTCGCGCTTAATTTCAAAGCTAATTACTGTACATTTTAAATAGTGAATTAATCTGAAATACGGGGACATGCGCACATTCGCCACTTGAGTGCAGCGAAACATGAAAACTTAAATAATTTAAAGGCTCAAATGAAAATGTTGCAACCCACAGTTGGTGGTTGGGGCATTCAGCGTTCAGCGTCCAGTGTACAGCGGCCAGCTTCGCTGGTAGCTTTAATAAATCACACTGCAGTCTGCAGTCAGATAATGAAGTCATCCCCGACGGCCGCACGGAGGCCAACGCTTGCACATCTGAGCGCATCACCCTTAGGCGCGAACGTGTGCCAGCGTGTGCGTTTATGCGAGTGGCTGTGTGTGTGCGAGTGGAAATGTTGCAATATCTCATTTAAATGCAAAGGAGAAAGAAAAAATATTCCTTCCTACTCATTATAATTTTTTGGTGCAAGCATTTCGTCATGACAGCATCGGGCAACAACACTAGCAAACATATGTACGAGTGTGTGTAATCTGAGCGGCACAATCAGCCGTTGTGGTGCATACCGTTGCTGTTGTTGTTGTTGTTGTTACAGTCAGCATTTTGCTGCTTTTGACTGTTTTGTTTCATGCATAAGAAATGCGGCAGGCGGACAGACGGGCGGGCAGTATGTCGTGTGTCGTCCGCTGCGGGGCCGAGCGTTGAGTGTCGAGTGCTGGCTGCTGTTGCCGCATGTTGCACAGTGACCTTTTTTCCGCCGGCTGAGCGTGCAAAGTTGCAAGAGGCGACATCGCTGGCCGCTCCGCGCGCTCCTCGCATAAATGATGGCAATGCAAAAACCACACAGTGACACAGTCACACAAGGAGTAGCAACAACAACATCAAAACCAACAGCAGCAGCAGCAGCAGCAGCAACAGCAGTGGCTGTGGCAACACACAGCGCCAGTGGCAGAAATTATTGCGGGCCATGTTGCTGCTTAAGCGGAGCACACACGCCACATGCGACACAGCGCTACCAACTTGACTACACACACACATACGTTGTTTGCATGTGCAATGAGTACGTTTCCACGGTACGTGCGGTGATATGTGCGCGAGCATGAAATACGATTATGCAGCAATGTGCGTGCGTGGCAGCGTGTTGCCAGCACTCATTTTTCAAGTCGAAAAGGTGCACAATGGTAACGGTAACTTGCACTTGTTCGCCAGCTTCCGTTGCTTCCGCAGCCGAAACTTGCTCAGCGATACGTTTAAGCGTGCCGGCGCACACACAGCTCCGCTGACAGCTCGCAGGCAGATAAGTAGCGACATTACAAGTGGCATCAGTTGCGTAGAAACTGTTGAAATTATGACAGCGGCATGGAAAATTATTTAAAAGGATTATGGCCAAGCTGGGAGGGGCCAAAGTGACAGCGATGCGGCGCGTAGACATGCCAAATATATTATCCCGCAAACATTTTAACTTCTAAATTTCTAAGCTTTATTCAAGATTGACTGTTGACGTGCGGTTTCGAGCCCCAGTAACACATAAAACTCAATGCTTATTGTTACCTATTTTTCTACTATTAAAAATGTCATAATCACAAAAAAAAGTTTATCACTACCATCTCATCATCATGAAGCAGACTTTAAAACGCAAAATGTCCAAAATGTTCGCACCAGGCAGAAGCAGAGAGTTTACGAGTACATCCGCCTTAGTTGCCATGTACCTAGTGTCCACAGAATTATTTGAAATCCAAAGACTTGTTTGTCTCTTCCACTGACGAGTGCCGATTGTGGATTCTAATAGTTAAGAAAAAAGATAATACACTTTTATTTATGCGAGTTTAGTCCCACAAAGTCATGGTATCCAATTTAAATTTACGATATTAAAAAAGGGGGAAATTGCCGTCTAAGTTGGTTCGCAAATGTGCTCAGCGAATATCCAAGATTTACTTCAGAAACATAGCATCTTACTTATAACAGTTGCATCCGTTTCTACTGCCCGAGAGATGGCGCCGCCGAGTCTAAGCGGCAATACACATGTGGAAGCCAAACGAGTGACCAAGAAATTAGCAACAAAACCTATAATTTTCACATACTGACAAGGAGTGGAAACAAATTTGAAATGTTCGGAGAAAACTTTTGTAAACGAAATAATCTCCATTTCGAAACGGAAAGCTTTCTATGCTGGTTTGTTTCTCCAATACAAAATCGATTGCTCTACCACAGATAACTCAATGCTCGTAACTTTATGAGTTATCTGTGGCTCTACAAAGCATCGCCAAGTTGGGTTGCTACTTAATTCGGCGTTCAGTTTTGTCTCCTCCTCTATGAAAAGTTTTTACTTTGTGTTTGCTGCAACAACAATTCCATTTCAGTACCCCACAAAAAATTAAAAACCATTATTGTTTTAACTAAAATAAACTTTATTCTCGGTTAATATCGGTAAATACTAAGCACAAGTTTAAAAAAAAAATTATTTGTGTTAGAATAAGAAACGTTTTGCGAATTAAAAATAAATCATTGACCGTTCGCAATGACAAAAACACATCAAAACTTTTAAAACTAAATTTTTCAGATTCGTAAACCAATATTCATAACAGCGTAAACAGTAATTTCGAATTTACATCTCATTACAACTGTCTGTACTTATGTGTGTAGGCTCGAATTTATTGCATTTGCTGCAACAAATGGAATTTCGTTGCTTTTTCTTTCGCGTTCTCCCTTTGGGGTTTTTCGTTGTTCTCTATTCGAAATATGTCGTTGGATATGGTTTGTTGTAAGATCGCCTCTCATTGGTACTGGCTCGCCCTCGTGTGTGTAGTGGTGGAGTTGTGTGCAGTATCTGTATGTAGCCAAAGTGGTATTGCAGGACCCGGTCGTCAGAGCAGCGCGCAGCTGGCGTCCTGGCGACAACGGCGCCGGAGACAGGTGCGCGAGCCGATCTCGTAGTTGAACTCCGGGTTGCTGATGTAGTGCTGGTTCAGCAGCTGACTGCCCAGCAGGGGTGAGAGCCGCAGCTGCGAGTGGTGGAAGTGGTGCGGCTGGAACGGTGTTGGCGTTGGCGGCGACGATGGCAGTCGTTGCAGTGTCTGGTGGTGTTGCTGGTGCTGGTGGTGTTGGTGGGCTAGTCGGTTGAGGGCGGGGCTGGGCAGTATGATTGTGCTAATACTACTTTGGCCTCAGATACCTTGCAGGTACCGACGCAACTCCTCCTCGGTGTCGAAGATCATGACGGGGAACGGCGAGCCGGGCACGAATTCGCCCGCCCATTTGACCTCCACGCGATAGTCGCCCGGCTCCGTGGGGTCGTACTGCAACCAAATAAAATTGTACAAATTGGAATTCATCTTCAACAGTCGCACGGACTCACCTTGCAGAGAATGGTGCGGTCCTTCTGGCTTTCGCGTTGCATCTCCACGCGGAAGGCGCCCTTGGGGCCACGTACACGTACCGTTAGCTGGCCAGCGCCGGCGCCACGGGTGTCGCAGATGAAGCGCGACTGGAAGGTGGCCAAGACGCCGTGCTCAATGCCAGGGCCGTAGACGCGCACCTGTGCAACAACAACAAAAGTTTTTGTTAAAGTTTAATTTAAATTGCGAGTTTTGCGTGACTCACCTTGCTGGCGTCCGGCGCGCCTGCCACTTTGAGCGCAAACGGCGAGCCGGGCACATTTTGTCCGCCATATTTGATGGTCAGCAGATGCCGGCCTGGTTCCTGTGGTTTGATGTTCAGCGTGAAGGTGGCATCGCCGTGATCGTACAGCTCGCAGTAGGCCACCTTGCGTGGGCCGGCGCAGTGCGCCGTCAACTCGCCAGGACCGGCACGGCGCGTGTCAATCCACGACTTGATGTCCTTGCCGACAATGCCGTGTCGTAGCCCTTCGCCGGAGCAGATCACCTTCGTCGAGTCCATGGACGAGCCCACCGCCACTGTCAGCGGACAGCCCTTCAACAGACGGCCGTTCCACTTGACGGACAACGTCAGCGAGCCGGACGACGATTTCTGCGGCGTGTACGAGGCCAGCCAGATGTTTTCGTTGGGGCGTGGTTGCGCCAGGCTGACAGGCACAGAGGTGTTGTCCTGATGCACCAGGATCACCTCAGGCCGGCCGGCGGGCGCATTGGTTGCGTCGATTGTGAAATGTGCCGCCTCGCCGGCCTGTGCCGCAGCCAAGCCACGCCCGGTGAGCATCACCTTGTCGGCCGCCTGCTGGCCCGTCACGAAGGCACTGCGCGGGCACTGTACGATGGTCAGGCCGCTCCAGGTCAGGTCCAAGTCGTGCTCGCCCGGCGCCAAGCTGTCCGCCGAGATGTAGAGTCGCATTTTGCCGTCGCTCAGTTTGTCGACGGGTATTTCGATGCCATCAATTGTGCAGGCTAGCTCTCCAGGCCCGGCGTTCTCGACATCAAACACAATACGCGCCGGCAAGATGAGCCGCCCGTCGTGATCCAGCAACGTGCCCCATCCGCCGACTGGCGTGATTTTTGACGTTTCTACGCACGAGATGCTCCACGGCGAGCCGGGCAGGTTACCGCGGTTCGGGCAGCTGGCGCGAATCTCGTATCGGCCCACAGATAGAATTGTATATGAAATACGCCACTCGTTGTTGCCCAGGGCCTGCGAAATAAAGGACGCTATGCTTAACAAACTGTTGTTCATTGAATGGGCGGCAAGTACCAACCTTGATTTTGGGTTCTATACGTTCTCCGAACTCGTCGACGCGTTCGATTTGCACATTTGGCGCTATGGGACAGTAGACGATGAACGAGGCTTCCTTGTTGCGCTGGCAAACTTCGAGTCCATTGCCGGCGGCACGTGTGTCGTTCTTGGCGCCCGTTGCTGTGGCCGAGAAGACGAACGGCGAGCCCTGCACCGTCTCGCCACCGTACATGAGGGTCAGTTTGTAGTTGCCCGGTTGGGATGGCACGAATTCGACGCTGTAGATGCTCTCGGACTGTTCAGTGATGTGGACGGGAAGATTCTGATTGGTCGGCGAGACGGCGAAGGCTTCCAGCTCCGCTAAGCCTGCGTTCTCAGTGCGCACTGAAATTAGAGTTGAATAATTGATGAGCATGAAAAAAGTGGGGAATCTGGGTGACGCTCGAACCTGTAAAGCAAATGGGACTGTGCAGTGCCAACTGTCCTTTTGGCACTCCTTGCACCGTCACCCGGCTGGTGTCGTATGCCTCGCAAGTGAATGGACTGCCGGGCAGGGGCTTGGATTGGTGTAGCACCTCTGCGAAAAAGACATAAACTTTAGTTGGCCGCACACGCAGCTTCTTTGCAAACACGCACCAATTATGCTTTGACCGGGCTTGGTGATGGTGAACTCCGCCTGCAAATGGCCACTCTTGGTTTGGTAGCAGCGTACCGGCAGTGCCTGACCACCCGGGCCCGACACCACAACGTCAAACTCTCTGGCTGGCCGCTTCACGGTGTCAATCGCGAAGGAAGTCGTCTTGCCGACACGAGCCTGATACAGACCCAAGCCGCTGACACTTATTTCCTTGCCCACGCCCGCGGCTACAACATTGATCTCCAGCGGCTTCAGCGATATGGGCACTTCGTTAAAGAGAATAGTTATTTTGTGCGGTGCGACGCAAGTGGGATGGTAGACGATCTCGTAGACGCCATTCTTTGTCGGGCCACGTATCGAATGCGGCACCTCTGTGGCGCCGCATTTGACTACTGCCGACAGTTCACCCTGTCCAGCCTCGTTCAGCGACACCGAAATGCTGGCTGGTCGATGGCAGACCGCCTCATCCACTTCAGTTATCTTCACCAGCGCCGGGTCGAAGACGGTGAGTGTGCGCGTGCCGATGTGCTGACGCGTTTCGCGATCTATGAAACGGATCATGTAATTGCCGGTCATGTGCGTGCGGAACTCGGCTGTCTGGCGCGTTATGGTGTACGGCACCGGCTTGTGGTCGGGTCCGACAATTTCTGCGATCTGGTCGTCGGAGGGGAAATCAATGGTGGCCAGGCTGCCAATCTGTATGTGTTGCGTGGTGTGCTGTATGTCGACGCGGAAAGGACTTCCATCAACAGGCACTTCGTTGAATGTGATGTTGACATAGTGGGGCTCGGTGGTTTGCGGCACAAAGGTAACGTCGTACAAGCCGCGTGCACAAGCCACCACTTCGGCTTTGACGGTGCTGGTGTCGGTTGAGACCACCAGCTCTAGTGTGCCCTCACCAGCGCCGGCGGCATCGACACTGAATGTCACCGGTACGCCCAGCGCGGCCGCCCCATACTGCTGGTCCAGGCCGCTGATCGCCACACGTGACACATCGAATACATTGCATGAGAAGGGTGAACCGTTTATGTGTTGGTCATTGGCGGTGACACTGATCAGATGGCGTCCCACGACGGAAGGATGGAATGAGGCGGTGTAGCTGTCACCTTGTCCACTCAGCTGGCAAGGCACATTATCGCCTGAAGGGGAGGTCACGAAGATCTGTGGTTCCACTCCTTCGAAGCCCTCCAGTTCGAACGTGTTCTCTATTTTGACGGCCGCTTGCTTCAGGCCCTCGCCGCTGGCGGTGGCGCGTGGCAAACTTATTGGCGCCGATGTAATGTGACAGGAGAATGGCGATCCCGGGACAGGGTGCCCATTGAAGCGCACTGAGAGCGAATGCGATGCGGCTTCGGTCGGCTTAAAGTTCACCTTGAAGCGTGCATTGCCCTCGGACTGCACAAAATTCGGGACGTTCTTGCCATTGACAGCGACGATGATTTCCAAGTTGCCAGCACCTGCCTGGCTGGCATTGATGCCGAAACTCACGCTCTTGCCCACCATGCCGGGGCGTATATCGGTGACGATTACCTTCTCGGCAGAGTAGGCTTTGAGCAGAAATGGGCTGCCCTCAACATGGCCGCCACCAGGTAGACGCACCTCGACGGAATGGTCGCCCACCTCGACAGGTTCGAATTTGACATTGTAGCCAATGGGCTGCAGCGGGTCGATCTTGACAGGCACGCTGCGACGAGCAGGCCCCAGCACTTCGACAATCGGCTCCGTATCGGATTCGACCACGAATTCGAAGAGGCGACCCACGCTAACCTTGTCCAACGTTTCCGGCGATTGAATGCGTGCCGCGGCCGAAACTCGACAGGTGAATGGCGAGCCGGGCACATCCTGGCCATTGAACCGTAGTTCGACGGTGTGATTCTGGGCATCACGCGGCGTAAAGCTAATGGCGTACGTGTGCTGACCCTGTGCCTGGGCCGATGTAGGCACACGACCGCCGTTTACGGTGACCTCGAGATTGCCGGGACCGGCTTGCGAAGTCTCCACGAGGAAGGTCACCGCCTTGCCCACGGTGCCATTGCTGACATTCTTCACTTTGATGGCGTTGACGTCGTAAACCTGCGGATAAAATTGCAGTCAGTATGATTGTGAGCTACGTTCGCCAATCGACAAAAAAAATTGGTTGATACTTTTGGATTCTCGGAAGACTCACCTTCGCTGCGTAGGGACTACCGGCGGTGGACAAACCATTGACGGTGACGTTGACGCGATGCTCGCCGACAACGCGCGGCACAAACTCGGCCTTAAAGATGCCCTCGGATGTTTGGTGGACTTGCGCTGGCACTGACTGACCAGCGGGTCCTGAGTTTTGTGATTTTTACATAATCGACGATTTTGGTGTTTTTCATTCATTTCATAGTCATTATAGTATTTTGTAAAATTTGTTTTGATTTTGTTGCAAGGTTTTTGTTAAGAGTTTATTTTTGAGGCACGTTGTTTAGGTACGCGAAGAAGAGGTAACGCCGTGAAAATTTGTTTTTGTTGAAGTTGTATTTTGGCAAAAATGCATTTCGCGTTGAAGCATTTCGAGTGAATTGTATTAAATTGGATTAGGTTTGTGTTTTGGTGTGTGTTTTGCAATTTGCATTTTTTGGCAAGTAGACAGAAAATTTTGAAAAAGCATGATTAGTGTGATTAGGAAAAAAAAATAAAAATATGATTATGAAATTAGTTGAGCGTGCGATGTTGAGGGGTGAACGATTGTGACGATGTTAGGACTACGCAAGATGTCGTTGGGCGCAAGTTGATGCTGTACAACAGCATACGACTTACTTACGACACATACGACTGGTTAGAATTCGCGTTAGTATAGAACTATTTATCATAAAAAGTTATACATACAAGTATTCGAGTTATTTTCAAGTTAAAACAATGAGTTCCGGGCTTCTGGTTGGTGGTATTTACAAGGAGGGGCGAAGTTAAGCGATTCGAGGCTAGATTCAAGTGCTGTTCTGCGATGAAAATTAGCCGAATATATGCGGATCGAATAGAGTAGCTCAAGTTAATTTTTAATGAAACAAAGAACTGCATCAGAAAATAACCACTCGATTTTATACAAAGGCATAACAAAAAATAAAGAAGAGAATAGGTGTTGTGGAAACTATGATATAAGTAACTTTCAGTCTTCGAAAAATTGATGGAGTACAAAAGTGAGTTAATTCGACCAATTCGGTTGAAGCTTAAAAAAGCGTAAGGCAAACAATTTCTTACAGCAGTTAAGACATGTGTCCTGGTCCGAACTGGATACTGCGCATTGATAAGACTTTAACTAAATTTGGTGCAGTTTTTGAATTTTAAAAAATGTTGGACGTTCACTTGAATCAAGCCTTCAGCCACAAAAAATGATATTTACAACTGACAGCGGCAGCTTTATACTTTCTTATTTCAGCTTTTAAAGGTATTAACTACTAGTTTCGGATTCATCATGATTCTGACACCCTCTATCGACTACAAACACTCAACCGATATGTACAAAGTTTAGGCACTGAAACCCTTCAATCTAGACCTCTGCTCGTATTCGATAAGAAAAACAAGATGCGAAGATCGTTGTTGTTGTTGTGAGTTTAATCGAACGCATTTATTAAAAACATTTATTTGTGTTTATTCGCTGTTCAACATTAATAAATCATTAAAAAAAAGTAATAATAATAAGGAAATCGTATTAGTAAATGTTTAGACTGTCACACTTTCGGTCTGACTACAATTTGTTGTTGGTCCCTAGGGCGACGCAGCGCTCAGGGACTTTGGTGAATTGTGGCAGCGGTTCGTCGAACGGATTCGGTTTTGTAACGTTTGTTGTTCTTATTCGGTTCGGTTAAGATTAGTTTGGAGGGGCGCGCAATGTTGCTGCATTAACTAATAGTAACTAATTAGGTCGAGTAGTTGTTGTTGTTGTTAAATTTAGTTGAATAAAATACGAGTGGAAGAAGTAAGTAAAAGGAGAGAATAATTTGTAATATATGTAAGGTATATAAGGTATATATGCATATGTGTATATAGAGAGAGTCTAGTACAATAGTTTTCGTCGCCCTGAAATATAATACAGATACAAAAGTGAGAATTGGTAATAACAAAACAAAACAAAGAAAACAAAACAAAAATACGTAAATTATAAACAGAAAGGTCAAAGGACAAACAGTATACACGCAGACAAAGTTTTATGTATTTTGAACACCCAACGAGCGATAGGGAGACACTTAATAATCCTGAGTGCGAGGATGCGTGTAGTGGAGTGAATGAGTGTGGGAGCAGAGTACGTTACGTGCACTGAGAAATCTTGACGCGTTCGTCGTTCCGTGAAACACTTAATGAGTTTGAGGTTTGCAAATCGCAGCTTGAAATTAGTGCTATTTTAAATATTATAATCGATGCACGTAAAAGCAGCTAACTCTAATATAGAAAGTCTTGTATAACTGAAATATGACATTTTCTATTTAATTCTATTTAATATTCAAATAAAAATGCAATAAGTGACCGATAGTTCAAATTATCTGATTATTATTGGTAGGATTAAAACATTTTTACCTCTGTAAATCTGTGTAGGCAATTCTGAACGGCCTTCAAATCCAAATAAACTAAACAAACTCAAAGAAATTCATTGCCAGAGGCTCAAAATTGAGCTGTGATTCCACTCCGTCCCTGACTTATACACTAATCGTAGACTTTAAAGCTATTAGATACTAGATACAAGTGAGTGAGTCGCTATTCTTCGTGGACCAAATTCATATTTTTTTGAGACAAATGTTTAATACGTCTTTATTCGTAGCTTAAAAAGAATCCTGACAAATTTGTAGCCCTCGTTTCAACATTGAGAACGCATTGAACATGTGACAAATGATGAGGCGTCATTATTATTTGCTAAGACAGAGACAACATGCACGATGCGCTGCATCATTTCTCCAGAGAACATGCACCAGTAAAATTAGGAAATCGGCCAGATTGTGCGCTCTTTACAATATTCTGTACAGATGTGATTTGTTTTGTAAGAACGACCAGTGTTTGACATGTGTAGTTGTATATGTGTACGTGTGAGAATGTATATGTGATCATGAGTTGGGTCAATTGTGACAAATAAACCAATTTTGTGGTAAGTTGAAAACAAACAAGAAGAAGAAGGAGTCTTAAAACGTGGTGTATAAAGTGCTTGAACAATGCACAACTTAAAAGGTAAAACATGAAACAAATCAAAAACAAAACTGCAGTTCCAATTCAAACAATCAAACAAACAAACATGTATGTAGACACAGATCAAGTTAGTAGAAGAAGTGAGTGACGCAATGGAGCGAGCGCTCCGCTTCGCCGCGTACGTACCTTCCACGTTGACCTCGATGTCCTCCAAGCGACCGCCGGCGTGATTGATAACAAAAGAATTGGGCTGGTGCACTGGTCCCGGGCCGCCAAGCGACACCTGGGGCCCGGCCATGCCGCCACTGATGTTGACCGTAATCGGACAGCCCGGCACGGGCATTTTGTTGAAGGACACGTTGATGGTGTGCTCGCATGCTTCGGTCGGTACAAAAGAGACGGAGAATCTGCGGCGAGAAGTCATGAGAATTGCATTAGTTTCGCGCAAGTTGAGGCGACTCAAGCGTCGTCGTTACCTTGCGCTGCCTTGTGGATGCACCTGCGTCGGTATGTTCTGTCCCTTCGCTGAAATGGTGATTTCCAAATTTCCCTCGCCCGCATCGCCTGCGTCCACCGTAAACTGCACCGAGCGACCCACAGTGCCGCGCGACACGCTGCCCACCACCACTTTGGTGGCGTCGTACGACTTGGCCAGGAAGGGTGTGCCCTGCACGGGGAACCCGTTGTACTCCACATTGATCGAGTGGCCGCCGACCGCGGTGGGCGTGAACTCGGCCGTGAAGCCGGCGTGTATGTCGCCGGTAACGCGCACCGGCAACTCGCCGTGCGGACCGCGCACGCTGACCGCCAGTTCGGCAGCGCCGCCACCGCTCACCGTGATGTGAAACGAAGCGGGCCGATTGACCGGCACCAGCTCCAGATTGGACAGGTTCAGCATGACGCGCGACGTGTCCGCGACCGCACAAACGAACGGACAGCCACGCACCGTCTCGCCGTTGAACTTGATGTCGATCAGGTGTGACTTGGCCTGTTCGGGCGTGAAGGAGACCAGGCAGCGACCGCCGCCGACCACCTGCACATGGTTCGGTACTTCGCCTTCGTTAATCGAAATCTCTAGTTGGCCCTCGCCAGCCGCACTCGCGTCGACCCGGAATTGGCACGGCTGTCCGACGACGCCGCCATTCACATCGGTCACCTGAATCAGACTGGCGTCGTAGACTTTGGCAATCAGCGGGCCGCCAGCGATTTTCGTACCGTTAATTGACGCTTCAATGATGTGCGTGCCCACTTCGGTGGGCACGAACTCAATGCGTGCAGCACCATTTGCCGCCTCATGGGTGACTCTGGCATTCAGCTTCGACTTGTTGGGAGTCAAGACTGTTGCCACGCACTCGCCTTTGCTAAGGCTTTGTCCAGGAGGCGGCAGTATCTCAAAAACCGCCGGCGAATTGGCTGGTACGAGACGTGTGGATTCGCCGAGCGCTGTCAGACCGGGCGTGGACATGATTTCAACGTGCCACGGTGAACCTGAAACAAACAGAACATGTCACAATTTCAGAAAAGTCGCTTTCATAAATTTAGTAAAAATATTTGATTTGAGAAAGTATATATTTTTTTTGGTAATAAGATCAATTTTTATTTCATTTCAACATTTCTTTCATACTTTTGATTTGCACATTTCTCGAAATCATTTCCCTATCAAATTGATTTATGGCCCAGGTATTCCTCAGTGAGAAAACTGTTGCTTTTATTTGATATTTTCTAACCGGACTAACGACCAACAAAAATGGTTTCTCCCTCATATTCAAAGTGCCACTTTAATTGCATTACGGTACATTGAATTGCATGGCTTAGCCTTGGTAGAGTTGCTTTTATTACGTTGTGGTTGTTGTTGTTGGATCGTACTTTTGCTGCCGCTGTTGCTCGTAATTGCCATAAAATTGATGAAGAAAGTAATTATACTTGAGCTACGACCGAAGTTAGCTGCATGCAGCCAGGCAAATTAAATTGTTAAGGCCGAAAACGGCAGGCCAAGTCAACAGCTAGCCGACCGTCAGATCGTTCGACTAGCTAACCATTTCAGTGAAAATCTCGAAACTCATTAAACTGCAACTTTGCTTTTCACAATAATGTAAGCAACCTCTGCCGCAGCTGCGCAACAGTCCGCAGTGTCATAATCTGCAGCGGCAGCAAGTTTAGTCGTCGTTGTGGCAGCCACTAAAACGCACCGCCAGCGTCGAGTGGGTACTTATGGGCAATCAGCCGCATGCAGCGGAGTTCTGGCAGCTTGCCTCATGTTCTCTTTCGCCAAAGTAAAAGTTGGCAAGATGCAAAAAACAGAGCCGGCGTTGCTTCCCCATTCCTGGGCGAGTGGCGGCCGCGAATGTCTGCGCTTGGCGGAGGTACTGGCGCGCACTCGAGCAGAACCCCGGGAACAATGAAATGCATTGTCCATGGCCGAGCACCGTGCAACAGGCCGCACGCTGGAAGCAGCAACTGCTGTGCTCAAGTCATGGACCATGACGTCTTAATGTCGCCAATGCTAATTATAAGGTCGCTGATGACTAATAAATTGTTAGTTTCAAATGCGGCAACGCATTGCCTTCTACAGAATTGCACTTGTCACCGTTGCAACAATTCAGATTCTCACACCCGACTTCGATATGCACCCATGGGCTTTTTTCTAACTTCCGGCCGCCGATTGCAACATTATGCGTAAAGTTTGCAAGCTGAAAGCGTCTCATGTGGTCGCAGAACTCTCACATCGCTGCATTTTATTGCTGTCGCTTTGAAACTGTTTTGACTTTAATTTCTAAATTTAAATAAACGCTTTCCGGTCGGCGTGTGGGAGAAAAGAATCACAATGGCTCGCTGTTATCTTTCTGTCATGGTTTTGAATTGAGGGCGTTGTTGTTAGTGCAGTTTATGTCACCGTCGACGTCTTTCAGCTCTCCCTACACGTTGCGCGCTGCGTTTAAACGTTTCCTTCGGCAAGCGATATGCCGGTGAATCTGTGTAAGTTGCGCCAAGTTCGCAATGCGATTTGAAATGATTCGAAATTACGCGCAACGTTGCCACATTGCAGAAAGATCAAGATCAGCGGCTCAGCGGCACGAAGCGTTACCACTTGTTGCCGGTTGTTGATGGCCATAATTGCTTGTGATAAATATCATTTGAGTTGACATATTGGGGGGAAAAGAAGGCAGATTTTCAAAAATAACTTCAGCAATATTTGAAACGATCTTTTCGTACGAACTTGACAAATATGTAGACAAATTGTGGGCAGTTAATGGATATATAAAATATATGTAATGTATTATTTACCCCTAAAATATTTAAATATACTAACACAATATTTCTTTATTTATTTATGACAATGCCAGTGGTGTGATTTTTATTTGATGTTAAATATATTTGACATCTTGATAACTCACTACAAGCCTTTTCAATCAATGGCTCTAAAGTTAACATTGTAGTTTTACACAATTCTCACAGCTCTCAGGTAACATAATCATGAATGGCTTCTCGAAGAAATTCTTCAATGCCTGAATGAATATTAGCCGCTAGATCTTCGTTTTTCTGTGACTCTGTGTCCGTTCGGAATTGGTTCTTGTAAGTTGAGATACTATTTAACAGTTAAAAAAAGTAATTTCTCTCAATAGAAAAATAAATTCACTTTACAAAATTTATTCGTGAAATCTAATCTTACAATACAGTTGCTTGATCAAGTGGAAACACATATGAGATGGTCAAATGAAGACAGCAGAGAAGAGATGTGTGAAAAGGTGGTAGAAGGAAAATTGGTGCATATATAGGGTTTTCCAACAAGAGGTGTTATTTTGAATCGCCCAGTATTTCGGTAGCTGTCACTTTTGAAGCTTTTATTCTTTGACATTTGACAAGTAGAAACTACGCCATTACTAAAAATGGAACGATACACGCTTCAGCAACGCATTGAAATTATTAAAATTCACTACAAAAGGGTGAAAATCTTGCAGTCACAGTTTGCAAAACTAAAGCATTTTTGGGTCGTCGTGAAGCACCTTGTCGGACCGCAATACAGAAATTGGTGGGAAAATTCGAGCTGTTGGGACAAGTTAGTGATGTGAAGAAGGTGTGAAGATGTGAAGGTGCGGCTTATGGTCCGGTGGGGTCATTGGAACTTACTTTTTCGAAAATGAGGTTGGATCAACAGTTACGGTGAATGGATTGCGCTATCGGGAGATGATTAATGATTTTTTATGGTCGGAGTTGGATGGTATTGATCTGGACAACGTTTACTTTCAACAAGACGGCGCTACGTGCCACACAAGCAACGAAACCATCCGGACCGTGTTATCTCTGGAAGCGGTGATCACAATTGGCCACCGATATCTTGTGATTTGACACCTTGGGACTTCTTCCTTTGGGGCCACGTGAAAGATAAGGTGTACGCCAACAGCCCAGCGTCGATTCAATACCTCAAAGGTAGAATTCGTGAGGCTATCGAGGACATAGGGCAGCCACTTTGCGATTTGGTTATGGAAAATTTCATGAAAAGGATATGGTCCTGTAAGCGTGGTCATGGTGGCCGTTTGGCTGATGTTGTTTTTCATTATTAACGGCATACCTTCCTCTTTATTATGAAATAAACATCCGATCATTTATCTAAAAAAATTGAATTTTTCTTTGAATATCAAAAAAACACCTCTTGTTGGAAAACCCTATTTTTAAAACCTATTTATATTCTTACATTCAGCGTTAAATGATGAAGAATTCAAGGTCCCGTAAATTCAATGCAGAGTAAACAGGACCAACAGGACACTCAGGTACTGTAACCTGAGTGAATTTCCTAAGCCATACTGTCGTCCACAGCAATTCGAGTGTTTTTCTGTAGTCTACGCGGAAATGAACCGTGGCCGCTGTGACTGAGTTCCGTGGTGCATTGCACCGTGAGTCTATGTAAAACTGATTTGGTAAATAATTTCATATCCCTTCACCCACGCCTATCTACACCCAACATTGTTGCAACAGCTCCCCGCTTCAACTAGGTTAGCTGTAATCGGTTACAAAGTGGCTCAAGTTCATCAAAACACAGTTGCACACATTTGAATGACAGGCGCAGCACACATTGAAATATTTCAACCACAAAACGTGCGCAACTAACCACAAATGTAAAAGTGTAACACACTTCAAAACTATTCACACTACGTGGTGCGCTTTAATTTTAAGGTCGCCACATTTCAGGCATTTCAATTTTGCATTAAAATAACTTCAGCTCGAAAACGCCTCATTGTTATTGAAAGCAGCACAATTGTGGTGGGTTTTGGATTTTGCAAGCGCTCAAATTTATTGCCAATTGCGGCAATGATTGCGCAGTGGGACTTGTGCGATTTCTATTAGAAGTTACTTTTACCGATCAAAAGTAATTTGAGCAATCATGTCGTTCATCATATTGCTGCCGTATCTGCGACACATGACTTGAGTCGCTTTGGTAGTTTTTCCGAGACTTTTACTATGTTTGCAAATTGAGGCAATTTTGTGCATTGAATGCAAAATCATATAATGACCTGATGGAAAGAGTTTGGCGATTACTGATTTCACCTCTTCCTGCTGCTTTTGCAATTTGACGGTGATTGCTGTGATATGTGATTATGATTATCAGCAATTGGAAACGAGCAAGAAAGAGGCCAAAGACACCTATCAGGGAGCTGGTACAATCTTATCGTTGTAATCATCTACTATAGGTAGAAGTAGGAACTTCTCATTTCATAGAGTAGAATTGTAATTTTAATATGCAAAAGTTTCAAAAATGTAATAATTCTTTGTGACAGTCTTTGGTGAACGTTGAACGACATGAACGAACATGACACCAGCTGGTAAATATATACGTGGACGTAAAAATGCTAATTGCGGAGAAACCTGCTGCACTTTCACACTTGCAACAAAGCCACGGCGACAGCACAGCGACAACGAATGTCAAGTGGACAGGTTGTCAGAAATCACATTACAATGCAATCTGACCAAATCAGAAAAGAGAAACACTGCGTAACAACATTGCAACTGTGAGAGCTGCTGCTGCTGGTGATGGTCAGTGTGGCACGAAGGCAGCGTTGCTGTGGCCGTCAATTGAGGCAGTTGAGCACTTAATGCGATATTTAATGTTGCATATCTCACAGATGCTGTAAACAAAGCGCTGCGCACGGAGTGCTGGCGTGCAGGAACGGTCGTAGAGTTGTTAATATTTTCATTTTCAGCGGCATTTACACGTTGCCGGCAATGAAATTGGCGCTCAAAAAAGGAAAAGTGCAACAATTACAACAACTTGCAATTATTGTTGCCTTCGTAGTGATTCGCCATCACTGGTGGATGCTTCAGTGAAAAAAAAAGAGAAAATGAGGAAAGAGTCAACTGAGGCGCGAAAGAAGACCAGACAAAAAACAGTAACAACAACAATAAAAAAAATTGCATTTTAATTTACGGCGGCATGCGATGGCCAATTGCGGGCCGGCAGCACAGACGGACGCGCGCGCAATTGCAATGTGAATTCCACGAATTTGATTTAATTGTTTTTTTACTTTAGTATTTAGAGGTATGTAGTTGTTGTAGTGAGTGTTGTCTGCATACGAGAAACGTTTTTGCTAATGATGTCCACTTTCGGTGTGCTAAAGTTGGCCGCAAGCGAAGTTGAAATGTTTCAATATTTCTATTGCGAAATGTGAAATTGTTGCCATTGGGATAGCAAACGGTGTGGGCATTTGTTCAATCTACACGAGTGTCATGATCATCGGTAGTTCTAGGGCGTATACCATTTGAGGTTTTTAGCAGATTAAACACATACTCTGACAAGTCAGCTGTTGATGCTTTCCGTTTCGTTAAAAAAAATTATTTCTATTATTATAGAAATAAATATTTTTAATTACAGAAAAATTATTTAATATTTATGGAAAAATACAAAATTATAATTTTTTGATTTTATTTAACTATTATTAAAGTAACAGGGTTTTGATCAAATGCGCCCAATTCGTAGACTTCGGATAGAACACAAATTTTTCTTGATATTGGTGCAAATTATTGGAATTTGTTTTTTGGGAAAGTAGTCAAATTTTAGTCACGGCAGCCGCCGTGGCTCAGTTGGTTAGTGCGCGGTCCAGCGAGTCGCATGCAGAGCGACGCAAGTTCGAATTCTGCATGTAGTAACACCTAAAAAAAATAACGGGAAACTCGTTTTCTCTTTCGGTGGCTGTCCTCTCAGCTGGAAATGGCAAACCTCTGAGAGTAAAAATTGCCTATGAAAAAGCTCCCAACCTGCCGTTCGGAACCGGCATAAAACTGTAGGTCCCTTCCACCCGCGTACAAAATTCACACGCACAACACGGGTGGTTGCGGGAAGCTAGGCCTTAGTCTCGCGTAAGCGGGCTGTCGTGCCAATCAATTATTAAAATTATTAGTCAAATTTTAGTAATTTGCTTTGATTTCACTTTTAAAAATATTAATTTGTTCATGCCTACTTAAATTAAACCCATAATTCAATCGTAGCTTTAGCTATAAGATGCCAAATAGGTGAAGTTGCTCTCAGGCATAAATTAAATAGCATAAAGCTGAACTATCAGGCTAAAGCTTATTTAAGTTTTCGGCTTTTATGATATGTAGTAACTAAGTTTTGGCAAACGCGCAAATCTACTTTTGCTTTTCTACAATTCCTTAGTTAACTTTGAGTGTAATTTTTCGCAAAGCTGAGAGTTGCATAAGCAAAGCGAAAAGCAGCGGATTTTTGTGTTATATCAGTGTGATACCACACTTTAGAAAAGAACGTTTAGTATCCTTCAGTTCTGCTATTGATCCACTTCTTAAATAAAGCCATTTTTTGTGAGTGTGTTTGTATATAAAAGCTCGAACATCTGCATTGTTTGCGGTATTGTTTGGCATTATTTGCGCAGTTTGTATAGATGCCAACTTTTGCATAACTATTCTTCGATATCTCATTGATGTTTTCTAAAGGAAATTGTTGCTAAATATGATTATGCACAAACAGCAGCTGTCATCTTTCCAGCACTCCATGCTGCCACTCTTTTCCCCCTTCACTTTTATGCTTCTCTTTTCAAATCAAATTTTCTACGATTTTCCTCGGACAATCATTGTTATATGATTCATAACGTCAGCTAAATGTATGCTCATGTACAATTACATCAACATCCACTTAAAAATCTAAATTGCTTCTTCGGCTATTTAACCAGATTTCATTTTGCACGGCCCATCAAAACCGCTGCCCTTTTCCTTTTTTATGCGCGTCATTACGCAACGCACTCATAACACAGACAATTTTTAATTTATCATAAAAGCAGTCAAAACAATCATAATTTTGAAGTGATTAGCTCGTTGAACACGCTCACAAATGCTTACAAAAACCACAACAACAATTAAAACAATAAGTGTAAGAAAATTAAAAGTTGTGATGTAAGCGACAACAGGCGATTAAGCACAGCAACAAAGCCAGCTAAGTCGAATCAAGTCGCATCAGAATGTAAAAAGCGAATCGTTTTTCTTAATTACTTTACTGCATGTTGTTTACGGCTGTGGTTGTCATAGTTGTGATACTAAAGACAAATTTGACCACAATTGTCGCTCAATGTTTACTTTTACTTTCTGGCGAAAGCTAACACCGGCGCGACGACATTTGGCGAATCTATAAATTCAGCAAACTGATATATGTACAGGCTTATCAACGTGTCTAAGACATTTTTAAACAATGTAATTTCTTAAAAAAAAGTCTTTGCCTTGGTTGGCTAATCCATAGCAAGTATAAAGGCTTTGCCGTAACTGGTACTAACCCACACACATTTGGCTGTGTTTTTGCCATCATACAATTTTGAAAAGAATGAGTAGTAATTGCAGCAACAACAAGCATCACATACGTACACTCATTTGTCAAATGTCTGGCATTTGGTATTTGCCGATTTCGTCATAAAACTAGCTAGCTTTTAATTTTTTTCATTTGTCTCTATTTGCTGCTAACGAGTCGCATGTACCAGTAGCCAATCAAAAGGCCAATGGCAGCCAAGAAAACCGACTCCAACTTCAACTTCCAGTTGCCTTACACGATAGCCACCGTTGTTTCAGGGTCGCCGAGCACAAATTAGTTTCTTGTCATTTTGCCTTTTTGGCCGCGTTCATTTAACCGATTCATTTGCATTGTTGGCTGCTGTGCCATTAGTGTTTTCTACTTTTTTGTTGCACCTATCTGTCTGCCAAAAAAATGAGAAACAATTAAAGAGTTTTGAAAAATATTTTTTTGGCTTTCGTTGCGGGCGTTAAGCGACTGCCTTGGCCGTTTAAGGTTTCCGCAGCATCGCTGGCAGCACCGCACTCCCCTTGGCAGTGTGCTGTGGCTGTCGAAAACAGCTGAAAATGCAAAATTGACCATGCAACGCCGTTCTTGTAACCGTTTACCGTTTACCGTTGCACATTTGGCTAAAACAACAAACTGCAGCTGCATTTATGGCCTTTTATCTTGTTTGTTGTATTTTTGTTTGGTTATTTTCATTTTATTTTGGGTTGTATTTGTATTCTTACCTTTGCAGTGATAATTCTCGCATTGAAAACTGTTTATAGACCGCAAGAATTTTTTTATGTGTGAGTGAGTGCAACAAACAGTGGTGAGAGGTTTACTTTTCAAGTCAGTGTTGAGAATGTACCATCTTTTAACTAATTAATAGTTTCAGCCTTGTGTAATGTCCAGCGGCAGTAAAGTAGTTCCGTTTTAACCCTCGAGTGTTGTTACAATTATAGAAAATTGTGTGGCTTTTGTTTGTCGATTTTAGGCAATTTCAAGTTCTACCCGGATGTCATACATTCATAAATGTTTAAAAAAAAAAATTAACTAAAATCCATTACTCATTGTTCACATTTTCTTGCCGCAAGAAGTTAGCACATTTCAACATCATTAACTTTAACTTCCGAAGCTTAGTGCTCGAAAAAACTCTCATAGTAATAGTGTTTGCTTTTCAAAACTAGTACAGTCGTGTCTGGGTATGGTGAACACCCTATATAGTGAACACCTCGATTGACATGAAGCCTCTAAATATTGAAGAAAATTTTGAAAACAATTTCAAGCAAAAAACAGAAAGTGTACTTTGAGCAAATAAAACGAGTTTTTGAACAAAAACGTTAATCTTGATATAGTGAACAACCTCAATACTGTGAACAGGCCTTGCAATAATTAGTTCACTATATCCAGACACGACTGTACCTAGAAGTTGTGAGCTACCATAATGAAATATCAGGCTTATATATTTATTTATATATATCCCTATACATTAGATAGAAAATCAAAATACACGTTCAACCATCTTTTTAATGTATTAAAAGAGTATGAAGTCATCTTTTAATGGGCATACATTATAAGATTAAGAAGAACAAGATACTTAAATCGTTCACTTATTTCCCATTTTGGTACTCGCTGAGGGTAAAAAAATTTTCAAAAATAGTACCAACAGCTAGCAAAAAGAGCGGTTTTGTTTTTGATTCAGCCCATCATTATTAGAAGGAGAGAAACACAACAACAACACATTAAATAAATACATAATTCATGTAATTCATACATATGTATGTATGTTAACCGTAGATCGAGCTTTGTATCAAAAATGATACACTTAGTTTTTTGTTTTATTATACCTTTTTTCAGGATATAATTAATTGAACCATTCTTGTGACTTTGTTTGTGTTGGAATTATGCTTGTTTATAACCAGCTTTCACACTTTTGTAAGAAAGAGGTCTTGAGAAAATTGAAAAGTTTACAATTTTCTACTTTGTATACATAGCATAGGATTCCTTAAATTTTTTGAAGCTCGATCTACGGTTAAAGCGGCTTTTCCTTATTTCAATCCACTGTACGATGCAACGCTCCATTCATGGCACCGCTTAATGGACGCTTTATACGCACACAAACAGCAACAACAAACCAAATCAACAATAATATGAATACATATGTATATTCAAGCACACAGTTGTACTACTATGTAATATGGTTGGTATGCGATTGTCGCCGCTGCGCACGCCTGCCAACATAACAGACGGCCCCCTGTGACAAAAGAACCGCTAACCAATGCAAAGTGTGGCGGAAGAAACGGCATTTCTATGGCAATGAAATGCAAATACAGTTAAATAAAACCACAACGGCGTCAACAACACCAACAACCAAAGCAACAAAACTGATTACAACAACCAGCATAAGTAAAACACATGCGCTGCAGATAATCTTGAGATATAGACGAGAAATGTACCTGTGGCGGAAGAATGGAACCGCAGTTGTGGTGGAAAAAACAGAAATAATAAGATTTAAAAAAATTTGTTAAGATAAGTTTTCATCTAATAGTGTTGTATGTTTTTACCAAACCATTCCCCACTTAAAGCACACATCTTTCTGATAGTAAAAACCTTTCAGATGGAAATGAAAAGGAAGCTTGAGCCGTCGCCTCTGCTTGCAGCATAGATTCGTATTCTTATATAATGACAACATTGGCAACATTGCTGCGAATGGCAATAACAACAACAACAACCAAAACTATACACAATCGATAGCATACACACCTCTGCGTGAAACTGGCCGCTGTTATACAAGAACAATTCACAACAACAACGAGCAATGAAAAACGTATATTTCGCTGATGACCAGAATTTCCGGATTTCGAAGATCGACGTCGAGAGAATAGAAGCGGCAGCAGCAAAGTCCGAGCCGCGCATCAAGTTTGCTGGAGGAGGAATGCGCTGGCGAGGAGCGGGCGAGTGCGTTGGCTGGCCGTTCGTTGGCGGTTGCTGTTATGTGAAGCACTTGTGGCATGCAGCGGCGGCAGCGCAAGAATGTGGCAGCGAGCGGGTACCTCTGCGCCGCCTATACGCAACTTTATCTGGAGCGTGTGCACCTGCACGTTGTACGATTGTACGGTTGGCCGTTGTACCGGCGCTGCCTGTTGGCGTGGCGTGTATCTTTTGTATCAAATCACAGCAGCGGCGTTGCTTGGATGGTGCTGAGTGTTCTTGTTGTGCGGTGAAAATATATCTATTAAATAATTTTTTGCTTTTATATAAATATTTTTTAAATCATTATTGAAATATGTGGTGGAGCTAGGATCTGACAACTTCAACAAAAACAAGTTTCCATTATTGCAAATTATTAATATTTTGAATAGGAATGACGATTTTCATTTTATCTTTTAATTTTTGTATATATTGGTTATTTTTAATTTTTATCATTTATTTCAAGGCGTCTTATGTTTAATGTTTATTATATTTGTTTATCGGTAATATTTTTTATTTGATTTCATTTTATGTTAGAATTATTTTTACATTTCATTTTGTTGATTTCATTTACGTTTTCAGTAATTTTTTCTTTTTTATATTATTTATTTACTGGATTTGAGATTCATTATAAAATTGTATAGATTCGTTGGTTTTACATTTTGCATATTTGTTCGCGTTTCATGCGTTCGTTCACTTCAATAAATTTGCTATTCACACGCTGTACACGCTCCATCTTTGATTTTGATTTGCTTTAATTCGCATTTTTATATCACACAACGTTAGGATTTTTTTCACTGCCATAAGTAGTTTGCCGGCTCGATTGCCGGCGATTGCGCGAATGCTCGCCGCTCAACGCTCGGACACTTTGATGCGTTTTTGAACTGTTGAAAACCAGCCGAAGAGGAACAAAAAACCGCTACAAAGGCAAATACAGCAAGCAAATAAAATACGAAAAATAACTGAGAAATCAATTTCACAGTTTTCGCTGGGTTTTTATGCATTTTTCGTTAAAGTTCAGTGTATATGTTTGGCCAATGAAGCATGAGTATTACTGAAATAACAATAATAACAACAACAACATTAACAACAGCTTATTTGAAAACAACAGCCACAACAACAACTTGGTCGGAATGTGAAAATGTGTGCCAATATTTACGAGCATTGTTGTTGTTGTTGCTGTTTTCTGTTGCTAGTGCCCAGTGTGAAAAGGCAAAAAATGGTAAGCAAATAACTGAGCGGATGCGAAGTGTCGACAGAGAGAGAAAGAGAGGGAGAGAGAGCAGACCAGCCCACAGCAACAGGGCTTGGACTTGGACCTGGGCTTGGCTGGCCGAGTTCGCTGGGATAAACCGAATAAATAAAACGAAACGCCTGAAAGGTGGAACATGAAATTTTATGATGGACATTCGGCTTGATTTATTCACTTTTACTGTTGTATGGTTGAGCGCAAAATTGGGAAAGTTGATGGCGAATTTCTGGCGGTGAAACAAGTTGTTTTGCTTGTCTGTCAGCATTTACAAAGGTTCAACATAATTACAAAATGTCCAGAGACACCTATGTAAGCAGAATATACACAAAGTTGTTGCTATGTAGACCTTAATTGCTTAAATAGCACAAAAATTCATATTTTCTAACTGTATATAATTTTTGTATTCTTTCATGAAATAATAAGAGCCACAAGTTGAATGTCATATGTCGTATTTTCATGTTTAAAAGGCCAAAAAAATATTCAAAGGCGAGTATACAATCCGCTGGAATGTATGACATCACAGCAGCCTGAACCCTGACCTTTATATGTGCAACTCGACTGATTGTTAAATTTATCACTCAGCCTAATGGAAAAGTAAAACTAATTCAGCTACTACTAATTAATTTTGAAATTCATTAGCTTACAACGGGTCAACGCTCGACATATACAAATAGACAAATTTAATGAGTATGTCAAAGGTTATTTTCGCTTGTAAAAAGAAAACAAGCAAATTTCAATATAGGCGAAATTTTTGTCAATGATGGAGAAATGTGCCTTAAAGCATGATGTCAGTTATAAAATATAAAAAATACATTAACGAACGATGAAGAACAGAATAAACCAATAAAGCAAATGAAGAATAAAGAAAATGAAATAAATAATTCGAATGAAATTAAGGCATGAGTCACTAAAAAGTATATAAATAGTTGGAATTTTTATTAGGAAATAAAAATTAAAAATGATTTAAAATAAAAATTAGTTTATTATGAAAATTAGAAAAAAGTAAAATGGGTTGTACGATTTTTAGCCTTTTCTAAATAATTCTCAAAGATTGGTCAATCAAATCGCTCCATCTTTGCTTTATAACAGAAAGAGTAACTCCATACTTGGTACATTGTTGAATTCTACGAATGAATCATAAACTTTATTTAAAGCCGAAAATTTGTCAGCAAAACTCATATTTCCTCTGGTCTGGCATGGCATACCAACAACAATAAACGCAATAAAAGAACCTACCCTAACAGGTTTTATGGCTTCGAGTCGCTGTGAATGGACTATGCAATGAACCGCAGCGGCAGCAGCAAGAAACTGCAGTCACTACAGCGTAACTAATTCAGTAATTAACATTTTTCCTTCGTGTTAGCGCCCAGAAAGACGACCACAAAGGATGAAAGCCATAAAGCAAGACAGGAAGTGCATTGTTTACGTTACGAAGAATGCCGATATTTCCGTTTTCCTGCTTGCCACGGAACGCTAATGCTGGGAAAGTGCAGCCAACGAACGCCAACAAAACCACCAAACCGAACGCACACACAAACATATGTATGTTACAACAACAATAGCGCAAACTGCAACAGGTTGCGGAGAGGCTATGATGGCACGAAGACACGAGGCATGGCCAACGTTTTCAAAGAAAACTTTTCAACACAAAAATATAAATAAAAAGTGCGGCACAAACAAGTGACTGACAGATAACTAAAGAAGGTAAGAGGTGAGTTATGGGAAGCGAAGAGAGCGCGCCGAGCAAGGGAGGCACGAAAAAAGAAAACAGCAGTTGAAGCGGCAAATTGAAGTTAGTTCACTGAAAACGTTTTATCAGCTGCCACAAGCGACGGTGCCGGAGGGTGGTGGCATGAAGGGGAGCGACAAAAGAAAAGCAAAGTAGACAACAGTGACAAGCGACAATGTAATCAGTGACTAGTTGTGAAAAAGTCAAAACAAAAACGTAGCAAGAGTAAGTAAAAAAAATGTTAACAATTTTGTTTCTTCATTACGTCGGCCCCCCTCGTTTAATTACGCTGCTATGTAGACAATCAGCGAGCGAGCGATCGAAACAGGAACAACATCGGCAATTGGAGCAGTGTATAGTTTGATGGATTGATAGACGGGCCAATAAAGGAAAAAAGTGAGCTGCCATTTGCAGTGAGCGGCACTCCACACCTCGATTGGACGCTGCGGGCTTGAGGTCATGAAACGGTTACACTGAAAGCAGTGCTTAAAAAACTATTCAGAATTACTGGTCACGCTGGCCGGGCGTGAATAAATACATTCACACACTTAACGCAACAGTGCTAACAAAAACACTAGCTTTTATTAAATTCTCTGGATTTTCTCTGGAGACGAGTGTGCATTGAAAACCGTCAATCTGGAGCGTCATCGATGTGCGACTGAGTGTGAAGCAAAACTAGTTCGCCCTGTGGAGTTATTCGACGGTAGCTATCGCGCAAAGCGGCCTGTTGAACTTTACTGAGACGGCAAATTAAGATTTAAGTTGCAACTAATAGGCAATAAAAAGGGAAATTATTTGAAGATCTCCCTGTAAATGCGTTAACATCATTTTAAAGCTAACTATGAATAGTATTTGTGAATCACAATGGGCTGCACCGATTTGAGTAGGAACTATTTCTGTCTTAAATAACTGCTGTAGCATCTTTAAGTGAAATCACCCTGTTCATATTAACTGCAAGACTCCAAAGTAAATCCGGACACTGGCACTCGTTAATTTTAGTAGTGGAGTTACCATAGAGGATGGACTAATCATCTGACCTCACATATAAGATTTAACAAAAGTCTGTCTGTCTTCCACTGTGACAGCATTTCTTGTTTTTTGCTACATACATATACCGCTCCTCAAGTTCAAAAGCATGCAACGTGCTGGCAACTTTACAAATATAAAACAAAAAATCACCAAACAAAAATAATACTGAACAATGCCAACAAAAAAAAAACGCACAGCGATTGCTGCAAAAGTGTGGTCGAAGTAAAATCGACATCTCCTCAAAACGAAAAAGTTCATTAAACTGGTTTTCAACAAGCGTCAACGAGCCAACGCGCGGCGGCAGCATTTGCATATTTGGCTATGAAACGGGTATCTATCCGCTTATTCATGGATATTTCTAGTGCGATCAGCGCTGCGATTTGCTCACTTGCGCTGGAATGCGACAGCTCTGAAAATGTGTCGCGTTTTCAAAATATTAACTGCGATTTTTATGCTTCGTTTTTGTTTGCGTTGAGTTACATTCCGATTGTTGGAAGTTTTTCTTTCAATGCGCACACACTTGTTGGATTTTATTGCGTTGTTGTTGTCGTGTGGAAACTCCCACTCAGGCAAAGCGTTTGCGTTTCTTCTTGTGTGTTGGCCACTTTCGGCAAGCAACACTAAGAACAACAACACTGTGCACTATGAATGAATATTACTTTTTTGTTTGTTGTGCCGCGTTAGAAATACTTCAATTTACTTCAATTGAAATTGTTTTCCCCAGCAAGAGCGCTTCGGTTGCGTTCGCTGGCTGCGCGTTTTCGCTTTTGTGGTTTTTCTCCGCAGACGTGTCAGTTTCGGTGCAAGCGCGAGCTAAGACTGTCGCCGGCTGGTACACGGCGCACTTTAAGCCGTGTTTGCTGCCGCTCTCTCGTGGCAGGTAAAACGCACGCACACATCTACTTCGCTGTGTGTTGGTGTGCGTTAACAATGGTTTGAACCCCTCACCATCTCTTCAGTGTATATGAATGAACGGGTGTGTGTGTGTGAGTGTTGGATGGTTTCGCTCAGGTGTATTGGCTGTCTGCAACGGGGATCGTGTGGGCTTTGCTTTTGTGGCGATCATTTTTCAGCTGCAAATCGTCAGATATTTCTCAGCTTTCCAGAGCGACCGAGCTCTCAATTCGCCCCACACGAATTAGCTCCTCATCACAAGTTCAGCTTGTGGGCATTTGACTCTTGTTGTTGCTTTTGTGCTTGTGTTGGTGTTAAAAACGTGTGTTGTTGCACATGTTGCACGCAACTGTGGCAAACATAATGCAATGCGCGTCGGTCGTTCGTTCAGACGTTGCAGATTTTTTTTCCAGATTTTACTTTGAGCTGTTACAAGTTTAAAAGACTTTTTTTTGTTTTAAATTTGTAAGTTCTTGCAGTTAAAGCTTAACTGAAATTTCGAAAACGAACTAAAACACACGAAAAATGAGGTTGTTAGGTAATGCTTGCGAACCTAAAAAGGGTGTTTAACATACATTGAACCAAATCTTCGATGCTGGTTAAACTACCCGCAATTTAGAAACCACAATTTAATAGGTGTTCCAAAGGAATTTCTGTACATTCTGTTTTTTACATCGGTTCGACGACTTAGATATATCGGTGGTTCAGAGTTATTGTACCAACAAGTAGTATTCGTTACAGGTTGCTCAAAAAGAGCATCACTGCTATTAAGCCATTTACAATGTTCAGAACAAGCGATGCTTGCATTTTACTGAAATATTATATGTCTAAATATTTCTATAATCCAATAAATACTACTCACATAATCGGTAACAGGACTTAACGCCACAGCGTTACGTTATATACAGACATTATTTTGGGGCAAAATATGTGACTATTCGTGCCATTATTTGGCTATTATTTTTAACTTTTTATGTTCACTTTAAAAAAAACCGAGTATCAAAATCAGTTAACTATAAAAAGTTCTTTTATTTGGTTACTTGCATTGATATGACACTACACATTGATTTTGTATGTTTTCTGTGATTTCAAAACTGTTCGTCATGGCCACATGTTGGAAAGCCCTGGACTCAATGCACATTAGGTCATGTGGTTGTGGTCTTTGCTAGAAACAAAGACTTTGCCGCCAAAATGTCGCATGCAATTTGCCAAGTTTCATTTGTATTCCAGTCTATCGAAAAATTCCATATATGTATGTAAATACAAATAAAATGCTCACTGATCCCTGAAGCAATAAATATAGGATTTGGTCAGATTTGGTAAATAGCAACGATGCAGCTCTATGTATATTGTATCGCTCCCGAATCCATATTAATGTACAAAGATACTATATTCTAACTTGACTGCCTCATGAATCATGTAAACTTTTTCAAAAAGAGTAAATACTCTTTTTCTCAAAAGTAGAACTTACCTGCACACAATGCATCATGTTCAGTTCACTTTCAATTTTATCATAACTTATTTACTTACTTAAAAGAACAAACACTAACCTGGGACAGTTTCGCCATTGAATGTGATTTGTACAGTGTGTGTGCCCGGCTCGTGTGGTGTGAAGCTGGCCACAAAGCGTTGGCCTCCCAACGAACGCACCGACGATGTCACACGTCCACCGTTGACGAGAATTTCCAAATTTCCCGAACCCGCCTTGGAGCCGTCAATTTCGAACTCAACCGGACGGCCGATGGCACCATTCGGAATGTCCTGCACACGTATGGCTCTGGAGCCCGTAGCGGTGCTGTCTATGGGGCGAAAGCGCGACAGCGAGCTGTAGCCGTAGTTGTTGGTTCCGTTGTCGGTGTGCGAGCGTTCGGTGACGACGTGCTCGCTGGACTCTTTGACGGTTTTGGTGTAGCCGCCAGCTTTGTCTGTGTACGTGTTGTTCGAGTGTGACTTGACGGTGATGGCACTGGGTCTGCAAGGCGCAATAAAGAAGGATCAGTCAGGCGGCTGTGTGGTAACTGACTGCGTAACCTACTTGTAGCGGTCGACATCATCGACCGAGCCGCGTGAACCGCGTCGATCCGAGTGGTACTTCTGCTCCTGCAGTGCGAATTTATTGTATTGCGTGTTGCGGTGCGTCTCGTGGTCGATGTCGGGCCGGTTGTAGGAGATGTCTGTGTTCAGCTGCGTTTCGGTCATATTTGCCAGGGATTCAAGCGAATTATGGGAAAGCATGTGCTTCGTTTTGTTGATGACATCCCAGCTGTCGCGACGTGCGTTGCTCGGCTTGATCGAGGAGACGCGCACATTCGAGGAGTGGTCAATGCGCGGCTCCGGCGAAGCAGTGCGCCGTAGTCGCTCGCCGGTGGTGTAGAGGGAAGGACTGGCGCGTATATTGGAGTCGGTGACGTAGTTCGAGGTCGCTTTGTAGGTGGATGACTTCTCGACGGTGCGCGAGGTCTCATAGTCGGAACGTCCGGCGCCATTCTGATGAGGGGAGACGCAAGGAAAGTCGTTAGTAGAATTCGACAAAAGTAAATTGGCAAGTAACCGACCTTGTTGACGGCTGTAACGGGACTGCCGATGCGGTGTGTAGCTGTGGTGATGTAGGCACTGTTCGGCGAGTAGCGTTGTACCGGCGAGGCGGACATGTGGCGCGGACTGGCGCTCAGATTACGCGTGCTGGTCTCGTATTGATTGGACGTCTTGATGGTCAGCGGGCTGTGCGTACGCACCTCGCTGGAGCGAATCTGTTCAATTTGGCAACGACACATTAGAATCGATTACGTGGTAATAAGTTAGATCGATTAGATTAGTGACAAATACTATGAAACCAAGGTTGAGTAGATACAACAATATTTACATTTACGATACAATAAAAATGTGGATAACTAAACGAAATAATTTGGATTGGTGTCGAAAATTGGCAAAATTAATTACATTGTGTGTGGGACTGGGTATCGGGCTAAGTCGTGTGAACGTGGTGGTCGATCGGGCAACGAGATGCTGCTGCTGTTGTTGTTGTTGGGAAGATGACGGTGGTGTCGGCGACTGCGTCTCGTAGCGTTCTTCGCGCGGTGGCGCCAACTTCAAATTACGATCGACGCGCTTGCGATTGTACAGCTCGTTCTCTTTGTCGTAGTAGTAGTCATTTCGAGAGGAGGAGTTGGTGGAAGAGACTTTGGAGTCGCGACGCCCAGTGACAGTGTACAGGTCGGCCGAGTTGATGTTGATGTATTTGGAAGTGGGCGAGGAGTTGAGTTGTTCGCGGGGGGGCTGTGGGGGCGGTGGTGGTGGTGGGGATGTGGCCAATTTTTCCTATGTTTCGTGGGGTAGAGGGAGAGGAGTGTGTAGAACGATTGCCACTTCGTAGTTAGTTACGTTGGGTAAATGAGTTAGCTGGGCCATGTACTTATTTATTTACAAATATCGACAAATTTGTGTGTCAGTAGTGCTACTTACAGCTATGGGCAAAATAAAATGAAACTTTAACATTTTGGCGAAAGCAATTATCAGCCAGAACTTGAACACCCTGAAAACTGGGTGCGATTGCTGTATCATTTAATTTCGCCCAACACTGTATACAGACCTTTGTTAATCGGACAAAATGACAATGACTGCTCGCATACTCCCAGAACATCCCTATTTTGCCCAGCACTCACCTCGCTCTCCCGCTTGTAATAACTGGAACTGGTGCGATAATCGGAGGCATCCATTTTGGGTGAATATTGCGGCGAGTATGAGCGCTGCCGTTCGTTGCTATTGTGTTGATTCAGCAGGTCCCTGCGCGACAGCGACGAAGACGCATTGCGGTAGTCATTGTGCCGCGCGGTCGACGTCGAGGTGTAGTGCATCGAGGGGCTCTCGGCGCGATGTTTGCTCTCGTGCAGTGGGCTGCTGCGTGTTTTGCCCGAGCGTCCCTTGGTGCCGACACGCATAATGAACGGTGATCCTTTCACGTCGTAGCCGTTAAAGTAGATGTAGACGCGGTACTTGCCGTTCTGGCGCGGCATGAAGGTGACGCGGTACTTGTTCTCCACAATCTTCTCGATGGAGCACACCAGCGAGCGCTTGTCGTGCACAATGTCCACATGCAGCTCGCCCGTCACACCGACGCCGCGAGCGTCCACCTCGAAGGAGTGCGCTCGCAGCGGCATCGCGCCGTCCAGGCCGTGCACGGACACGCCGGTCGAGTCGAAGACAGCGCACGTGAACGGGCCGCCCTGTATGTGCCGGCCCTGGTAGGTAATGGCGATCTCCCAGATGCCCGCCTCGTCCGGCTTGAATATGGCACTGTGTCCCTCGTCGACCTTCTTGAGGGGGCAGTTGTGCGAGATGCCCGTCGGCGAGACGGCCGTCACAAGTATGTCCTCCGTTTTCGGTGCGCCGGTAGCATTCACCAGCACCTCGACTAGGCTGCCCAGCGCGCAGGGCGCCATGCCAGGCGGCGCCACCTGCAAGAAGCGCGGCAGCACGCGGAAGAAGTGGCCGCCGAGACTGTCGTCACCGATTTCGATGACTACCTCGTGCATGCCGTACTTGTCCGGCACGAAAACGCCTTCGCCGTGTGCATTGAGGCGCACTGGTTGCGCATGGCCCGAGGGCGGCACAACGAACGCTCTGACCGCACTCAGGCTGATGTCGCGCGAAAGCACATCCACGCGGAAATGCGTCTGCGTGAGAGAGGGGGAAAAAGTAGGCATTATTTTCTAGAGTGTGCAAGGAAATGTGCTTCTGTTACCGGTTCACCGACGCGGCCCGAGTTGCTCTCCATGTAGACGGTGACCAGGTCGGAGAGGGGCGGACGCGGCGGCACCCATTGCAAGTTGGCGGCATAGGCCATAATGCCCAAGTGCTCCACTTCCGGATTGGCCATGTCCTTGGGCGTCAGAATAGGCTGCACGCCCAGCCGGCTGCCGGCGTCCACCGCCTTGCGAATGTTGTTCTCGTAGTGGAAGGGATCGGTGCTGAGCTTATCGGGCGCTGGTGCCGGACCACCCAAGCCCTTTATGATTTCACAAAGCACGCGTCCGTCATTCCAATCGGTCTGTAGTGGAAATGCAGCTATTAAATGAGTTAAAAAACAAGACAAAAAATACACACCGTGAAATTCTTCACTGAATCCTTGACTTGCGTGTTGACCCAACGCATGGTGGCATTGTAGCCGGGGCCGCCCGGCTTCATGAAGTACGACAGATACGTCATGCCAGACAGCTCGTCCAGCCACGGCGAGGCCAAGTACTCCGGTTCCAACACCTTCGGCACTCCAAATTCACTCTGTGCCAGATTCATGGCGTTCGTGCAATTGCGCACACTTTGGCTGGGGTCCAGCGAGCGCCAGTGCGGGAACAGTCCCGGCTGGCAGTAGTCCAGCAGCGCGGCCAAGTTGACGCCGCTGTTCCAGTCCGTGGTCAGGTTGGTGATCTTGCACTCGGGCAGGGCCGCTTGCAGCCAGGCCAGCATCAGCTTCCGCGGAGGAAACTTGCTGCGCCCGATCTGATAGCGCACAATCAGCGACCATATCAGACCCAAAATCAGTTTGACGTTGCCGTTGACAATGTCGACATTGCCGATGTTGACCAGCTTAATGTGATCCTTCTCGACGGCGTTGAGCGCGGTGGTGGCGTTCTCTAGATAGTGGTGCTGATTGGCCGGCCGACGATTCCATGATGGCTTCAGAGGGCGTGTCTGCAAGTTCTCGACCAGAGCACAGAGGCAGGTGCCGTCACAAAAGTCAGTGGCCCAGTCGTGCACCTGATGGCGATAAAGAGAGTACAATTTTTAAAGGCTTTCAAACTGTCGAAAAAATTAAGTGAAAAAATTAAAGTGGAAAGAAACGTAAACTAAACTAACTTTTCATAAAAATTTTGAAAAAGCTGAAAGAGTTTTTTTTCATAAAAAATTAAAAAAAAGTGCAAAGAGTTACGTAATTGCCAAGGAAGTACTCAGACGTTTTCACTGTAATCTTGCAATACGACAGGTCAAGGTGGTGTCGATGGTCAAAGACTTTTGGTCTTAGACTGTTTTCCCCGACGGGTCAATACAAACTGGAATGAACGCTTAACCACCGCTTTTGATGAGTTGAGATTCACGTTGAATTTTATTGTAAAAACTGCTCAAAAGTTCGGTCTGACAGAAACTGTCCCCACGCAAGCAACTTGAACTTTACTCCAACATACTTCTACTACTTACTAAGTGGTTTAGGGTAGAGGTCAGGAATAAATTTTAACTAAAACACGCACTTTAATGACAATCACTTTTTTTGTCATAATATTCCACTTAGTTTCGCTTTTATGCAACTCGAAGCTACTAGAGATATTTGTAGATTTATTTTTGCGTCATAGGTCAAAATGCGAGACCGAACAGATGTAGATCGAAGGTTACTTGGTCTCTTAAAACGCTGCCTACATGCGTAATCAGTGCAGTGCAGTGTATTGAAAAGCGCTAACATACAAAATATAAACGGAAAACACATTTAGAAAACTTGTCAAAACTTTGCACAGTGCTATTGCACTCTTACCAACCAAGAAAACACTTATAGAAACTCACTCACGAAACTAAATATGGGTCTAATTAGCACTTCAAATGTTGGTTTATGTAGTTCTTGTTGTTGTTGTTGCTGATGCTGTTGTTATGTGCTATAGTTAGAGTCAAACAACTGCGCCCATACATAGTCGACAGTCTCAGTGGATGCCACACTTAGTTGACTGAATGCTGAATGCTGTCAACTTTCATCGTCAGCATTCAAAAATTTACAATAACAACAACAATATTGACAATTTCAGTGGAATGCGCTGTAGCAATTAAATGGCTACAATAACAACAACAACAACAATTTCAGTGCAAATTACTATAGTAAATAACAAAGTGAAATGATGATCAATATTGAGACAAATGCGACGCATTCATGGTTTGCTACAAACTCCAAAGCTACAGCAACAACAATAAACAAATGTAATTGCCATCAGTAATAGGCTTGAATGAGGCACATCTCCAAATGACCCACTTTGGCACAACAAAACCAACCGAGACAACAACCAACCGTCAAAAGTGACGAGCCAAATCGACCGGCGTGAAGGCTGCCGGCAACAACTACATATATCGCACAGATATTTGAATTAGAAATTTATGTGTGCGTGTGTCATTGGTCCAGGCACTGTTGCTCGCCTGGTCGAGACTTGCGCGGTTTTATCTCTTCAACGCGCTTGCGGCGAGACGCACCCAGCTCGAAGCCAAGACTAATGTGCACTGTTGCGTTTTTCAGAAATTAAAATACAGCGTTGCCTTGATAAATAATTTATAATGGCTTAACAAGTTTGCTTATGTTTCCAAATTAAACTCATTTATATACTATTATCAAATTAACCAAACTATTTAATGAATTTTAAACTATTTTATGAATTTCGACATCAGCTGGTGGGTCAGTGTGCTGACAGTGTGATGAATAAAAGCGATTTGAATTCGTCTCAAACATTTTTTCTAACATTTTCAGAATTTTTTCCCAACCACTTTCATAAATTTTCCACGGAAGTAAAGTTGCAAAAATGCAAGCGCGACCATTATTCTACCATCAGCGCCGTCAATGCCACCGCCAACCGTCAACAGTCTGCAGTCAGCAGGCGAAGCACAGTGTTGCGAGATTACGAGATTTCTTTGGAAATACTTCAATTAAGAGAAATACGAAGTTTTATGAAAAAATATCGGATAACATTGGATAACAGCGTTGAAAAAAAATTGTGTACAAACAGCAAGTTTTTGCTTTGACTTTGAGGTTGAATATTTTAAAATAAATTATGAGCAGGTCCTTAAAAGTTACTATTGTTGTAAGTTTTACATAATCTAGGTCTGACAAGATCAAAATTTTGCTGATTACTCTCACAGTAGCTGAGCAGTACCGTTATGATGAAAATTGAGTAAAGAAAACGAGTGAATAAAAAGTGAGTTCAAACTTTAAAAGTGATTTCAAAAAAAACTTTAAATATCACTTTTGATATTTTTTGATATTTTGTTTTGGCAAGTATGCAGATTATGCTGTACAATTTCAGCTGCGCATATGTGCGCGAATGGAAGTTATTGGCATTTTTCGGTGAAGATTTGAGTGCAAATTCGCGATATAGCAAACCAATAGCAATCGGTCAAATAATGCTCTGCTGCTGATGTACAAATTTGTTGAAGATAGCTTCGGAAAATCAATTACGATTACTATTATATTCGAAATAGAGGGGTTAATGGAGATTTGACAGTACACTTTGATTTTTTTCCGTACAGAACCAAAAGTTGACAACCTTACTACTTCACTTAATTTTTGAACATTAATTAATTTTGTATTTTTGGCATTCATTATTTCATTGAACAATAAGTTCTTTACTCATATACCCAATTTCATTTATATACGACCACTCCTTCTATTTTTGTCACTCCGCTATAAGAACTCGCAACACTGTGCGACGTGGTTGACAATTATGAGAAACTAAAATTGTGAGCGGCTTTGCGGGACTCGAGCTGCACCAGACTGACACGACTGGCAGTGTCATGTCAAGCAGACGACAAGGCAGCACGGTTGAACGATGCCGTTGGCGGGGGCGGGGTGCGTAGCTGTGGCTGAGCCGGTGTCGGTGTGTAATTTGGTGTGTAAGCGGTGTCAGCGGCAGTGTCGGCACATGTGGATGCTGCCGCCGAGTGACGGCCGCATTTGTTGAATAAAACATTAAGTCGCCACAGCAAAAGCAAATAAAGTAAATAAAAAACACAATGCATGAATTTGTAATGCGAAATGCGTTCAACATTCACATAACCTCAAAAATGCTGTTTCCCCTCTAATGAAACTACAAAAATAAATTAAGAAAAAGTCGGAATGAGCTGAAAGCAAGCGACAACAAAACACACGCTAGCATTCGCGTGTGCAGTTTTGGGCGTGTTCGAGGTGCCGTCACACGGGGCGCCGCGCATTTTCGTCGTGTGTGCGAAAACGCTTTCCTTGTTGATTTTAATTTGAATAAACGTTTTGTAGTTGGCGCTGTTTTTTATGGCTTTCGTTTTCAAGTTGAGTGATTTTGTGCGTGTTTTTGACATTCCTTCGGGTTGTCGCGTTTTAGGGGAAGGTGAACCAGCCATATTTGGCCAGACGCACTTGATTGTTTCGCTTGCTGCGCCAGCGAAGCTATGAACTCTGAAGGATACTTGGACACGTTCAAGGTGGAAAGATCGAAAAAGAGAGGAGCCACGAATTTTTGTTTTGAAAATTCGAATTTATTGATTGAGTCTTGCAACGTTTCAGCAAATATCGAAACAAGTTTACAACTGCCAAAATAATGAGTGATTTTTAAGTTGAATTTATGTATTGCATTCAGAGTTTGTTACCCTGCGACATTTGTCATCAACGTTTTTGGCAGTTCACTTCACCGCAAAATTGCGCGCGACGTCGCCCACACATGCCCGCAGTCGGGTGCGCATTGCCGCCAACCAACAGTCGGGGGCGCAGCCAGCGTGAGCAGGTGTTCACCTATACAAAGCATCATTCAATCAGAAAAAACCTGAAAATGAAGTCATGCGAGCAATTTTAGCCGATTTGGTGTACGTCAACTGAAATTCATATTTGTATTCAAATCATTTCAATTCAATTGGCTTTTATTTGCCTCTCACCACACACATTCATTAGCTCTCCTTTGCAAGTACGCAAGTGTGAAGTTTGCGTCAAAACTGCACACGAAACTATTATAAATGCGCTTGAATTGAAAAAAAATAAAAATATACAGAAATTAGCAACACCAAAAATTAAATCCCCTTCTATGAAAATATTAACTAACCAACGAAAGCAAAAGTGAATTGCAAGTTTTACAGTTTGGCTAATTGATGTTAGTCTTGGCTAAGTAAGGCAAAGTGTTGTGTTTAATGAAATAAAATTATTTCGCTTCACTTTGGCATTGATCACGCAAGATTCGTGTATACGGATCTCTTGGATTAATGGATCTCTTTTCTTCTATTTGGTATGTAAAGCCGTTTGCTCGAAGACGAAACGAGTTTTATTACCTCCAATTTTGATATTCGTTGTTGGTTGTATGACACCGCTTTAGGCTAAGTGAAATCTTTGCTGCTAAATTGGCTTCTGGATGTTTCGGGAACGTGGTACGCAGTCTTCGCAAGTTCATGCGTGTTGATGTATTTGGGGGATTTTTACACCTACATACACACCTACATACAATCCTAAAAACTATGCATACGTTACTATCATTCACGTAGAAAATCTATGACACAGCGCCAGTAAAAAAGCTGTTCAGAAACTTTTATACAAAGAATACAAAGTTTACAACATTCTGGGATACTTTTGCTCTCGTTTCAATATGTCTCACCATAGAGATCTGATGTTCGTTGTCGGTTTTGTCGTTCTTAAACGACAAATGGGAGTAAGTAAGTTCACTTCTCACACATTAGTCAGTGATGACAATGGAAACAAACAGCATCGAAGTGTGCAATGATATTTAATTAAAATTATTAATTGCCATGGCGTCAATCAAAGCAACTATTCCCAATTAATTTTGAATCGCACTGCTAAGCAGTAAAAACTATTTATATGGCAACAGCTAGGAAATTTCCAATTAAGTTGCAACGTTTAAATTTCAGAAATATATTTCTTTCTTTCACTTTAAAAGTTACAATTTTAATTAGACATGTTTTTTTTTAATAAATCAAACTCTGGTGTCTGCTTACGTGACGACAACACAAAATCGTGTGCGCAGCCCAAAAGCTCATATAATTTGCACTAATTACAGCACGAAACCAACAGTAAAAACAACAACACTAACTAACCGAAAAATGCTACAGCAAATATTGGTGTATTCCCCCACGGCACATGCAGTGTCTGGGGGGCGGACGAGGAGCAGCCAACACACTAAAGCGCGTTGCAGTCAGTTGCAGCGGCGGGCAGCGCGTCCAGCCAGCTTGTTTGAAACCCCTGAGACCTGCTGTACACCGCAGCTGGAATAAGCAAAAGCGTGTGGAAAGAGTGGAATTGCAAGCGGTCGAGGCAGTAATCCAGTGGGCATTCGCAGGCAGCTCAGCAGTCTGGCGAGATGGAAAACTGGCTGCTTGTGTTGACTGCTGTGTTGGGTGGTTTGTTAGCTGCGTTGGGTGGGTTTAGGTTGTTTGTGGCTGGTCTGGTTACTGCGGTCAACTAGTTGGACTGCCTGTCTACCTGTTTGTCTCTTTGTCAGTTTGTCGCTTGGGTCGGATGGCGGCGACGCCAGCGTGCAAGTAAGATTTTCATTCATTGACTTTATCAAAGTTGCAGCGTCGCCGGCCTCAAAACAGGTTTATTAAGTTGACCAAAAGCAACAACAATAGTCACAGCAGCAATAACTAGTCGACAAGAATGCCTAAATGGCATTTAGTGCGTTGGCCTCAATTAAAATTCATTTCACTCTCGTTTGCGGGACGATTTTGGTGTCAGCATGTCTGTGTTGGTGTTGCCGCCACGCATTGTGCAATAAGACATAAAAATATAATATAAAAAATATAAACAACAACTTGCTTTTGAAAGAACGTTGACGGTATAAATAATAAAATAGAAACGCCAACAAAGCAACAAATCCCACCAACACTGCGTCAATGTTGCAAGCGAGTCGCCACTTCCTCAAACTTTGAAAGAAATAAATAATTTGAAACGAACAATGCCAGCACCAAAACTAACACACAACAAAAATATATAAATAAATAAATAAAAATGTATTAAATACAAAAACAACAACAAATAGCAATAGAAAATTGTATTCGTACGAAATTTGCATAATTTTTGATGGCAAGTGCGGCGTCTTCGTTTATTACTGTCGTTTTTGTTGCTATGGTTTTTTGTATTATTGTTGTTGTTGCAAATAAATAGTTGATTGTTTAGAGTATGATGATGGCGTTTAAATCAAATTTAGTTTTAATAAGTGAAAATTTGCCTAAGTTTGCACGCGAATTACGTCATTCTGTCACTGTTTCGACTTTTCGAGCTTATTTGGCAAACGTTAAGAATTATTTTGCGTTTCGCATTTTTTTTTTGTTGTTGGTAAGGTAGATTTTCGACTCGAAAAAATTGTCAACTGACAGTAAAATGATGGGAAGACAACGCAATCGACAAATGTGAGTATGTTGTTTAAAGATGTGTTGTTGTTATTGTGGTTGTTCACTGTCTGAATCGGGTAGAAATGCGTCACAGCCTTGGCATTCGACCAAATTTGGCCAGCACAACGCTACAACGATTTCCGAACGACCGAGTTGTCGCACTCTAATATTTCCGCAATTTTTAGTATTAAGTTTGAATATATTTGTTGTAAACTTCTCTTGATTTTTGTATTTAAAATACTTAATGCTTTCTATATATTTTTATATTTTTTATTAACATTTTGGATCGTGCCGCTGAATTAATTTTGTTTAAATATAATTAAACTAAATTTTAATGGATTGGAATACATTACGGCTGAGTGTTTTGAATTTGTATCTACATTATTTAAGCACAAATGCGGCATTATTGATTTGAATATTTAAAATTTACGTTTTTCGAAGGAACTTCGAAGCAAAGAAGGAGCTCATTCTGCGTGCTGTTGTTTTTGAGTTCTAAGATTCGCAGCTGATATCTATTGAGGGTCACTCACATAGTCTTTTCGATTTTATTGTTTCTTTTCTTTGTTAGGTCCATATTCATGCATCTATCAATGTTTGGTTCTGCTAAAACATTTTATTCTAATAACTACTTTAATTACTTTAAAGATACGCCTTGATCTTAGAAATCTAATAGTTTTCGCAAGAACTAAGCTTCGCCCTTGCGTATAGAATCTGTTCTGTTAGTTGAAGTTTTCAGCGTCCTCTATGTATTCATAACTAATTTGCATTGACACGCATACATATGGTTCCTAATTTAGCAACATCTGTGTTTATTCTGAAATTCACCTCGCACATGTTAGCTTTGACCGGTGTGTGGGCTGCACATGTAAGGCCACGTTTGCCACTTAGAGTAACACATTCTCGTGTTATTACTGCCGTTCAAGCACGATCTGTATCTCATGGTTTATTTTCGAATGGATGACAAACGTTAACCATGCCCACGCATGCAGCTGTACACAGTACACACCTATACGCACACACGCACATCGAGCCATTCGGAAGTGCTCAGGAAGCAGACACACACTAACGCCCCAACACACGCAGCCGCATTTGTCAACCGGAAATTGATACTTTGCCATAAGCAAGCAAGTCAAAGTTCTTGCGTTCTTTTTCCCATACTTACAATTTGATTAATGTTAATGTAGAGGTGTGGTGAAATATTTCCTAACAATTTAAATAATCTTACGTTTAAGTTACAGCGGATTGTTTCCTTGAAGTTTACAGAAGGATTGAAATAATAAATGCATTTCCGTTTCGTTAGTTTTAGTTAAAGGTTGGGTTACGATTTTATTTGACACACTGCGTTATTCGAGTGAATGTTTGGAATCTTAGTAGAATAAGTTGGCCTTTGGCTGTTATCTAAATGAACATAGTAAAAATTTTATAAATCCCACAATGAATTTGGGATCTTAAAGTAATAAGTCCCAACAAATTCATTGGAGGTAGAATAGTTGTAAGATAGAAAAATTGTAATAGTAATACAATAGTCTCGAGGTAAGCATTGAAAACAAATACGAAGCGGACGAATGCAACGGACGGATGCAACTTATAAAAATGTGTAAATTATTGCCAATCTAGAGGGTTGCACATGTTTTCAATACAGTGTGGATATGATTTTATGCAAGGACTGTAAAATTGCACTAAATGTGTGTCCACCGTTGTGAACGCTTTTTGACGAAAAGAGAGGCAGAACACAAATATTTATTTCTATATTAATAGCAGCTTTGATCCGTTCACATTCCTCAAGCACATTGCATGCAGTTATGTTAAAATGCTTGGAACCCTCTTCCAACTACTTTGCAGCGCTTTTACATAGTTTTTTCTATTGTTAACTTTTACTTCATCCATAAAAACAAACACATAATAAAAATTGTGTGCATTTTACAGCAAAATTTAATGCTCGATTGATTTTCGCGCAGCTTACATGAAAAGTGAAGCAAGAACAACAGCAACAATAACGAAAAAAATGCAAACAAGTAGCAAAAGTTGTATCGGCTGCTAATTGCATAAGTTGCAACACGATACACGGCGCACATGATTTGGCACTTTTCAAGCGTGAACAAACCAACGGCAACAACAACAACTAGCACTATTAATATTGCATTTCAGCAAAATACAATAAGAAGTGTGCGACCGTTACGGATGTGACGGAGAAATTGTTTTAGTTTTTTATGAGCCCGAACTGTGTTATAGACAGATAGACTAATTCAATGAGAAGTGAGCAGTGTGCGCTTGCACCGCTAAAGGATCCTCAAAACCGACTTAAGTGCACTTCAACAAATACTTGATTGGTATAGACTTTTTATTGAAACGTTTGTGTGAAAGTGTGTTGCACTCACCTGCATGCGGCTGTCGCGCAGATGCTCGTTCACCCAGTTGCGAAAGGTGTTCGCCTGTATCTCGACCCAGAGGTCCTCGTTGCCGCGTATGTTCATTCCCTTGGCGGCGGTGCCCTCGGGGCTGCGCGCCACCAGGCCGGCGTGCGTGATCTTTTGCGTCTCCGTGGTGCCGTCCGCATTGTGCTTCAGCAGCCCGGCATGCGTCACTTTGGCGCCTTTGATGTCCTTTACGTCCATCGTGTGGACGATGCGGCGATTGCACTTGTTCGATACTTTTAACTAATTTTTGTTGCGATCAATTAATTTCGTTGTGCAGTTCTTCAAACAAATTTCTACTATCCACTAGAATTTGCGTTTGCTTTTCATGTTTTCAGCTTCACTTCAACTTTGAACTTTTCGCAGCACAGAACGCTGGAAAAGAGTTTTGCTCTCAGCGCTTTTAGCTGCTGCGCCGCGTACGCACTTTGCTGTTGCACAAATTTATCCTTTTTATCCGAATTCTATGTATTTCTTTGAGTGCTGGAATTTTCAAAAATTAATTAGCTTTTTGTTGTGGCTATTTTTTTTTCGTTTGTCGCAATACCGTTTCGCTTTTATTTCGCTTTTTGTGTAGAGACGAGCGTGTGTGCGCACGCCGTCGTCGTTTCATTGATACTGAAACGCGTTTCAGCCAATTCGCCAATTCGGTTTGGCTGGCGGAGAACGCTCAGCAACAACAACAACTAAGAGAATTAAAAAAAATACAAAAATGTAAAACAACAAAATACGCTTTCCGTTTCGTCCGCTACCGCGCGCCATTGGTCCAACAACAACAACAACAAAAAAATAACAACAACGCTGCTGGCCACCTACCTGCCAACCTGCCCACTGCCGCTTGCAAACAAGTCGGCTCAAAACTTGCCTCCAAACGACAACAAACCGCAAAACCGATGACGTCAGATTTTTCAAGAACAACAACAACAACAACAACTACTACTATATTAGAAGCGATAAATACAAAAATGAGTAGAGCAAAAAATTCGAGCCGCAAAATATCCGAAGCCGAAAGCACAACAACAAGCTCAACAATAACAACGACTGTAGTGAGGTTAGTCAAGTCAGCGCTGATGCGCTCTCAGCGGTGCGCTCTCGGCTTATTGGCCGATCTGGCTTAACTCGTTTTTCACATAAAATTGGCTTATAAGCACACAGAAAAAAAGTCGAAAATTGAAAAAAAGAGCAACAGTTAAAACTGACTGAAATCGTAGCCGAAAACGAAACAAAAACAATACCGAAGTGTAAGAAAAAATTACAATAACAAGGCGAGGTGGAAATACAAATGCAACAAGAGCAACAATAATAACGCACGCAATTACAACAATTTGAGTTTAAGATCAAAAATCGAAAATATTCTATAAACGCGGAGAAGATGGCAGCATTCCAACTGGCGGCAAAAAAACTACAACAACCAGCTGCTGGCTGGTGTTGTGTCGCACACTCGTACGCACTCACACACTTCTTCTCGCTCTAGCGAGACAAAGAGCCGCGTGCGCATGCGCTGCTCACTGCCCACTGCCAGCCCGACTGGAGAAGATCGCCTCACAACAACAAAGCTACCAATAATTATTGAGTTGTATGCACAAAAATGCCGAAACTGTAGGAAGACGTGCGGCAACAATGCGAGAAGGTCCAATACGGCTGCGCGTAACTCGCTTTTCATTGGCATTTGCGCAACAACTAACAGCAATAGTTCTTATTGTTTTTGTTGGTGTAAGGTGAATTCAATCAATTTGACTATAAATTCCGAAGCGCGGTGCGAGCGTGTGAAGCTTCTAGCAGACGCGTTGTACAAGCTCAGCGTTTGGCTGAGATAACGCCGGGTCGGATGACACCTGGCGTTGGCCACTTACTCGTTCGCTCGCTGAGCGACAAAACGAGCACTCACGGCGCTGATATCAGCTCTGGATCTGGTCTACCACGGCCCCGGCCCCGACACCGGTAACGGCCGGTGATGTCAGCGCTGTGGCATTTTTTCATATGTTTTTTGTTGTTATGCTATTTGCAGTCGGCTGTATCGGTCATGAAGCGATAATGTCCGCCGATAGATGTCTGGCATGGAATCCGCTCAAGTCACGTACCTTTCGGGCAATGTGAGGCCGAGAAGATTGTATGCACAATGCTGGAGATTTCAAATGATTTGTTTGTTGTTTGAGATCAAAATTCCTTGAAGCCAAGGTGAAATTACTTAATATCTGACTAAATCTCAAAATATTTAATTAAGTGATGGAGTAAATTTGCGTAATAGACAAATTGTACTTGAGATGTCATTCATGCGAAGTTACTGCCTGACATTTTCTTACACATTCTTGGGTGGTTCACAATCAATGATCAAGTGACCAATATACAAATACGAACCGAACGAACAGAATCATTAAGTTATACAGAATATTCAAAGTTGATGCCACACCTTCTTGTATTTTAATTTATGTGAATAACTAACGGGTTTGGAATGCCATATGTGTGATCCATGGGCACAATTGCCTAAACCAAAATAATAAAACCACTACCGTAAAGGCGTCAAAAGTTCAAACTACTGTTGGACAAGCACCACCAGCAATCAACGTCAACAAAAATTGAATAATGCAGCGCACGAGGAGGAATGCCGATTGAAAACAATAAAAATAACAACAACCAATATGCCTTCTTGATGACAAATTTGTACGGCAATACGCAGCAAAGTGCGCGTCACACTGGCACCGATTCGTATTTGGCAGCGCCAATGCAAATACAACGTGCACACTTTGTTTTAAGGCTGGCAACGCTGGCCAGCCAAAACTTGGAGTGGACCAAAAAAAAATTACTGCCACTTTACAACTACAAAATTTGCATGCGATTTGAGGGATTCGGTTGTCTGATTTTTTCATGAATTCAAACCACACCGCACTGTAAACATTTTTACGATGTTTCAACCAAAAACAACAACGACTAGAATAACAAACCAAACAAAAAACACACAACGGCAAAGCAAGTGCAGCAACTAAAAAAACACAACAAAAATAAATACAAATAAAACAAAAGTGGACAGAGCATTTATGTGTTTTCTGGCGCGCGGGCGGCAGACAGGTGAAGTGCGCTTGCGGCACATTCCGTGCGCGTCTACTGTCCATTTGGCGCGTGCATTCAAGCGTTTGATTTGAGCGAAGCGCAGCGAACGCGCATTTCAGGCGGCGAAAAACCTAAAATTTCGCTACACCGCAAACGCGGGAATGATGTCAGTCATAGGAAAAAAACCAAAAGTACATTCCAAAAATGCAACAAAATCAGAGTGGAGAGAGTGGCGTATGGCGGCGCAGCCGTTGGAGAAATAAAAAAATTTCAAGTGTTCAAATTCAGTGTGGATGCTTTGCGACACTGGCGTTGGCGCTCAATGCTTCCATACATCACACACACGCATTGCTCTTTAAACTCTTAAAATATTTTAAATAAATTTTTAAAATATTTTTTTGTAAAAGTTATGTGTAAAAATGCTTAACTTAAACAACAGCGATCTCGTTTTAATTGCACTGAAACACGCTGTAATTAAGTAAATAATGCGGATAGCCGTTGTTGTTGCTCATGGCCGTAATGACGCATGGCAGGCGCAACGGCGATAGGTGCCTGTTTTTTTTTGCGTGACTCAGTTTTTATGGAAATTGTTCCACAGTTGCATTGCCGCATATGGTATTGAAATATTTTTCTGTATAAAATTGTGATTTCATTAAATTAAATATTTATAATGCTTTCATTAGATTACATTAATTTTTTTCACAAGTGATCTGACTGCACTTGAAGCAGAGAAAAAAATTAAAAGTGCCATTAAAAATCTATTAAAAACCGATGCAATCAACGCTATTGAGTTCACAACAATTGTAATTATTTGAGTTTTTCAAAATAGACAGAAATAAATACAAATTGGCAAACATTTGCTTAGTTTGATTATGTTCCATTCGACAAGGTGTTCTAGAAACAACAACAAAATGTGTGACGAAAATTAAATGAAAATTATCGGATATCCGTTTTTTTGTGCAAATGCAACACTCAGATGTAGACTTAATACGTGTTGTAATTGTCATTGTTTTTTATATAATATTTAAGCTGTTGTCTGTGATTAAAAACTACAAATGAAAAAACATATTCAAGTTTTAACCATCTTTGTCAACTCATTTAAAAAATATCACACCAGACTGACAGCAATGTGAACACTTGTTTGTTGTTATTCACTGGCAATGCCGAGCCCGACAAGCAAATTGATAAAACTATTAGCAACGACGTTAAACGTCCATAAAACTGATGTCATTTTTAAGTACATAAACATGTCCGAAGAGCACAATGCGTCTTCAAAGAAACGATGGCAGGTGTGGCACAACTATGTCGGGTGGGGTTGATTTTCATGCCTATAAAAAAAAACAAGTAAGTGAAACCCCTTATAAAAAAAAATGTTAAATATTCAATATATTTGATTTTAAATCATTTAATTTAATTTGACTCTTTTCATATTATAAATAAAATTATTTACTCGCCCGCTCATGGTTTGTTTGTACACATATTTATTTTGCTTGTATGTATTTGCGATCGTTTTAAGTGCCTCGTCGCAAAGCACACAACTATTTGTTGTAATTGCCCAAATTACTTAACTTTGCTATTAGCGCTTTTAACGTTTTTTGTTGGCAAATAAACGTAAATCTGCTTCACTCTTGCAGCAACTAAATACGAACGCTCAAAATTGACAGTCGCGTCAGCCAGGCCCTGAGCGCAAATCGTCCGACATGCTTTTTACATCAAAGCCAAATGACTAAACCACAACAGAAAATCAAAAACGTTGCAGCGCAGCACACACAGCGCTAAATGACAATCACAGCTGCTGCATCACGTCGATTGTGATCTCATTAGCTGCGCCGGCGCTGCACTGGCGCTGACACTGTCACTGTTGTGGCGCTGGCGCTGGCATTGGCAATGAACTGCAATCGCGCTTAGTCAATCAGTTTTGTCGCTCGCAATGAATTCAGAAATTGAAAATTGTTGTTGATTTGGAATTTTATAATGTACAAATAAAAATATGAAGTCAGAGCCGGCTATAAATATTCGCTGCTGCTAGTTTGTGTGCTGAGTCTTTTGTTTCGCTTGAAACATAAGCATTGCGCGGCACCTCACACACACAAATATTTTTTCATGAAAAACAACAAAATCGCTCGTACAAACGCAACAAATCTGCTTTGAGCTATGGCGGTGACGTTGAGGGCAGCGGCAGGTTTGTGCCTTCATTCTTTCGTTACGCATTCTGTGCGCGTTGAAGCAGCAGCAGCGCGGCGCAAGTGGTGCGACAGCATTGGCTATGCATTCCACATTAACTGCGCTGCTTCTATCATAAACCACAAAACTTACATAACACACTGTCGCCGCCGCTGTCAAACTCCACCTGCTCGTGCTTGCGGCTAGTGTCTTGTTATTCCTCTATGTTTCGTCTTTTGTCTAAGCGTTGGCTAATTTAGACGCACGCTTTGTGCCAAACGTGGAAGTGCCGCTGAAGTAACAGTACTTGCGGCTTTTGTTGCTCGATTGGCTTTCAACGGCGCAACATTTAACTAAGTGAATGACTAGCCGACTTAACAGAACTTGAAAAATTGAAATTGAAAAATATTTTCACTCTGAAGTTCTGGGAGCCAATTGAGCAGCCGGCCGAGAAGCAGCGAAAATTGAAAATCATGCAGCTCAGATCTGCGCTTAATTAGCACTAGCGAACCGCAAGAGCTGACAACCGACAGCACAGCAGATTCCGTCAAGGCTATTGGACTTGAAGCGTTTTTGACGTTAGGTGATTTGTGCTTTCTGCCATTTGGTTTTCATTTTCAATGCTTCAATGCGCCGCAAGCGCTGCTGCGAAGTGGTGAACACACCACCAACGACTTGTGAGATGCGCAAAATACAGCGAATAATATTCTATAGGTTGATGTTCTTATAAAATAATGATTGAGAGGAGATAGAAGCGAAATATTTTACAACAAATTTCTTTAAATTATTGTCATTAGTGGAAGCAGTGAGCACATTTGACTATCGTCGTTAGTTTTATTGATTTGGGTTTGAAAACTTATAGACAGAGAGAATAAGTAATTTATTTGGAAGATAAGGAAAATAAGCTAATAATAAGGGAAAATAAGCTGGCGTCGAATGTAAACGTTGTGTTTTGTGAATATGCCTGCGCAGAAGTCACACAACACTTTCCAAGATTTTGAGCTTTTTAATACGGAAGTGAAAAGTTGTTCTCGTTTGATAGCATAAAACATATAGTGTTGTTCCGATATCAAATAAATATTTATGTAAAAATGTAAATGTTAATGGCTAAATGAGTGCTGTGGTTGTTCAGTGATCTGTCGATCCCACCTCTAATCCCTTCCTTTCCTTGTCCTCTTGTACTGATGTTCCCCCTATTTATGCTTCCCCGGCTTAGGCCGTTGTTCTCGTTCAATGTTTATGTTATTCCTGTTACTCGGTATTCATACGTCTCCAAATAAACACCCCATAACCCGAACAATCCGTTCTTTTATTTCCACCGCTCCGCCGCGCTATGTTTCTTAAGTTAATATGAGAAAACTGAAGAAGCTCCGACTGAAGCTAAGGCATTTTTCCCATTTTTGCCTTTTGCCAAATGTTGCGATCTCTGTTGAGAGTAAAAACAATTCTAAGAAAATGATGAAACGACGAAAATAATGTTTAAGTTTTTTAAAAATTCCTGTTAAAGAACAAAAAGCTATTGTAATGTCGAAAGTGAGCGTAACGGTCGAAGCTGCGGTCAAAATTCTGCTCTACAAGTGAAAAGGAATTTAGAACAAAAACTCTGAGCTAGATAGAAATTCATTTAAATTTTTAGTGTTTTAGCTTTGAAAACATTTTCTTAATTCCAAATTTTGTTCAGTTTTTCAAAACAACCTACTGATGTCGTAAAATTGCTTGGCCCATTGAGAGTTAATTCGTTGCAGCAATCAGCAGTTGGCAGCTATCGCCGACGCAAATCAATTCCCTAATGCATTGAGAGTTGGCGGTGTTTCGGCAGCAGCTGTTGCCGCTCCACAAACCCCACCCACTTTGAAAACGTTTCGCTGTCTTGGGCATTTATTGCATGTTGTTTGATTAACGGCAGCCATTTGTATAAACCATATTTGGGCGTTGTTGCACGTTCTAATTTTGCTAAAAGGTCAAATTCCGTGGAATATTTTTTTGCGATTATTTTTTTGTAATGTGATCTTCTTTCATTTTTCGTTCTAATAAAAATAATGGCATTAGCCTTACTGCTTTGCACGTACTAATTGTAATTGTGTTGTCAGTTTATGAGTTTTGCATTCGATGAAGTTCGATGAAGTGCCTCAACGTGGGAGTTGCAGTTCACTCTGATTCTCTTTAAACGATTTTTTCAGATTTTTATAATGGGTATCCAGTTGCTGCCAAAATTGTTATTCAATGTTTTAATAAATCCACCCACACACAGAAAACATTAAAAACGAATTTTAGCGCGCTTCGCATTCACCCACACACCGCGCAAACGCTGACCAAATGTTGTACGGTGGTGTGATTTGGTTTGGTTTTATTTAAATTCTTATTTAATGCACGAAATCAATTTTTATTTAGCGATTTGGATTTTTTCTGTATTTCATTGATAGCGCTGCTGCTGCTTCTTTTGCGCTTGGGTGCTTTCGTGGTGTTGGTGTATTAATTTTGTGTACTGTGTGGTAAGGTTTCAAAAAAATAAATAATTTTGACAGCTCGTTGCCAGCGTTGAGCACAACGTCGGCGCATTAAGTCGCCGTAGCGCCCCCACTCACGTTTGTGTTGCTGGCATAGTTGGTGCGGCGGCTTTGGCGTGTGCTTATTTTAGCAATTTGCGCTACGAACAAGTTTTCACCCGTCTTGCCTACTGCGTCTGCTTTACCTTCTCTGTATGCGCGGAATTCATTAATAAAAAATACTAATAAAATACGAAATTTTTGTGTGTGAAGAAAAAGCGAAATCGCTCGAAGAAGTAGGCGATACACTGCCGTGCGGCAGGCGAAGCATAGAAAACACAACATAAAATAGAACACTTTCGTTTCTGATTGTCGTAAATTTCACGATAGTCAGAGTGTGCTTTTGGCTTGAACGAGACTGGTGTGGACCTTAATAAAATTTTGGAATCTTGTGGAAGCGTGCTAGCAGCGAACTGTATTCGCGGAATTCACATTCATTGAACTGACGCAATGGTTGTTCCAGTTTCTTCGTGTTCAATTTTAAACACGCCAAACAACGTTCGGTTTGAATTTCGGGCATAAAAGCACAATAAATAAAATGGTACATTTGAATTTGACGATATTGATCAGCGAAACATTTATTTAATTTATCTTTTTAAAGAAATACAACCATAGGTAAGAGGATCAGTTTGGAATGTGTCTTTAAAATGCTAATTTTTCACAATTCAACCATTTACAACGCCCACACATTTAAGTTGTGGTCACGTATGTGTCTTAAGTCTTTTGTTTCACAGATTAATTGCTCAGCGCATTTGACGTACTTTTTAATTATTAACATGTGCTGCACAAATAGTGCGTGGTTGTCATTAGACAGTTTGTGTTAATATACTTTGTTGTAAGTTTAGTATGAAAATATAAACTCTCACAAAACGACACTGCAATAGTGACTTGAAACTTGTCGTCGAAAGCGCCGACTTCTGCAAACTGCAAGCGACAGTTTGGTTCATTTCTGCTGTCTGAGTGTTGGCACTTAATTAACAACAACAAAGGAGCACACAACAAAGCAAACAAAAAACACAGAAAGATAAAATAATTCATTACTATAAAACCGGTACATGGCATAAAAGAGAAACGAAACGTCAACATGCACAAAGTGGCTTGTGCGATTTTTGTTGTTGTTGCTTTTGTATGTCGGTGTGTTTTTGCTTTATCAACTTCTTTTGTGTTTGTCGATTTTTGCAGGCAGCACTAGTTTTGGTATTGCATAATGAGAGACTGCCGCCACCGCCATCGCTGACGCTTGAAATGTTGTTTTTTTCGGTTTTGTTGTTTGCATTGTTCGCTAAAAGGAAGCGAAACTTTGCGGCACCGACAGCAACTGAGTTGCAAACTGAGTAAAAAACAATGTCAAAAATCATATCACCAGCATAAGATGAATGTTTTGGGTAATTTTGTTTATTTTTATTGTTACAAATTTGTATTTATGTATTTAACATTTATCTTTTGCAATCGCACTTGAAACGTCCTTGACGCCTGCAGCAGCAACGATTCGGAGGCTTTTTGGCACTTGAGCGCGTAGATTTTTGCACTGCCTCACAAGATAATTCGTCAAAACAACAACAACTCGAACATGGAATAAAGTGGAATTAAAAATGGAACATTCGAATATAATTAAATGCCATGATTGGCATAAAAAAAATGGGCAGAATCACTCAAATTGAGTTCGGAGCAATGAAAAAGGTCACCAGCTTGTAGTGGAAAAGCAATAAAATCATCTAGAAGTGGAAAATACGCAGGCAAAGCCTAACAGCGGAGCACAGAAAAGAAAACGTGAGAATGGCTGCGCACAATGCGGCGTCATTATGGAAAGCTAAATGAAAGATATAATAATTGAAGTGGAAAATGAAAGAAAACACGGAGAAGCGAAACAAAAAGCGGCACCTGCAAGTGCGCGTTAATTATAAGCTACAGCAACAATGTGTCGGTCAGATGCACTCATGATGGTGCTACAGTGAGGTCTTTGCGACCACAATGGGTAGGGGAGAAATAATTCAATTAGTTGTTCTTGAAGGTAAAGAAAACGATTGGACAATTTTATAACTTGAATTCATAATTTCACTGAAGTTCTTACAACACTTGACACAATATTCAATAAGGCAATAAGCGCTCCTCGGTGCGCATAGCGTGCTCAAGTGTTGTGTGTAGTAAATATGAATTATCCGGCGTCGAAAGCAAGAAGAGAGAGGGCGGTGAGCGACGAAATAGAATCGCGTTGTAATGAATTGAGCGCAGTAATTGGGCGAACGAGTGACCAGCTGGTTGCCAGACAGTTCAACTATGACATTAAACACACTCGCTGTAGTCACTAAATTTCAGCGTATTCAAAAACGAAACGATACATTCAACAAATTTCCACGTTTCGTAAATACAAAATTTAATTTTTTCGTTCGTTCGTTTTTGTTTTTCATATCTTTGTTTTGCCAACTGCACTCACACTTGTTTCTTAACAACTTTTTATTTGTTTGTTTGTGCAATATGCATTGCACAATAATATTGCGCTGCAGTCGTTGCTGTTAATATTGGAGAGCGCACGAACGTCTAAAGAGCTTCACACGCGATCGGCAACTGTCTTTCAGTCGCTGCTTTAAGTCGCAGCCATCAACTGAGCTCAACGCTCCACTCGAACGGTTGATTAAAACATTTTTGGCATAAATGCCGCTTCCAGTGAAAGCTTTGCTGTTGGCCAAAAAGCAAGGAAAAGCTCACTGGAATGTAACGTGACGTCATGCAGTGGAACCATGAGTGGAGATCAAGTGAACAAGAAACATTTTAAGCTGCGCTTTACTACTCTTTGGCAGTTTGGCTTTTTATTCTCTGTCCAAAGTGTTGGCGCCACCTGAAAGATTGTTTCTTCGACCCATTAGGGAATCTAACTGGCTTACGTAGAGAGGAAAAGGGGCCCACTCAGGTCCACTTACCAGCTACCAATCTGTTTGTATTGGGCCCCGAAATACTAACAGTTGAAGGAATGTACTTTCTTTTCGCTCTAACCAAGACAATGTGCCCAGTCAAGGATATTTTCAACGGAAAATGCGTACCCTATGGCATGTCTCTTAACCCATTATGAGCCTATTGACATTATGTTCTGGCATTATTAAATTTCTTGTGTGATATACATAGTTCCCACATTTGTTTACATTCAACTCATTTAATTCTCCGAACACAGCAGCCCTTTTTGTTTATTTGCTCTATTCTACACTTTTTACTGTAAAATAAAAAAACACCTACGTAAATCTTGCACGAAATAAGACAACTTCGCCACACTTTTAAGAATTATTAAATTTTTTTTAGTTTTATTATATTAAATTTTCTTTTCAGTTTACACTTTTGGTTGTTTCTGATGTTAATATTTTTTTTATATTTTCCGCTTATTTTCATACATGTCTCACACATTTTTTGTTAAATTTTTTTATCATAGTATTCCACTGTATTTCATAGAAATTACAATGATGTGTTGCCGTCATTTGCATTTGCAATTTGTTTGTGTTTTTTGTTTTGGTTTGGTTTAATCTTCAAGTTTCGTCATTTGCATTAAATTTTGGAACTTTTAAATAAATTTCAAAATTTCAAAACAGGAATGTGCGAAAAAAGTTGCGTTGAAGTTCTGATCAAACTGCAGTAACGATGAGATTGTAAAGCAAACTTCTAGCAGGAGAACAAAATGTACAATTCAGCAGCTGGAACCGCTGCACCGTTTTTGTTTTTGGCCTAATCTGCTGCGCACTTCGCTGCTCCAACGGCAATGCGAGTTCACTCAAGTCGAGCAATTGTTTTTTTTTTATTTTTTGTTTTAATGTATAATTATTATTTTTTAAGCTTGCGTTTTAGCGCTTTTATGTTTTACAATTTACAACAACACAACCAAATCGATGTAGTTTTTTTGTTTCTTTTCTTTACGCTTTATGTCTACAATTTTTTAGTTATTTGTTTTATGAGCAAAAAATCGAAAATTATATATGGAAAACGTTTTGAAAGCTACACATTGCATCAGAGTAAAGAAAAATGTGTATGACTTTTGATATTCGATTTAAAGTATGTTTGTAATGTCAATTTTTTGCTATTTGCCGTTACAAACTTGAAACTAATTTCTTTGGAAATATTTGCAATTGCTATGCTTCTTCTTCTCCTTGTTCTAACTAAAACTAAGCCAAAATTAAAGTAATCGCTATGCTTGTGAAAACAATCCAACGTACAAAACGTGTGTCACTGTGTATTGTGTTTGTTTTTGTATCTATTTGTATTTGTGTTGGCTTTAAATTGAAACCCCATTAAAATTGCTAAATTATTTCAATTTCAACGTTCATATTCAGCAAATTTGTAAATTTTACACACCGGCACCTGCTTTCGCAGCACCTGTCTCAATTTTGTTTTTGGTCTCAACTTTTCTTAAGTTTCAAATTTTTATTGAGTTCTCTAGCATTCGTCGATTAATTAAATCTTTATACATTAATTTGTTTGTTTTATGTTTTGTTTTTTTTCTTGATCCTTGGGAAAATATTTATATATATTTGTAATGGTAGTAATAATAATAATAATTATTGTAATAATCATTGTAATAATGTTCAAATGCTAATTAACAAATATTATAAAATTTCTATGCAAACTTTAACAAAATCGAATTCGAATCGAATGTACAAGAAAATTGTGGAAAATAACTGCACACGCATTGTTGCGATTCTTAAACGTCATCAGCGTTACTGCCAACGCAATCATCGTCTTCATCATCATCATTATCATCATCATCGTAATTATGATAATTTTCACAGAAAAACACGCGTGAACTATAATAATTTGCTAATTTAATATTTCTCACGTTTTACTTTAAAAATTTACTTAATGAATTTTGTTTATTATTTACCATTTTTGTAGTTGGAATTTATTCATTTGAGTTTTCTATTTGAATTTTTATTGGCTTCAGTTTATTTGAAAATTCAAATGTGTAAAATTGAATTTTGCATTTTTTTTTTAATTTTTACAATTAGTGCAGTTTTGCTGCTATTTCTGTTTGTTTTCTTTTGCGTTTCACTTAAATGTTTACTTATTCAGTTTTTGGTCTTCTCTTAGGCAAGCCTTGTTTTGTGTTTTTGTGTTATTACAATTAGTTTTCAAATTAAATTTTTTTTTGTTTTTGTAACGAATTTCTTGTATTCAGAGTTTCTTGAATTAATTTCAAATTTGTTTTGTTTGTTTTGCTACAATTTCAATTAATTAGTCTTTCTCCTAAAACTAACGCTACTTACTGTCTATTTTGTTTTTGTTTTACAAATGTTTGTATTTTTTTGTTTCATATTTTATCTATATTTCTTACATACAGTTCCTTGTTTGGTTATTTGCCCATTTTGGTTTTTTTAAATCTCTGTTTGACGAGTTTTAAAATTTGTGCAACTCTGAGTTTTTCCCTCATTTTCTTCAACTACTCAAAGTTGTCCCCTTTTCAAGTCAGTTTTTGTGGAATTTCTTCTGTTTACTTTACTTTGGTTTTTCAAATTTTTTTTTGAGTTTTTTCAAATTCGCTAATTTGCTTCGTTTCTTTCAATGTCTCCTCATTTTAATTTGTTGAATTTGTTTTATTGAGATTCTAGTAATTAACTTAAATTGGTTTTGAAAGCTTGTTCGCTTAGTTTTGGTTGTTGTGTTTACTTTATGTAATTCGTTTTGGCAGTTCCTTTCCACTATTTAGTACAAATTGTTTCACGTTTTGTTTGTTTGTTTGTTTGTTTGCTTACTTATGGCTAAGTGTTGTAATTTATTAGTTTCCCACTTTAAAGTAAATCGTTTCCAATATACACATGAACATATGCAGCTATGTATGTCGGTATGTATGAGTACGAACATGTATGCCACTAGTTAATGGTTCTCCAATTGAATTCATTTAAGGTATATGAGTGCTTTGAATGAGCTTTGCAACACCAAATAGTGTCCGCTGCGACAGCTTGGGCCATGCTCGCGGATGTACGAGTATGCGTGTCCATGGCTGCACGACAACGTGCAGATAGGTGTGAGAGATGCAAGAGACATGTTTCAAAATTTTTAGAGACGAGCTAAGTTGCGGGACTGACTAGTTGCGGCGATTTACAAGTGACATTTATTTACAAGTAGCGCTGGACGCTTTCCACAGCCTCACCTGGTCGCACAATGTGTGTATGTGTGTGTGTGTGTGTTGGTCCCATGTGAGTGAGGGAGTGTCACTGTCAGCGAGTGTTAGTGCCGGAAGGCTCTGCTTTATATACAAAAAAAAACCTCCAAGAGTGATGATTCAGAGAGTAGTTTCTGGCAGTGTTAAACTTCCGTATTTATTTGTGCATGTGTCAAAGATAATCGTTAAGAAAATCATAAGACGCTGTTATAGTATAGTAGTAAAGATGTAAAGGATCATACAATAATTTGTGCATGTTATGCGTTCTCACGTTGGACAGAAATGTATACGCAATCGAACTTGCGACACGGATTGGTTTCTAAGATAAATCAAAGCAGAATTCTTAGTCGAGTTTGTGAAGTATTTGTTCTTGGTAGAAATGACAAGCTACGAACAGTGTCAATGGAAACTCAAGACTGTCCTAGACAGCTGCGTGCAGTTCCACAAATAAATGAAAGGTGCGCACTTCCTTGGAGAAAAATATATAAAAATAATATATAATCGAAATTCTTCTATTCTACTGAGTATGAACGCAGTTAAGAAGCTCTTTGCAGGTCTTAGAAGGTATAAATAGTAGCAGACTGAAAAATTATAGATTAAAACCAATGTTGGTCAACCTGATGAAGCGGTTAATAAAGGAATTTGAAATTAGACAGAGGAGATCAAGATCAATGGATGGATTTGGCGCTAATATGAGTGAGTCGAAAAAGGATGCCATCAAACTTTAGTCGTGACTAAAATTTCGTTTGAAAGTGCTTTAATGAAACATTGTTTCCGTCAATCAAGGATAAAGATCAACACACGGGAAAAGCGGCGCGAGCATTATTCCAAGATGACTTAGCAATTGCAGCAGAATTCTGGCGGTTGCTATAACATTACAGAACGTAACTTTTTCACAACTTCCCCAAAGTTGTTTTTCGCTTCATTGGCCAACCGTCACAAACACTGAACGCAACAACACTCGTTGTGCACTGGGTGTGGCTGCTAGGAACGTCGCTACAATTTACATATATATGCATCTATTTACTGGTATACACTTCTATACGCACACACACACATACATACGTCGATAAATGCTGTCTACACATACATACAAACGCGTACGGATAGTACGGATATACAACGAGAAGTGCTAAAACATTGCTGGCATATCGGGTCAATTGAATGCCGACTGTTGGTTGGTATGCTGGGGGCCGGGGATCGGGTGGTTGGATGGGGTGCGGCGTGGGAGTTGACTCTCAAATTGATGAATATTTGGCTGCCCGATGTACAAGCCGATCATTGCGCGCAGCAGCATCCGAGCTCGAGTGTGGCTTATGGTTGCGCCCGTGGGCGGCCGTGGCGCTTGAAGCGGCGCACGCGCCAACGCGACCGCACAGGCGGCTTGGCTGCGCGGGCGGCGTTTGCGTTGCCATATTCAGCTGACGGCAGGACCACTTTGGTGTAGTTACAGCACTTGTTGTTGTTGTTGCTGCTGCCATTTCTTTTGCGAACGTTGCCAGTGCCCTCACCTCAGCGCCAGTTGGGGTCGGTGTTGTTGCTGTTGCGGCTGTTGCTGTTGTAGTTGTAGTTGCTGCTGCTCCTATTGTTGTCGCAATGGGTTAGTAACAAGTGTTGCCAAAGGTTGCTGCGATTTTTAGTCATCGCATTACAATTACACACATTTGACATTTGACACGATAACATCATTCGATCATGTTTAATAAATGATTTGATTTTGTTGTTGTTGTTATTGTTTTTGTAGTAGTTGTAGTTTTTATGATGGTTGTGATTAATTTACAGCGATTTCTATGTATGTACACATTGAGCATGTTGGGTATTCGAGCAGAGCATGACAGTTATAATGCGAGTTGGCGATTTCGATTTGTTGTTGTTATTGGTTGTTTTTTATGTATTACATACAAAGATTTGCAAAGAACAGAACAGTAATTACAAAAACAAACTCGTTTGGAGAGGAATGTGTGGCAATGCGCAAAGACCAAAAAAGTGTACACACACACACACACACACACTCACTCACGCATACAAAGTGGCTGCAGTTGAGAGAATGCTGATAGATTGGCAAAATTTTAGGCAAAGATGAGCAACATTTCACTAACAAGTAATTATTGATTTAAGGCAAATTAACTACAGTCGATCTCGAACAAAACATTGCATATCTTACGAAATTCTCACTACTTAAGTGGTGCGAACAATCTGCACAAGTAAGCTTAAGTTGAGATTTAGGCCAAATCTCTGCAAATCAATTTGATTATTTACATTTCAATTAATTTGAAGTAACACATTAGAAAGCTGGAAGAAGGCAATTACTTCATATTTAATAAGCTAGAAGGTCAAGTAATCAGCGAGGCTGCTGAGATTGATGGGTGAGGATATGACATACACTGAGATACCAAATATAATTTAAATGCACAAACAAAGTTGACTAAAAATGTATTGCTTAAAAATTACTTAATGAACTCTGATCTAAGAGAATACAACCACATCAAAGAAAGACTTGATTGCTTCCTAACTAAGCTATTGACCAGACCCTGTATGACGAGCTATTGCGGCAAATTTTTGAACAATTTCGAACAGATTCGATGAAAAGATTGGTTCCCGAAGATCTCCTCAAGCACCACAAGTAATGCATATGTACTTGCAACTGATGTGTAAGGTTGTTGCTGCTGAAGCCATAGAAATAAGGAGCACATGTATCGCAGTATATATGTATGTGTGTGTGTGTGTGTACACACGTCTTTCTTCGAGTCGACCACTGACAATTTGGCATGCGCTGCTTGCAATATGTTGTGGTGTTGGTGCTGGCAGTGATTGTGGTGGTGGTGACGATGACGTTAGCAGTGTTGTTGATGGGGATGATGCTGATGTTGGTGAAGTTAGTGGACAGCGTGAACGTGGACAACGTGTGTGTCATGACAAACATGATATGTACATCATACCGATCGGCTGGCGATGGGGCAGCTCGCTCCCGTGTTATATGATACTCTCGCGGTTGCGCTCCATTTCTTCGGTCTCGTTCTCCGGGTCCAGGCTGGACGTCGATGAGACGCCACAGATCTGCATCTCGATTTCGGCGAGCCGATTCTCCAGATCCCACTGCTGCTGCGAGAGTTTGTTGTTGAGAGCCTGATTCTCCGATTCGACGGTGTGCAGGCGTTCGCGTAGTCGTTTGATTTCGTCTTCTAAGGCTTCGTGTGAACCGAGTAGGGGTGTGGTGCCACCGCCGACGACGCTGACGGCCGACAGGCCGGCACCGTAGCATTCGAGATGAGAACTGGAGTCGCAGATGTGACCTGGATTGTTGTTGTTGTTTGTATTCGTTTTCAGGGGGATGAGCAGGCAACGAGATAATGCATTGAATGAGTTAAGCGATTAGAAAGAGAGAGATAGACAGTAGATGTCAGACGGAGAGGAAGTAAAGTGACCATTAGTCAAAGACGTGAAACAGAGCGGGGACTAAAAGGTTAGTAAGAACTAGTAAAATCTCACGAAAAATAATTTGAAAAAAGGAACAAATTATATGTTTTGGTTTGAAAATTTACAAACCTGTGCGACTGGGTTGTGATTGTGGGCGCGTCGAGTGATGTGAGGTAGCGCGACTGCGCGGTCGATCATCGGAACTGTGCACACTGGGGCTCGCGGATTCGGGTGAGTCGGGCGCGCGCGTTATGCGCTCGGTGAAGGTGAGCGTGGAGCGTGGGCTGGGCGCGCGGCTGTCAAGAGAGCGTACCAGAAATATATGCATTCTTGAAAAACGCAAATGCCAGTCAACAGTGCATTACCTGTAAGATACTCCCTGCTGCTGTTGTTGATGTTGCTGCGATAGCGGCAGTGGCTGTGGCAGCGGTTGGCCGAACTGTGGCCCGGCCGGCAGCCACATATCCTCGAGCGTTGTGCGGCCGCAGCTCTCCACCAGGCCGGGCGTCGACTGACAGCGTCCCATGGCAACTACATTAAAGTATTTGACTACATTTAAAATTAGAATGCATCAATTTTGGGTAGGCGGTGTCTTAATTGAATTGAATTGAATGAAATTAAATTAAATTTAATTTAGTTGTAACGAATGAGAGACAAATGCTTGCTGGGGGCGTTACTAAAAACTGTCACTACTGTTTATTGTTGTGGGGGAAGTGTACCTTTTTCCAGTGGTGCCTTTTTGTATTTTTCCAGACGTTTCACCGCAATCGACTCGAGTCGCACCCGCGCTGCCGGATACTCCTTAAGCACGTCCCACATGTCCTTCTTGCTCAGCACGAAGAGATCACTGTAACCGACCGAGCGTACCGATGCGGTGCGACGGTTTCCTTCAAGGGAGGGGAGGAGAGCATAGCGAGAACATTTAAATACACAAATCCTACTGAGTAATTGCAAAAGTGTTGTTGTTGAAGTGGTTGAAACCTTTTTTAACATGCAATATGCGGAAAACAAAATTAAAACAATGACTTCATGACTACTTAATGATTTGAAATGTGGGTGTATGATTTTCTAGACTGGTGAGCGACAAACAATTAAAGCAATTCTAAGTAGTTCAGGGTTTTCTGAAATATAAACTTTGGTTGGTTATGTGACGATGCACGATCATTTTTTTCTAACTGATTTTATTTTCAAATCAATAGAAAAACTTGCAAAGAGACTAGTTTCTGGAAGAAAGGTTTTTGATCTGAAATGTGTTTGGATTTGGACTGCACGATTTAAATTAAATTTAGCATTTGGATTTAAATTAAATTTAAAATTAATTGAATGGGGAAAAAAAATTGTATTCTCAATGGTTTAGTTTGTTGTGAAACGTTATAGACCGTTAACATTTTTTGAGACAGACTGAACAGGGCTCAACTGTTCGTAAAGTCTTATAAATGCAATATTTTCTATTCTACTATATCACCGTGCGACAAAAATGAAAACATTTTTTCACACTGGAAAAAATCCATATGGGCGTGAAACTAGAGACCAAACATAGTAGTACTGCGTACTCAGTTTTTCATTTCTACATCCTTTGTCCTTTTAAAAGGACTTTAAAATTTTGAAGGGAATAAAAAATAAAAAAAAATATAAAAAATACTTAACCTCGCTAAAATATGGCGATATGTATATCAAATGATTTGATTTGATGAATGATTTGATTTTTTATCTATTTGTAAAAAAAGGACATGAAAAAGGTCCTTTGAAAATTTTAATCCTTTATATCCTTGAAAATTTATAACGAATTTTCTTGAAAAGTAGGTATGTTTAAACCCAAAATCTCCTTGATCACGTGGTTGGTCTCTAGTTTCACGCCCATATGGATTTTTTCCAGTGTGAAAAATGCTGTCGCACGGTGTATTCTATGGTTGTACTGTATACTTCAATGATCTAAGTATTTCTTTGGAAAATGCTTTTCTAACTAAATTGAGATATAGTCTGCAAATACAAAAATCAATTTGTATTCGAAACTATTTCAAACAATGTTCTACCTTTGGCACTCACAACTAAAATTTCCATGCAAAGTCTGACAAACAATGACTGACAATTTTGATTTTATTTTAGAGACGTTCGAATATCTCTTAATTATATTTTAATGAAAATAAATAACAATGTTTGCATTCGGTCGTATGAAAAGACAAACAAACAATGAAATGCAGCAAACTTTGCTTAACAATGATGCACACACACACACGCACACACATGAACGTACGAGTATTTTAGGACAGATGGATGCACACAAGGAAACCAAAATGCATTTAATAGTGAAAAGGAGTCTTGAATAAAATTATGTATTGTGAGTAAATGTGTCATACGGCAAAATCAAAAGGAATAACATGGAAATGAGAATACAGTTTAGTTACTGCCAGGCAAAGCAATACAACGAGGAGGTTTGCTATTATAGAAAAAACCACTCTGAAGGGGGGAAGTTGCATTTCGATAATGGAGTAAACTTCATGGCATAAAAACTATACTAAAAATATTGATTTATTAAAATTTCTTAATGTTATCTATTTATTATAAAATTTTATTAAAAAAAATGTAGGTATACACTTTCAGAAAATATTTGTTCAGATTTAGTCATTTTTGTTTTGTTGCGTTGCTTAAACAGCTCCAAAGTTGCAATTAAACGAACGTCACACAGGTGAACACACACGTTCACACTCACAAGTACACACACAAACATTCCAGAGGCGATAGAAAATTGAAACGAAAGTGTTACAGTTGCAAACTAAAAGTAAACTCGCAACGAAGTGTGCGAAAATTATGTTAACAACAACGAAACAACAGCACAAAAGAGTTGATGCACTCAAAACTAAGAAATCCACCAGCACATAACTGTTTAAATCACTTGGCTTTCCGCCATGAATGGGCGCAAAGGTTACGTATACGCGATGTGCGCCCAACTAATTAGAATTCGTGGTATTCGGCGCGTTCTCGTTAGCGTTGCACAGTGAAATTCAGCACAATTTCGTGGATGCATTCAACAACTCTTGTTGCAGTTCTTCTCGCGGTTCGCTTGCCGCATTATTAATTAACTGCAATGCTCTGTCAGCTGGCGACTATTTTGTTGAACTGCTGTTTTCTACTATTTGCACTTGTCTTTCCCACCATTGCATTGCATTTTTGACGGGCCACACAAAGCGTGCTTTTGCGTGTGAAATTTTTATTCCTGCAATCGCCATGCCGCGCCGCTACTCTTTCTGTCCGAAAACTGCGGCAAGAAACGGAAGATGCGACACCTCCGCTGTGCCCCCTGAACGAGATGGCCCAGTCACTGAATGCGGCTAATTAGCGGCATCACTTTAAGTGGCTTTAAACTCTACAGTCAACGCTCACCGACCGCGACCGCCGAGCACAGCTGCGAGGCACGTTGCATTCGCTCATTCATTCATGCCGCCATTCATGCATTCATTCATGATTTCAGTTTTAATTTTGCGGTCATTCGCAAGTGTTTCAAGCGGTCCTTTCGTTTTTGGCGCCTTCCTTCCTTCATTTGGGTTGGCTTCAAGAGCAGCGCGACAGAAGCAGAAAAACTCTGTTTGGACAGCTCATTAACCGAATTTCGGTTGCAGCTGCCAAATTAAACAGTTTTCATACGTTTTCGCCCGAACTCAACCTGCAGCTGCGATTGCGCGTTATTAAATTTTTTTTTTTTTTGTTTGTTAATTAAGTTTTTGTGATTATTTCGCATTCGACTGAGCGAACACTTGACTTAACTGCTGGCAAAGTGAAAACGAGTGTCATCAAATGTTGAAATGCTGCTTTTAGTTGGCTAAAACCAAGGATTGTCTTGCTTGGAAAAATGTAAAAAGGTGATGACGGACTCGCGCAGCACTTGAGCACAATTTGTTTCAACAAATTGTATAAATTTTGCTAAATAGGGGGCGAAAGACGTTTTATCTCAATACAAAAAAGAAATATCTTTCTTATATCTTTGAATGTAATATTTATTTTTCCCTTGTCTCGTTAAACTTTTTAGACCAACTTGAAGAGGCAAGATGAGTGACATGCAATAATCGGCCACATGGGCATCGCCAGTTTTCGAAAAGAGAACGGGCCATATTAAATTTGCTGCCCGTGTAATCTACCTTTTAATATGTTCAATCTTTGCCACCGGCCATGCATGCAACGATTTAAATGCATTAATACCATTTGTCACGAAATACGAATTTGCGTATCTGAGGTCAATTAAGTCAACAGACGTTACGTAAACCGCCAAAGTTAATGCTTGCATGATTGCTCGCTTAAGAGGCTCAACCCCAGAGCGGCCTCCCGCACACCGCTGCCGCACAATGCGCAGTTGTTATTGTGCGGCATATGCATGTCGCATAATTTCCAATTGTAATGGCAGAAATACCTAATTAACTATGCAAAATGCAAGCAATTGTTCGAGGCGGAAGGCGCTGCAAGGAGGAGGAAGGCAACGTTGGAGGAATGGCGTAGAAGATGCAGCTTCGAAGGCCAAACAGGAAACCCTTCACTCTCGTTGAAGGGCTGTGGCAGGTAGTGGCTCATTACAAATAAATATAGAACAACTGTATACTACATATGGGTGTATTATAAGTAGTACATACATACATGTATAGAGAGCGTGTATGTTTACATAAACGTTTACAAAGTGCAGACTGCGGAAAACATTAGGACATCATTACTATTAGGACATCAATCCTACAGATATAGTTAAAGAAGTTCCAAATGTAAGACTTTGATATTCAGTTGCCAGTATAAAGAACGCCAAGAGGTTACCAAACTTCTTTGTGAAAGCGTTTCAGCCTCTAACACGTCATTTCAACTCTTTAAAATTCATATATATTTTCGACTAAAACTCTGCTGGTGTCTGTTGACAGTTTACATTATACAAACAAATGCATGCAGAGCAGAGAAACCATTAAACTACGCCACTGCCGGGGAAAATAAATCCATTAAAATTCGCTTGAGCGAAAGCGGAAGGTACGTTTAACCACACGCGAATTTTTTTTGTTTTCGTAAACTTTTAAAGTTCACTGAACGTGGCACATGAAGGATGGTTGTGTGCACAACCACAATTTAAATTAATTAATTAAAACAACAATGCAGTCGACGCATCGCCAACATGGTGCGGCCACTAAAGTTTGCATTAATAACAAAACTACAATGACAGCTGCAAAAAATGCAACGGAACCTATATACGAGTATGTATGTGTATACTTTTACATACCGTATGTATTTATTATTTCACATTGCAGCTATGAATAAAAAAGTGCTCGCCCAATTCTCAGCTGCTTTGGCACCTGCGCAACCAATAAACGCCATTGATGCGCATTATTTATGTGAGTGCCGCAGCTGCGGCGCTGCAAAGGTGTTGTGTCTGTGTGAGTGTGTGTATGTGTGCATGTTTGTCATTTGCATTAATGGTGCGCTGACAACAATCGATTCGCAGCAGTATTTTGTTGCACTCCGGTGCGCTTTGTTGCTCCTTTTCATTTAGCTGCCGCTGCCTCTGTTGCTGCGGTTGTAATTGATTCAGTATTTATAATGAATGAATAATAATGGTCGGTGTAATTGACTATGGGAAATTGTTTCGGCGTCAATTGTTTAATCGCGCTTGTAAAGTGTTTATATAATTTAACACTGAATATCTTAAATGAATGTGAGTTGTGAGTTATTAGAGAGAATTACATTAGGTTAGGCTATCGAAGGGGGGGCGGGGGGCGGGTTGAGATTTACTTCATTTTTCCTTCAAATCCAGTCAAGAATGGTGGTCGATCGCATATTCATACATTTTACAGCATACTTTTAGGCACATTTTTCCAGCAGCAAAGAGTTTTCATTCAATACCATTGACCTTCTCAATATTGAGATTAAAAAAGCGGCATAGAAGCCAAACGCAAAAGGTGCAAAAACGACTGTTTATAACTCGACACCGATTCGTTTATAACCTGAGAGATTACGTAGATGTTTCGACCCCCTGACTAAGTAGTTGGACCCACTGAAATTAGTGCCAGCCAGGTTTATACTCGTATGTATGTCCATTACAAGAATCTGCTTACTATCGGATAATACAATTGTGTCTGCTGGGTGGGACTGGAAGGCGGCAACTAAATGACACGAAATGGCCCTTCATTTATTTTAATGAAATTCGCACTCAACCATAACGACAATTAACATTTAACTGTAAGCACACACTAGCACAAACACTTCCACACACACACGAAAGCGTACTTGTGCTTGCATGTGTTTCTATAAAGCGGCAGCAATGTTTTATCAATTTGAAGCAGTTTGTAATTCAGTAATGAATGAAATTGCAAAAATATATTACAACCGCTCGTCGATATCGATTATTGTCGATGCTCTCGAGTGGGCGCTACGTTCTTTGTGCGTGGCTTTCTGAAGCGTGCTTTAGTGTTTTTTGCCATTTTTTTGTTTGCAATTATTTTTATCGGTTTTATTAAATTGCGCGGCAGAGCGAGGAGCGAGGAGTGGTCGATTGTGGGCATTTGCAGAATATGCAAAAGGCTAACACAAACGCTGAATTATGCTGAACTGCGAGAAAAAACTGAAATACAATTAAATAAAAAAGTGCTATGAGACAACAACAAAAACAGTGCATTTAATTATTGCGCAATTAACGTAGCGTAATGGGATGTTTAATGCGGCAACTGCATTGTTAATAAATGGTAGCCACCTGTGTTGCATTAAATTTTCAGGTCGCATTGCTGCAAAATGCAATTAATTTTTTTAGATAAATAATTGCTGTCAGCAGCGTAACCGAAGCGGGTTGTTTTTTATAACAAATGAAGTTGTTTCGAGTTCGATTGACAGAACAACGCAATGTTTTAGTAAAAGTGATGATTTTCATTTTCTTTCAAATTCGAAGCACAAACTTTGATCTATGTAAGTGATGGTATGTTCCATTCTATATCTGCAAGATATCAACTTTGGTTCGTCGGTATTCGCTTTAAAATGGATGCATTTTGCCTATAACAGCTCTGAGTTTGATTTTAAGTGAACAGTTTTCGTAAAATTTCCATAAATGTTTAGCGAGTTTTGATTACCTCTCGTGTCTGCAGACTCATTTTACTTTTGAAAGTCACAGACTTCACATCAATGTGACTTTAATCTGGCACAATTGTTGGATCTCTATGATTACTCGCTCTCTTGTGAGCATCGATCGCAATTATTTTATTATAGAAATTATAATAATTATTTTAATGTTGAAATGAATGAATTTTTATGATAATTTGATTTATTATTCTAATAATTATTTGCATAATTTCAGAAATATCTCAGAATTAGACACACACAGACTAAATTAATAAAATGAAGCGCACGCAACTAATCAAATCAATTGAGACAAACAAAATCGATAATAGCATTAAATGAGCGCATGAATTTGTGCATTGAAATCGGTAAATATTTAGTTGCATGGCACACAGTTCCATTAGCGGAAAACACAACAACATGTCAGGCTACATTACAACATTCAGGGGCTACTCTATTGTTGTGGCACACGGCAAATTGGCATTTACTAGTCACATACATACATACATACACACATAGATGGTTATTTGTTTTGCTATTTGTGAGTTATTGTTTGCTTTCAATCACATTTTTCTAAAAGACTGATTTTTGTTTTTATTCTATGCAATAAGCACAATGCGGCACAATGCGTTCAAAATGAACAAAACACAATTCGCACAGCGGTGGACGGATGCGGTGGTTGAACGTGAGCGGGAGTTGGCGATGTTATTTGAAAGCAGGCAATTTTATTTATTGTCGCGTAAATCTATTATCCACGGAATTTATTGAGTAAATTAAGTTTTATGAAAAAAAAACAAAATCCATTGAATCCGTTCAACGAAGGGCCGTAAGCATTTTTGCTGTTGCCTTTTAGCAACATTGTTATTAATTGAGCAAATTGTTTGTTGCAATTTTAATGCAAAAATTACATTTTGATTGGCTGGTTGGGACTTTGGCGCATTAATTTCACTTGCAATAATTACTGCTTAACTTTTGTATTGTAAATTGGATTTTTGTTTTCTCAGTCTGATGCTTCAATTCATAATAAAATTGAGTCCTCGATTATTGCAAATTTCAGAACCAACGCAATGCTTTGCACTGATATGCTGCGAAAATGCGAAGATTTTTCGGTGAAATAAAAAAATTTAAATATAAAATTGAAATTATTATGCCCCGACATTATCCGTCAGTACCTTAACCACTGCATTCCCCACCTTGTAACTAATTTGCGCCGTTTTATTTCTCTCCCAACTGTACCCAAGCGCGCAACATCTCTTGCCTCGATCAATGTATTGTGTGTATATGTAAGCGTGTGTATGTGTTCACCATCAACATTTTTTTAATAGTTAATCAACGAAAAAAATCTAAGGTTTCGACAATCATTCAATAAATCGTTTCATTCATTTTGACAATTGATATGCGAGGAGAAAGGTGACAGCTGGAATTGTACACTCGGCAGGTTGAAAATTGGACAACATTTTTGAACGTAAGTGGGATAAATACAAACGCAGGCTTACAAACACATTAAAGCTTAGCAAATCGCTCGCTGCACCTCACAAACTTTGCCAAACTCAATGGAACTTTGCGACCCTTTTCCATTGCGATTAATGGAAAATATTGTTGTTGGCTGCAATCAAGTTTGCGGTGTGCAGTTCGAGCCTTTTGTCTTTTGTTATTTGGTTGGTAATTCAACTACGCCAACCGTACTGGTTTTTGTTGTAATGTAATTATAAATAGTTACTTTTGCATTCGTGGGTATTTGTTGTTGTTTGATTGGTTTGATCATTGATAGAGTTTGGTTGGATTTTTTTTGGTTTGTTTTTGTGATTTGGATTGCATATTGTTCCGCCTGGCGCACTAAAACTGATATTTACCAAGTTCTTTACCTGCTGTGCCCATATTCAGTATACTAATCTCGCCAAAATAGGAACCTGCCTTCAACGAAGCCATCACCGTTTTCCCATTATCGGCCACCACCTGCAGGCGGCCGCGATTCACAATGTACATCTCCTTGCCGACCTCACCTGTGCCACGGTTGCAATTTAGTTGTTGTTGTTGTCATTGCAAACAGTTGACGCATGTTTAGCGGAGGAACAGCAGGCAGGAGCGTACAACACACAGGACGAAGAACGAAAGCGGTATGCAGCAGGTGTCGAACGAAATGGCAGCGGAATTTTTGCGGTGTGATTTTGCGGTTGAGTTGGCAGCGGCAGATTACAGTTGGCCGATGGTGCGAGTGCGGGTGGGTGTTGATAAAGCGGCGAAGTGTGTGATTGATGGTTGTTGTTTTGGTTTGCAGTAGGCAGTTTTGTTGGTGCAGTTTTGTGTCGTTGGCCATTAAACGTGTTCGATTAATTCATTAGTGTGCGTTGAGGTTATTTGGTGTGAGTGACACATGTCGCACGATAGTTCGGGCAGAGCATTGAGCAATGCAGTGGTGGGAGGCGGCAGATGGACGAGGGACCATGGCAGCATCAGTCAACGACGTCAACAGCGAGAGTGTTCAATTGAAGCGCATTTGTTGTTGTGTCAATTTCGTTCAGTTACGAGGGAAGTGGGACAGTGACGATAAGCAATCACCAAGTTGGGGCATTATCACAGTATTCAGTAGTTCAAATATTATTTAATGCATCCATTTGTTGTTGTTATTTGTAAAAGAAATGCATGAAAAAGACAAAATTGAATTAACAGTGATTAGTGATAATAATTAAAAAGGCCATCTTCACATTTTTTGATGTACTAAATATATAAGTATTAGTTAGTGGAGGACTTTTCCTCCTCTTTTTTCGCACACTAAGTCACAATTTAACATATTGTGACAACAAACTGAACCACTATAGCACTCTATGGGCTTAAGCTAAGGTTTCAGTTTCATATAGGGGAATTCTTTGTAAGGTGCCACCCCTGCTCGATTTCGACGTTCCAGTAATCCAAGCAAAAAAATTCCTATTGTCATTTAAGGTATATATGTCAACATTTAATGTGGTTTTTGAGCGAACAGACGCAATGGTGCGGTCTGGGTAAATAAAAGTGTCAAATTTGGTCAAGAAAAAACATAAAAATTAAAACTGAAGGTTTTTCTTGCGGTGAAGAAGTAACCAAAAACTTATAAAAAAACTAAGCTAAATATCAGTGTTGGACTTAATTGTTAATGGTATTTCATAATCCGAAATGATATCCGAGCATATCGTTACAGGAAAAAAATTATACCGTGATTTCCAAATGGCGTAAAAATCTTAAGTGCCACCTTTTTCTCTTTGTAAGGTGTCACCCCCCTTTTTTCATTGTTTTGTCATCCTATTTTGGTAAAATGCCTTTTTGTTGCTCGGGGCCGTCAATAAAATGAATTTAAAGTGTTCTTACTAAATTTTTCTTTAATCCTATCATGAGGAATAAAGTTCAGTTCAGTTTTGTTTATTAATTTCCATATAATTACCGGCTTATTCGTTACCATTCAATTTTCATTTTGCTTTCGGCCATTTTCTATTCAATTCAAATTAAATTCAAAAATCTTTCGTAAATTTTCTAAATTATGCATTTTGACTTGAGATTTTTACGCTTTTAGCGTTTTTTGTAGGGGGTACAATTTTTACATAAACAATTTTAGAGTGTCGATTTTGAACACTTTTGGAAATTGGCTGTAAAATTTGTATTTACGATAAATTTAAATGAAGTGTTACCTTGGATCATAGCTCTTTGAACCTTCTTTCCAACGGTATATTAACATTATTATTATGTTAATGTTATGTGCAAAAAAGCTATGGGGTGGCACTTTACAAAGAATTCCCCTAAAGTTTCTGTCTGTCTGTCAGTTTCACTTCATTTCGCTATACATTTTACTGTCCCAACACTGGTTAACCACAGAGAAACAATGGTTATTCATAATTTCCATTATCTGCCCAATGTTGTCCGAAAATGCCTGATTCATCTTTGTCCCCACATTGTTCCAACTATTATTAATTATGTTCTTTGTTTTTTGTACTTACCCTTCCGACAAATGTAGTCGCCGGGCGAGAAGAGCACCGGTCTCAGTCGCAGCACCAGCTCACACAGGAAACCCGCTTCGGTATTTTGAAAAATTTCAACTCGCTTAAGTGTATCTAAATGGACGTTAATTGCTATTTCAGCCTGCGAAGCGAAATGGGAAAGAAAGCAGAGAGTAGAACGAAATATAAATGGCAAAATTTTGAAAAGTGTAAATCAACTTGCAATCGCCCAAACTGTAACAGCAATACCCACACACACACGAAGTTAGTCAAATATGTCATTGCACATGCAATACACGTATGACTTAGTGTTGAAAAGTAGCGAATACTTTTGGGAGTCGAGTACCAGCCGCCGTAGCTCAGCTGGCTAGTGCGTTTGGCCGCGAGTCAAGACTCCGCGAGTTGGGTACTTGTTTCAAAATGTTAAATTATTCTCAATAGCTTTCAGTCTATTGGCAAAATTTAGTTTACAAATTTTGAGTACCAAGTACGAATGTCATTATTTATGCTGTAGTGAATGCTTCTTATTCTATGCGTTGGAATCTGCAGGAATTGCTTACTTTTTTAATACATGTAACGTAAGCCATAAGTTTCAGCAAACAACACTTTATGATTTTACGAGTAAATAGCTTTCAGTTTCGGACTTTTTGCTAACACTGCGTTTAAGGTTAAATTTTGGCTATTTTAAGTACTTTTAAGCTCTGTCAATTCCTGCGTGTAGTTACTTATTCATTTAGAATCGCCTCTGTCCAAAACTAGCATAAATATGGATCTGTGTCTGTATGTATTATGAGAAATGGGAGGCGTGTGCACGCATCAATCGAAAATGTGAAAATTGGCAAACGAGCGAAATGCAAATTTCCGCACAAAGTGAACAAATCTTGCCACAGCACAGCATCAGCTGGCCCCTGCAGTTGATGCATGTGGCATGCAGCACAATTTTGCCCACCAACAAGCGACGCGCACACAACATGGCCAACGCAACGTGCCTGCAAGTGTGAGTGTTGATTGGCCCACTATGGTTGTTGTTGTTGTTCGTTGTGTATGTTTGTATGTGCGTGCGTGCTGTGGGGGCCGCTGGGGAAATGCGTTTGACCATATTTACCTTTAATTTATCAGGAAGACAGGATACGGCTCGCTCCTCGTCGGAACATTTTTGGGTCAGCCACAGGTAATCGAACCATTTAATGACTTTTACCTGTAGATGATTGGGCACACGACGCATGCGCATATATGTTTTCACGCCGTCCAGTTTGGCTGCAACGAGCGAGAACACAAAAAGTAATTAAAACGTTGCATAGATACTCAAAGTGACAGAAATATTAGAGAAGTTTGTGTTTTAAGTGCGGCGAGATTTTTTTTACATAAAGTGTTGTACGGTGTCGATGCAGAGAGAGAAATTTAAATTGGCAGCTCAAGTGCGCCAACTGCAAATGTGTTGTTGTGTTTTGTTGCTGTTGTTGATTGTCAGTAAGAACAGAAAGCAGCACGCACGCCAAACCATTAAGAATGCATTCCCTTTGAGTCGGAATTGCCCTCATTTGCCAGATGCTCAAAAACCCCACTACTGCGCTGCCAAACATTAAATAAGACAAGTTTTGGGGTGAAGAGAAAAGCTGATTTGCTTTCGAGAAAAATCGTACTTAAAATATGATACATAAATACATAATACTGCGAGTGTACATCAACAGTGACACAACACCGAAAAATATTAAATCGCCGACAAAAAGCAGTTTTGCAGTGTCTCTCCGGCAGCCATCAACTTTTCAATGTGAACACAGCAATGCACGGCGGAGCTTCACATACACAGAATACACACACACACACACCACACATATGCACACACGTGAGGCTGTGTAGGTGTGGGTGCCGGTACCAGTGTTGGCGCACCGACAGCGCAAACAAGTGCCATGCCGGAAATGTCATCGCAATTAAAAATTGATGATGTTTGTCCTCATCTTTCTGTCTGCCCTCCTGGCCACCCGCCCACTGCCGTCCTTTGTGCTTGGCTCGGTGGCGCAACCGAAGAGGGGCGAAAATGTAAAACTGCAATTAACTAAGAGAAAAATTTGAAAATTTATTTCAACCCATTTATCTTAATGCACTTGACTACCTCGCTTACATGCATACATACATATGTTTGAAAATATTTACAAAAATACATATACACACAAGTACCAAATGCATGACAGCGCATGGGTGCAAGCTCGTTCATTTCGGGTCGATACACTTCATCCGCAATCGTATACACACACACTCACACACACATACTAACACTCTCAGCCAGGTAACGCCGTTGCAATGGCTGTGGCAACATTTCAAGTGCAGCTCGATTTCATATCGATTTTAAGTTGCCAGTTGATTGAGAATTAAGGCATTGAATTGCAAAAAAATAGCAGGTGATTTATTTTGCAGCTAAGCCGAACGCTTCACAATCAATTTTGTGAAAACGAACTCGTTTCTAATCAAAGAGAATGTTGTTGCCAAATGTTTTTAGCATTGATCTATTAAAATAGTCAATCAATGTGTCATTTACTCCGGTGCCGTCCAACTATTCACATATATATAAATTAAATTACTGAAAATTATTGATTTTAATCTTCAAATGCATGAACTCTGAATTATTTGTTTAACAAACAAAAATTCTAAGAAGAAAACTAAATACTCCAAAAAAATTCTATTAATTAATAGCAAAACTACTTTACTATAAATAATTTTACATCAAAATGAATAGTTCAACAATATGTAGACAATAAATTTTCCGGCAGGAGTACTCTCGAAAGTAAGTGGGTACAATTGAAAATTAATAGTTTAATAGTTTTCTTTTAATGTATTCATTACAGTTGACTGCCGTGGCTCAAGTTTTAGTGTTTTAAATTTAAACCAGATTTTTCTAAATTGTTTCTGTGGTTTCTGCAATTCTCGATTTACCAACCTTTGACAACAATCTGCATAGCGAAATTCAATACATGATTCATCGTTTGCAACTACGCAAGAAACTTGCTCAAAACTTGCTGCATTAACCCGGCGTTGGTGTGGTGAAAAAAAATTACGTTATTGGTGTGGTGGGGTATGACATACCCCAAAACTTTATATAGCACCAACCCCACGAAACAACACAAATATAAAAGATAGCAATTACATATTATTCCTCATTTAATTTTACGTAAGAAAATGCAAAAAAATTTAATGTGCAAGCAATTTGTAAAAGAAAATAACAAATATAAGAAAAATAAACGAAAAATACTGAGATTTATAGGTTGACTTCATAAAATGGGGTTTAAAAAAATTACATTGTATAATTTTCCAAAAACCATAGTCTGTTTTAAAAACGACATACATGTAGTTATGTGACTACGGTAGCTACGGTGAAAGAGAAGCGAAATACAGGGTCTCCCAATTAGCGCATTTTTTGCAAGATGTATAAGGTTTTTGCTCTCAGACAAACCGAACATTGTGTGCTGTACTGACGACGTTTTGGTACAGCTTCGCGTTATCTCAAAGATTTACAGAATCATGATAATGTACAAAAATAATGATATTTTTTGGAACATATTATACGATGAAAACGATTGTCGTATGTGCTATTAAGTTCAATGGAACATACGACATTCGCTTTCTACGGCGACGAAATGTGAATACTGAACTGGGAGCTTTTTTTGCACGTAGCAGTTGGACAGTTTGTATTTGCCTCTTATGTTTCCGTACGGTGAGTTTTTAGCGGGATGTGACTGAAAACTGGTAAAACTCAAGTTGTTTTTGGATAGCAAATGTGTAAGGTTGGACTGTTATAAACAGCTACTAGAAGCGATAGTGCCCACAAAAAACCGATAGGCGTAATATTTACAAAAATACAACCTCTGGGGTATGGTATACCCCACCACACCGATGCCGGGTTAAAGTGCAATGCTTGCACAGGTTAACAACATCAGCGTTTGCGTGCAGCTGCCGTTACACTTTTGTGTACTCACATACCAGCCAGCGTATGATTTCAGCCGAGTCAACAACACTCTAAAATTTGTATGTTTGCCTGCCAGCGGCAATACGCGATCCCGCAGCAATGCCAAACCAGCAAGCAGCAGACAGACAGCCGAAGTCGAGCAACAGCAGAGAAAATGAATGAGAGGGCAAGGTGGCACTGCAAACTTTAACAATAAAATTAAAATTTTCGCATTTCCATGTGCGCATACTGAGAAAATCGCTACACAGACAACAACAACAACAATAGCACCAGCAATGACAGTCAAAAGCGGCATAGAATTAAACGGCAACGTAAACTTTTTCATTTCAACTTTCACAATGGAATTCGCAACGGCATCTTTCTTTGTGCACCGCTGATTTCTCTACATGCGGATGTCGATGGTTTCTATAATTTTGTAATGAAAACGAAGTTAGAATATTTGCAATATTGTAAAGAGTATTAAATGCTTCTATTGCTCATATCAAAACCATTGTATTTTCTACAATTAGATATGAGCAAATTTTTCACCGATTCCTTTACCTGAATTTTTTTTTGTGTAATGTGATTTAATTGTTATATTGTTGACATGAAAAATTCCGTTTAAAATTACAATGAATTCACTTTCTACACGAAATTTTATAACTAAATCAACAAACCATCAACAATTTATGTCGACCAACAGTGCGTATGAGTGACATTTTCTTAAAATTCACATGGATTATGGATTCTCGAGCCAAAACAACACCGTTTGACCCACATAATTATTATTGTATTTGCAATATATTCGTATAGAAAGTATGTGAGCACACATACAGACAAACATTTATAAAACTAAACAATGCTTGGGCCGTTGCGCAGCTTTAAGCACTTTGATGTATTTGTTCCGGCAAAATGGACGCCAACATTGCCAAACTCACAGATTGTACAAACAATAACATATTTATTTCCATATTACAGCAACTCCTCCGCCGTGGTGCTGGCTTTGCGAAAGTTCAGCACCAGACAAAGTTGCAGCAACTTCATGCATTACAATTGCCCCCAATTTGGTGCAATTTTAGTTTTAAATACTTCGCTGCAGAGCAGCTGCAGTCGACCACAAGGAGGATATCGAAAAATTCCAAGTGCCAAATGTCGAAGGCGAATCAACAGTAAACAACAGTGCATTGGGCAAAGAATTAAAAAAGTGTGAATCGGCGATGAAGCGCACAAGGGAGAAGTACAAAAGGCGACAAATGCCTTGCTGCATTCTAAGTTGAAATTCGCGTTGTTGTTGTTGGGCGTTGTTTTCGAACTGTCCAAACTTATAATTGTAAGTAACATTTCAATTCAATCCAATTGACTCTGTGACTTGCTTATTGGCCATTTCCTGTTGACAATCACTAAACACACTGTGCGACCAGCACTCCTTATACATATTTATGTGTATGTATACATATATGAATTTTGTTGTTGTTTTTTGTTTGCTCCTTTTTGCTGTTTTAAAAGTTTCAGCCTGTCGTATTTTATTCTGCTACATGACCGCTTTCGAGTTCGTTTCGATCTTAAAGTCAAACATACATTTTTAATTTTTGCAATTTCCCTTGTAACGTTGAAATAAGAGAACTGTAACCCAAGAGGAAATTAAAGTAAAGTACGGGAAAGGAAAATTAAAAATAAAAACGAAACAAAGTTCTGCCTCCATTTACGACTGGCGTCACGGAGTAGCGATTTCTTGGAAGTTAGGCGACGAATAAAGTTAAAATTCTTATTTACCTTTATTTTGCGCTCGGTTACACTTCATTTCGTCAGACATGACAGAGCGACTCGCCAGCCGCAGCGCACATGTGTCTTCTCATCACCACGCTGACAATTGCAATAAAAGCAAAACTTTTGGCCATTCTATTTTATTCTGTGGCCAAAAATTCGACAAATCTTGTATTAGTTATGCCTGTGTGTGTATTTAATTTGAAGCCCAGAGGTGCATTGCTTAGAGTGCGAGGCGCGTGGCTGTGCCTTGATTTCTTCAAAATATTATTTTTTGTTGTTTTGTGAACATTTATTTAGTTTTAGTTCAAAGTTCTTCATTTCGTACTTGTGACGAAGTGCAATTAGTGAATTTGTGTTGTTTAAGGGGACAGTCCCCTCAAGAGGTCTCAAAAAATCGTTTTTTTTTTTTCTTAATCGATTGGGCATCTATTTAAGATTATGTATGTAAAGTTTTAGCTCCAAATTCAAAGTATTTTAGGAGTTGCACGAAAATTCAGTCGGTCGCGCACGGTGCCTGGCGGCCACGCACGTGCGTTGAGATGCGTTTTCTCAAAACCATGTTTTCACAATTTGCGGGAAAGATAACTATAAAAGTTATCAACAGATTTTCTTAAACTAAAATTTATTTTATTCAGTATGAAAAACTACTCTATGCGAACTACGGATTTTGAAAAATTCCGATTTTTAATACCTTTTTTATTAACAAATAAATGTAAAAAAAGTCACTTTTTTTTTAAATCATAACTTTTCGTCTAAATTTCGGATTTTTGGAATTTCCGTAGTTCACATAGAACAAATAAGTCTGACGAAGAAAACAAAAAAAAAAATTTTGATTTTAGTTGAAAACAACGGCTGCTATCGTTCCCGGAAATGGACTCCGACCGTGCCGAAACGCTGCCGGAAAACGTGAAAAACTCAGTCATTTAGAATTTCCCAGATGTAATTTTTTTCGTGAATAAAGCTGAAAGTATGACTAAAACATATCCCAAAGTTCTTATGTCTCCGATCTTTCTTTCTGTAAGAAAAAAAATCAGGGAAAAACGCTTTTTTCTCGGACGCTTGAGGGGACTGTCCCCTTAAGTGATTTCGCTTGCTTGCCTCACGGGCGCAAGAGACCATAAACAATCCAGACGGACATTTGACCAACAGCCACCCACTTTGATCATTATATCCTTCCTGAACCAACGCAATGCTTCGCATTAATAGGGGTCATCCCCTGCGCGTTTGTTCCTGTTAAAAAAAAACAAAAAACTGATTTATGTGCGAACTGAAAGCTTTGGGCATTCTTATAAATTTATGCATTTGGACGTAAAATCGATTGATTTTGTACATGAACGGAAATTATTCCCTTGAAGTAATCTCCCTGGTCGTCCAATAGCCGACATATTGGCCTCTTGACATTTATACCACCAATTTTTCCATCTGCAACCAACCACTCATCGACCCAACCACTATTCATACATCGATCTGTCCGTCTGCATGGTCAGTTATCATTCGCCTGTTCATCCATGCATCCGCCAACATATACATTTGTCTGTCCGTCCGTCCATTCATTGTGCTTGCTGTCCACCACAGTCTTTTTCAAACTGTCTGGTATGTCTTGTTCCCGTTTTCTCTTCTCTTTCTTTATTATGTACATGCAATACGTACATACGTTTTGCATTTTAAAATTTGTCACATGCAGGCAGCGTGGGCGTTAAAAATATTCATTTAAGTTTTTTGTTTGAATTTCTTGCTGCCGTGTCGGTCCTTGTGCCGCTTCTCGTGTCTGCTACATAAACGTTTGTTGCATTTTCCAAACATTCAAACACACCCACTGCACTGCACTGCACTGCCTTCACTTGCACTTACATCACACACACACGCATGTGCCAACACATGCCAACACTTCCAACGCCAGCCAGCATACGTGCCATCTAGCTGCAATTGCGTTTGACAACGCTGTCAAAATCACAACTAAACAATAATAACTCATACGTCCCGCTGGCCCTACGACAGCACACCAACGTGCGCTCACCTGCTGCGTTGGCAGTTGGCAGCGTTGCTGCTCGTTTTTGTTGCAATGTGCAGTCGTCTGTAGGCTGCACATTTTCGCACTGCCTGCTTACAACTGCCGCTGCCCTTCCCCACCTCGCGCTTCGTCAAAAATTGCGCAGTTCCAACTCTCTGTTGGCTTTTCTTTCTGTGCCGTGTGTCATTATTGTTTTATTGCATTTTTTGAGAGCACAAAAATGCTTTGCAAATTCCACTTGCAGCGTTTTTTGTTGTTGGTTTTTTTGAATTTGGTGCTTTGCAAATTTTATGAAAGGAAACTCGTCCTTTTGTTCACTGACAGTTTTGCATTTTGTGTTGCGCTGCACTCTTTGTTTGTTGTTGGCGACAATAGTTTTGCTTATGTGAGCACACGACTTGATTAGCCTTCCTGACTTTATCTCTGTCCTTTCTGAATATGCGACGCGGTGCACTTCCGTTCTACACCCCGCCACTCTGGTTATGGCAGCAAATAGGTCGCTTCTTCTATTATTGTTGCCTGTAGCTTGAAGCACTTTGGGTGCACTCATAATTAATGGCAGGGCAGCTGCATAAATGCACAATGGCAACCGTTACCAATGCAGCAGCATTAGCTGTTGCTGTCAACATGTGCACGTGAACAGTGGCTCAAATAATATGTGAGCATTCTCTGAGTGAAGCACTCTTAATTATTTCTCATATCCGCCGGCACCCGCAATGTGGGGACACAAAATGAGTGGTTGCTGTCTTTAACCCGAGTGAACGAGTGTTGCTCCTCGAATGATTTCAATGCTTGATGAAAAATATATCTGTTTTATATGTGTTATGTGTGTGCAACTTCCTCTTAAGTTTTTTAGTACAAAAGGAAGTGAGCCGTTGCCATTAAGTGAGTTTATTGTTGCTTAATTTAAATTCCTTTTTGCATGAAACGGAAGTGTGGTCAGCTTTGTAATATATGCACTGTGTAGAGTTGATTGAATTATTTATTTATTAAATTAATTATTTGAATTATTTTAACATTATAACGTTGCGCAAAAAAGGAACTTTCATGCAGAAATCGATCTTCATCAAAAAATATAAGTAGTAAAACTGCGTTTTCGGGGTTTCACTAGTGGGTCAGGAGTTGCTCCAAGCAAATATCCAAATTTCTGTTTGAAATCTCTCCAAAGGCATTTAATTTATCAAATCAAAAAATCAAAAAACCGGGCAGCTCAATCAATCACACCACCGAGAACTAGATGTTAGATGTTATCGCCTTTTAACACAAAAATAAATCACAAAATACTAATATAGTCTGTAAACATAGTAGCGACCTTAGCTTCAACAATGTGTTTATCATTGGCCAACATAAGTATACATTATTAAATCATCTAACTCTTCAAATCGTTCCCACTAGAATTGCGTCCACAGTAAAGTAAGCTACGAAAACTGATCAGCAACTTAAGTTTGTGAAGTAATCAATCAAAACTAGAGTTTTGAAATCCGTTGATTGCTGTTTAACGCTTCTTTTAAAAATGTTGCTTCCGAAATTTTCTTACGCTAAAGCTTGGCCAACTTTTATCAAAGATCCGTCATAACCTCTTAAACTTTGGAGCAACTTTTGCCGCACGCTGCGTTCCACTACCTTCGAGGTGTTTCAATTTTCATAATGTGGCACATTGTTGCCACCAACAGCAACGAACAGTGCAAATTTGTAGCGCCGCTGTGGCGTTGTTGGTTGGTTTTTTGTTTTCTTCCTCATATCGCACAACAATCTGCAGCACATAAAATGTTGCTCATACGCCACGCTGCACCACAATAAAAACAGCTACAAGTGAGCGCGGAAAGCAAGTGTTGCCAGCATTTGATTTATGCTTTTTTAATCCGCGCATATCGCCACTGCCATTGCGCGCTGTAGTGCTTCTTCTTATTCTCTACTTTTTCAATTTGCACCCACTCCACTCGGCCACGCTGCGAATGCATCTGTGTGTGTGCATGTATGGGCCCCATTGAACTGCAGCACTAACCTCTAACCTGCACTATTCGCCGTGTTTTACGTTGCACAACAGTGTAGTCAGCGCACCCTACCCCCTGGACTCTACATGTACATGCTTAACCTCTGTTGCCGATATGTGTGTGTGTGTGGTGTGTATAAGCACACAACGATAACACGTAACAATTAAATTTCTTACGCACATTTAAGCTTTTTATTGTTTTGCCATGCTTATCCGTTACTACTCTCACCTCCCCCACCAACGCCACCACTCACACGCTGCCATTCCACTACTCTCCCTCACACCCTTGCCCTCGCTCTGGTCTGGTGCGCCTCGCTCTAAACACATTCTTGTTTTTGCAGCAATGCCAGCTTGCAATTTGCGTCCCCTACAACCTTCAACGAGTTCGTTACCAATGCGATTATCCTTTCGCTGTCGCGTTTATGTTCGCTTTGCCGCTGTTGTTGTTGCAATTGTTCTTGTTGTTGTCTTTGTGTTTGCGCGAGCGCAAAAAAGGCTAAAAATAGCATCAACAATAATTTCGCCGCTATTTCCAGCATTGCCTTCGTGCTCCACCCGTCCGTCCGCCATCCATTAGCCGTTCACCTCAACGACGGCAGCATCAGCTGCCAACCTTCGGTCCCCAGCCCGCGTCGCATTCTCTCAGCGAACGCGTCCCGGCAACCCACCCAGCCAGCAGCCAGCAACCAATCTTCCCAACGCTCGACAATCGCTTGCCACATTTAGCGAAGCGGCGTCCTTGTTGCTCCGTTGTAGTTTCCATTCAACTGGCGTCTGCTGCCAGTGTTTCTCTGTGTGTGCATGTGTGTGTGCGCCAAAACGCTGGATCGATATTTCGGTCGCTACGGCGTCGCCGCCACAGTCGCCGCAAATAATTTCTATTTTTAGAATATGGGCTGTGTGTATTTTCATTTTTACTACCATTACTACTCGCACTCGCTGCTTGCTAGAGCGATTTCCTGCACGCTGGGCCACCCCTTCGCTTGTCTGCTCTGCTGTTTTCCTTTTTCATTTCTCATTTCATGACGCTAATATCCTTGAAAAGTGCATTTTCCAAGGATATCATTGTCGGCATCGACAACGAGCACCAGTTGTACTTGTGTTTGTATGTGTGTACGAGTTTCGTGATGGTGGCAGCACTGGCTGAGAATGTTGCATCGATGTGGCAGTGTCCGAAGGCACTTCTCACGTGCTCACTCAAAAACTCCAGTTTGTGCGTGTGTATGTGTATGTTTGTGTTTGTACTCCCAAAAAAATGGACATTCTCCGAAATATGAAAATGTTTCGGGTAGAAAAAGTTGCTTGCTTTTCTCTGTGTGTATGTGTGTTTGTATGTACACGCAGAAAAATACAAACCTGCAAATATTTTTTCATCCGCTTTGTTAGTTCGTTTGATGTTGTTGACGACAGCTCCCCACTACTGGCACACTAACCTTGCAAGTGAAACTCATTTAATGATTTATTTGCATAGAGCTGGCAACACTCGACACATACTTTGATGTTTGTGTGGAATTATTTTTGAATTCAAATTAGGCGGCGGTGGCGGAATTCCAGATACTGGAAACATGAAGCAGCAGAAGAGATGCTAAATTTAACCTTAGAGCTGTCCTTACATTTTCAAAGCACTTTCATCTTTTGGGGAGCTCCCCAATGCGTTTTTTCTAAAAATATTTGTTCGTTCATCTGTTTTTAAGTATATTTGTTTCGTGATCTATGTTTGCATTTATCTATTCATCCATGCACGTTTATATGCATTCGCCAGTCGATTTGTTCATCCATTCATTCATTTGTGAGTTCGTGAGTTTATATTCTCGTCTGGCTTGTCTGCTTGTCTGCCCGTCCGTTTGTCTGTTCGTTAAACTATTCGTGCACCTATTGTGTCCATATTTTCGTTTGTTAATGAGCTTTGTCAGGCGATCTGTTTGTTCTCCCAAATGTTCTGCTTGTCCATCGATCCATTCGTCCGTGTATATCTGCGTCTCTCTATCTCTTCGTTTATATATCTGCATGGCTATCCACGAGTTTCTGTTCGACCATTAATTCGCTCGGCATCTTGTTTTTTTATTTATCTATTTGGCTATTTCTATCTGTTGTTTTTTTTTCATCAATTAATTTCATCTGCTTATAAGTTGGTCATACAATCGTTTCTTTCTATCTATTTGTCCATTAAGATTATCGTGTCTTAAATTGATATGCAAGACTGAAGCATTCCATTAGCTCTAAAGCTTTTTCTACTTTTTGGCACTAAAAATTGTTTAGCAATGTCCGTGCTGCTCAAGTTGAGAAATTCTGACCCACCGTCACCGATAGTTTATGCGGCCAGCTGAGTTGATGAGCTCGCAAGTTGCTAGAAAGCCATCATAAATAAATATACGGCAACAACATTTGTCCGGTGCATAACTGGGTAAATTTGCATTCTCGTGCCATAGGTCAAATTGTTGTACAAATAAGCGCAGCGCTGCAATGACGCTGGCGAGTTGCGTCACTCGGCTTCCCCAGTTTTTGCACAAATTTAGCGCACAAGTGAAAAAGTTGCGCTGGCTGTTTTGCGTTCAGTGTTCAGTGTTGATGTTAGTGTTGGTGTTGTTGTTGTTGGTGTAGTGTGCGTCGAATCAACAACGATTGTTGTTGCGCAGCAAGTCAGATTTCAGCTGACTGCAGTGACATTCTATCGCATTGCCGCATTGTTTGCCATTGACTTATGCGCTGCAGTTGCGGCCACCGCTGGCCGCTCGGTACAAAGCGCCGGATGGTGTTGACAAATTTGCAGTGTCCAGTGTGCGGTGCCGTTGTTGTTTTTTCTTGTTGTTGCTGATGTTCGAGTGTTAATTGTTTGCTGAGCGTAAATTGCGCAAACGTGCCCGGCAACACAGCATTTGGTCAACAATGCGGTCGCACAGCAGCAACTCGCACGCAGCAACTGTGTCGGGTGCGGTTCGTGCGGAAGTAGCAATGTCTGCAGCAAATTGTGGCATGTACAAAGTTGTGTGCGCCACTGCCAGGTGTGTGCATATTGTTTTTGTTCATAGCTCGTGTTAATTTTATGGCAAAAATGAACACAAATATTGCTTTTGTGAAAGTATTCTTAAAAAAAGCACCCTTCAATTTTTTAAACGACTTTAGCGCTCTCAAACGACACCACTTTCCAACCACAAAAACGAGCGCAGCAAAAAGCACATTGCCACTCGAGCTTAATGCAGCGGAAATTATCAGCGGGCGCGCGCATTGCCATAACCAGCCACACCCCAGCGACCGTTCATTCAGCGTCATCGGCCGCAACAAGCCGTCGTTCGTCCGGTTCGACTGGAGCACGTCCGCGTCATCATTGCTGCGGTTTTCGCTTAACGGCCGCTACACGCACTGCTGCTTGTTGCGTCAATGTTGTGGAATTTTAAATTTAAACATTCAACGACACACAATCTGCGTCCGCAGGCAGTCGTAGGCTGGCCGTGGCAAAAAGTGTGGGAATGCATAAAAAAGTCATTGCATACAGCAATAGTGGGCGAACGAATTGTGAAGAGTGAACCGAGAACAACAACAACAAAGAGCACAGGATGCTGAAGTCACTGTGCGAGAGAGGGAAACGGTATTGAATCAAGTAGGGAGAAGGAAAGCGACAAGTAACATTATCCAAATGTTGTAATTGCAACAAAAACAACAAAACTACAGTACAGGAGCGCCACTGTACTGTAATTTCTCTTTGCTGCTGTTGGCACATTTGAACTGAATCGGATGAATTGGGCCTCGAGTGTTATTTGCAACAAATTTTTATATTTCCAATATATAGTCGGAAGAGAGGGCTGAAGAATCAGAAAATGTATTAAAGAATGTATTCAGGTACGTAGTAGTCTCGGGCCAGAGTGGTATCACAAAATCCTTTTAATCGATTCTTTTTAGATCTCAAAGCAGCCTGAAAAGGTGATGAATGAGGCGTATAAGAAGAAGAAGTTAGAAGTTATAGAAATTTTAAATGCATGAAGACATAAAGACAAGTCATTTCGAAGTTTCTATTTATATTCTCGGGTGAACGAGAGTGAAAAAATCGAAATCTTCATACATTCAGTGAGCTGGGCTTTAGTTGCCCTTGGGAAACCTTGTCTTTACCAGGTGAGCCTTCTATTAACAAGAAAAGAAAGTACAACTGACACGGGCGAGACTGACACAAGCCGCACCTGGTCTGCAACGAAAGCCGCCGCATGGCATGAACCACAATTTATTTGGAAACTCTTTTTATTCAAGCAATGTTTGTGTACATATGTGTATGGGCGTGCGTGTGCGAATGTATTAACGAGCGCTAACTGTGCAGCCATAATTGCATTTTGATGTTTATGCATGCAACGTATTCCACCAAAATGGCCTGCACCCACGGCTGAGCAGCAGACGAACAGTTGCAGCGCACATTGGTTGTCGATGCTGTTTCTGCTTTCGATTTTTATTCATTTTGCCGTTTGTAACATTGCCGACTCGCCCACTGTGTGTGTGTGTGTGTGTGGACCTGTTGGTGTGTTCGCGTGTGTGACTGCATCGTTTGGTTGCATTTACTGTTCGTTATGCAATGCGACGTCGGGTGCTGCAAATTGAGTCGTTTTTCAATTGTTTTCCGCATCGTTTAGTAATTTAAGGCTTTAGTAATTAACTTTATAAATATGTTACCGCTATGTTGTTTTGTTGTTGTTGTTGTTGTTGCTTTTTGAATGTTTATTTGGTCGGTTTGTTGTTTTGGTTGGCTGTCGATGTTTAAGCGTTGGTGAGCGTTTAAAGTGTGCGGCAACAAAATAAAATCGATGTTTACACACACAGATTGTCGGTTGCCATTTGGCAGACTGTGGGGAAAAGTGAAATTATATAACTCGTAAAATCGTGTGGCTTAATGCCACAAATTTTGTGGGTTGGCGAAAAACGTTCAGCCACAGAGTGTCGGATCTTAAATCGCCAAAATCGATATTAATTATGTTATTGCTTTTTCAGTGAAACATTGCTTGGCCCACAAAAACAACCACTAACGTTGCTGACTTATTGTAGAAGAAAGAAAGCCATTCACTACAAAACGCTCTACCACCACCATAAAGGCCCCTCAGGACTGGCCACTTTATTTAACTGGAAAATCTCATAGAACATTGTCCAAGACAAATCATTATCATTCAATAATCCGGTGCTGGTGGCCCCTGAAAGCTGTGGTTGTGTGTCGCCTGGCTGATGGCACCAGCCGCAGCGATAAGTTTCAACCGGAGACTACTTTACACATGCAAAATGAGTTGGGCCCAGCGGATGGGGAGGCGGCGGTCAAATGGCTTTTACTGCAAACACAGATACAAACACACATTCACAACCGCACATTACCGACAGACAATGCTGCACCAAGCATGAATAGTTCGGCACTTAAGGGAATACTTAAGACTTGCATAAATAACCAGCCGACCAGCGACAGCGCGCCGGATAGACACAGCGCACAGTGGGGTAATGTATAAGTAAACTGGTGATTAATTAAAACACGAAAAATCAAGATATAAATAAGTTTTTGATACCGGGTTAAAAAAGATAAAAATCGACAATAATAGGTGAAGGATTTGTTGTAAAATAGTTAAGAACAGCACACGACATTTGAAGTCGCCCTGCCTCTTTGTTAGAGTTCTAGAGCTAGTTTACTTTTGATCAATTTTAGCTTAAAACGGGTTAAATAAATGTTGTATAATATTTTTTAATTACAAAAAAAAATTATTTAATATTTATGGAAAAATACAAAATTATCACTTTTTGACTTTATTTAACTATTACTAAAAAACAGGGTTTTGATCAAATGCGCCCAATTCGTAGACTTCAATTAGAACACAAACTTTTACTGATATCGGTGCAAATGATTGGAAATTATTTTGGGGATAACAGTAAAGTTTTTGTAATTTGCTTTGAATTCATTTCTCAAAATAATAATTTGTTGGTGCCTACTTAAATTAAACCCATAATTCAATCGTAGCTCTAGCTATAAGATGCCAAATAGGTGAAGTTGCTCTCAGGAAACTTTGGGGTCGAAAGGCCCAATTTTGATCTTTTTCATAAATCAATATGATGAAATGCTTCAATTAAACTATTCAACTTAACTTTCATTAGATATGTGCAAGGTTTATTTTTTCAACTATTTTAATTTTTTTACCGTTATTAAAATAATTGTCCACTTAACTATATGCGAATCCATTGGTTTTTTTATTTCTTATGTTGGATTTACTAAACCTAATAGTTATTTTATATCTGAATAGCTTTCACCCAGGATCGCCATTTTCGACATCAATCACCCCACTGTGCAGCGGCAGGGAGGCATAGAGGTTGACAGGCAGACAACGCACTGTCGTCTAGTGTGTCGACGGCAGTTAGCGAAGGCTGCGGAGTCAGGGGCGCGCCGCTGAGCGCATTGCGTGCGGTTGCTTTCGTCCTTTCAGTCGGCGTTTTAATGCGCATAAGAAATGCGCAAAGGAAAAGCCAACAATAACAAATTTCACATTTGATTGACGCGGTGTGTTTTGTGAGTTCCTGAGAAGGGCATCAAATGCGGACGAGTAAACGATTGAATGAATGAATGAGTTCGTGTAAGGTTGGGCTGCACGCGCCGCTGCTGTCATTCATGAGCAGCAGCTTCAGTGAACATTTTCCGTTAAGGCTGGATAAGCAACAACAACAACGACAGTCGAGATAACAACAGTACTAATAAGAGAGATAATAACGATAAGCGAAGGAAAGCAACCGCCAGGAGTGGTCCCCATGATTTATGAACGTATGAATAACAATTGGAGCGAGGGGTGCAGAGTTATGAGCAACAAGGAATAGGTGAAGTGGTTGAGCTTGTAAAATAGAGCGCAAAAGTGAAGCAAATACATTGAGAAGTTGATACGACACAATGTTTCTTATTAATTTAAAGGATAATAAGTGTAGGAAATATTCCAAGGATCAGAGTAAAAAGTGAAAATTTGGTAAATAAATTGCAACAGCTGAAGACAGTATGTGCAATGGTTTTAAAAAAGCGTTCACGTTCACAGATATTCATCTCGCTGTCTGAGTGCAACACACAGCGTTGCGTTAAATATCTTCACGTCTAACTTGCTTGGGAAACACTAGTTGCACTAAATTGAAGTAAGCTTTGGTACTAGCAGTCAAGTATCTACTGAAGTTATTTAAAAAAGGCGGAAGCGGCAATTCTAATGAAGTACAAAAATTCTAATTTATTTGAGTATCAGGATTTCAAAAAATAAAAAGAAACAAAACCATTAATTAAAATTTGACACGAGATCATGGAGATTTTGGGTTTAACACAGTTACTTTTCAAGAAAATTCTATTTAAATAAATAAAAAAAAGCAATAAATTTTATTTAAATTCCTGAGCCTTCTCTCTTTCACTTGATATATATCGACATATGCCAATGAGGTTAAGTATTTTTATATTTTTGTTATTTTTTATCCACTTCAAAATTTTGAAGTCCTTCTAAAAGGACAAAAGGGACAAAGGATGTAGAAATGAAAAACTGAGTACGCAGTACTACTATGTTTGGCCTCTAGTTTCACGCTCCCATTGAGTTTTTCCGGTGTGAAATTTTTGTTTAATCTTTGTCGCATGGTATTATTTGCTACACTCACCTGCAATATTTTTCTTGCTTTCATTGCTTCTTAATTTAGAAAAGAGATTTTTTGAAACCCCAATTTGCATATCTGTCACACTCCAGTGCGCACATAGCAAACGCTAGTCGCCTCTCGCCTAAAACTTTTCTCAAACAATCTTGTCATCAATAAAATATTTGAACTCATTAAATTTGTATTTCCAGCACCATTCAAGTGATTTGTTGAATACTGAACACGTTTGCCCCTCCACCACAACGACTATTCCCACCGCAACACAAAATCACATTCATGGATTATGAACGACGTGGACGTCTGCGACCTGACGCAAATTTTGCTCTTTAAATAATGTGCGCCGATTACCAGTTGAACGGTCGCAAAACTTTAGCGCGCCACCATTGGCACGTCGGCTGTGGCAGACCGTTTAGTCGGCGCGCCTGAATGTATGCAAAGCGACGCGCCGGAATCATTTATCAATTTAAAGCACACAACTTTTTTCCGCCTCTTTAGGCTGTCGCAAGCACTTGCGGGCAACAACAACATTAGACATTGGAGAAAAAAAAACACAACACAATGAAAAAAGCAGAAAACGGGAGCAAAAGAGCAATTGGAACATTTAACAAATGAGTCGGCCGCTTTAGAGTACAACGAGGCGGCACACAAAGTGGTGGGCGGCGGCGAATGACGAGTGCGGTTTGCATGCCAAACTATTTGTTGGACAAACAAATTATCATAAAATATTTAGCATAAGTTGTTCATCATTTTTATAGCCGTTGTTTTGCACACTCAGCCAAACCAAGCGCCAACCACTCGGCCAAGCAATCGGCTGCGCGTGGCTGCAGCAGCCGCCTAAGCTGCCGTCTTAGGGCAGCCCAAAATATATTGTAGCGAAATTACCCCTAACGATATTCGCTCAAGCGGCCAGCCGGCTGACTCTGCTAACAAGCCACACTGCGTGCAACAAGAAGCGAAAATCATAACAGCGGCAAATCATTTTGAGAAATCATCAATAACTCAAATTTAATGGCAGTTATTCACTTGTTGTGCTGATCCGACACGCGTCTGACGCCGTCGCCCCGTGTCACTAGTGACACATTTTGTAAATGATAGTCGTCAAGTGGCGGCGAACATGTGACTGGGTTGAAGCGGAAGCAGCGAACTCGGATACGGCGAAGGCGACAGAGTTGTGTCGAACAGCGACCATTCGCTTAAACCTACGAAATCTCTGCGGTCTCTGCGGGTTATCGGTGCTGCATTCGTTTTTTTATTCAATTGGATTGTTGCTTAAATTATTTGACTCGCGGTCAAGAGGATTCAGTGCAGGTGCGACAAAAATTATACAAAAAAAAAAATATTTAGGAACTGTTTTCGAAATAAATAATTTCGTAGATATTTTTCCATTTGAAGGTTTAAAAAAGAAACCACTTCCTGTCAGATATACTTAATATTTTGTTTGCAACACCACGTGCAACTTAACATCACGTTGAACATTGGCATGGGAGGAAACTTTTGTTTGTGCAGACACGGGGGCACATGGGGACACCGTCAGCTGTGCCCCGCTGTCAATCAGGCTGTCTGGCAGCAGAAGCAGCAGCACAGCTGCAGTCCTTAGCGCAGCTCCCAGACCAACTTCGGTCGTCATCTCGTCCAACGCGCGCTGCCAGTGTTGCCTGCTTTATCGTTGGCTGCTTGGCGTCTTCGAAATAGTTTCGCTCGAGTGTGCGCTGTGCGGCTGGATTGATGGATTGCCGCACTTGTCAAGCGTCACACGTTGATGCCTCGCTGGAAAGGGCTCTGGATGTATAGTTGTGTGTGTCTAGCAAATTGCGTAAAAATGAATTTGCAATTTATTTCGCATATCAATTGTGATAATTTTATTGGAAATATGCTGCCATTAAATAATGTTGATCAGAAACTTGTTGGATTTGCATAAAAAAGTGCAAACGATTATGGCTGTTGAGGGTTCAGAGAGGTCTCACGCTCTCTGGTTACGGACTGTGCTAAGTCTGCTATGGAAAGACATGCGATTACAGACAATTTCTGTACAAACATACAAGCAATTAAGAGTTCAACTTATAATATGCAACACTTTTAACCTATTCTGAACGGATTTGTTTCATCTAAAAATGTGCGTTATTGCTAGTTTAAAATAAAATTCAAACAGTTTGTTGAAGAACTAATGCGACCAGCTTTATTTCTTTTATAAGAACTGAGACTAAGTCTGGACACAACAATTAATGATATATTATAAATTTTTCCTCATAGATTTAAATTCATTTAATACATTTCTGTTAACCGATTTCTCAAAAGTGAGGTTCAAATTGTGATTAATTGTAATCGGATCATAATTTAAATAAGGTTTTGCTCAATTTCGAACCGCCTGAAGGAAGTAAGAAATAAGCCAGTAAGTGTGCTTAAGCAGCAACTTAACCAAAACATGCAAATGTAGCATTGTGTATGATGAAATTAATTCAAAATCACGTTTCGGCTATTAATGCAGTGGTCTGACAAGGCCGCCGCGCCACACGCGTATATCAACACACACCCCAACATACCTATTCACCCAGAAACTCTCTACACCACAACAACGCTGTGGTGTTTGTTACAACAGGCAGCACAATAATGTAGCTTTAAGAGCGCATATTCCTTTATTATTTTGACCTAGTGTACGCTTTTCGAAAAGAAGAGAAAAGGAAATTTGCTATGAGTGCAAAAATTCAAAATTTTCAGAAAATTTTGTTTGCTTATTTGCGGCACACTTGAAACGAGAAACAAAAAAAAACAACAACCTAACGCATAGTCATTAATTCATTATGCGTAGTCTGTGTTTGCTGTCCTCCGCTGCCACTCCACTGTTCACCGTTTCATTCTTCTTGCCACAATCGACTTGAAGTTTGCTCTTTTATGTACATATTTTCCTTTTCAAGCGGCACACTTGCGCTGTGCAAATGAAAATGAAAAAATCTTCACAAGTGACCTGAAACCACTTGGCTGCGAGCTACTAAATCCACTGCCGCCTTTTGTGCGCTTTTGTCAGCCACGCAGCTGGTGCGGGGCGCTGCACTTCGTTGTTGTCGCCGCTTCTAGTGACATGGAAACCTTTTTTGTCAGTTCTAGTTTAATGGCATGTTTACCCAATGAAACTTTATTTCTTATGCAAAATGAAAGTAATGAAAAATCATCATTTCGAAAGCCCCATCTGCGCTCTCATTCAACTGGAAATTCATCAGCGTTACGAGCAGCAGCGACGAACTCGAGCGCGTTATCGACGTTGTCGAGTTGCCTGCTCGATTTGGCTGGTTGTTGTACCGCCATCCGAGAGTAAGTGTTGTTGCTGAAGTCATTGGCATTGTTGACGTTAACACAATGGCAACATCAACAGTTGCTGTCTTTCTCCGGCTCTTCAATCACTCAGTCGGTGCTGCTTTACATCCGCCATACTTCCGATACTGGTTGCTGCCGTTGTTTCGTTACATTTGTGTCGGCGTTGTTATCAGGCGGCAATGAAGTCAAGTGGAATTAAGATTTCAATGCTCTGGCTTGTGTACCGTGCCAACAGTCTCCCGCTCCTAAGCCGTTCCGTGCCATCCTATTCGTCAAGGAATTCTTATGAATTTAGTCATTTTTCAAATTTTTAAACTCTACAACAAAAGTCTTCATTCATCTTCAATCATTTACAACAGAGTCAAAATGCAAACTGTCAAGTAGATCAACTGCTTCCAGAAAGACGAGTAGATATTTGATCTAGTGTCCAAAGTTGGACACGACTGACCTCTCTTACAACACGCATTAGAAAACAATGATTAAGAAAGGAATGGACTACTGTCGTTAATCCAACCAAATCAACTTCCCTCAGAGAGACGGGATGATATTGACTTGACTGGCCGCTGTATGATCAGAGCGAACTCTCTTAAAGAAGAACCCACATGCGTTGGACATAACCGGGAAACTTCTTCTAGTCTGATCAAACCGATCTTTAGCAAAAAGAAACCGATATCCGCTAGGCAACTGTCAGAAAATAAAACGTAAAAAACCCTAACCAAGTGTTTCAATGCATTTGGTTAAAACATCCTTAAATTTTTTCATTGATAAATCTTTCTGCTGCATATATGTGTGTGTCAAATAAATGCAAAGATGCAAAATAAGATGATAAAATGTGCACTCACCCTGGAATTCCTTGCGTGCCGCACTGACCGACGTCACAATGTTCGCCACATGGCCCAGCACCGTTGCGAACAGCATCAATCCAAATAGCAATTGTAATATCACAAAGACGTATTCACCCTTCGATCGTGGCTTGGGCAGGTCCCCGATCGTCGTTAAAGCTAACGTACACCAATAATAACTTTGTAAATATTGTTTAACTACATCGGCCGACTCGGAGTCGTGGTAGACCCAGTTCCGCGAACCGAACCCGTTGTTCTTATGTATAATATGATACAGACATCCGTTCCAATGGAATATCACAAGTAGGTAGTGTATCAGCGCGGTCGAACGAAATAAGTTCGGATAGTTTGTGTGTCGTTCGGTGCGATCCATGAACGCCCAAAATCGATAGATTTTCACCAAGCGAAACGAACGCAGTATCGAATTGAATCCGATCGACAGGTATAAAAAATCCAATGGCAGCAAGCACAGGCAGTCAATGTAGAACGTTGTCGAGTTCATGTAGTGCTGGCGCAGCTTGGTAGCGTCCGTCTGCAGGACGCCGTCCTCCAGATAACCGGTGCGAAAATGAAAGAAAATATCGATGAGATATAAAAAGTCGGAGAAGTAGTCGAGGCAGAACCAGATGGCGATCGTTCGCCGATTGATCTCCTGGAAGGCGAAGCGATAGATTATCACCCAGAAGTTGTAGAGGAACGCCAGCGAGACGACCATGGACCAGTAGTAGCACAGACGCCCCGCCGGATCGAACACAAAGTGGAATTTACGCGAGGCAGTGGCGGCACGAAATCGTTGCGAGGCGGTTCGATGTGGTTGCTGCTGATGTGGGTGCGGTGCGGTTGATGAATGCGATGAGTGCGTCGGATGGTGGGCGTGCGACACGGACGCGGAGTGGTGCAGCTGGTGCGAGTGCTGCTGATGCGGCGGGCCGCCGTGCTGTGGGACAGTCGTCGTTGAGGTACCGGAACGCGAGCGGGGATACCTGAAAAACAATAATCGCAAATAAATGCAAAACGAATGAAAAGCGCAACAACAAAACTGATCGATATTGTGAAATTTAAACAATTTAATTTAAACAACAACCAAAATTAAATTGCTTAAGTACTTGCCGCCCCAACTCCTGCAGCGTCTGCTGCAGAGCCTTTGAGTGTCTTCTTCAAGCAGCAACAAAAAATACTTTGCAATCTCTGCGTAAAAGTTGCGCATAATTTTCTATTGAATTTGTCTCAATCGCAGCGCCATTCGAGGCGAGTCGGGTTCCCAGCTAAAAATCATATTACTTGCGAGCGAAAATCTTTTATTATTAGATTTTTCGAAGCGTGTTGCAAAACAACAGAAAAACAAAGACCGGCATTTGGCGAGCGCGAAAGATAAATGCGGCACACGCACATACAACACACAAGTGCACTTGGGTTGCTGCAGCCAAGATTTATGAATAGCGGCTACAACAATAAAATGTGCTTGTCATAAAATCAAAGCACTAAAGTGTTGTGAGCGAAAATCTTCGTTAAAATTCAAAATTATAAATCCATTCCATGATTTAGTACGAGAAGACACATACTTGAGTACAGCAGTAATCATGGAACACATGGTTATCTGTGCAATGTGCCGAAAAGGGCTTCACACATCTCAGACGACTGTTCCACTAACTGAATCTAGAATCCTAGAATCCTTTACTTATTTCCCTCTATGACGCTCTCCCTTCCTTCCGATATCCATGAAACGTAAGTGTTATTTTTTTTATAAAAAAAAAAGAATATTGTCAGGCAACTGCCACTCCTCAATGTCCTAGAGGGACAAATACAGGTCGAAGCCTCCCTGCTACTAAAATTGCATTTCGCTGAAATTTTCGCATGAAATGTAATAAAAATTCGCGGAACACACAGAAAAGGTGGGTGTGTGTGTCCCATTCTTTTGCGTGTTGTATTCGCTACAGTGGGAAATCGAGTATGCTGCAGCACAAAAAGCGGATTTAACACAAATTGGAATAACATTGAAAAAGAATGCTTCAATATTTAAAACTGACATTTTTAAAAATCACTTTTTCACTACACTAACGCTGAAGTACCACCACTCCACTCCACTCGATTCGACTCGACACGGCTCGGCTGGGCTACAGTTGCATTTTCAATGCTTTACTACTGGCACTGACAGTAGCCGTCAGCGCTAACCACTCAACATTGCACCAGCACTTACACACACACACACACAGTTAGTTATAGCTCGCAGCACACACACACACAAAAGCACTCACCTGTCGGTGCCGTTGCAGAAATTCCCGCTAAATTGATTGCTCCCCGCCAGTCCGCCGGCAAGCGTATTCTCCTGCGAGCCGCGGCCCGCCGTCGAGCGATTCCACGAGTCGAGCAGCGGCTGCTCACCGCTCATCGTTTTCAGGCGGCCGCGCGACTTGCGTCGCTGCTTGTTGTGCAGTAGATCCATTTCGGAGGCAGTGCTTACAGTGGCCACATGCGGATTGGAGGCACGTGATGCGCATGGTGTGGCGAGGCTGTCGTGTGATGTGAAGAAACCTTGCTGTGAGACGCTCTGACCGAATTTCGGCTGAGGCATACTAAATTTCGATCCGAGATCTGGAAATTGCAAATGACAACTGTCGTTAATGTGATCAAGAATCAGGGATATGTTACACAATACAAGTCTAAATTGCAACTCATATTTGTTTCCATATAATTTTGTTTCAAACAAGTGCAACTCTATGGCATGAACGCGTGTTAAAATATTAAACCTTGAAATGTTTATAAAAAATGTTTATAAAAAATCTCAAAATCGCAAAATTTAAAACGGCCAAAAAGTGCGCTATATTTGGAATTATCTTATCTTATCTAAAGTAAATCAGTTTCCCCCTCAGCCGAGCACGCTGAACATTTTTCAAGCATTAAGCGAGGCACAGATTTTATTTTGTAAATGAGTTAAATGGGCACAGATCAGAGGAAAGCCGGCAATATTGGCTGCAGTCATCCAGGTTGGCGAACTAAATACATAAAAAACCTATACTTTTCAGTCGCACAGACAACAATTGGAGCGCTGCAGCCAAGATTTATTTAAAATGTGCTTCGTTAACTTGGGTTACTCTTCAAGGATCCTTTCAGCGGCAAGTTTTGAGCTTTTTCATTGTAAATTTGACTGACAGAAGTTTGCCTTTTACTGTTGAAGTTATGGACAAGAGAAATCAATTCGGAAACTTTTCAATGGGTTACATTTCATATTTAATGTTCAAAGAGAATTCTACAGAACCATTGTAAAATAATTTTCTGTCTTCGACTGCTTTTGATGAGATTTGAATCGATCAACCTCTCACGCTAACTAAGCAATGAACTTGAAACTGAGCTACGAGGGCTGCAACAAATAAATTATAGGCAAACTATATATTTATAGACTTTGTGGATGTAATAAACACGGATGTAACCTATTACATAGTACAGGAAAGATGATTCGGATGGGAACCCAAATGTTGTAATCTGTCTGGCATCTGAGTTCTATGCTTCGACTCGGGCATGTTATCACTCGAAAGGAAATTTGGATCTTGGTATCCAAAAGTCTGCACTTCAGCTTCAATGTTATCCACTGTTGTGAAAAATGGGTCCTTTAACGCTTCAGTGAGCTTTCTCTGACCTCACAACCAATCTAACTCTTTAAGAAACCACTGAAACTCTTGAACCCATACACACTCGCACATATAACGGGTTTTTCAAAAGGAGCGCTACAAAAGTAGACCGATAGGGACAGCAAACGACGCCATATTTTTTTCCGCTCTTTTGACATTTCTCTTCAGTAAGGTTTGCCATTTCATCATGGAAAGATATACGGTCCAACAACGAGTCGAAATTATTAAAATTTACTACCGAAATTCGGAGTCAGTGGCCTCAACTTTAAGAGCGCTACGTCCAATTTATGGTCGTCATAATTGTCCTGCCAGATCAACAATTGAGCGTCTAGTGGAAAAATTTCAATCCACAGGCACAGTACAAAATGTTCCATGAGTCACCATTGCATCCCGAAAAAATTACGGTTTGGTGCGGTTTATGGGCCGGGGGCGTCATTGGGCCGTACTTCTTTCGTGATGATCAAGACCGGCACGTTACTGTGACTGGGAATCGCTACCGTTCAATGATAACCGAATATTTTTGGCCCGAATTGGATGATATGGACTTGGACAATATGTGGTTTCAACAGGACGGCGCCACAAGCCACACAGCGCATCGCACAATCGATTTATTGAAAACCAAGTTTGGTGAACGTGTTATCTCACGACATGGTCCAGTCAATTGGCCGCATCGGTCGTGCGATTTGACGCCGTTGGACTATTTCCTGTGGGGCTACGTCAAGTCTAAGGTCTATGCCAACAAGCCAGCGACGATTGATGAACTTCGTACGAATATCGAACGTGAAATTGCGGCAGTATCGGCCGATTTATGCTTAAAAACCGTCGAAAATTGGGTTCAGCGTCTGGACTTCTGCAAGCGTGCCCGTGGTGGCCATGCAAGAGAAATCGAGTTCCATACATAATGGCATCGAATGTACTTTCACAGGAATAAAGAATTTCATTGATATCCAAAACGGTTTTTGTTTTATTTAAAAAAACTTTTGTAGCGCTCTTATTGAAAAACCCTTTACATGAACTCTCCGGAAAAGGGGTTTGAATGGTATTTTGCTTACCCAGAAAACTTTGCCGATCAATCGAGAAGCGACGCAAACTACCCAAATCGATGAACTGTTCGTCACCGGTCATTGTTGGTGTAATCGACAGTTCGGTAGTATGAAACCCAGCAGAGTTATCGCCGGCACTCGCACCACCACCACTACCACCGCCGCCACCACCACCACTACCACCACCACCGCTAAATGCGCCGCGACTGCTGCTGCCACCGCCCAAACAGCCGAGCGTGTTGCCATAAAAGCTGCCGTCCAGCTCGGCCATCTGCTGCTCGTTGGCGGTAAGCGGCTGTATGGAGCGCGAACTGTGCTCGCGATAGAGCGGTCGCGGCGACGGCACCAGATGACGCAATGTTCCGTTGAGCGAGAGGCGCGGGTGCATTATTTCCGGGTAGCTGGCGCGCGGTCGCTGCATTGCCGCCGCCGCAGAAGCTTGTGACTGGTTCGTGGAGTAATTGCGGCCGCCGCTCATGTTGCCCGTTGGCGGTGAAGTTTTGTGTTTGTTTTTGGTTTTTGCTTTGACTTTGGTTTTTGTTGTTGCTTTCGGCTTTCGTTGCTTGTATCTGTGCCGGCTGTGGTCGGCGTCTAGGATGCGTTGCGTCTCATCGTGACTTTGGAAGTAACCGGAAATGGGTGAAGTTGAAAGTAAATCTTGGGGAATTTGCGCATTTTTAGCAATGTAAGTGAATTGGTGAGTTGGGTGGAGTGCGGGCGGGTGGGCAGGCGGACGGTACGATACACAACGGTTTACGTTTCGGTGCAAAGCGGAAGTTTGGTGGTTTGGCGATTTAGTAATACGTCGAATGGTCGTTCAATTGGGGGATGGCGAAATTTTTGAAGCGCAACAATAGGTATGAGAGAAAGAGAGAGAGACAAGAGAAGTGGATGCTGTTATTAAATGGTCGACGTTGGTTTCGCTACGAGTACAACAACGGAAATGGCTACAAATGCTGTGTAATTGATTGATTGGTTGGCTGATAGCGGGTTGGGTTGACATTGCTAGCAGTGGTGGAAGTGGTGGTGGTGGTGGTGGTGGTGGAGGTGTTGGTGTCAGGTAAACACTTTCGCTTTCACGAGCAACATTCACGCTACACAACATTCCTCTAGCAAAAATCTCTCGTTCTTGGTAAAATCGAATTTCGCATTTTCAGCGACTGAACGAACGACATGCAACCTACATGCAAGTATTTCCATGCAACATTCTTCTATGGCGAATGCGGGAGTGAGTGTGGGACGGTTGCTTGCATTGCACCATGGAGTAGTTTTATTGAATAAAATCGCTTACAATGCAAAAGTTTAGCGGCTGAGCTCATGCAAATAGGTGAATTTTCATTAATAGAATACACAAATAACCGAATGCTTTACAACCACAACAGTACAACAACATGCTGCCATAAAGATACATAAATTTCATGAAGGACAAGATTTTACTTAAAATTATATAAGGACTGTATCAAAAAGAAAGTGCACACTTTGTTTGAAGTATAACTTTAATAAAAAATTTTTTTAACAGATTTTTTGTTTTAACATTTGTTGCATATACTTTAAGGACAAAGGATTTTTGTTTAAATAACAAATTTCTTTTTCAAATAAATTTATATCTAATCTTTTGTTTGACCCTCTTCATTAAATTTTGTACAGTTGCTTGCGTTATGATTTTTGTTGCTTTTCTCCAATTTTTTTTGAATTCCTGAAGATTTTTCCTGTCCATCTTTAAAGAGGTTTCTTTTGGCTATTGCCCAGTAGCGCTCTATTGGACGTAGTTCCGGTGCATTTGGCGGATTCTCATTTTTATCCACATATTTGATGTTATTTGCTCTTAGAACCTCTAAAGTGGCCTGGGCGTAATGCGCGGTTGCTCAATCCGGCCAGAAGAGTGAAGGTGCAGTATGCTTGTTATAAAATGGAATAAGGCGTTTTTTTAGGCACTCCTTCCTATAAATTTCTGCATTTATAGTGCCTTTTGTAAAATAGGAAGACGATTTTAAGCCGCAAGAGCAAATAGCCTGCCATACTAGCACTTTCTCTCCAAACTTTTCCAACTCGATTGCACGCACTGAGTCATCTACAGTATCGCCTTTTCGTGTAAAATTGTGGTCCTGGCAGTGATTTTGAGTTCATTTTTACATATGTCTCATCATCCATAATGATGCACGAAACTCTTTCTTTGCAGAGACGGCTGTATAGTTTTCTGCATCGCGTTTTGCCAGCCACTTTTTGTTTTTCGTTTTTTTTTGGTATTTTTTGTTTTTTATATGTTTTTAAGTTATTCCTCTGCTTCACTCTTTGCACCATCGCCACACTCGTTCTAGCTCGTTTAGCTAAATCCCTGATGGACATGCACTTGTTTTCGTCAATTAATTGTTTCACTTTTTCCTCCATTTTTGGGTCTTTAGGACCCTTTATACGGCCATTTTTTGGTAGGTCGTTGATAGTGCAATGTTCACCATACTTAACAATAATCTTTTTAACGGCGTTTATGGACACGCGATGTCGTTTGGCTAATTTTCTATACGAAGCACCTGTTTCAGTGCACCAACTGTACACAATTTTTTTGCGGACGTCTAACTCGATACGCGTCATTTTCGTAATAGAAAAATATATGAGACAAAATTTGTGTGAAATCAGTATTTCAAGGCCTACTCTATTTAACGGCATTTTTAGATTTAAAAAAAAAACGTATGCTGCGAGAAAATTACGTTACAAAGTGTGCACTTTCTTTTCGATACAGTCCTTATTCACAATTGAATGAAAATTTAATTTAATAATCGTGTAATTTTCGTTAAGCATGATAATTTGATTCATTAGCAAAGTATATAAATATGTTAATGTGATAATGGTTTTCATATAAAATTACCATCAGTGACATTAATTTTACAAATGCATATTTTGTGTTCTGAATTGTTTTTAGCTAAGAACTTTCAAAATCAATACAAAAAATCTTATTGTATTGTTCCTTTTGAAGAGCCCCAGAAAAAAACCCATGGACCGTTGCTGTGGCCCTATCCATTTATAATTATGGCTCATCAATTCATCTTAAAAACAGAAAATCGCTCATTGCAAAAATCTCATTTGAACAAACTGTCAGTCACTTAAGTTTAAGTCCAAATATCGCGCAGTCATTCTGTCTTACACTCGACAGTCCGCGATGGTGAAAAGTGCTCGGCCAACGCAGCTTCAACCTGTATTTTTACTTCGTATTTCAGAGTGCAAGTGGCAGACAGACACAAGACGCACACTCACTCACGCACATCGACTTATCGTCCGTTGCTGCATAATGAGGCACTCAAAAAACTGGCATGAGCCATGAGCGAAAACGCGTCAAAGACGGTGAGGAGCACAAAAAGAAAAGTGTCGAATGATGGTTGAAAAAGGACAACTTAAACCAGCTGTCAGATATGTGTATAAGAGTCGCTCGTTCCACACATTGACATTGTTGATTTCTTAAAGTATCTTTTTGAGGCCACAACGGACTTTGAAGTTTACAAACGTAAAGTAAAAGAATGAATCGACATATAGTTAGTATGTCTATGTGCATGTCCATATTACATACGTACATGGAGGGTTATCAGTGCGTAAAATTGTCATGTTTGCCAGTTGGGTATTTTATACTCGAAAAAATAAAACTTTTGAAACCAACTATTCTTACGTATCGCACACGCACAACAAAAGTGACATAACTCAAAATTTTTGATTTTTCAGGAAACGCAAAAAACTGTTTTTGAGCTAAATAAACATTTTTTTTAATAACGTACATATATACGTTCAGTAGAAAATCCTTACAGATTATGCTTTATGATAAGTTGCAAGAATTTTTTTTTTTATTTTACACTAGTGAATCCAAAATTTTGAGTTGTGACTGTTTTGATGATATTTTAATTCAATAATTACCGACTTATTTCAAGTTATGCCACTTTTTTTGAATTTAATAATTATAAATGACAGAAAAGAAAGAAAAATTTGGAAAATTCATAATTAATTTTAATAATTAAAAATATATACAAAAATTGTCAGAGTTTTGCTTAAAATTAACTTTAACAAAAATTTATTTCGTCAAAAGTGACACAATTTGAGTTAGGACTCTTTTGCATTGAGCTGCAGCGATCAAATAGCATCAAACTTCTGACATGAAAAGAGACCTAACTGTATTTTTGCAACAGTTAACAACAACAAAATATACTGAACTTTTGCTGATTGGTAGATTTATGCATTGTGCACAGTATTAACACATAAACCCGAAAATGAAAAATTTGCAGTTGTGTCACTTTTGTAGTGCGTGTGCGATATGATACCTGACGACTTAAGACTGGAAGCATGAATTCTTGAACTTGCATTAGCAAGCACTTTTCTGTATGTCAGAACCATCATTTCAGAAGTATGCATACATATATAGTTCAGTGTCACGTTTAGAGGATCCTTGAACTTATCCTCATTAAGCTGAGTACAAATAACGAGCGCAAACAACGTCTGCGAAGCGTTTATCGATGTTTGTTAGCGTTCGATTGTCGTTTCAGGCCAAGAATTGAACATTTAACGGTGTTGTTGTGCCAAAATTGAAACCCAAGTACATATGTACATAATTGATGCGTTGTATAGTATTTATGAGTGTCGTTGTTGTGCTGTTATTTTCCCCTGGCGATGCAGGCAGCTGTTATGGCTGGTTCAATGACTGTATGGCTGGCTGTCGGGTATTTGTCACCTTACTATTATTGCTTTTTCTGTATGTGTGTGTTATTGTTGTTGGTGTTGTTCCAAGTAAGTCCTTTTTCGTGTCGAAGGCAAATAACATTTAGAAGCAGACGCTTCTAATAGCACGCACAGCCGCACAAATACAAACACCAACACAAACACAAACAAACAAAAAAAACACCAATACAATGAACGCGTCAGCGTCGAAAAGGACATCCACTGGGAATGGGCGCAAATTTCTTATTGTTTGCCTCCAGTTTTTGGTTTTTGACGCACCGAAGGAACACGTGTCACACACACATGTGGCCACATGACGCGAGGTGCTTCATTGCGATCGCCGGCTACTTACTGAGTATATTTATGTGTGCCGCTTGGCCGCTGAGACAGCTGCATGATTTCGACTATTTTATTGACGCAATATCAGCGCGTATTTACAGCGCCAACGGCAAAGGTCGTAATCGTAAAAACAAACGAAGACGGTCACTATCTAATGTGCCCTTCGAACGCCATTACCGTTCGGATAGCGAAAGCGCAGCACCGAAAACGTACATTTGGTGCTGCGGAAAGCGTACAAAATTGTTGGGAAGTTGTTGTTGAAAAATATATGTGAGGTTTTGCATAACTTAGTGCGTACAAATGAAGAAAATGCTTAACAACTACATGAAAAAAATCAGTTACAAAAGTCCGCAACCGGGCAAAGCATACTTTAAGGCGCGTAAGCCAAACGGTGCTGGCGCAATTTGATACATTAAATATTTATTCAATTTTAACGGCCTCGAAAGTTCTTCGCGCCGTCGGCCATGTTAACCAAAACGTGCCGAGTCGCATCCAGTGAACAGACACACGCACATTGGTGAAAACGTAGCGATAAAGCAAAAATAAAACAATGATGCGTGATAAAAACAGCACCTTCGTCTACAACCAGAGAGGTAAGCGACAAAAAACAACAACACAAATTACAGTGATTGGTATTAAATTTTTATTTAGTTAAAAAAGTAATAAATTAACTTAACTTGCTCCAAAAATTGATGAGTATTAGAAAAAATGATTAGAAAAGGTATATATTTTTGTAATCAATCATCAAATCGTTTAGAGTTATTTAATTTTTAATCAATTAAAAAAAATAATGAATGGTTTCACATCCGACAGTGCCCAAGTTTTTCCTTTTGAACTCTTCAGAAACCTTTTGCCCATATATCTTCACAAAATCGTTTGGTATGCTATGGTTGTTGTAGTTATTTGTGCGATTCCTCGCATCGCTTCTTGATTGTCATTTGTATTGTTGCCGCAAATGCTGCGTAACAGCAACAACAATAATGGCAGCGTAGCCGTGCAAATCCCCGGTGTCGGCTTTGTGTGCAACGCCGCGTGGGCCAGCGACAAACTCTCGCCACAACACTCGGAGGCCAACGCACACAAAAGCGTCAGCCGTCAAAGTCAAGCGAAAGCCTAAAAGCATGCTACAGTAATGTACAAAAGAACATTAGAGCGCCAGAAGTTGCGCTTCGTCTTCAAACGGCTTTCTGTCGAAATGTGTGTGTGTGTGTGCCGGTGTAAGTTTATTTATTTTCATGGCCAACAACAAGAGCCCATAAAGAAGGCGATGTACGTAAGGAGAAAAAAGTTATTGTAAGAGCCGCTATGCGCTGCGAATGGGAAGCGTTTGATAACAGTTGCTGAGCGGCCGAGCAAAGCGGAAAGCGGCCAAGCGCACAAGCACATCGGACAGACGGACACGCTTGTACGGCTCGACGATATGATCATGTCTGACGCGCAAGGAGCTGCGTGTTGGCACCGTTGTGCTCGTTGTTGTTATTGTTGGCATGTTGTAAACAAAATTACGGCATTGTTTCGGATACGCAAGTGCAATTTGGCAATTGCCATAAGCGTTGCTGGCTGCCGTGTTGTGTGCGTGTGTGAGTGCATTAAATATTGAAATGAAGGAAGGAATCGTCTCACTTAAATTCGCATATTTCCCATAAGTAAAAGGTGCGAACAAGTGTTGGCAGGACGAAACGAGTATTTGTATTTTACGTTAGTAGCAGCGCACCCTAAGGGAACATTAGCAAATTTAGCAATGTCAACTTTAAAGTCCACCACATACAGATTTGCACGCATTCCCGATGCACAGAGCGCTAATTTTCAACGTCTACATCAACAAAGGACAACTTTCAACTTCAACTTTAGCGCAAACAATTGCACAAAAAATTAAATGACAGAAACGACGAGAGCCAAAGCAGTAAGTCAACTTCCACCGAGAAAACTGGCGACTGCTGAAGCTGCGTGCTGCCAGTAAGAGACGAAGAGCGACAGAAAGAAAGAGAACAAACGCGACAGGAATTCTGTAAGTATTAAATTACAGCAAACGCAGCAGTGGACAATCGGCAATGTGACTTTTGCCGCTATAGCTGCCCTATGAAGCCACCCTCGTGCAATCGAAAATTGCAGTCAACATTTACCCAATTTCGGAAATTCTAAAATACAAACGAATAGCAAAAAAAGAAGGGACAAAGAAATGGCAAACAGAAGCAAGAAAGCACCGACAGGTCATCAACACACACACATGAAACCACCAAACCACCAAACAGTACAGCGACACAACAATTTATGTTAGTTGGCTGCGTCTGTGTTGGCGGCGTGTAAGTCAACGAGTCCCCGATGTGCCCTCAAAAACGTCAACAACTCCAACGAGAGCTGTCGCCGTGGCGCATCGATGTGGTTGTGAAGCGCAGGGTACGACGAAGGGTTCACGACGACGGTGAAGGCGCCTCAATATTTAGGGAGATGGGAGACGTTGCGCGAAGCAAAGCTCCAATGCAACACATATGAATGCAGTGAAAATGCGCGGCAAAATGGGATCCGGAGAATTCAGGAGCAATGCGGGAAGGATGAGAGATGTCATTGACAGTTGAAATATCAAAATTTGTTGTCGAAATTTCTGGTAGTTTGGCAGTTATGGCAGATTTGTGTACTTAGAAAGAATGAGAACTCAAAGGTTGCACGGGGGAGAATAATTGGGCGATAGTAAGTGTTGCAAGTGGAGGAGAAGGAAGTAAAAAGTGTAATTGAAATGGAGCAAGAAGTGTACTAAGTGCACTAAGAGTAAATAGGGGAACAGTGAGAGAAAGAAAAGTTGAAGCAAAGAGATCAACGAGTGTGTTGAAAAGGTAAAAATGTAGTAGTAAAGTTGGGAAATAGAACAAAAAGGACATTTAACCATTTCGACCCTAAAATTGCCTGAGAGCAACTTCACCTATTTGTCATCTTATAACAAAAGCTACGATTGATTTAAGTAGGCACCAACAAATTAATATTTTTAAAAGTGAATTCAAAGCAAACTACAAAAATTTTACCGTTATCCACAAAATAATTTCCAATAATTTGCAGCGATATCAGGAAAAGTTTGTGTTCTAATTGAAATCTACGAATTGGTCGCATTTGATCAAAACCCTGTTTTTTTTACTAATGGTTAAATAAAATCAAAACATTATAATTTGTATTTTCCATAAATATTAAACAATTTTTCTGTAATTTAAAAATATTGATACCGAATTTATTTAACCCGTTTTAAGCTAAAATTATGCAAAAGTAAACTAGCTCTAAAACTCTAACAAAGAGGCGTGCGACTTCAAATGTCATGTACACACTTCTTAGGAAAGTTTTTATGATTTAAATACCAAAAAGTAATAGACACAGGGCAAAATTCGGGATTGAAAGGGTTAAAGCTTAATATAGCAATGACGTATTTTTAAAGCAGATAGCAAATCTAAAGAAGTTAAATCGTTCAAAACTCAATGAAGTACAATCGTACAATCAAATCGTACAAACAAATAAAAACAAGTACAGCTCTGAGCATGTAATATTTTCTTGTAATTTTTTCCACATTTCAGGCATCCGGTTTTAAGTAATTTATTTCTTTAAATTGTAATGTGAATCGGGAACCGGAGACGCTGCTGTCTCAGCCATTTGCAGCAACAACGAAAACCTTCACAACGTGGCTATGGTTATTGTTGTTATTGCTGCTGTAATGTTTTATGCTTCGATGCTGATGCGAGTTTCCAGCGCTTATTAGCCCATTATCGATGCTCGGCGATTGTCGAATATTTCGCCTTCGGTTTTTGTGCGCCGCACTTTCTCACATTACGCATTACGCGTACGTGTCAGCGGCGAAGTAGCTAGTTTGCGCAAAAAATAAATACCCACCATAACAAGAAGGAAATATGGGTAATGGAGCGCAGTAGCACCGAGACGAGATTGCGAGGAAAATCATCTTTTTATGCTGCGATAAAAATGGATATGACAAGGCGTAAGGCTGCTTTGTCAGCTGCAGTGCACCAAATCAGCAAGAACAACATAAGCAGCAGCGATCAATAATAGCATTCAATATGTTTGAGCTGCGTGCTGGCGCATGTGGCACGTTGAACTGAACTCGGACGAAATGGCGTAGTCGACTGCAGACACGAAACGCATCGAACAAGGGGGCCAGCGTCCATAAATTAGCACAAAGACAGCGAGCAATTTTGTTGTAAATTTTTATAATCCGTTCGAGCGTTTTATCATCTCAGCAGTAAACTGCGCTGTCATTCTTGAGTTTGTGTCGCCGGGTGAGTGCAACGTCAAAGTTGCACCGCCACTTGCAAATTGTTGACGGCAAAAGTGTTGCAAATGGGCAGCGATTGTCGTTTCGGCAGCGACAGGCCGAGTGCGAGAGGTCTAAGAAGTACATACATTGTATTTTACCTATACATATATAGTTATATCTATATGGTTGGCACTGAAACTTTAATGATACAGGGTGCTTTAAGTGCCAAACGAAAAGGAGGTGCAAGGCTTTAGTACCCAAAACGGCTGAATTTATGAGCGCCGGATCCAATAACGAGTCTTCTGAGCGTAAAAGAGATTCGGGAAGCAGAAAAGCAGTTTGAGGGTTCAGAGAAAAGAAAGGAAGGAAGGTGAATTTAAAGATTAATGAAATGTATTAAAAGAGCGCACCGATTTCTGGTGACATAACAATCACATTATAAGTGTTGTTGTGTGAGTGAAGAGTGAATTTTGAGATTATTTCTTCTCGAGTTCATAATTTAAAATTCTGACTCTTCATTAATGATCCAAACAAACAAGTGAAACTGCACTTTTTGATGTCGTTAACTTGAAATATCCAATTTACAGCACAAGAAAACAAATAATTAATAAGGCTTTCAGTAAGTTGAGAGCAAAGTTGTACCTAAAACTTTAATTAATAAGACGACATTAAGGCACCGAAATTTGTGGCGCGACAGAAAAGCTTAAAGCATAAAAAGTTTGGACACAGTGACGTCAAAGTTTCAGACTACCACCATCGAAGAGCACAAACAGTCGTGGAAACAGCTGCTAGCAAGCAGACAAACAGGCAGACAGCCAGGACGGCGGACAGACGATAAGGGAAAAGGACAAGTCGCAGTAACATGGAAGGTTAAGTTGCGCTACTTTCCAATTGAGCTGTATGCGGCGCCCCCGTTCGTCGCGCATGTGTCAACCAACTTTGTTGTTGCCTTGGCAGACGCGCGCTGGCCACTGCACATTGCAGGACATCAGGCCGCAAGCACTGTCGCTGCTCGAATGCCTCGACTGCTGCTTGTATGCTCTTTGTTGCCTGCGCTTTTTCGCCTCCTTTGCGCTCTGCGTTCAACACCAGCGCCGAATACGGGTGAGCAAGCAGGCACTGCAAGTGGAAAAACTTAACCCAAAGTGTCAGCATATTTTGTGCTGTCAATTATTTTGCAACAACACAACAAACCTGCAGCAATAAGTACAACAACAGCGGCGACTATCGGAGCAGCATGACGCAAAACGGATGCTGCGCTGCGTCTGCGAAGTGGAAGTGTATAAAAAAGGAAAAATGAAGAAGTAGAAAAAGGCGCAAATAGCTGAAAGTGGGAAGTAGAAGAGAATCGAGTGGGGATAATGTTTTCGTTGTGGGTACAAGTGGAGCGCTGTTTATGTTGGGGTGTTTTTCCGCTTACATGCACCGCCATGCATCGCCCTCACCTCTTGGCTGTGTCTTTCCACTGCTTACGGATTAACGTAAGCGTTGTCCTCATTATTGTTAACTTTAAGTTAAAAGGACCCAACAAGCGGTCGCCGCTGAAGCGCATCGACTTTCGTTCATTGGATTAAACGGTCTCTGGCCTGCAACTGCGCCAGCGTAGCACAGCACACACGCTGCGTCGTGTAATGGCCGTGGCCGGCATGTGGGGTGTTCGCTGTTGACATTGTTATTGTTGCAGTAGCGATGGTAGCTTGTTTGCTGTTGCTAGTCAAAGTGTTGGCGCACAAGGATATAAGTTGAGCACTTAAAAGTTGATTGCATAAAATCGGCACATGGCTGACTAGCGTCGGCTAAGGGTTAATGCATTTTGAGGATAGCAGAGACTCAACATAATTGCTTTGCACTGCACTGCTTTTTTGAATTTTTACAACAATAAGCAAATAATGAGTAATTGGAAATGTATAAAAAAACATCAAAAGGCCACGAAAGAGTATTTCCGAAAATTCAGAAATTCAATAATTCTTCTTTAAAGTAAGCCAAACCATCTTAATGGGGAAAGCAACAACCCCATTGACTGAGACCAGTTAATTCTAGCAAAGATGTGCAATTGAATTCAGTCACTTTAATGTTTTATAATAAGAAAAGTTAAGGCAGTTTTTCAAGAGCAGCAAAAGCAAAGCCACGCAGTGAAAATTAACAAACACAAATACAGCGAGTGTACCTACATATGTACAATTTCACACACACATGTACATACATGTGTGCGTGTAGTATGTAAGTGCGTGTTGGCTTTGGCTTTGCTAACGAAAATTTCCTGCTAAAAATCAAGCAAACAAGCAAATAAACAAAGCCGCTTCCGAATAGCGAACTGGAAAATGTACTGTAGGGAGAGCAGAAGCAGCGAAATTGAATGCAGCATTTATGGACTGGGGGGGAGGGGCGGCGATGGCTGTCACAACAAAAGCAAAAGCAACGGCAGCAATTGATAGTTAGACAAACGTCACAATCCGGTGGCAGGCGGCAGCAATTTCACTTTGCCATTTCGTCACTTCCGTTGCCAGCCGGCACTGCCAATACGCTGCGTGATCAGACACTCACACTCACACATTGCCACACACGGCGCACACACACACACTGGGCTGCGCATAAATTGCCGCCATTTGTATGCAAGTTTCGTTTTGCCGCCGTCTGTCGGCAGCAGCGGTTTTAGTTTCGGCTTCTATTTTCATTTTTTCCGTTACTTCTCTCTCCTTTCTCCCTTTTCTTTCTTTGAACGCTTTGGCTTGGTTTGGCTTTAGATTGTTACATGGTGTTTGTTGTTTTTGTTGTTGCTTTGTTGCTTCTCAATTTGCGCCGAATTTTCTTTGATTTGTTTTTGTCATTATTTGAAGGCTTTTTTGCTTCGTTCGTTAGTTTTTCGACTCTTCAGTCTCTTTAATTTCTCTGTAGCAATTTTCGTTGTTGGCTTTTTCTGTTTGGCAGTCAATTTATTTCGGCTTTAGTTTCTTTATTTGCTCGCTGGCAGTGCCTTTTAGTGGGATTAGTGAAAGTAGGTTTGGCGTTTTTGTGTTTTTTTCTGTGTGGTGTTTGTTTTCGTCTCGTTTCAGCTTGTCACTTGATGGATGTTTTGTTGGTGGCAGCAAAATTGTCCGATCACTATATGTGATTAGCACCTGACGACGGAGCAAAGTCAGACTAAGTTATTATAATAGAGTAAATGAGTTGCAAAGATTCTATGCTAATCATACATTCCCCTATATTGCGATTGTCACAATTCTTTAGCCAACACTGCGACGTGAGCAGATTAATTTGATCCGGGAAAAATCGACGCATTTGTCTGTCGGTTTTATTGCTAAATGTGTATTCCTGCTACTCGCTGCAGCTCAGTGGTTTTTAATTACTATTAGTGTTTTTGTTGCTTTTAACAACAGTTGAACTTTCCATAGATCGTTATTTACCACCGAAGGCCGTTAGGTGGCGCTGCCTAAAAACGAAATCGTTCCGCTTACTTTTGGTGTAGCTGCTTAGTGATGTCTCCGTTGTTGTAATAGAAACACAAATATCAGCAACAACAACAACAACAACACTTTAATAAGTATTATCGCTTGTGATTTTCCGGGATTTCTCTCTCGCCATTCGTCTCGTCGTGTGCCACGTTTCTCCTATTTTAGCTATTCAAGCTATGTTTATGGAACTCTGCATTGCTCCGTCGTGCTGAAAGTTACCGCCGCTCGTACATTTGACCGCGGGGCAAATGTTAAATATTGCGTTATTTACCCAACAAATATGCCCGACAGCCAGCCAGCCAACTAGCCAAACACAGACACACACAATCTCATGTGCCACACATTGTTTTGCCACTCGATGGCAGCACTGCGCCCAGCAGGAAACTGTAAGCCAACAATAGTTTAATTTGCACAGGAAATGCACAGACACACACACACACATACACATGTATAACACTTTAGGCATCTATTTAGACGAACTTTTGTCTACGCTTCCGTCTGTGCGGTCATGTTTTCATGTTATTGCATTTTTTTTTCGTTCGTATTTGCGCTAAAATTAACTTGCGGATATTTGCCGCACAAATTTTCGGTCTGCCCAATTTTCTTAGCGTCGTGTGCAGTGTGGCGCAAGCATGAAGCCAAAATGCTCTGAATGTATATTTATAGCAGGACGCCGCAGTCTGGGCGGTCTCCAAGTACAACTACGGCTCAATGTGAAAGGAAGCGACGTGTCTTTCGAAGGGTGCGGCACATTTCGAGGAAAATAATTTTGCGCCTTGATTGGGTGCGGCACAAATTATCTGCAACAGCGCGGCTATGAAATTAGAGACTTTGGCAACGCGCCGCGAGTGATTGACCTCACATGAATTGACTCCAAAAGAAACATTGCAAAAGATAAGACTCTCAGAAACCTTTTTGGAAAGATTTTCATTACATTGAAAAAATTCAACTTTTTATAGTCATTGACCTCAGTTGATAGTAGAATTGGGCAATATTTGCTATGTCAACATGAAACAATGTTTAAGGTTCGACTGTTGATGGTTGAGAATGAGTCAATCTTGAAGCGTCTTTTGTGTTACTTAAACCAATGTGAATGTCTGCTAACAACCAATCGGTGCCTTGGTATGTGACTTTAGCTGTTCACTTATATGAGTATAGATATTTGTAAATTTTTTTATATATTTTGTATTCTTTATATTATGATTTTCAATTATTATTTATATTTATTACGTCAACATCTAACCATAGTATCTACCAAATGTTGCGTGTATATGCCACCAAAGTTCATCGCACTATAATTTAATTTAGTTGAATTGTTTCGTGTGCCCTTTTGTGACTTTGTGCACTCAGCTCAGCTCTAACTACTCTGGGCGCTTTGATGGGCCGTAATACTGCGAAAGCTGCTCAGTTACAAGCTAACAGGCAGCGCCACAAACTTGCGGCTGCCGGCATGTGAGTGCGGCGCGTGGCGACATTCTCTGCATTAATTAAACTAATTTTCACTGCGCTTTAGTTTCTGAATGCAAATTAAATCAGCTTGAAAATGTGGAAGGCGAGGCGCACTCAGCGTCAGCGGTAACTCAACTTGTCTGTGCGCACACAAACACCCGCAGACTTGGACACCAAGGGACATGCAGAGACAGACGGACTGCACTCGGCTGGTGGCTGGTGGATGGCGACATTTCGCACGCGCTTTTCAACAGTTGGCAGCGTTGTTTGGGTGGTTTCCCTAGCGGAAGGCGGCGTCTGGGCATGAAGGCCGAGCGCAGTTGTCGTTGCCAGGCAGTGTTTTTAATGCGTTCCTTCTCAACTTCCACTTAATATTTTTCGCGTCACACAGTCTTCACAGTCTGTCCTCCCCCAGCAGCCCCTTGATCGCCACTTGCTGCAAATTCTCGGCGACAACTTTGCATACCCTGCAGCCGCCGCAAGGCTTGGCAACGCGTTGCACGTGCAAGGGCATTTGTTGCTGTACTGTGCAAAGCCCAAAGTTACTTCAACTTTGGCGTTTGCGTGTTTGGGCTTTGGCTCCTTCGCTTCTGCTAGTCGGGCTCCTCGTTTTCGGCCATTATTCCTGTCGTCCGCCAGCTTCCATTTACTTGCGTGAGGCTGCTGTTGTTTTCTCGTTATTCTCGGTGATGTTTTTGTTGTCATTGTTGGCTGCGGTAAACTGATACGTTGACATTAAGTTGAATGACATGCACGCGCAGTGGAACGGCGAGCGCGCGTTGGAAACGCCGTTTTTCCTGTCGCTGTCGCACACAGTCGCGCACATTGTTGGCAGCACGCAATCCTCTTATGATTTTCACACAAATTAGTTTATCTTTTCTGTTGCACAACAATTTTCGAATGAGAATGGTTTTGCTCGGCATTCATAGAAAAGAACAGCCGGAAAAGTGGAAAACTAGAAAATTAACTCAACTGAAAGGGAAAACACAGCTCTTTACCTTATCGAATGGTTTCTTTTTTTCTATTTTCAACGAGGTAAACTAAAGCAGTTTGTAAAGCAAAAAGTCGCCAAAGCGTTTGATATTTTTCAATTGTTTAGATTTAACTTTGACAGTGAAAATTTAAGGTCTCAGTCTCAGAACATGGCTTTTGCTTGATAGAATCTGCAGAGTGAATCCCAGATCAAATATTCAGAGTACTTGAAGTCTACTCCTACAACTAGGTCAGCCCTACAGACTGCTGAGTACTGAGCAGAGAAAATGTGTACACAGACAAAAAATGAGTGTCATAAGAATACAAAATTTTGATATTACTTGAGAATAATTTTGCTAATACCCCCAATAGATATACGCCTTCTTAACCATAACATTTCTTAACCACAACGTTTCGGTACATTCAAATACACGAGACACATACGAGATAGTCCAATAATAGCAAAGAAGAATGAAATTTTCATACGGTTTTAGAAATTCTCTAAACTTAGTAAAATTTCCTTCATTCAAGTGAGCACAAATGTCCTTTGGACCCATCGCAAGCTCACAAATGCTGCAGAAAGCAGCAAATTGGCTTAAATGTTATTCTTCGATGCTTTCGCAACGGCTATGCAGTATAATTGAAAGGAAACACAGCGCAATTACGCAGCGATGCATTTCAGCGTATAACCAAAAATGTCCGAAATGGCCACATCGCTAGTGGAGACCGCAACAACAGCAACAACCACAATGGCATCAACAGCAAATATGAAATGATTATGAGCCTTGTACCGAGGATGAGTGGCACAGAAAGGACACGCAGCTACGGTTGGCCATGCAGCTAGAGCCGGGACAAAGGGAGAATCGGCCACAACGGAAAAGGGAAGCAATACGCGGAATGCGCACTGCGTCACGCACCGCGCAATTTCCGTAAATTTTAATTGAATACGCACATAAACGACAACGATGACTAGACCGGCGACAACAACAACAACAAGCAAAAGGTCAACAACAACAATAATAATAACAACAATAAACAGCAACGACATCACAACCGCTTACAGTCGGCGCTGACCACCACAAATGCTGGCAATTAAATTAGTCGCACGCACAGTTACAACAACAATAGTACAGTACAACAATAACAACAATAACAAGAAAACTAACAACAGCGCAATCTAATCTAACAACAGCGCTACCGTCATAAGAACCCACAGCAAAATCAACTGAAACCAGTCGACTAGGACAGCGCAACGCCGACAAATGCTGCTGAATGTTTAATGCAATATGTTGTTGTTGTTGTTGTTGTGGTTATTGCTATTGTAATTGTTGTTGTCGGTAACATTGGTTGGTGGCGGTGGTGGTGGTGTTGATAATGGCGGTGTTGACAACAGCACTTTGTGTGTGTGTGTATGCGTGTTGGACCAACCATCATCAACAGCAGCAAAAATAACAACCACAAAAAAAATTACGTAAACAGCAGCGGCAGCAGCAGCAGCAACAACCACTCCAACATGAACCGCATTTTGCACTAAAACATGAGTGCGTTTCGATGTTGTTCGAAATGGCATTGTTGCTGTTTGCACGCTGCTGCTGTTGTTGCTTTCATTGTTGCCGCTTCAATTGTTGTTATGTTATTGTTGCTATACGACACAAACGCAGCAGCGGCAGCAGCAGCAGAAAATTGTGCTCTCGCATTGGGTCTCGCAATCTTACAATGCTAAGTCATCCTAAAAGTATGCCACCAAATGCGCAATTTAACTGCTTCTGCGGTTGGTAGAGTGCGTGACCCTAATTTATTTATGTTGGGTAAACTTTGTGCAACTCATTAAATTGCTCGCATAAATCTCGAATTTAATTTTACTAAAGGAGGAGGAATTTTCGTCACGTAAGTGATTTTGTTTCGTTTTAATTCATTAAACAAATTTCCCAAACATCTACTTTTGTGTTCAAATCATTTAGATATGACGACGAAGTTAAAATGTTGATTGAATGATTTTCAAGCACATTTCTGAACGCTGCTAAAAGTCAGCACTGCGGTGTCCGAAGGTCACTTGCAAATAATATTTTATTTTTAGAGAGCACTTCTTCAGCTTTTGGACGCACACAGACGTGTCAAAATTCGTATTGCAAGGATCACGTACGGCCACAAAACACACGTACACGTACAGCACCCAAGCACAAACAACAACGATAACAACAACAACCACAAACCGCACAAGCGATCACTGTCCTTTCTCACTGCTCCCATATCGAGCAGCGGACATGTGGCCGACTGCCAAACGAAATCACAAAATCACAAGCATATCGTTGGGCGCAGTGCGTACCGCTCTGTGCGTGGGTGTGACTGGGTGCGACTGTTTGTACCGCAGCGCGTGTTTTTATGAAAATAAACGCGCATAAACAATAGCAAACATACACGCACGCACGCTGACAACGCCGCACAGCTGCGCACAATTGGCAGCAACGCCTCCATTTCGGTTTCATGCTCTGGCTGCGGTCGCCATTTTATTGGCTGCGCCGGCTGCATGTGTGGTCACCGTTGCTGCGCGGCGGTACGTGTCGCCGTCGTCATAGTTGCCGTTGCTGTTATGCGCATTTGTTGCGGCTGCTGCGTGGATGCGTCAGTTGAAGCCACCAATACCAACAAGCAGCGCAATTGGTCGGCGTTTCCTAATGTAGACGTTGGTCAATGACCATTGTATGTGTAATTGGCGCTGGCGGAACAAAAGGCGCTCAGTCAGTTGTAGTATCGATATTTTTAAGTATTGAGCATTTCACTAAGGAATCGATACTGTTGGTAAATATTTACCATTTGACTTTACAACTGCGGCTATGCACACACAACCGCACTGCCCACTGCAACGCAACACACACAAATCGATGATTGCCAACTAACCGAACAATCACAGAGTTCGAGTGGTCGGCAAATCCGGTTTTAATTGTAGCCAATTGACACTGCACAAGACATTCTTCTGCGCCCAACCAGTCTACAATTAGACACATGTTCGTACACATGTTCACACACACATTCAAACATGCAAATGGGCACTTCTCGCATGGCTACGCAAACGTTAACAATCAACCACGAGGTCACAAGAATCGATTGGGATCGCCTGACCGGCTGACTGCAAGTTTCATCAATTTCTGATAGCACTGCGATCAAACCACAACAATTACTGTTACTGCAACATCTGTTTGCGTGTATCAGTGTGTATGTGTTTGTAATTGGAGAAGTTAGTGCATGCTGCTGTTTGAAGAATTTAATGCATTGTTTGCAAATTTGTGCGTTTATGCTAATGTGTGCCGTAGGTTGACGGCCGGCATTCAATCAGATTAGAACAGTGCAACACGTCAGTCCACCTTTGTGGAAGACCAAGCAGATTGCTTTCAATGGTGTAGTACGTCGATCCTGGCCCCGTCGCTGCTCCCAGTGCAACATATTCAAATGTTGTTACGTTCGTGGACACGTGTTGAGCCCATTGCCGCAGTGGGCATTTGCGTAATTCATTTAGAATGTGGCTCCTTGCGTGCGCGCGTGTGTGTGTGGGTGTGGGTGTGTGGGTTTACGTGTGCGGTTGGCAAGTGTAGGAAATTAGCAAAAATGATTTGAGTGTTGTGTGTTGTTGCGAGTCATGATTTTGCCTTCATTTCCTTTGCGTTATTTCGAGCATTGCATTGAATATATTTCCCTGTTCTGTTAACAACATTATGCTCGGATTACTATTTCCCATTTCAAAGGTATTTGCGGGAATTTGTGCCGCCCAACGAACACGTGTCCCAAGCTTCTCATTGTGGGTGGATTTTTTTTTAATGGAAATATTTTTCCATTTTGCTTTTATTTATTATTTGAAAATTAATATCCAGCACCAATAGCATACCAACAAATTCGCAAACAGTGCCAGCTGAACAAAACATAAAATAAAAAAATTCTTTTTTGCAGCGAAATAAATCTGATTGTGTGCCAGAAACTCGAGCAATAAATAATCAAAATGAACGCTAAAAATAAAATGGAAATGCTGCGCGTTGCAACGTGTACAATTTGGCAGTGATTTGGTCACCTTTCGCAGCCACACACAACTTGCGTCCCTTATCGAACGTTTGTTGCTGCCAGCAGCCGCCACTGGTTCGCTTTGTAGTCGAGGTTTTCGCTTCCTGCGCCACGGCTTCCCTTTCGTATGGCAAAACGAGCAAAACCGCAGCAGCAGCAATTTGTTTTGTGTGTCCCGCTCGCGTGCTGTCGCCGCAGCTGCCGAAGCCAAGGAGTCGCGTTCGAAACAAGAGCGAAAATAAGAATGAAAACGGCAGCAAAATTGTTGGGGGGCGTTGCAAATGGCGGAAGCGAAAAGAGTTTTGTTGAAAATAATTAAACAATCAGCATCGCCACTTGCACCGCACTGACTGCGGTGGTGCGCGGGCAGTGGGGCGCCGCTCTAATGGAATTTCAATGCGACTGCTGAAGCTGAAGCTCCAAATGCAGCGCTTTCAAACCGTGAGAAAGACGGCTGCATTGCGTTCTTTGTTTTCGAGTCACATACTGACTCACACACACACACGCGCACACCCAAAAATACGACTGGCACTTTTGCTGTTTCGCTTTTTAGTTTGTTTTGTGATTGCTGCTTTTTATCGTCGGCAATTTTGTGTCAGCGAACCGACAGCTGACATCGATGGCTGCCGCGAAACTGCAATAAAACCAAACTGCAGCCAGCCACAAACAGCACAGCACAGCACCGCGCCGCCGCGCACTTCTGTTGTGTGAACTACGGCGCCGCAATTGCATTCACCTCTGCGTGGCGTTTGGTGGCGCTAACAATTTATTAGAATTTTTTCGCTCACAGTCACACGCGGAAAAAACCATCAGCAGCGTATTTCGCCCCACGGCCGTTCAATTATTCAGCTGCTATGGGCCGCGCATAAAAACAACAACAACAGCAAACACAATTTTAAGCTCTACTAGAGAAAAGTTGCACTGTAAAATGTGACCGATTTTATTGCACATTGAAGTATAATCGACCTGCAATTGGCTACATTTAAAGCCGAGTTATTTGTGGATAAAGCCAGCCTCGTTTTTAAATCAAATTGGTTTTTAACAATCCGACTGCGAATGAAATTTGTATTCGAATATCAAAATTGTTGGCCAAAGGATTATTGCCTTCGACAAAATTTAATACGTCAGTATTAACTTCGATGCTGAAATGACTTAATGAATGAATTAATTGCAAAACTGGCAATTACACCCTGTACAATCTGCGATAGCTGCACGTAGATAGTTCAAATGTGTTTCTCTATAATAACTGAAATCAAAACTCACACTAGGATTTATATTATCCTATTCAAAACCCCTACAAACTCTCCTAACTACTGACTTAGATGCGATGCTGTCGCATACTCACCCATGAAGTTTGTGCAATTAAACGTGCAAAGCCCGTTTGGTGCAACTTTGCTCGGCTAAGCGCCCCACTGTCCCGAAATGGCCAAAAACAAAGACGACTGCCGAGTGCCGCATGTGGCACTAAAGTCGTTTGATACGTTAAGTTACCGCACAGCCAAGTTTCCGGTGCATTTTATATGAAAATTAAACCGAGCAGCGGCAGCATTGTGTGCACTTTGTTGTAATCGCATTGGCATAAAAATGTCAAAGTGCTTTGCCACATATGACAATTTTCCGCAGCAACTGCAACTAGCAGCATGAAATTATTTAGACAGCCGTCAGGGAGGCTTTTTGCCAGCGCCAAAGCCAAAGCAGGCAAACACACACACACAGACACAAACAGAGTTGCAGCAGCATGGCCAATGTTGCCAAAGTTGTCACTGTTGCAGGCAGAGGGTGCGGCAAATCAAGCAGAATAATTGCAGCCCTGGAGATATCAATACCCAGCGCACACACATGCAGAGCGGTTGCAACAACAAGTTTGCCACGCGCTAAAAACAAACACACACTGACAGCCACAGAGAGCGACGGCAGGGCAGACGACAAAAAGAATGGCAGCCGGCACAGACAACTTTGACAGCGCATGCAACAAACTGGTTGGCGGCTGGGAGGCGGCGAATGGGACGAGCGCATGAACAGACAGACAGACAAGCGGACGGAAGAACGAAAGGACGAGCGCAATCCCAGGACGCACAGTTGGCAGAGGGAACGTGACGCGTCGTGTACATTACCAGAAGCGACAATATCAAATAGAATATGAAAGTTTGCAATAAAATGTTTTCGAAATCTGTGCGACATTACGCTGTCAGTTGGCATTGTTGCCGATTGCATATTCAAAGTAAGCAACACGAAGTTAAGCACATTTAAGCGTTTGGTTTTGTGCCCTCATTGTGTGTGTGTGTGTGTGTGAGTGAATGTTTGAGGGGGGCTTTCAACTGAAATAATTTCAAGTAGCAAGTAGAATGTTTCCATTTTAACTATTCGAGTTTTGTGCGGCACTGCGGGCTTAGTTGACCGACAATTAGGAAGAAGTTAAGCAGTGTGAAATGTAAAAACCTGACATACGGCCAACTGAGTTGATTAAATTCTGCAAATATTTGTCGCAGCTGCGTTGCTGCAGTCTCTATTAGTTGACTTGGTCAATGATCAGTTTAATTTTATTGTACATAAATCTAAATTTTTGTTTTATATTGGAAAGTTGAATTTTTTCTTCAGTGTGGATTAGGTAAATTAATTTGTATACCTATTTCAAATGAAAATGTAAATAAAAAATGTGCAATGCTAAAACACTAAAATCACAGCGCCATAAATATTTTGAAATTAAGTGTTGGTGATGTTTGATATTTGAAAGAAATACCAACTTTAAATCTCTATCTTAGATGAGCAAAAAATTTATGATTCAACAAATAATTTAGCTGTGTTTTCTCTATCTCACTCTTTTGATCATTTGACTACAAATTTCCAACGAATAATGAATTTTTTCACTCTACGAGTACTTTGCTGCTTTTGACCGAAACTTTGGCACTGTCGTTCGAACTCTTTGCAATGCGAAACTTTTCAATCTGATATTTTTATGCAACATTAAACGCAGTCACCGAAATTCGGTCGAAAAAATCTGCATCGCTGCTGCAAAGACCCAAAGGCGAACGCAAGACGGACGCAAGAGTGGAGAAAATTGCAAAAGTAGCGAAGAGGGGGGCCAGGTGCAAGCAGTTTGCAGTGCTGTAAAGATGCAAAGCGTAATGAATATCAGGAAAGCCGTAAGCAAAGTCAATCGAAGCGCGGTGCTGGCGCAGCAAAGTTTCTGTCAAACGCAATAATTGCTCAGCAACTTTTCAATATTTCTGAGGCGGAAATTAAAATTTAGCAATTTTTCTGAAAATCACATTTAATTCTACAATTCACGAGTGGAAAATTCATTGCTGAAAGTCAGCAGAGGCAAGTTGGTGTTGCACTCAGCGAGCAACGCAAATTGCAGCTAAAGTGCAGCGGCAAATGTTCGCGTAAGTTGGCAATAAACGATACAATTCCCCCTACAAGTCGGCCCCAACAGGCGAATTCAACTAGGCGGCGGCCACACGTCATCAAATCGTGCACGAAGGAGTTGTGATGGCGAAAATGTTGCCAGAAATTGCACGAATATTGCAGGCGCGGCACTTCGCCGGCCCATAAAACCGAAGGAAGTCAATGAAGCGCCGACTAGCACACAACAAGCAGCACACAGGCTGTTGCCAAGTGGCGCAGCTGCTTTTGGCAAGTTCAACACCAACAACAAAAGCAAAATCGTGCGCGGCGCACGTCTGCAGAACAGCACAACAGCAGACAGACAGAGGAACAGGGGCCACATGTGCCACCGAGGAGTGTCGGGTAAATTAATAAACAAGCGCCACTAAATTGCAACTGTTATTGTGTTATACTGTTATAAGCCGGAAAATATTTAGTCAGCATGAAAGCGAATGCGCATAGGAAAAGCAATGGGGCAAAGGGCACGTAGCGATGGAAGACGGTCAAATAGCAACGAAATGACAAATACGAGACTGTTGTAGTAATGTCTAGAAACTTTGTCCAATGACCAGTTCAGTTTTTTACATGCATATGTAGATAAATAATTATGTAGATAAATGTGGAAATTGCTAAATTCATTTAGATTAATGCGTACACTGAATGCTTGGTTAAAAATATCAATAAAAATTGTTTATGTGTTCATGTAAACATTTGAGTACATGTTCATGTAGATAATTGTTTGTGTTGCATGTAAATTGTTTTTCAAATTTCATGTTGACAATTGTGTCGATTTGTGTTGTCACTAAAGCAAACAAACTCCAACTTTTAAAAAATTTAGAAACTTTTTCAAAATTACAGGAATGTAATAAGTGTGGAAAACTTATTAGATTATTATTGATAGAAATTGTGGTAATTCGCCGAATTTGTCTTTTAATCAATAATCATTGAAACATTTTAAATGTAAACTCCAAAGCTACAGAAGTCGCTGCTGCTGCTGTTACCAGTAACAACAACAACAATTTCTCGTTGTTCACCAAACGAACATGTGCGCGTATTCTACACGACATGCGACAATTTGCCGCAACACTGCACTCCACACATGTCGCACGCGCTCGCCGCAAGTAGCACACGCCACGCCACGCCTCGCTTCGCTCCCCGCAGACATTGGGTTAAGGATGCCGAAAAAAGCGGTTACATGTTGAGGCGGCAAAATTGTTGTGCTCTGTGCTGCTGGGCTGGACGAAACAACATTAGCGCTGGTGTCATTTTTCTGCGCGCCTGCGTTACTTTTGATCGTGGAATTCGGGGTCAGAGTTGGGGGGCGACGATGGCTAGGAGTTCGCCAACATAGTAAATAAAAGTAATAACCATGTTGGTGATATTGTTTACGAGGTGCTTTATGAAAATGACACGGCACGGCACGGCACGAAGCGTGTCGTGTCGTGGAGTCGGCGAACTGGCGAGGAAAACGTGCCGCGCCAAAAGAGGTGTGTGACGAGGCGACATAAAATTAAGCAGTTGTCGACAGACAACGCGACCATACCAAATCATAATCAACCGCCATGGAAAGTGGAAATGTAAGCAATGGCAAAAACTGCACAGCAAAAAAAGAAAATCCTTTGCGAAAATGCGCTCAAGGAGGAGGAATGACAGTTTGGCTGGCAACAATTTTAGCTTCATTTCGCAACAAAATCGCTCTGCAATGGGCTCGAGAGAAGTGCAAATGGCAACACCGCAGCACACAGAAACATTAAAATTAATGTGTGTATGTGTGTGTGTGGGCTGTATCTACTGCAATAATGACCAAACTAATATGTTTGCTCTATGCTCTTTGCTGGTGGAAGCGACAATGGTTTTTGCAAGTATTTTCATAACTCCACATTTTGTTATCTCCAAATTTGTGTTGGATGAAAATTAGATGAAATTGGGAGCTGCTGGTTATAAAGAAAACTATTTTGTATACCATACACTGCGATACTCACATAATTTTTAATAGATGTGCAAAAGTTTTGCATGTGACAACACTTCAAATAAGGTCAAAACTCAATCATTACATGCACTGAACTGGAAGGACTTGTGGAAGTGAAAAACAAATACAGAGTGTAATAAGTAAACTTATATGATCGTCCATATACCAAACATAAATTTCACTAAAACATCTTCCACTTTAACGAACCTAAACCGCTTAACGTCAAATCAAAAAAACGACAATTTCAAATACCAACCAGAAATACCACACACGGCTGTCACAAGCAGAACATTTACAGATATATTCTCAATTGATTTTTGTTTTACAATTCATCGATGGAATTTAAACGTAATTGAAACAAAAAAGTGAACTCCATTCGACCTGCAGGGCAGCGAAACAAACGGAGAATGTTATATGAAAAAATGGAAAATTACCTCTGGATCTCAGCAGGCAAAACTAATGTGTGCCTTAGGGTGAAACTCATTGTTAGGTTAGGCAACAATATTGATTATACTAGTGTAAACAAAATTGTATGAGGTCAGCATAATATATCATAAAATTAATGCCCAAAACTTCCCTCACAAATTTTCTTTGTTCCATTTTTTTAAAGAACCAGTGTGAAGTGTGTGAGCTGCTTATAATGCGACCATGGCTTTGGCTCTGAAAGGATGCAAATGCTTACAGACACGGCAAAATATTTCAATATGCCCAAAGAAGAATTACAAATTTGGCGAATAGCATTTTTGTGGACCTTTGACAAAATCCCAAACAAAACACTAAATGGATTAATCTTCTTATGAGTAGTGACCGTCTGGTTTAGCAAAATCATATGTTCCATGTTTCACTTTTGATATCAAGAATGAAGTGGGTGCTCTGCAATGCGGCACACCCTAATACACAAAGATAGATAGATACAAACAAACAAAAACACATATATTCCTTAGCCCGCAGCAGCATGGCTGAGGCTGTGCCAGTCAGCACGTCAGCCAGGCGGGTATGGTAAGACGCAATGCAGCGGAAACCGCTCACAAATGCCAACAGCAACACAACAATAACAACACCGAAACTATACAACAAACATATAGCAACGGCAATAAAACCAACAACAACAATGCAAACAAGCTAAAAACACAGCAGGTCAAAGGAAGCATAAAAATAGAAAGCGGAGAAAATACCAAATGGAAACCTTTAAGCCAACTTAAGGGATTTGCTGGCGGTAACTGTAACCGTAACCGTAGTCGTAACGGTAGTTGGGTAGTTGTATGTGTAGTTATATGTATTTATTCAGCGTAGTTGTGGGGCAGCGGGGGCAAACATTGTGGCGAACAGCAACAACGGCCGGGCGAGTTGGTGATTGGCGCTGATGGGCACCGCAAGCGGCGCACAGCTGCACAGCATTATGCGGTTGCCTCGCCTCGCCCCTCCCCGCCTCGCACGGCCCGCTGACCCTCGATTGGAGCGCTTAAGCGCCATCTTACGATGCGACAGCGTCGTCCGCAAGCAGGAAATTGATTACGGCGGAATGGTGTCAACTATTTTCATTTATTTCTCGTTTTCTCCACACGCTCACACTGCTGGCACAACTTTTTTTGTTGGCCCTATTTGTTGTTGTTGCATTCACTTGTTGTAGTTTCGCGTTTTGTTGCGCAGCAGCAGCCAGCTTCTGCCGTTGCGGCTGCGGTTGCTGTGAACCATAAAATGCAAATTGCTTGCGGTGATTTTGAAATTATTGCTCGCGTTGCTGTTGTTGTTTTGTTATTTCGTCGTTTTTTTTGTTTTGCTTTATCTGTTTGTTGTTGCAGCTTTTGCTTTTCGCAGCGCTTGTTGCAACTATTTGTTGCATTGCGGCGCATTGTATTGGGGGTGAAGTGGTTGTTGTTGTTGCTGCTGCTGCTGCTGGTGTTGTGGTTATTGCCGGTGCTCAATTTGAAATTCACTTGAAACGCGCCGCCAGTTGGAACTTTGGCATTTCGGCAGCGTGATTGCAAAGTGCTGCACAGACGGCGAGGTGAGGCGATGGGGCGAGGGACAAAGCGTTCAAGCGATGCGCTGCAGATCTCTGCGTACTTATACATTGTGTTTACTTGGCATTTTCTTTTCATTCTCATTCTGCGTAGAGTTCGGTGAAATTAATCACAGCATTTGCACTTTGGCGCTGTTTGCCCATTGATGGCGTCGGTTGGCGGTCGGTGGTCGGTGGTCGGCAGTTGGCTAATTTGGCAGCAGTGGCGGAAATCGATGTTCGCTAATTGGCTGCGGTGCAGCTAGCAGTGGTGCGGCGCATAAATCTGGCCAAACTTTTTGGATAGCAACGATAAGTAAGCGCGCAGATAAATATTTGCTTGAGGTAGAATGACGAAATGGCAAACGACGAAAAAATAAAGTTTTCATTGTAAGTTAACTTAAATTACTGAAATTTTTCGTTGCAAGCATCAATGGAATCCATTAAGTTTACTTAGAAATGTTGTATTTTCTTTTTTTTTTACATTGCACATTGCATTGGCCTCTTTAATTAAAGTCACTCATACGCCCCGTACTGCAATTCCACCAACGAAATGAGTCGCAACGTTCCGTGCAACAATTGCAACACAGTTGCATGCAGAGCAATGAAATTTCTGCATTAACGTTAAAATGTTTCTGCAAAACAAGGAGCTCTGCGCCGCCAACGCAGCAATTACCGCCGTTGCTCAATTGCAGCACATTGTCACACGACGCTACACGGTCACATGCCGCGCCGCTCGATGCATTGTAAAATGCAAATTGCATGAAAAATTGCAAAGCGCTGCGTCGAAATCGCACTTAAGCCAAGACGTTAAGTGCTTTTGCAACCGCTGAAACCAGCAGCGACGGCAGCGGTGGCAATGTCGCTGCACGCCAGTCGTTGGCCGCTGGGTGGCGCATTTATTCAAATGTTGCCGTTAATTGTGCGCATTATAAATTACAGCGACGGCCGTGTGACGCTGCGTGTGTGCTCGTGCATGCTGCACCGTTTACTTAATTAACGTGTCAATTGAAATTTAATTATGCTGTCGTGTTGCTGCCTTGCACCACCCCACCCCAACTGGCTGGCTGTGACTGCGAGCAGCCGAAACTTATTGCCGCCGTCTCTTATGGAGCGCAAAGTGCTCGTTGCCGTTGCGGCAATGCGCGTTAAAATTTGATATGGCCGTCAGCGGCATACGCGACGCTGCTCGTTCTCACCGCGTTCGCGTTCGCGTCCGCGTTGGCTGGAAATTTTCAATTATTCCGATTGCTGGCAATTTGCATTTTGCACAATTTCGCGCGGTTAATGGCCACTGAAACGCGGTAATGCTGATTTTCTGCTGAAGGACCTAAAAATCGGCCCTTTGTGCAGTCCATCTGAAAGTTTTTTATAGCTCTAGTCAAGCACTGGTGTTGAATTACTTAAACTGTTGAAAATATTTGCAGTGCAATACAAATAGCATCAATTTATGTTCTTTGTTCTGCTTCCCAAATAGTTATATTAAGCTTCGTGTCTCTGAAACTGGTCCATTGATCCTAATATGACAATGCGTCTGCTACTTTCACCTTTCAATTTCAAAGTCAATGTTCACAATGTTTTTTATTAGTTTTATGTGTTTGTATCCCATCTACTTTCGTCTTCATCTAGAAACCAACGCTACATTAGTCTTCGTCCTGCATCCAACCTTCGCCTCTGCCATGAGCCACTTCCAGTCAGTCACTTGTGCTCCCAGTCCAATGCGCTTTATTGCAGGTATTTAGCTTATTATGGTCTAATACAGATTCCTGTTGCTGCTGGGGTCATCTGAGTACAGCGAAAATGTCTCAGCTTTTTCTATTTTCAGCTTCTCAGCTGGACAGACAGCTTGGCAGTGGGTTTTGGTTTCCTTTGACAGGATTTATTTCACGCGCAGCGGTTGGCCATCGCCTGCTGTGAATTAGACTGCAGAAGCGAGCAATTCTCTTCTTAGTCTTATGTGAGTTGAAGTTTGTCCAAAGTGAAACCTTTAACCTTCACACTGGCACCATTAACATTTGTTAATATTTCAAATTTTGATTTTGCTATAACTTTTTAGTTTTAAGTCCGATTTTCATGCGGCTTCGGCTCAGTGGCCATTTTATCAAGCTCTTTCTAAATATGTAATCAGAAAACTAAAAATTTTATTTTTTCCATCTTTTTTTTGAAATGAAAATTTTTACTCCTATTTTGGTTACAATTAACATATTCAAAATTCAATGCTCAAATTTGGATATGTGATGTGGAAGTACCTAAAAATCTTAAATACAAAATTTTGTGAGAATATCTTTGAAAATGCACTTTTTATTGTTGCTTTAAAAAAAGCAAAAAATTCGCCCACATTGTGGGGGCTGAAACCCCATTCATCCCTTTTCCCCCTTCCACGTTTGAACGTAAAATCTCTTAAGCACAGTCCATTTTACGTTTTTGCTTACCAACTTAGCTCAAAAAATCAAAACTGTCTTTATAAAACGGATGAAAAGAAAAATATTAACATATGTTAATAGTGACAGTGTGAAGGTTAATCTCCATCTCAACGTCCCAATCGAAATAAACACTGAAGAATTACGCAATAACGCAACTGCTGCGCTTCAGAAATTTCAAGCATGACACCTTTTAGTACGCAAACACTGCTTGGCCAACGGTCGTGTGGCTGATGTCATAATTTATGCAGCACGCAACTTAAAAATCAATTACGATCGCATAAAACGTTCAGGGCAAGCAAACATTATATGCAAACCTCAGTATGCACCCACACTCATACTTGCAGCTGCACTATATGTACGCATATATGTAGACGCATACATTCTACAGCAAACTAATGCACTCAAGCTTCTGCATTGCGCTGCCACAGCGAGCTAAGAGTCCTGGCTGCAGGCGATTTTGCAGTCTCCACACTGCTGAATGCTTATTGACAGTGTTTGACAAGTGTGCGAACCTGCTATGTGCGTATGTGTGTGTTTGTGTGGACACATAATGCGCAACAACAGCAGCGCGCAGCCGAGAATGGCCCGTGGCCAGTGGCCAATGACCAGAGACCAGTGGCCCATGGCCGTTGGCCGTGGCAATGGCAGCGCGCTAAATAGCATTGCCAACACTCCATCATGTTGCCAGCTGCTGAATTATGCATGCAATGTTGACCGTCGAATGGCACAGCTTGGCCGCCATTCAATTTATGTATCCACACACAAGCACACCCACACCTGAAAACATAAATGCGCTTGTGCGTGTGTATGGGGGAAATTGACCGCAATGGAATCTGCTGCTGCCTGAATGCGTTTGAATATTTCAGCATCAAACTACAATGATTGATGTAAATACGGCGCACTGCATTGACAATTTCTCGCTCAAGCGCAATTTATGCTATTACACTGAGTCTAGGAAAACCCATACATACACACAAAGTTGCATTGATTTTTTATATGATACAAAAATATTGCATTCGTCTTGTTGCAGCTAGTTTTAAAGATGTAGAAAGTCACACGAAGGGCAGATTGTGCCTCATGACGTGAAGAAAATGAAACTATGTTGGTCATTCCATTCAAATCATCATCATAATTTGAATCAAATATTTAATAATTTTTATGAAAAATTAAAGCAAAAATGTGGTTATTGTAAAAGGGAAGTAAAGTTTGTTTAGGATGATGATGGGTGGCTTAATTACGGTATTCACAACAAGGTGCCATGAGCGCAATGCCTCATGGACACAGATTTTTCACGGAAAGCCAGAATAACCTCATTGCATTTCAAGTATTGATATTTTATTCAGTTGACAACATTCTGGCAAGCACTCTTTCCATTTATGTAATTTCTTCCGGAACATTGTTTAATCTCCAGCACTGCCTTTCGCAGACCACACATCGTATGTGTGTTTGTGCGTTTACTACATAAGCTGATTATGTCTTCCTCTTGCTTAACCAAAAAGCCGATTGTTGCGTTTTTCTCAGCACTAAAAACAAGAAGGACGGCAGCAACAAATCGTGTCTTCTTCGGTAGCCATTTGTATTGTTAAATATTTGATTTGCTGTCGCCTGCCTACTCACCCTACTCGTGCTTTCTCCATGACTTTATTCCGATTACGTTGCTTTACGCATTACGTTGCATTACCGCATTGGCGCAGCCAATAAGCTGCAAGTTTTTTTCATTATTTGTCTTTACAATCGTTTTCCAATTGCATTGCTTCGGCTTTGCATTGCGCCCTTTTATTTTAAAAGCTTTCCGCCGCGTTCCGGTCATTTTGATTGCAATTTACCGCACTTGTTGTTGTTACGCTTTTATCATTACAACCCCAACGCACATACCGTCGCACACAAATGCCACAAATGCGGCCGCACTCCGCGCGTATCAATCAAACACACTAACCGCCCCGCCAGTCCAGGCAGCAGAGACAAGTAAATAAATTCATTGACCGGCAGCCAAGCGTTCGCTGTTCGTTGTCACTCACTGCCGCCACTCACCCTCTCGCGGCAACGCTTCCGCTTCAATCCTTTCATTGTTTTTTATGGTAATTGATTGAATTTCATTTCAGCATTCTTTTGTTTGCCATTTCATGCACTTTTATGTCTTCGGCTGCGAACTTTTCAATTTGCTTCGTTGGCAACCGCACTCACACACACGCACACAGGACGCCGCCGATGGCCAACAATATGCCGCAATCGCTGCGGCAGCTTGGCTGGGTTGTGCTGCTTACAAATCAGCGCCAGCAGCCGACGGCCGGTGTGATGTTGTTAGTGTGTCTGGTAAATGCGCAGCAATGTGGTGTGTGTTGAAATTTCTAGATTTCATTGTGGCTGCAGTCGTTCTGCCATTGTTTTATGTTCTCCTCAGCTCACACACACACACACACACGTACTCACACTTATGTAGCCACATCAATGACAGTCGATTTCTTGCCACTATTTTGTCTTTTATTATGCTTTGCTTTTATTTTCTTTGCTTTCTTTTTCACAATATTTTATTTGCTGGCATTTTACGGTCAAGTGTGTGATTTTTATATCTGCTCGGGTGAAGTAAAATAAATAAAAGAAAGGATTGTAGTGAAGCGACAAGTCGGGCAAGTTTGAGCCTCCACACAGCCACATAGCATTAGTGCACGGAAATGCTTTGAATACATTTTTAAACAATATTTCCTCGCTGGCTCAAAGAAACTGACCCAGACTCACTAAATTCCAAAAGTGTTCTATACACAATTTAATTCATTTCTATAGCTTCGAGTGCTACTTGAAGTGAGCACTTTGGCTTCAAAAGCCCAATGAAAATATATTAAACAAATAGTTGTTATCTACTTCAAATTAATACCTGTCTTTCATCCCACTTACATACATATAAATGTTAGAAAGGACACGCGCAGAATTGAGCCAGCAAGAGCCACTGGAGCATTTTCAAATACCGAAATCACAAAAGAGACAAGGAGCAGCCGGGAATTATGACCATCAGCATTATAATTAAGACATTCATATGCTGGCCGGGTCGGCTGACCCGAAATGTTGGCTTTTATTTGCGCCAGCATCATTAACGCGAGTATCGTTTTCGTCATTGTAGTTCAACGCCTCACAACTCGCAATCAGCAGTCGACGCGAGCGCTTTGTTGAACAATCAAAGCGCCAAGACAGGTGTCTGGCTGGCTGGCTGGCTGGCGTAGCGATTGGTAACGGGCGCAAATTGTTGGCAATAAAAGCAATTAACTTACTTGAAATTGAGTAAGGTTGCAAGTTAAATTTTTTCTACCCACACGCGCACATTTCAAGGCGCTGGGCAAAAAGGTTGCATATCTCTCTTGCCATATCTTCAGTGTAACTTTTGGCGCAAATTGCTTTTCTGTCCTGCGCATCCATTCTCGTTTTCGCTTTACATTGTCGGCCGCCGCTCGCCGCGAGAATTGTCTCTAATTTGTTGACGCCATGTTGGCAGCTGGTTACGTCTGGCATATTTGTTGCATATTTCTCGGCGCTTTTTGTGCACTGCCATCGACATGATTTAATTTTCTACAACTTGATATAATCAAAGTGACTGAAAGTGTAATGGAGGCCGGATCGCTGTTGGCGATGGCGGCAATGCCGAAATATTCAGAAAGCTTAACATAGAAAGTCAAAATAAATAATGGTCGGCCAGGATTTCGTGTTGCTAGGAGCAATTATTTACATTTATTGCTTAGCAAGTGGGGTTTCTCTACAGTTGGCATTGCTTTAGAAAAGGAATGCTTAAAACGTAAGTGAGAAAGTCAGTTGTTGTCAAAGTTGTTGTTGTCAGTTTTTTTCTTACCGGTTCACCGAAATGTTTGTTGTGTGTCAGATTATTGCGTTGTTAAAGTTTTAAAAAATTTTACATCTTTCTTCTTCTGGGTCCAAGACCCCGCTCTACAATCAGTTCTTTCAACGTTGCCGCCTGTAACACATCACAGATTAATCACAAATTTTGAAAGTGTTTTTAATTTGACTTTTTCTCAAAAGCCTACTGCACCGAAAAAAACGCTAAAGGCCCAACAATGGTCCACTTTGAACTTTTATTACAGGGCATAAGTGAAACACACAAGAAATATATCCTTTAATTAACATGTTTGCCATTATGTCCAAATGCGAAAAAAATAGAAAAATACAAAATTGAGTCACAAAAAACTGTAATTTCCGCTGTCGCAAAGTGTAAAAAATAAAATCAGTGGGGACAACGAAAACACTCGTAAAAACTTCGCCGTAGCATTTCGTTTTGCATGAGTTGTGTTTCTGATTTTACTATATTTTAAATTTTCACTCTTATGTTGTTGGTGTGTGCCGTCAGTTGACACGACAATGACAAGAAGCCACTGAAATGGACGATTCCCAGCGCTGTCACAAAACGAACGGCCGAGGCAAAACTTCGCACCCGCACACTAACGCTTCAAAACATGGGAATCAAGCCTGGAGAAATAAAGAACCATAAAGAAGTTTAAAGGCACTAAAAGGGTTAAAGCGGATATTGAAAGGATGAGAAAATCTTGTTTGCTGTTTTAAACACATATTTATTTATTTATTTTGCATTTACTAAGATTGACAAAAAATATTTCAATATTTTGAAAAGCATTCAATCTCAATTTGAATATAATTCAAAATCTAAATATAAAAAATGTATTTAGACTTTAAATATATTTTAAATTCAAACCAAATAATCTTGGTGCCTTATTCCTTCGATTGTTAACTTTCGACAGCCAGCACCAATGCCCGCTCGCTCATCACAAACATTTTGTACAAACCTACTAAAAAAGCGTAAAAAACAACAACAAAAAGGTAAATGTGTGGCAACTACCGAACCATGTGGATCAGCTGCCGAACGAATGTTGCCTTGGATATTGGCAGTTGCCGTTGCCTGCCGGGCAATGTTGTAGCTGCCGTATAGATGCGCGTATTTACTTTTATTGCTGTAGCCAAACTGAAGGGAAAACTGTTATTGCAACGCAACACAAACAAATAAACAAACGATGTACACACACATTTTTGCATCGATGCTGTGGAATTTAGGCCGCAGGCCACAAGCGTCCGATGCAACGGATAAAAAACAATCTGTGGACGTGTAGGAACGTTTTCTCGCCGTGTGTGGTTCAACAACACTGAAGATACTTAATCGCTGAGAGCTTTAAAAGTGGTTGAAGCGAATGGCAATATTTGAAATTTGTGTGTGTGTGGCAGTAAGAGAAAATGGAATAGTACAAACTAAGCTGAAGAATTGTTGTGGAAGTGAAACCCGCATTGAGCTGGGCAACGTTTGAGACAGGACGCTGTAGCTAACACATCTTCGGGGATCTTTTCAGCTTCTAGAGCCTGTTTCTCGTCTACTAGTCTTCTACTTGTGAAAAGCATTCGTTCGGCTTTCTAATTTCTCTACAAAGAATTTCATACTTTAATACTCGATCATTTCTTTATCCAGCTGTCTGTCTATAATAAGCAAAATTATAGTTCATAGGGATATGAATAGGGATAGGGATTCATGGGGACATCCTGTGTGAGTTGGTCTTGGAGAAAAATGCATCTGAATCCAAAGAAATGGTCCATTTTTTTCACTCGTTTCAGTGTTTAAGTCAAATGTGGGCGCAAGAATCGTTTGTTTCTTTTGAATAGAAGATTATGGCATCCACCCAACTCTCTCAAATTCTGTCTACTTGACTAATATAAGAAACAATGAAGTTCAATAAAATTGAACAGTATTCCGAACACGTCCTAGTCGATGTTCCAGCCAGAAGCCAGGATTCTGCACAATTCCAACGCCACAGATTAAAAAAATTTTTGACTAATGATCAAAATTAAAAAAATAATGTTGGTGAATAACATTTTTGATTAGCAGTTGAAGCTGTAATCTTTACTTGCCAACAACCTAAACAAGATTACAATTCAGTTCTTTTCGTTTTCATGTCTTTACACAATAACTGAAAATCGCCTTTGAAGTGGCTTGGCTCACTTGAGGTACTTGAAAGAATTTGTTTCAAATATCAGAGCTGCTCTCTGATGCCGCACTGACTGTCTATGTGTGGGTGAATGTGATCTTCAGTACCATCGCATTTAATTAATACATTTCTGGGCCACTCTTCATTTGTGCGATTTCACCGCATCGCAACGTCTCAAGGTGCTCGCTCAAGAATGTGTTCAACACATTGGCAAATAGCATCAACGCCTGGGACAATTAAAAACCCTGAAGGACCACAATTCAGCGCCGAGTGGCTGAGCATCTCGAGTGCTGTTTAAATTCTTCATTAAAGCGATTTTATCACTTGGCGCACGTATGTAAGTACTTGGGCGCTGATATGCGCTGTGCCGCAACGGCAAAGGCAACGGCAACCGAGTCACAAGGGGGACACGACTATGAGTTGCCGGCCCGCCCACTCACCCACCCGCTCACCGCACCTGCAAGTGATGGCGTGGCGGCGGCGTCTTGCAACGTGACAGCTGCTGCTGCTGCTGCTGCGAGTGTGACTGCATGTAAGATGTCTGTGTGAGTGTGTCTGGATGCCGCATTTGGTGCGGTTCGCTACGCTCGTGGACCTTGCGACAGTCGAGGAAAAATGAACACACACCAGCACACCTGCGCTTTCTTCGCCGTGTTTTTGTTGCCGCAGTTGTTGTCATGGACATCGGCATGTGTGCTGTGTCCTGCGTGTGCGCGCGTATGTCTGCGCATTAATGCTCTGCACTCGAGCTGATACGATTTCCACCTACTTGACTGCGTCCGTGCACGTGTGCAGCGCTGCGCGCTGTTGCGTCTGCATGGCTGTTTGTGGGTTTGTGTGTTTACGCCGTCATGCTGTTTAGATCATTTGTGCCTGCTGCGTCTGGTGTGCTTCCTTCGCCCTCGCCCCAATGGTGTTCGCTCCCCGAGTGGGTATTGCTCGGGTGCTGTGGGCTGTCAGCTGCTTGTCCGCCTCTGGTGATGGTGGTCTGACTTTCGAGCGCTGACTTGTGTCTCCTACTTTCGCCGCTGCTGTGCGGCTGCTAGGTTTGCGAATGGAAATGCGAAAATTGGCCACTTTTGTGCCGAAAGACGCCTACGTACTCGTAACATACTTAAGTGAATAGAAATGTATGTGTGTGTGTTTTGACTCTGTACAACATAACCTAAAACTTTTCTTAACTCGTGCCATTGCTCAGCCTCCAAGTTTTGGATACTTTAAAGGGAATCATAAATTAGAACAAACTTTGCGTTACGTAAGGTTCAAGATTTTCGCTCTGCTCAATTGTAAGACTCAAATTTGCGCAGTTCGTAATGTTCGAAAAAGTTTTTGTTCTCATGAAATATTCGCATCAATATTTCATAAATATGCCAACACGGGTAACTCGTATTTACGTATTTATTAAAGTTCAATAATGTTCAGGCAGTCCACTAAAAGCTTCCAGCTTGCAAACAGAACGACAGCCTGACAACCCGACTCACAAGTCTTTCATATTCTTAGCGCATTCACACACTCACACATACACACACATTCACACAGAAAAGCCGTTGTAAATCGACTCACTGTAATCGTATTTGCTTGCTTTACTTTCAACTCAACTTGCAAAGTCAGCGTGAACAACGCCCATAGCCGATTTAACGGCCGGCCCGTCACTATGCCAATCCACTTGTTAGCAAACTTTTCGCCATATTTTCAAACCCCTTTCAATCACCACTCCCTCGGCGGCGCCCAGCATCCGCCACTTCGTTTCATGCCATTCATAATTAACCCTTAAAAGTCAATGAACATTACCAAAAGAGCCGCCGCTACAGCAACGCGGCACACTATTTGCTCATACATACATACATCAAAAGGCCTCGGCCAAGTGGCAGCAACTCAAGCAACAGCCAACAACTTATTATTGTACATTGTAGCCAAGAAGTGGCGGCTTTAGCGGGGCGAAGGCGGGCAGCGCACGCAAAAAACAAAAATCTCGTTGTGCAGCTTAGGGGGCATGTGTTTTCAATATGGCAACACACACACGCACGCACACCCAACATTAGCGGCCGACCGAAAAGGCTTGTCACATGCGCCGCCGTTAAGGCAGCAAGGACGAGGCGGTTGCGGCGAAACACACCATATGCCGATAGGATTTAACAAGGACTTAACGAGACGCAGCCAAAAGCCAATAAGGCTGTGTGTCACTCTCGCTCTCTCTCTCTCTCTCTCTCTCTTTCGGTTGTGCTCTATTTTCTTTCACAACTTACTTCCTGCTGCCAGTGCACACAAAAGGCAAAATACAAAACACAAACACAACTCTAGTACGAGTACCTCAGTGCTGGCTTTGTGCCCCAGGAAAGCAGCCGCACAAAGCGAAATGCAAAGACAAAGGCAATGTCGACCACAGCGGATGGTCGGTCAAACGTTATCGGTCGAACGCGTTCTTGGAATATTGACAAATGACAGTTATAGGCGTAATCGGATTTGCATGTTGCATGGATGGCCAACACGTTTTGGCTTATACACTTGTAGACGTGTGTGTGTGTGTGTATGTGTATGAGTTGATATTGTGAAACGTCTGCAGGAAAACTATAGAGAGGCAAACTTAATTCGATTTTGTTTTGTTTTTATATTTTAACGACTAACGTGCTTAATGTGTTTAACCTTTATGTCAGCAGCAACATACCCGGGTATGTTTTGCGTTTTCAAATCGCTGTATCTTGGAAAGTAACACTCAGGGCGACCTGAAATTTCTTGATATCTTCTAGAAAAGTATTTTACACCATATTCTTTGGTTTGGTTGAGATTGAACTACCTCGTCCAGATATATGGCCTCTTTTTCGATTCACACCCCTTACGTCAACAGCAGCATACCCGGGTATGTACATAAAATCGCATGTAAATATGTTGATATATGCTAGTTGAAAATTGACCTTTTATTTTCCATGTTAATTTTAAAATAGTGTAAGTGATTATAATGTAAAATGGTAAATATGAAATACAAAAATTATGAATGAATTAGAAATTATGAAGTTTTCAACTGCATTTGTTGCTTTGCGGTGTATCGATGGAATGTTCTGCACACACGGGTCTTGTTATTTATTTATTTTTTTATTTTTTTATTTCCATATTTATATAGTCATTATGTCTTACTGACTAAGAGATAACATTAGAAATAGTAATAGTAATCATAATGAAAATCTTAGTTTAATAAAGACGTCGTTCTTCGGCAGAACGACATCGAGATCTGAGAGGTAAGAGGAGTTAAAAAAGTGTTCGAATGCCGCAAGTTCCAGATTGGAACATTATTGGGTGTACAACTTAATAACCGGAATTTGACGCTAGATGTCCGTACTAACAAATATCGTGAAAGCTCTAACCTTATATATATGTAATTTTGAAGGTACATTTGACAGCTATCAAAATCAGCCAACAAAACAATTTTATCTTGTGTGCATCATTATTATTTTTCACGATGAATAACTTAGAAAATTGGAGAAAAAGACAGCATTTGCGGGAGGTTCTGTTGGGTAATTTTTTTGCAAAAAAAACTGCTGCGGAAAGTCATCGTTTGCTTGTAGAAGTTTATGGCGACGATGCTTTAGCGAAAACACAGTGTTTTGAATAGTTTCAACGCTTCAAAAGTGCCGATTTCGACATCAAAGACAAAGAACGCCCAGGACAGCCAAAAAAGTTTGAAGACGAAGAATTGGAGACGCTACTCGATGAGGATTCATGTCAAACAAAAGAAGAACTTGCCAAATCGTTGGGAGTGACTCAGCAAGCAATTTCGAAACGTTTGAAAGCCGCCGAATACATTCAGAAGCAAGGTAATTGGGTCCCCTATGAGTTGAAGCCGAGAGACGTTGAACGGCGCTTCTGTATGTCTGAAATGCTGCTTGTGCGCCATAAAAAGAAAGCATTTTTGCATCGGATCGTGACTGGGGATGAAAAATAGATCCATTATGAAAATCGCAAGCGCAAAAAGTCATACGTGAAGCCCGGCCAACCAGCCAAATCAACGGCGAAGCCAAATATCCATGGCGCCAAGGTTATGCTGTGTATTTGGTGGGATCAGAAGGGGCCGTTATATTATGAGTTGCTGAAATCGGGCCAGAGAATCAATGGTGACCTGTACCGAACACAATTGATTCGTTTGAAGCGTGCCATCATCGAAAAACGCCCGGAATATGCGACCAGACACGAGGCCATAATTTTCGATCATGATAACGCTCGGCCTCATGTTGCTATTCCGGTTAAGAACTATTTGGAAAACAATGGCTGGGAAGTTTTACCTCACCCGCCTTATAGCCCAGACCTTGCCCCGTCCGACTACCATTTATTTCGCTCGATGCAAAACGCCCTCACCGGAATACGCTTCACTTCAGAGCAAGGCATCCGAAATTGGATAGATTCGTTTTTGGCCGCCAAGCCGGCGCAATTTTTTTGGGATGGAATTCATAAATTGCCTGAAAGATGGGAAAATGCTGTAGCTTCCGAGGGACAATACTTTGAATAAAATATATTGTAAGATTTTTCCACAATAAAACATAAAATTGGGCTGACGAATTCCGGTTATTAAGTTGTACACCCAACAAAACCGATCTTACAGAGAAGAGAAGGGCAATCAATATCCCTATATAGTAGATTTAGCACGAAAGAACAAGCAAAAAACGTTCGCCTCGAATGCAGAGACTTGAGGCTCAGCAACATACAACGAGACTCATATGACGGCAGAGGCTCGGTGAAATTTAATGACCGCAGTGCGAATTTTATGAACACCTTTTGAATACGCTCAATTCGATTGGTATGGGTAGCCTGATAAGGTCTCCAAATAAAAGAAGCCTAGTCAAGTCTAGAGCGTAAAAAAGTCATAAATAGCAGTTTAAAAGAATGTGGGTCCGAGAACGCAGTACAGTTCCGTCGAACAAAACCCAGCATTGCATAAGACTTCGATGTAATGTAATTAAAATTACTAGAAAAACTAAGCTTTACGTCGAAAAAGACACCCAAATCCTTTACTCCATTAACTGTTTTTAACACAGAATCGGATATGGAATACGATGATTGCAAGGGACTGAGCCTCCTTGAATAAGCCGCATGGACACATTTGCTGACATTCAAAACCAGTTTATTTTTTGCGCACCAGGTTTGAACATTGCCAAGATCCGTTTGCAAGGCAGAGAAATCCGTCTCATTATTAACTACCGCATATATCTTGAGGTGACAACACAACACCAATTAAATAGGTATAATTTCATCCATCGAAGAATTGAGGAATGAAACCCCAGGAGAGCCTTTTGAAATCAAAACTGAATGGCTCACTCTATCAATTGCTATGGCAAAATCTGTGTAGATCGTATCGATTTGATCCCTTACTCCAAACCCGAACCACTGTGGTTTTTGTTGATCCGCTCCGCCGCAAACCAAACAAGGCTGTTCTAAGAAACTCAATATTTATACAATGAAATAATATTTTTTTCAATTTGTTTCAATACTTACAAAAAAAACATATTTTTCAATAAACTAACAAAAAAAAGTTAGGCAGATTCAAAGAATGTGTTAAATAATCACATATTTATCGCATACCCGGGTATGCTGGCCGGTCTCGAAAGTCCAGCGGGTAGCGCGCTGGCTTCTTATACCGAGTGCTCCAGGTTCGATTCCTGGCTCGGACTAGTCAAAAACTCGTTGACTTCTATCGCTATCCACATGAAGCAGATGCGAATTACAAGAACCGCACAAGTGCGCTTTTGGCAGGCAATGGCAAAACCTCCAAGTGTGAAAGAAAAAGTGCCAATCGCCGTTCGGATTCGACGTTAAACTGTAGGCCCCTCACTCCCTTTCCATCATCCGTTTGAAATGTGTGTTGTATCACATGTTGAAAAAAACAGTGTTGCACACACATTTCAAACGGGTGGAATTTGTGGTATCACAACGCGCCGATAGGCCCGAGTGTGTCTCATACAGAGGCAGCCACTACAACCAACCAACCAACCAACCATAACCGGTTATGCTGTTGTTGACTAACGTACAATTTTTCTGCTGTTGACACAAAGGTTAAGAAATTCGATCTCAGCAAAAAAAATCAATCACAAAAAAAAAAAATTGTTTTCATTAAATCATAAAATTTTCATTCGGCAGCTGCGCTTTTAACAAGAAATAGATAATAGATAAGTTAGCTAATATTCCGGAGTAGATAATTTGCCTTAAAAAATTTTCTAAAAGTCCTTTCGATATTGGCACAACGGGAACGACTGTTGCGTGTTGTCTAATTTTCCTGTTGGTTCTTTCAAGAGTAATCCACACGTACGCACATGGTAATGTGTGCATTCATACATACAAAGATAGATGTGACTACACGCTTAAGTAGGCCTAATCCTTTGTAAAGATGATTAGAGTTTGAAAATTCATTTGAAAAGTTCGCACAATGCGATCAAGTCAGCTATGTTCAAAGAGAATGTAACAATGTGAAAAAGATACGCATCCACAATTTCATGCAAACCATAAGCAAAACTATTTAAGTTTCTCAGCAACAGGTAAACAGTCGGTTAAATGCTCACACTCACACTAACACTAACACACTCACAAAAACTCACTCATTCAAGACACTAAATAACAGCTGAACCAGCACACATGTGTTGCCTGAATAATCCTTGTCCAAGTCCTAAGTCAACGAAGCAACGAAAACATAAAACTCCAAACAAAAAATACAAAAATCTCAAACATTGGCAACTAGAATCGCAGCTTTGCTGATTTGATTTCATTTTCATTGATCTCTGTATTCGTTTTAAAACTCTGTTCTGTCGTTTTGTTTCAATAACTCGATTCAGATCCACCAAAATATTTCCACACACACACACACACACTTCCTTTAATTTGCTCTTCTCTGCATACTTTCATCACTTTTTACTTATTGTGTGACCAGTGTTCTTCTTTTTCGTGCTTTTCATTTCATTTGCCTTCCCATTTTTCCGTCGTGTCTCTCCTCTACCCAACGGTAATCGACCTTTACGGGTACACTTTTCGCATTTTGCTTGTTTGGTTTGTCGTTGGCATTTGGCGCGATTACTCGCCGCTTGGCAATTCGTGACTTCCCTGACGCCAACATTTGCCGAAAACTTCAAAATTCAAATTCAAATGCAAATACCGAAAATTAAGCGACTTTTCACTTGTCTTTTACCACTGTCTGAATGTTTTTGCTCTGCGACCGTCTGTCCGATTGTGTGGCCGTTTGGCAGTCGACGCAGTCAGCGCTTTGTCTGCGGCATGGCGCCTGTCGCAACGCCCACATCACGCACACATACAAACTTGGAGGGGGCTCTTTGAAATCGCATATTTACGAAATGTAAAACGTTCGCCGCGACTGTCGTCGCGTCGCGCATAAAATATCACTTTGCATCGCCGTCGCATGCGGCTTTTTGCCGTCGTTCAATCGCGTTTTTGGCCCACTTTTGACTTTGCGTTGCCAGCGACGCCGACGTTCGCGCGTGCAACTTATTCTTCAATGCTCATTGCTTGTCGTTTCGTTTCGTTGCGGCGCGGCGTTGAACTTCCCGCACACACACACACACACACACACACACACATACTCACTTACCTCACATGCTCACACGTTGAAAGCATTGTCCTTTTTTGTCCTGTCGTTTCTTATTTTTTTCATGCAAGTGCGCGTTTGTTTGCTTGCTTGCTTATGAGTGTGTGAGTGTGTGGGGGTGTGTGTGTGGTGTTTTTCGGATTGCTGCGCATTTGAGCCGCTTTCGCTGACATTATTGTCGTTGTTGCTGCAAGCTGTTATTGTTTGGCGTGGAAATTTTTCAGCGTTTTTCATTTGAAATTCCGACACAACGAACTGACAGACAGCGCCCCCACCTAACTCGAACTCGCGCCGGAGCAAGTTTTCAACTCTTGAAAACATTCTACACCCGGCCTCCGGTCGCCGCCTCTTTCAACTCCAAGGCGACGCACAACCGAAGCCTAACAAGTGCGTTGACGCTTCGCTGTCTGCCTATCCGTCCGTCTGCTTGCGCATTGTTAACATGTTGCGCCTTCACTTGACTCCCACCCCACCCTGTATGTGTGTGTGTGTGTGGGCTCTTATTTTGAAAAGTTTGCGGCTTAACCGCGCCCCCATCACGCCCATTCAATCACTTGAAATTCAAACTTCTGTTCCGTGCGTGTCGCGCCGCTCGCTGGCCGCCTTCAACAACCAACGAACAGACGAACGAACGAATCTATGAATAAATGCGTGACGTGACGCCGTGAAGAGGCAAAACTTTTGCTACTTATTTCGTGACAATGAGAGTGAAGCGGCGCCACGGACTGGGCGCGCAGTCGGCGGCTTTATTGCGTTTCCAACCAGCCGGCTGCCGCCTATCGCCTGCCACATTATTAGATTATCAACTGTGCAGAGCTTTGGTAACTGTTCGGATGTTATGGCCGCAGTTGTTGTTGCTACTATCGTAGGTAACATTAATTCGATGTCATTTAATTTCGCAATAACGTCTTGCATCCTTCATTTTTCATTTGTATTAAAATAAGAAATCATCTTCAGTGGTGTTGGAGTTGAAGGCGGCGCAGGCGGCTGCTGTCCGACTTTGGCCTATTTCGCTGTACATGCGGTGACCATGAAGTGCAAAATGTCCAGCAAGAAATGTTTCAGAAATCGGCAAAAAATTCGTATATCTGCGTTTTCGATTCAACGTTTGGATAATCTTGTGAACCTCTTTCTAACACTTTTTCGAGTTACAACCGATATCAACAGTTCCAACGAAACACTTTGGACCTATTCTTCTCATCCGGCACATGGAAGCATTTGGCATTTCACGAAGTATGAAAAGTTATTTGACAAATTCTTTTCCGAAATAAATAACAACAAAATAAATCTTTATGAATAACTAAAAGTTGTGCGTTGTATTTAACAACAATTCCCCGTATGATTTCATTTTATAATAGCAACACATTCACATTCCTCACAAGTTTGCAGCAACACTGATTTTAGTCAAATATTCCACTTTCAATTTGGATTCTATGTGGTTTTCAACACAAAACCAAATGTTAACTGTAATATTTTTCGTTTTAGACTAACATTGCATATTTTGGCATGTTTCACTTAAAGTCAACAACATTCCGCTCAAACAATCTGGCAACTCTTTGTTTGCGCACCAACGCAAAACTGAATGCAACACGCCGCAAGTTGTTTTTCATTTTCTGCGCTTGTTTGGTTTTCTTCTCACTGCACTGCAGACGGACCGGCCAGCTTGGCTGCTTGCTGCGGGTGCGTGTGGCCAGATTGCACAATGCCAAACAACAAAAGCAATAACACTAACAACAACAACAACGAAAACAATAAATGCACTGGCCACAAGCGGCAAGCACTGCCATTATTTTTGCGTTAATTCATTACAATTAAAATACTAACAATGTGCAGTGTGCGTGAGTTTGAGTGAGTGTGTGTGAGTGAATGAGTGAGTGAGTGAGCACATTGGCAGCAAATGTAAACACAAACGGAACAAAGCCAAACAGTGAATGTGATTGCAGCGCCATTTATGGGTGACGCGGATGCGGGTGCCAGTAGTTGTTGGTGTGTGTCGGTGTGTGTGTGTATACGCGGCGTAATTTAATGGCAACAACGGTGCGCCGGTGCGCTGGAGAGAGCAATAGCAATATTCGTAAGTGCAAGTAAAATGTTTGGATGTGGTTGCGTAAAACTGAAGTATTCTCCAATTGTCTACATCGCAGTGATAGTTTATTTTAAATATATAGAAATATGTAGAGAAATCAGATTGACACTGAAATTAACTAAATCCTTAATTGAGAAAAAGTTACAAATTTCAACTTTGGTTTAATAAAAATTTGAAATTTTGTAGAAAATATTGTAAGGGAGAGGGCTGGGTTGTGAACCAGGCTGGGGTGTGAACCATTGCCGTTTTTTCTTTCCCTAATTGACATATCGCCAATCTTTCAACTGTCAATTTTGTCTTATGATATGACTCTGCTTTTGTGGTTACACCGAAGTACAAACACGTATTGCTTGTGGCAGCAATCGAGTTTGAAAGACATCGTGTGTAAAAATCGACTGCGAAAACTTGTTGGCTTTTTTTTAAAGTGCTATCTTAGTGACTGAGCTTATTGCAAAAAGTCTGTGTAATACATGTTTATTTAGTGTTTTGATTCTATTTTACGATGCAATATTTGTTTATGTCGAATTATGATTGGAAGTGTCGTTTATTTTAAAGTTTCCAAAATGTCATCGTGGTTGGGCTGTGAACCACTAAGGTGGCTGGGTTATGAACCACCTGTTTTTTGTTACTACATGTGTTCTAACACTGTCAAATAAGGACGGATATATAAAAATAAAGTCATTTTATATAATTTCACTCGATTTCGTTGTGTTCACTTGAAGTGAGCCAATACGAGAACACGTTCGTATTTCACATGCAAACATTCCGACACAGATTAGGATGAAAATTAAAAAAATTGAGCAGTTTCATTCATTGCGATTTTTTGGCCTAAGAGGCGTCATTATAACTTTTTTCACCTCTTGAGGCTTCCTGATTAAATAAATTCTCAATGTACTTAAAAATTATGGGTATTTTCTTCGTATTTTCCGACTTTAATAGGGATTTTCCAGATGGTTCACAACCCAGCCACTTTTTTGAAAAAGCGAAAAATCACGTTCTTAGAAAATTGGACGTAGAGAGTTAAATTTCAATCAAAACGGTAATCTGTCTTCATAACAAAGTTGCGTTATATATTCACCTTTCCAACGGTATCTTCGATTTTTCGATATCTTTATTTTGTGAAAAGTTAGAGCCAAAAAACAAAACCCCTGTTCACAACCCAGCCCTCTCCCTTACTATATGGAACTAGTTGTCCCCGCGAACTTTGTCTCGCACGACATATGTTTTTTTTTATAATGAAATACGCGAGATGGCGAATCTATGGCGATGCAAATTGACGAAGGAAGAGGAGGCGCTACTGATTAACGCAATCGAGGCCCACAAATAAGCAATGTTGCTGCTAAGTTTCAGTAAAAAAATGGACTGCGCTTGAACCGGATTTAAATTATATGGGCGATGCCATGCCCTGTTATTCAATACCTGCCCCTTATTCAATGCCCTCTTTCGAAAGAGAAAGTGGTAGGTTCGTTCTAAGTTTCATTGCTGAGCGACTTATGGTTAGGTTAGGTTGCGGTGGCTGCCTCTGTAAGAGACACACTCAGAGGCCTGAAAGGCTCATTGTGATACCACATATTTCACCCGTTTTTGAACTGTGTATGCAACACTGTTTTGCCAACATATGTTACAGCCCACATTTCAAGCGGATGGGGAAAGGGGGGGCGGGGGACCTAGAGTTTAACGCCGAATCCGAACGGCGATTGGCAGTTTTTCGTTCACACTTGGAGGTTTTGCCATGCCTGCCAAGTGCGCACTTGTGCGATTCTTGTAATTGTCATTCCCTTCATGTGGACAGCGATAGAAGTAGATGAGTTGTTCACCAGCCCGAGCCAGGAATCGAACCTGGAGCCTTTGGTATGAGAAGCCAGCGCGCTACCCGCTTGAGTATCGAGGCCGGCTGAGCGACTTATAGTTCCAGCTAAATATTTGGATCACAAAAAAAGTGCCACGCCCCTTGTCCAACATCCATCAAATCTTATCAGTAGAATGACTCATCTATGGGACGAAGGGATACAAATTTTCAGTGTTGTATAATTTACAATTTGGAAGATATTTCATTATTAAGATCTGGCACCACCCATACCACGCCCCCTCGTCCAATACTTGCCCCATTCCCTCTGTCGAAATATATGAATAAATGGTAGGTTCGTACTAAGTTTCATTACTGAGCGACTTATAGTTCAGCAAAATATTTGGGTCATAAAAAAAGTGCCACGCCCCTTGTATGGTAACTAACATTGTGACACGAGAATTTTTTATTAAGATATATTACATAGCACTTTCATTCGCCATTGTCTTTTATGAAAATTTCCATATCGACAACAAATAGAAACCAAGTAGACAACTACAGCTGCACCGGCCAACACTGTGGTGAAGTGCAATTGGCCAAGCTTACTCAAAATGCAATCATGTGCCAAACTAGCCGCAGCAGCAACAATAACAACAATAACAGTTGAGCAGCATTCACAGTAACTTTGCTTTTGTGAAGCGCAGCCAACAGACAAAGTCCCAGCAAATGTGGAAGTGTGAGTGTGTATGTGTGTGTGTGCAAGGAAGTATGCGTACGCCCGCATGCCACGTACGAGTGCCTCCATCTTGGCTTTTCATTAGTTCATCAACAATGCGGCAGCAGCTGCAGCCGTGGCCGTGGCACTGGCACTTACGGTGGCGATGGCAGCGAAACAAAGTCAAACAATGCATTTCAACCAGCGTGAAACATGCTTTTAGCACCGCGTTGCAATACCGCGTTGTATCGCATATGTAATGGTGTGTAGTTGAGTGTAGTTGTTGTTTCGCGTGCACTTACGCGTCGAAAACAATAAAAACAACCATTCCAACAATGAACGTTTTGGCCGCTGCTGTAGCCGGCGGTGTTATCCTTTCGCCAGGCTTCGCCACTACTGTTCGTCCGCTTCGATCACACAGCCAGAACATTTAAAAAAACTATTTACGTTGTCATACCAGTTAATTATATTTCAAATTTTATGTTATCGATAGTTTTTTGGATTATTTTGTGTTTTAATAAAGTTAAAACTGAGTCTTACGTATGTCAGCAATGTCAACGGTGATATACACCACCGTGGGGCAACCGAGGGCAACTGTAACTTTTTTTGATATTGTCCTCTTAATTTGTATTGCAAGCCAGAATGCCAGTTCAAGCTCAAGTAGCGTCGACGCAAAGTTTCATCGAATATTTTCGATGGCGCCCTTTTATATAAAGTGAGCCATAAATATTTTGACATAAGATGCTACCTACGCATCTCATTTGGAAGCAACTTAGCAACGTACCTTGAAGGAAATCTGACGAACTCAGAAAATATCTTGAAAATTTAGGATGAGATAAAATGAAAAATACGCTTTAGAGACTCTACTCCCTTCCTCTATACTCTCTGCGCTCTTGCACTAGAAAGTACCATTGTACTTGAGTTCAAACTATTTGGTTAAACCAAGAGTTATATGATATTTTACATACAACAAAGTCAGTCAGTCTATAGTATAGACTCTATACACATTCCAGAAAGTCAGGGAGAGACAATTAAATCAGTGCGATTCTAAACTTTTCGATCTTAAGCTTCTGAGTGTTGTTGCAGCCAGCTCAAAAAAACTTTCCCGTTCGTGTGACCATTTTCGTTCATATGGAAATTCGCTTGCACCACAGATATTTGCTGAGAATAAGGAAAGTGTGCGTGTCGCTGAGCTCAGCTCATTTCGCTTTATTCATGTGAAGTCAGTCAGCCGCGCGCGCCACTCAGCTCACGCCACACCACTTCAGTTGTCGCTACGCGGCAAATGGCACCGGCCGACAGATGTTCCGGCCACTTCAATGTTGCGCTGCTGCAAAGACTGGCTGGATGTGTGGCCGCATGACGGAATGACTGCTTGTGTGGCTGCTCGCTCGCTTGCAGCGCATATTCGATGCGGCGACGTGATAGGAATTTTCATTTTCCGACGAAAGCGTATGAGCGTCGCCTGGCATGTGGCGCTACTCCACATCTAGCAGGCGATTTTTCGAGTTTGGCTTCAGACACATCAGTCGTGTGCGTAGAACTTTTTCGCTTGTCTATTTTCGGGTCGGCGCTGCGCTTTTTAATTTATTCTACACATTCGTTTTTGCCATTCTAAACATTTTTCCCACGCGACTCCCAGCCTCCGGCTCGCCTCTGCCTTTTCTAGGTGCCGCTTCGTTTTCATTAAAATGCGCTAAAATTGCCAAAAAAAAAAGAGAATAATAATAAAAGGAATGCAGCAGCAGTTTAGAAAAAAGACGCCCAGCAAACGTCAACTGGTTAATGCCAAAAGGCAACCGCGCGCACCAGCCACAGCGCGGGCGGAAGCGTGCCGAAAGGCTGTGCGCCGCGCGCAAACAATTTTTAATCCTCTTAAGAAAAATCGCTGAGACAGTGAGTGGAAACTTAATTTTGTTTTTAAGACAATTACGCCATAAATTTGGCAAATTAGTGCTGTCGCGGCGGTGTCCGGGGAGCGTTGGTGTCTATGTGCGCGTGTGCGTGGGCGTTTGTGCGTTTGTCAGCCAGTCAGTCACTCAGCCGGTGTCTGTTGGCATTTGATGATGTGGCACGTTCTCGAAATGTGTTGGTAAATTTTGAATTTAATTGAAGTGCGCCGCAGCCGCCATTCAAGTGCCGAGAATCACCAGCCGTAAGGTCAAAGGTGGCATTCAAATTGGAGCCTTTTGTGCTATGTACAGGTAATTTCAATGCGGAAATGAGCTTTCACTGAGGGTAATGACAACTTGCTTTGCAATTTTAATATTTCGAAGCAACAAAACAATTTTCCATAATTAAATTATAGATTTAGCCCAACGGAGCACGTGACATGATTTGTTTTGGAAATTGATGCCAACTTAGGTCGTCATGTGAGACTCAGTGCTGAAATAGACTGAAACTATAACAATATCAAGGTTAAGTGGTCCAAATATAAAAAAAGGCAACTTAATTAAATTTTAATTTAAAAAAATTGTTTGCAATAGAAGTTTTAATTTTTCATAATTTCGAAATTTGTTCACAGACTTTCTCTAACTTTGTTAGCATTCGTAGGCCCACTGTACATGTAATTTGTAAGCATGCTAAATGTGTGAGTACTTCCCCATTAACATAGGTTGGTCCATTAATGTTGAAAAACTCTTGACCTAAATATTTGCCGCAGGCGTACAACTACAATAACAACAACAAAGCAACGCAACGATAGTGGCAGCAATAACAAAAGATGCTCAAGCTAAAATGGCAGCAGCTCAAATGGAATTGTAGAAGCATTCCAACGGCAGACGACGGAGCCTCGCTCGCCGCTTGGCGCTGCATCGTGCCTGGCAATGCACGAAGCCAAAACCAAAGTTAAGGCCAAGAAGAGAAACATGAAAGGAAAGAAGAAAAATGACATGAAAAATGGTGGCAACGACAACATTGACGCTGTGCAATGATGATTGTTGGCGTTGTTGCCAAACCGTCAAATGAAAAGGAAATTTCTTACGTACAGGATAATCATCACGAGTTCATTGTTGAATGCTTGTAGTGCAATATTCCAATACAAACACACATACACATTTATATAAATACGCACGCAAAAATCGCCATTTTGGCAGCGCTTGAGTACAACAGTTGCAGCCAGCAGCAGCATTCATAAATGTCAAAAAGCGCCGCAGACGAAGACGAAATGGCGAAAATAAATGGGCATAAACACATCTATTTACTTTATTCATTTTATGTGAATTACTTTCTGTGCAGCCTGACCGAGCAAGAGGAAACAGCAACAAAGATCGCAGTACAACGATTTTTTCTCAAATCAAGTAAAAAGTCTACTCGGAGAGGCGCAATTTTAATGGATTTTAGTATTTTGTTTACTATATTTTTTATGTACACAATGATTACAACAACAATGAATGCGAACAGAAAAATAAAGAACTATTCGACGGCATCTAATGGACGTCAGAGAGTGGACTTCGATAGGTAATTGCAAAGTGCGAGTAATGTATGCAACAAAAATAGTGCATTTAAAAATTTATTAAATAAAAAATGAGAAAATAAATAAAAATCAATTTAAAAAATAATAATAGTAGAAAAATAAGTAATAAAAAAATAATAAAAATAATAAAATAAATTAAATATTACAAAATATTAAATTATAGCATAGTCCGTGCATGCCACAACTCCCTAAGTAGACAAAGGAATAATAAAAAAATAATAAATAATAATAGTAAAAATACTAATAAAAAATAAAATATATTATATATAAAAAATATTAAAATAATAATATAATAATAATAATAATCCTAAGTAGACACCTTATCATGTTCGAATGCCGACTAGTGGGTTCCGGGGGCATGAAGCATAGTGATGAGTTCGCTACATCGCCAGATCTCTGTTGGTTGCGACTCGGAACACAAAAAAGCGATCGTTCTGGATCCTAAGGGTCCATACCCAGGATCTGAAGCCAGAGACAGTCTACAACCAAACACCGTAGAACACAAAATGATTAAACAAATTAGCTTAAAAACTTGGAAAACTTGAAAAACTGATTTTCTGCTTCTACAAAGCTACTTTTTTATTTCACTCGCCCACTTTTTTCTCGCAACACGAGCTACGCCCATCTAATCGAAAAAGGCTCAGCGGCAAAATGTTTACTATTATTAAATGAAAATAATATCAAAGTACAAAATAGACACTGGCCTAAAATAGCGCAAAGAAGCAAAGGAACTGCAGCAAAGTAGTCAAAAAACATATTTGAGAAAAGTTCAAAACTATTGCAACACTTTTACAACGCTTGGCTCTCAATTCATTCACTTTCAAAGCCATACAGCAAAATTATGAAATGAAACAAAAAAACAAAACACAACTTGACTGAATTAGCCGTTTGTGCGCAGTTCACTTTTTACTTTCTAACGAAACACACACACAAACAAAGCAGTTAAGATATTCAAAAAACAGCTACAACAACAACTGCCGGTCAAGATGAAACACAGTCGTTGTGGAAGCGGCGGAGTAGAACAGTGTAAAAAGTTTTTCCCGCTTGCTGCCGATGTTATACGCGATTATACTTGTTATTGTTGTTGTTGTTTTTTAACTTGAAATTTTCATTTCCCCGCAGCGCACTCGGAGACTGTTTGGACGCAACTTGGCGTCCAAGTTAACTCGCCATCCGAATCGACAGACAGACCGACCGACCGACCGATAGACCGCCAGACCGCGCATTGTGGCCGAAACGGAAATTAAGTCAATTTTCGTGCAGCCAGCGAAAGTGAGCGAAGCAGAAGTGGCAGTCGCAGTGCAAGTTACAAAATTAAATATTCCAAGCACGCAGCCAACGGGAGCCAACAGGGAGAATTTAAGTAAAAAATAAAAATAAATACAAAATAAAGAAAACTAAGAATGGGAAATTCTTGGACGAGCGCAGGCAAATGCCACCCTGCGTGCGCGCCGTAATTCCCACGGCATGGCGGGGGGCCGGGTCCCTTTGCTGCGATTGTCCGGCATGCTGCGCTCTCATTTTATTAACAGTGCCCGGCCCGGCCCGATCCGTTCAGGCCAACTTAAGTTTGGTATTTGCGTATGGGTTGTTGTTGTTGTTGTTGTTGCTGTTGCGCACAAATTTTACAGTTAAATTGTCAAATATGACAAATAAATGCGTTTTCCCTTTATCCGCTGGTCGCTGCCGCCCAGCGTTTACCCTTTTATTTTCGTATTCCAGCTGAGGAGATTTTCTGCTTGCCCGCATTTTTATCTTTTCCGCCTCTTTGGCTTTTCCCGATGTTGCCATTGCACTGTCGGTCGGTTGTGGAAAAGGCGCACATCGTCGCTACTTGAGCGATTGTGTCATTTGCTGTTGCTGCTGCGGCTGCTTCCGCATGTCGCTGTGTTTGGGTTGTAGTTGTAGTCCGGCCGTGCTTTCAATCGGCCGAGCATTGGCGGTGCGCCGACTTGGTTCTTTTAGTATTTGTTTTGTGTTTATGCGTCCATTCTGTTTGTTGTTGTTGTTGTGCTGGGATGCTGCACATAAATGAGTTGAGCTGTCATTTTTCATTGGGATAATTGAAATTTTTAGTCAATTATTTATGCAATGAATTTATGGAAAAACTTTCGGGTGCTTGTGGCGGCCGATGTGTACGTGCGGCGCGCAAGTTTCTCCTGGGGCCACTTTGCTTCTAGTTGATGTTGGTATTGTTGGCACACCCTACAAACGCTGCGCGAAGATGTGTTACAGAGTTTCGGCAGCGACTGTCAACGGAGGCGGCAACAATTGCTCGGTTTTGCTTTAGCCAATCAACTCATAAATATTTAAATGACTTCTGTCAATCATTTCGACAATAAATCGCTTTGCACAATGTTGAGTTAATAATTGTTATTCTTCAATATCGCTCGACTTTAAAATGTGCTTCATGTCCTTTTCGTAGCGCGCCTCATGTACCAACTACGCCGGCCATTATTTCGCCACTAATTCTCACTGCAATCGCTGTTGGAGTTATTGTCATCGTTTATTTGCTGCCAACAGCGAAAAGGAGCGAAAGAAAACAGAATAAACACAGCAAACAGCAAAAAGAACAACAACATTGCATCCATAAATACGAAAACGTGTTAATTTTGTGAACGAGTTAATGGCAGCGATGGATGGAAGTTTATATCTGCACACCGCTTGCTGCCGCTGCTGCATAAGCAATTTTGGGAGGCGCTGGGATGAGCGCAGCAAATTATTCCATTCATTTTTGGATGCCGCCAATGCTGTGTCGGCCTTGGGCTTCATTGTTGTTGCTGTCGCGGTTGTCGATGCCGCAGCGCGAGTCATTTGTTGCTGCTGCTGCTTACATTGTTGTTGTTGCGGTTTGGGTTTTTGGCGAAAAATATGTGATTTATGTACTTTGTTAAATGTTTCTTGTTGTTTTTTTGTTTGTTTGGTTTTCCTTCGACTGCGCGGAACGACCAGGGACCGGGGGCCGAAGACGAAGGCAGCACACAAAATTTGTATGTAAAAGTTGTTCGTGCTCATTGGGCGTATGACTGTGTGTGTGTGTGTGTGTTTTGCGTTTGCTTAGTACGCACAATGAAAGAGGTGGAGCACGAAAATGCAGAAAGAAATACAGGAAATTATTTTGCATAGTGTTTGTGTGGGTGTGAGTTGAAAACACACAAAAAAGACCATGAATGAATTAACCTCTTTGACAAACTTTGTGCTTGGGTGCGGCGCATGTGAGGGATAGAAATATTATAATTAAATTCCCATGCAAGAATTTTAACTTTCAGTAATAAAATTTTTGAGGCATTAAGTCAATTCGAGACATCAATGTTTTACTTTTAACTAAATTTTTTTGAGTTTGACTGAAATTATTGAAGAAATAACAGGAGGAGTTGGGAAAGAAAATGTCGTTAGTTCACTGTTGATCTTCATACAAATTTCATGTTTTGGGAGCAGGAATGAGTGGAAAATTAATTGGTTTTTCTCGGAGTATGCAAATAAGTTTAGTGATTAGATTAACAAAAAGTCGGTTGGACTCACTAAACTCTAAAACTCTTTACTGCCGTCTACAACTGATACTACCGAATAGATGAAAAAATGATAGGAGTGGAAAAAACGTTAAAAAATTGATTTAGTATTCAAAGAAAAAGGAATTCAAGTTTGTTTAAAGTTAGTAAATTGTTTTTTACAGGCTTTTTGTTCAGCATTTATAATGTGGACCTTGAGCAGTCTCCGAATAGATCAACAAACGAAAGGAGTTGAAATATAACGTTCTACGTTACGTCCCCTCTTACAATTGAATTTCATAGCTTCCAGCTTGATTGCAAGCACTCAAGTACAGCCGACTGGATTTGGCGTTGCCCCAACCTACCGCAAGAGTGTCGGACACGCCATGCCGCGCACGGATTTGCACAGGTACCCATTTAATATGTCAACTAGTTGATTGCCATCATTCACTTTGATCACATTTTTACAACAGCACAACTTTACATCCCCTCGCCGCCCGTGTAATAATCATTTTGCATCGACTTTCGAAACTCCGACAACGCTCGCTTTTCGCAGGCAGCCAAACAATCGCCGCACCCGCTGAGGGTCGCCTGAAGTGTTTGACTGCTTCCGCGATTTTCGTGTCCTGGCGTTCTTACTTTGTAATCACAACATTGCATTCTTCGTCTTAAATTTCTTGCGCTCGGCACACAACCTGGGTGTGGATGACAGCCGCAACACTCAGTTCGAGCCGAGAAACCGGCTCTGGGGGAACGTGCACCGGTATGCGTCCTTCATATCCGGTACGCTGCATTATTTCCGTCAAATTCTTCCGGCAGTGTTACAATGAAAACAACAGCAACAACTCTCCAAGCCGGCATCAACTAGCAGGCAACGGCAACAGTAAAACAACAACAATTAAACAGGTAAGCACATTGGTAGTACGAAGCTTTTAGCAAGAAAATGTTTTTATATGCACGACTGAAGTTTACGTTGCTGCCTGCTGCACACTCGAGCAATGTTGCCTTTGAAGTTTTGAACACTTTTGCGTGCATTCAGATTTTTTCCTGCTGCACGCGCGCAAAATGAACTTTGCTACACCTGCAACTTTGCTGCTTCAACAATAATTTCATAAAGTACAAAACCAACAACAACGGGTGTTTGTTTTACAACATTGTACATAGTTTAGAGTAATTAATTTACAAAACAGCGGCCGGCGCTCAAACATGCGCCAACTGAAGCCAACAAGCGCAATGCACGCAAACACATGAAAACATAAACACTGCACTGATAAGGAAGATGACGTCTAAGTGGTGGCGGGAAAGATGATTTACGGAATGAATTTCATGATTTTGACAAAACTTTAGGCATTTTATCCAATGCCATATTTACAAAAACAAAGCTTCCCACATACAAAGGCTGGTTGTGTAGTTAAATTAGGATGTCTAAAAATTCTTTATTCGTTAATAATGAAGCTTGCATGAGTAACTGGTAGCACACACTTTTACATTTCTACAATAAAGTGAAATTCTCGCATACTTTAAGCGCTCAGCTCAGGAGCAATTTACGATTTCTTTTGAGCAAGCAGCGTGTCTGCACTTCCTGTCAGTGTGCACGTGCAAGTGTGTGTGTTGTGTGTCAGTGTTTCTTGTCAGCGATAGAAGTCTACAAAGGAGCCGAGCCAGTTGAATGAGTCTTAATCGTGAATAGCAAAAGCGGAAACTATTTGAATATTAAATCACAAACTTTATGCGCGCAATTTAAAATGCTGCATCCGCTTTCGATGTTAATGTGCTGGATTTCTAGTCTGAAATATATAATTCAAATTAATTTGTATTTTCAATTCAGACTTTAATTAAAATAATTTCTATTAAAAAAAAAGTTATGGCAATATTTTAGTCACTTATTTCTTAAGCACAAAATACTTTCTGCTAAGTATTAAAAAAATCTACTAAAACATTTTCGACACTCAAAAATTGTGCACGTGATTCCGTATTGGTTGTTGTTGTGTGACATCACCGCATCTGGCAGCTGGCATTTGTGTCACTTGCCCGCAGTGCAAGTCACCGTAACCAATCAGTTGTTAAGTTCAAAGCGCCAACTCAGCGGTGCATCCATGTACAACACTCGAATCTCTGACTCTGACTGATGTGTGCATTTTTACGTTTGTTGAATTCGGTTCGGTTTGGTTTGGTGCGGTGCTGCTTTTTACAGACCAACAGACAATGGCAGCTTTAACTTCAGCCGCAACTTCATTGGTGCAAGTGCGAACGTGTTGCCAACACTTGAGGCATGTTGCTGCACTCATGCTGAAGAGATCGGCATCCGCTTGCAAAGTGACTGGAAGTATGAGAAATACTAGGAAGCCATTTGAGCAACGCATATATCATTGTCTGACAATGGTAAATGCATAAATGCGAAGATTTTTCATACATAACTTTTTAACTCTTAAATTGTACTCAACTTGCAAATTTAAATCTCTGTGATATAAAACATTTATTAATTAATAATAATAATTGATTGGCACGACAGCCCGCTTACGCGAGACTAAGGCCTAGCTTCCCGCAACCACCCGTGTTGTGCGTGTGAATTTTGTACGCGGGTGGAAGGGACCTACAGTTTTATGCCGGTTCCGAACGGCAGGTTGGGCGCTTTTTCATAGGCAATTTTTACTCTCAGAGGTTTGCCATTTCCAGCTGAGAGAACAGCCACCGAAAGAGAAAACGAGTTTCCCGTTATTTTTTTTTAGGTGTTACTACATGCAGTATTCGATCTTGCGTCGCTCTGCCTGCGACTCGTTGGACCGCGCACTAACCAACTGAGCCACGGCGGCTGTTAAAACATTTATTACTTAAGTGAAAAATGCAAAAAATTGTTGGGAAAAGCAGAAATCTTTTGACACTCTGCCCGAATTTGTATCCTTTTGTGCCTTTGTACATTTTTAGGCTACGTTTTCATCTTTTCATGCATCCTTAGTTTTTCACTATCTTCGTTTCTCTTGTAGGAACTTTTAATAGACCGGAACTAGCATTTTTTACGCAAACATGCTAAACATGTGTACGAATATAAAAAAACAAAAATCAATAGCCGAATGTACGCAGTGCGTGAAATTTGAAAAGTCACCTTTTTTAACGGAACTCGTATTTATATATGAAAATACCATTTGGTGGAAGCTAAGCGCACAAATTGACAATCAAATGACAAGTGTTGAGACAAGTGTTGCCCGTACACACTCACACATACAAATAAATTGGAAAATTTGTGTGCTTGTCTGTGTCAGCCAGCGAGAAAGTGTCGCACTGTGGTGACAGCAGCTGCTGCTGGTGGTGTCGACTTGCGTTTTGAAGGTGTCAGCATGCGCTCTATTGTTGTTAGTGCGCGTGAATGTATGTGTGTGTATGTATGCAGTTGAGCGAGTGTCCATTTGCGTCACAGATGCGGACAGTGTGGCCGGATTTTATTGCCGGCGCACTTTGCACTCGGAAGTGCTCACATATTGATACCGCCCTGTGTAGCTACGTACAAGTTTGTTTGGGCGCGTGTGTGCGTGTGTGTGTGGTAAAATAAGCAACATTTGTACCAAAGAGAATTTTCGAACAAATAGAGAGCAGAGTTCACAAAAGCAATAAAAACGGCTGCACAAACACAAACAGAAAAATTAATTGGAATTTTATCATTTCCGAAACTGAAAAAGCACATTTTCCATACTACGCGTATGCAACGATGTGTGAAAAATTTCAGCTGAAATTTTTTACATTTCAGCATTGCTGCTTTTGGAAAATGTTTTTTTAAGGTTTTTGTAGGTTTGCAAATTTTACCAAAAAAATAAATAGTCTGCCCGTGTTCGCTCTCTGTGTTTTTGGGCAACTATCAGATGTGATAGTTGCAACTATCAGATGTGATAGTTGCAACATTAAACTGTCATGCAAAGTCAAAGTATGGTTATGCGTAATTTGTAGCTTAAAATCTTTGATGGACACGTCGGTATAACTTCATGCAAGAAATGAAAAATAGTCCTTCTGTGCTATGTGGTACATCTCTTTAGTTTCATCTCTCATTACCTGACAACACTTTTCTGAGTTATGCCATTATTTACTGCACGAGCTCTCATATATTCTCACCGGCCCACCATAATGTCTGGCTATACATATTTCCAGGCTTCCAAAAGTCCAATTAACATAAATTGGCTTATGTAAAGTACTTAAATTTGAAACGAATAACATGGGATACACTTTCATAAAAGCCAATACGAATCTAGTTTATTCTTTCGACAGACTTTTGTCAGATTTTAAATTGCTTTATGAATTCTATAAAGCGCTGACATTTCCATTTAAAGCTCCAAAAAATTAGCGACCGCTTTGAGCGTTGAAATTGAAATTAACAGACAGTGTCCTCGGCATTCGCACTGCTTAAGTTTATCAAAAACAGCTGAACGACAGCAGCTAAATTCGTCTTCAATTGAGTGAAGGCGAGTGCAGCGGAGAGATTTTCGCACAAATGCACTTTGAGAAGGAAATTAAAATTAAGGCAAATGAGAAGAAGAACACAAAGCGCAAACGAGAAAACGAAGCGCATGAAGAAGCCTGCAATGTGAATCATTTTGCATTGTCACTGCCGCTCGCCTGCGCAGTGCCCGCAATAGTGGTTACGTATACGCCGTGTGGTGCGCTGTGCAGTTTCAGTTTGCCGCAAGCGCCGCATGCGAGCGAGTGAGTGTGTATGTGGGAGGTTGCGTGCACATCGATTTGATGTTTAATCCAATTGATGCGATTTCTGTTGAATCACGCTTTGTTGGTTGGTATTTGTTGTGCTGGCAGTGGCTGCTTTGTTTGCCGATACTATTAGGACTGCTTGCGTTGTGTGTTGTGGCTTCTGTTGTTGGTACTAGCATTTGGCGTGCCTCAATTGATCAATATTTCAATCAATTACTAAGAAAATTCAAGAACACACACACACACACGCACACCAACCAACCAACCACTCAGCATGTAGATGTAGGCAACTTTTGAATTGTCATCACGTATTCAGACTGACGTATTTGTGTGCTTCTGAGTATTTGTGTTGTTCCTGTCACTTAACCTGCCCGGCTTGCTCGGCTGCTGATTACTTAGCCTCTGCGCAGCGCCGCCTGCCTAACTGCCATCTGTGGCCGTGGCCGCTTCGACTTTTCATTCTTTTTCGCAGTCTCTTTTACTTGCTGTTTTATCTTTGCTTTTTATTAGTTTAGGTTTTGGGTTTGCTTTTGAAACTGGCTGCCCTTGGCGTGGCAGCCGTTGCTGTTGTTGTTGTGGTTGCTGTTGTGCGGCTATAATTGATTTATTTTTGCGGTTCTTTCCATCAGTGTCTCAATTTCAACTGACATATGGGTACACTCAGCACTACACAAGGCGACTTGTCAACATTGCTGCCCTGATTCCGGGAAGTGCTCGAGCAGCTCACATGATTTTCAAAGCAGCACTTAAGCAACACAAAACAGAATGGTTGAGCTGGAAATGAAATTAAAGGGACATTGAACCTATGTACGTCAGGTAGAAGCATACTTTTGGGCACTGCAAAACGACCGATGGTGAACGGCAGCTCTGGACCTGCTTCAAGTCAGACACTGTTATAACATTGCGGCACTTTTATTTGTATAAAATACCTAATTCAATAAAATATGTCAAACATTTTACATATTTTGCCACAATTGAAAAATTGTTTGTTTTTGTAATTTGACTAAAAACAAAAAAGCGAAAAAGTAAATTAAATTAGCTTAACCAATAAAATATAATATAAACTTTTCAAAAGTAATACCAACAAAATTTATAATCATAATAAATAAAAAAAAAACTTTATGAATAAATAACCATTTTTGTGCAATTAAAGAACCGTTATCAATTGTAATTTGGTAAAAAAAAACCCCAAAAAAATGGCTTAATTACAAATAAATACGAAAATGCAGATAATCGGCGAAATGCGTAATTTATGCTACACAAATATCGACAGTCAGTGCGCGGCATCAGGCGGGGTCGTGGGTGGACACAAACAAATTGAGTTACGCGCTGTTTTTTACGGTTTTTACTTTGGCTCTATGCGTGTTTGTGGCACTTCATGCGCTAAAATATGCAGGCAACAATTTGTTTTTACTTTTTGTTATACAATTTTTTGCAATTTCTCGCTAAATCAATAAGGCCAGAGTGCTGCAAAGCAAAATAAAAAAGAGAACAGAAACACATTTATGCGGCATCAATTTCATAAACATATGCAAATTTATACGCTTCAGGCTGTAGTGGAAATATTGCAAAAAATGGTGTTTGTGTAGGCGAATTGACCGGCCGTAGCATTGGCAATTTGACTTTTAATTGAAATTGTTTTAATTTTTGTCATATGTAGTACATGTGTTCATGGGCTCACACAGACTAATTAAATTTTGAGCTAAAAGTGTGCGCAAATAGAGCACCGAACCAGAGAATCGGAATAACGTGTAGCACAATCCGCTTACATATGTTAATCTCCACGAGTAATGACCTTTTGGGGCCCAAACAGCGAAACTCGAATAGAAAAATGCTTACGAATCTAAAAGCGATGGTGATGGAGAATGATGAGAGCAACGAATCGAATTCGAGCAAGAAACGCAAAGTGTGAAAGAGACAAATTTCAGTCATTAGAAGAAGAGATGAAATGAGACACGACAAAATGCGATGGGATATGATTTAGTGAGCTATTTTTCCAACTAGTAAATATTTTATGAAGACTTGAGGAGTATTTAGTGAGTGAGGCCTTAATTGAAATGGAAGATAGTAAAACGTTATGAAATATGGTAGGTGGGTAAATAGATCAAAGGAGTGGAAAATCCTTGAAGAAAAATACTTGCAGATGCCAATTCTGCGGGCTGTGATTCGCCATACACGGAACGTAGAATCGACTAATTTTTTGTGAAAGTGAACATAGGTCGATACAAGTCTCTTAAACAAATATCAGAATCGAACCAGACACAATAAAATGATAATAAAATATAGCTTCAAATATTTCGTTCAGTGTTTTTCTCACAAATGTAAAATATTTGTTACTTATACGCAACGCCGAACCTGATGTAAAAGTTGTCAATTGCCTAGTAATGACACCAGATACAAACTTTCTCAATTTCAACATTAAATAAATTGTATTTTAAGTCGACAGAAAGTGGAATGCGCGCACATCAAACATTGGCAGGCCACAATTTAATTTAATCTTCAATTAATTACTTGGGCAATCAGTCTTAATTTTGCTGCTAGCGAAACTTTTCGGAATGCTGGCAGAATTTCTAATTATGCTTTATTTTTTACACCCGGCCACGTCACGCCACGCAACACCGATCGGCAAGGTGGCCATAAATTAAACCCATTCCCCGAAGTAACCCTAAAAAGTGTGCTTGCGTCAGCCCATATGGCCCGCAAGTGGCCTCGTCGCACACATCTGCGCGTAGACACTCACACAGCGGCACGTCACAGGCAAATATACTGCAAAGCGCGCTCGACTACGGAATGCTGAATGGTTGTACTTAAGAAGAATGCCCGCCATATGCTCACAATCAATGCGACGGCAACCGCAATCATCGGCGGTGGCAGTAACGGCAGCTGGCAGTGAGCGGCAGAGGCTTGCGACAACCTAGAGGGAGGAAGATAGTGAGACAGTAGAAAAGGGCAGCACAAAGACAATAACAACAACAGCGATACTGCGACAGTGGCCTTAATGGAGGTGGGGGTCAGTGCGTAGCCGTCGTTTTGCTATGTTCAGCCTACAAATAACCAGCGACGAACTTGACAATTGCCGAGCGCAAATTTGTCGTTTGATTGATTTATTTGCAGTGTGCAGTTGCGTGCTGTGTGCTTGTGTGCCTCGGCTGTTGCTTGAGAGTTGTCGGCGGCGCGGTCGGTTGCAGCTCGGTGGAAGCAATTTGTGGCAACCCACACAACACTTGAAATAGTTATCAGCAAACAGCGGCAGCAGCAGGCGTGCCACAAGCAAAAACATCGGCAACAAGCAAAGCATCGCCGTATATTTGTGTGTGTGGCTGTTTTTCTTAGCTTTCTGTTCTGTTCCACAAAATCAAGTTTTAACAGTAATTATAGTAAGTAAATATTATAATTAAATCTCAAATAAATAATCTTAACCTTAAATAAAATCTTTTTTAGTTATTATTATTGAATAATGATTATTATTTATTATTCATTATAAACCCCGGTTTCAACAGTAATTATAGAAAGTAAAAAGTAAAAATTATAAGTAAATTTCAAATAAATAATCTTAACCTTAAATTATTATTTTTTAATTATTATTATTAAATTGTTTTCAGTTTATTTTTTTAAGTTATGTACTGTGGTTATATTTTCGTTTAAAAATCAAATCAATTTTTTAGAAAAAAACACAAATAAAGTAAAAATGAATGGTTTTTCAATCACAACAAATATTAATTCATTTTTATTAAATTTAAAATTTAAATTACGTTAAGAAGTATTTAAAAACAATCTGAATTTTTTATTGTTTATTGAAAAATGAATAATTGAATTTGTATATTGAGTAAAGTGTAAGAATTCGAACGATTTTTTTTTAATACTAACAATGGTTTTTACTACTAAATCAACGATAAATTAATCGATTCAAACTTAATTGAACCGAAACTATTCAATCAAGTCCATTCGCAGCCATAATTCACGCAGCACTTTCTGGACTGTCACCGATAGTGTTGAAGGTAAGTTTGCATGGTATGCATAGTAAATAAGCGGCAATTTATCAAAACCATATCAATGCGACGCTATCAGATACCAGTAAACAAACAAACACACACACACACACACAAGTACAGCCGGCTGCAACTCGCAGTGAGTTGGATATCAATGGCTGCCATTGAAGCCGACAACTGACTGCAAGAATGCCGTACACATATTTTTCTTGTGGTTATTATGTTGTTATTTTTGTTGTTGTTTTTCTTTAGCTGCTGTACTAGTATTAAACGACTGAATTGAGTGCCGTAGTCTGTGCGTATGTACGACGAGTATGTGGACGTATCCGACTGCATGTGGGTATGTCAATATTTTTCTATGTTTGTATGGCTGCGTAACCGAACATCAAACGACATGACTTGCTGGCAACTTGACGCACCAGCTACAAGTACAAACTGCTTGCAGCCATTCTTCATATGTCGTGGATGGATACGTAAGTAGGTGTAGCCATGTATACAAATACAAACATCAGCGTGAGGCTTCAGCTCTATGTGCGTTTTGCGGTTGATATGCGCTCGGCATATGCTTTACGATCCATCATAAAAGTGCTCATAAATTTCTTAACATTTTCGTTGTCGCAGCCTGATGTCGATTTCACACATTCGCATTTTTTTATACGCCGCGTACTTTTTCACCAGCAATTCCAACGCCACCCGGCCACCACTTGCCATCCCGTTCTCCGTTCTACTCACTGATTTGGCTGCTGTTGGTGGTTCCCTCTTTGTGCGTGTGTGTGTGTGTGTGGGTGTTTATGCGTGCGATATGTTGATTGATTGCCAAAGTATTGGTTTTTCATTTGCCATCATTCGATATGATGCAATATTTGTTATTCGCCAGCAGCATCGGCAGAACGGCGAGTGTGTGTGTGTGTATTTGTACGGACTGGTGTTTGTGGTGTTATTACTGCCGGTGATGGCTGTAATCAAATGCATAAACATTCCGGCAGTCTTCTTAGCTCTTTGCCCATGCTGTTTCCTTTCCACAAACTTTTTCTGGTTGCTTGGCGTCATTGCAGTTTTCTTTTCACTTTCCACTCACCACATTTGCCGCAATTATTCATAGTTAGCAGTTTATTTGCTTTCTCTAACAGCTAAAAGCTAATATTCCATTTGAATTTGGTTGTTGCGCTTTAAATTGCTTTATTCGAAATCTCTGTTGTGGTTGCGTTCAACGTGTAAGTCGCCTATGAATCCCTTGCGACCGACTCACAGTGTGCAGGATAGTGTTTTCGTAACTTGATCCTAGCACTGGAGTAAATATTCCAATGAATTACTCACCGTTACGCGAAACACCTAAGTACACTTACGTGGCTAATGCGATTTCACCAACAGATAAGCACTGAAGCTTTTGGAATATGGATTTCTACAACAATAAGAGAGTATATAGTCACCGCAATGTTCATGGTGTTGAGGCAGGTTTTGTAAATTAAATGAGAAATGAAACATTTCCAATGACTCTAAGAAATCCTATAGGCGTCCTTAAGGATTCGCTCGTTGAACAAAAAAACTAGCACATCCTATCATTCTTTCTGCAAAGCTCTGCAACAGTTAACTGAATCAACTGTTTCCTTCCTTTCTTTCTTTCCTTATCCTTTCTTTACTTTCTTGCGTTCACTCATCAGGTTTCCGTTTCCGTTAAAATATTTAAAGATTACATTTGAAAGTATAGTCCCCTCTCCGCTTTCCACCAATAGTTGGTTGGTTTAACTAACACTGATGCTTTATTTAACCGAATTACAGCACCCAAGCAGTTTCGGCGCGAAATTGTTCGATTTGTGCCACACATTTGCAAAGTTTATAGAAAGACCATTTTTCTGCTCGAGCACTGCATACATTTTGCACGGTTGCCGTGCTGCTCTGTGATGGTTTTGCTTTCGAAGCATTTTAAATGACTTGACGCCAATGTGTACGAATGAAATTTTTAAATGACTTTACCATTTGCGGCGAGTCAGTGGCTGCTCCTATTTTGCAGTCCATTTTGCGCTCTTTTCCTTGAAATGCTTTTTCGTTTTCACCTTTTACTTGTCTGCCTTTTTTAAATTATTTGAAAAATGTATAGCAATACAATAATTTGCCATTTTATTTCGCTCAACATTGCCTCAATACCCAATCACACGTGGTCAGCCCACTACGTCACCTCCTCGCCACTCTGCTCACCGAAAGTTACCACCATTTAAATAAATTCTGCAGAAAACGTATAAAAATAAAAGCGAAGAGTTGCAGCAACATTTTGTTGGCAAAAATAAGCCTCATGAAGCGTAGTTAGACGCACACGTAAGAACGCACATACCCACAGCCAGCCAGTGGCGCACACAGGATTTCAGTTGGGCGGAGGGGGCTTTGCGTACAACTTTTGAGTCGAATGCCATATTTTGTACCAGCAATTTTTGTATTTGGGGATTTAACACCCCGAAACCTCCCTGTGTGCGCCAATGCGACGAGCACACAGACAGATAGCGGCAAGCAAGTTGTCCCCGCGATGGCTGCGAAGCCGCTCAAAAAAGAAAACCAGAAAAACATGCAAACGGTAAGTAAACTTAGAGTCCCACGCAGCGCATATAAATCCTTTAGTATTGCACATTACGTATACGCACCTGTAACCCAGCGCCACTTTTATGGCTGACAAGCGCGCCTACACGCACACATATTTGCCAAGTTTTTCGATTTATTTCCGGAGTTTATGTTTATGTTTATGTTTTTGTTTTTATTTTCACTTTTTATTTTTGCTTATTTATTTTTATTTTCGTTTATTGCGCCTTGCAAATAAATTTTAGAGCATTCGTTGTGGCGTTGCGGTGCAGGGTGACGCTGTCAGCAGATTTGGTTGTTAGAATCAGTTGGCGTTAACTTGGTCGATATGGACGCGAAAGAACAAACCGAAAACTAAACTTTAGCCTTCGAAATTACTACACATGAACTAATCTATTGTTTGAGAACATAATTGCCAGTTGAAAGATTCAAAATATGAAGTAGGAAACAAATGAAAACATTGAAGTTGAATAAACGTGTTGTCTAACTTATAAATCATTTTTTATAATAATAAACAATACAATAGAAAAGTATTGAGACCTGATTTGAAATACGTGAGCATCACATTCCAAACTGCCATTTGCTGGACCTTTGCTGCAGCTCATCAAAAATTCTCTGCCCAAAGTGGAAACTACTACGTAATGTCAAATGGCTCACAGCAAAAATGAAACTTCATAATATCAACCAGATATTGGCATCAAGTCATACATACACACACACACACACACTAATAACCAGGTCGGCAAGTGCGCTTGAGCGAAATAATGTGTAATGCGAAAATAATACATACAGGTCACAGCCACAAGCCAAATCGATTTCGCTATCATCATTTAACTGGTCCTTAAGTGTGCGCATAAAATTTCCGACATGAACTTAAATTCAAAACTTTTGCGGAGCACTTACGGATCAAATGAATTTTTAAATGCCTTCAGAGGGCAGGCAACCTTTACGAATGTTGCGTCAACTCACTTTATCTAAGCGGCACACACACCCGGTCACTCATACCGACCCACCAACACACGCACACATCCACACAGACTGAAGCTCTTCATAATAAAAAGAAAGCCGAACTCGAATGCCTGGACACATTTGCTGGTTGTTTTTTGGCGCACGTGCGGAGCAAAAAAAGCGCCAACAACTAAAACGAAAAGAAAAAAGGACAACAGGGAGAGAGAGAGTGCAAATGTCTCGTTTTGCCTTTTCGCATAAAAATGCAAATAAGAATCACTCAAGCACACCGCCGAGACATTTTGAAATTTCCTACCGCTGCGTCGTTTTGTTTTTATTTGTTCACATGGTTTTTTGTTGCTAGTGTGGCTGCTTATTGCGGGCGTTTCCAGATGACAATCATTAGGGTCATTGAGCTGTTGTGTGCGGTGCGGCCGGACGCCCAAACGCCTGTCTGCCGCGCACCTGGCCGCGCCCTGCGCCCGCGGCAGCGCACAAGCAATGCCATTTATAAATTTCTGTTTTGGATTTTTACAGCCCATAATACGCGCTATTTCGCGCTTGCACGATTGCGCCGATGCGACCAGCGACCGCCAGTCAGATGCGCAGCCAGCTGCTAAAATGCCAAATGGTAATCTTATGGCATAAGTAGACCATAAAATATGCAGATATGTGCGTAGTTCGTCGTCGTTGTCGTCGTAGTAGTGTAAGACCGCAATGAAGAATGTCTGACAGTGAGCGGCCGAAGGACGACATCGCTTTGCGCCCGTTTATTCAAATTTCCAAATGACATGCAATAATCATTGAATGTTTATCTGTTGTTTTCATAAAATATGAAATAGATCGCTTTTATACATTTTTGAAATGTTAAATCGGTTAATAAATTTGATTTACTACATAAGTCTTTTTAAGCAGCGCAACTATTGTTTGCAACTTTGTTGTGAATTTAATTCAATTGAAATAATATTATTCACTGCGGCACTGTCACGTCTATTAAACCAACAACCCAAACACTGTGTAACCAAAACAAACAAATATCTTTGTTTGCGTATGCGTGAAATGCAATCAGGCAGCGCTGACCGCATGCGGTGGCCGCACGTCACTGCAATGCACACGTGCACAGGGTGAGCGAAATGTTTTGATTTAATATTAGAGTCAACTAGCAGTCAAGGTACACGAGAGCCATGACAAGCCAAGAGTCTTTTTTCTGTATTTTACTTCGAGCAGAGTTCTGATTCTTTAATGAACTGAGATCTCATTCAAATGGTTTTTCGACCATTGTTCGGTGAACTGCAGCTTTCTTGTTCTCATTCTCTTCATAGAGACTGCTGTGTCGAAAGTCCGAATTAAGCTCCATTCAGTTGTGTCAACAGAAGTTGGAATAGCTTAATCAAATTTAAAATAATAAATATGTGAACAATATTTAATTTTTGCATGACGCAAAGCAAGAAGTTACAACTCAACCAGTTAAAGTGCAGCATCCTGTATACGCAAAGTACAATTAGAACCAACGGCATTAAATTAATGTCAAAGCGAATATTAACAGCGAATTATTAAAGCACATCAATGTCAAAACCAAGTCCTGGCAATAACCAATATGGGTCATTATTAATTTTCTATCATGACTGATGTCCAAAAACTCTTGACGTCACTTCAATGAACACACGCTGAGAGACACTGATAGTAGTTATGGAAACAATGGTAATTTGAAAGCTAATTTATCTGCACTTATGCCCGACGGGAGCGTCCAGCTGCTCAGCCTAGCAATGAGCTTTAAACAGTGCAGCTATGTATTCTAAAAACAAATACATAGAAACTTAACGTGAACGCTCTTGGGCTGACCGCGAGTGGCGCTGCCAATTGAAACCAGGGCCACAAAAAATTCACACCCATCTGCCACACACAACATGTGCCTTCAAATTTTTTGATATTTCACTTTTTTGACATTGGCATTTAAGCTTTTCGCTTTTCGCTGAAATTGCAAATATAATTTTTTTCTGGACAAATTTTGTTGCATTTTATTCGGTGGCCCGACTCAAATTCTCGCACTGTGTGCGCTGCAAAGTGCATTTAAATGAAAAACAATATTTATTGTTGCTTTTTTGCAACTTAACTTAAATGCAAATTTTAAATGCTTTAAAAAAATACACACACACAAATTTGTATGCAAATTTTCACACTCGCTGGCGCCACAAAAGCAACACAATGAAAGCAGCACAAACTGCAACAACAAACAATGTAACAAAATTAATGAGCAACTTTTTTGTGCATATTTTATTCCAGCAGATTGTGTCGGCCATACATTTTGCCTTTGGCTGATACGATGCCATTAAGTGCTGCAGCTGGCGGCGGCGCGATGCCTTGCTCTGCAAATTTTTTAATTGATTTTCCACAATCACTTTTGCATCAACATTTAATTTGCATTCGAGCACAACGAGCACTTCTTCAACGCATGTGGCAACACCGCTGGAGCGGCGCCGCTGTTGTTTCAGTTTCAAGTAGAATGAACACGACTGAGGCAAGCAAAGATAAAGTAATTGATGCATGGCTTCAATTACAATTAGATACAACAACTGGCAGCATTGTGGTTCATTACGCTGCTACGCTGAGTTACCGCTTCAGCTGCAGACTTTCATTTTCAAAATCAAAAGGCCATTCAACGCCACAGCCACAACCAACGCGCCTCTTGACGGTAATCGCCGCTCATTGCTGCCAAGCGATGCGCTCTTTAGCCCGAGTGCACTCACCTCAAATTACCGCAAAGGCAGAGCGAACGGGAGAGTGCCATAAATTTATATTGACTTCGCGGAGGGGCATTTTTATAAGCGCCTTAAAAGTGGCTTACTTTATTGTGGCTTAAAAGATAAATTGCCGCTACCGCACGGCCGGCCGCGACTGGCACCGATTGCCAATGTTTTAGTGCAACAGTTGGCAACAATGCCGCAAACAGGCCACAAACAGCAAAAGTAACAAATGCAAAAAGCGCAGAGAAAGCGCGAACAAAACGCAGAGCTGGAGAGGGGGCAGGCAGAACGTGTACAAGGTTTGCCAAAATGAAATGAGACATTAAAATATAAATTCCACAAATCTCAGACTCATAAAAGCAAACAAATAAACCTGGTTAATTTATGGGCGCACAGGGGGAGCTCGAGCGTGTAACACGCAACCACACAGCTGCCGCCACATGCTCGACGCGCACCAACACGCTATCGCAAACGCCATTATGGTGACACCGCAGCGGCAGCAAGAACAACAACGATAACACACACATACAGCAACACTAACCTGCCGCCGAGTGCAATGGCGGCGTTCGATAAAATTTGCCAGACTTTGGGCAGCGGCCGGCCAACAGTGACAGGAGACAGTGAACGCGTGCAGGCTACATGCAATAATAATCAGCCAGCGCGGTGAGGCGGCGGTCAATACACCGGAGTATGCTTGAACTTGTGCATGTGTGTGAGTGTGGGTTGACATGTATTTACGTACAAAGTAAATTTAAATGCCGACCGCTGTGTTGCGAATCTCCGAGAGTAATCATCGATGTGCGTGTTCGATTACCAGTGAGAAATTTTCGCTGTGGTGATTTTTTTCCGATTCAAGCCATTTTTCTTATGTGGAAGCTCTCACAAAAATGTCTGAAATATTCTTCCGAAATATAATAACTTTTCTTGTAATATATTAGAGAAGTAGTAATGGGAAAAGACCTTAATCTGTGGCACAACTTACACAGGAAATCATAGGTAATTTTCTGTAAATATTTTTATCGATTTATTTAGGAAACAAATCATTAAAGCCGCCGTGGCTCAGTTGGTTAGTGCACGGTCCAACGAGTCGCATGCAGAGCGACGCAAGTTCGAATTCTGCATGTAGTAACACCTAAAAAAATAACGGGAAACTCGTTTTCTCTTTCGGTGGCTGTCCTCTCAGCTGGAAATGGCAAACCTCTGAGAGTAAAAATTGCCTATGAAAAAGCTCCCAACCTGCCGTTCGGAACCGGCATAAAACTGTAGGTCCCTTCCACCCGCGTACAAAATTCACACGCACAACACGGGTGGTTGCGGGATGCGAGGCCTTAGTCTCGCGTAAGCGGGCTGTCGTGCCAATCAATTATTAAAAATTATTAAAATCATTAAAGCCGATTTGAGGTTTCTTGATGCTTTGATGATTGACTTTTGAACTTCATTTATGTTAAATTTCCACCGGAATTTTTTCTCAACTTATTCAAAGTCCCAGTTGCATTCTCTCTACTGGGTGCCGTTCTATTTTGGCAGCCATTCAGCTCCAAGCAACAAATGCCTACAGCCAGTATGAGAATTAATGTGTCTGTGATTTGATTAGGTTTACAAATGGCGAGCATTTACTTGCTTAACTGATTGAGTTTCAGGCAGAACAGCAACAGAAACACCAACAACGAAAATAGCAGTAGCAAAAACAACAAAATCTAAAATAAACAGAAAAGGAATGCCTGGTTGTAAAATAAAAGCCACAGCCCCAGCGCCGCACCGACTGACTGACTGGCTGACTGAAAAGGACACCAAAAGGACAAAGACGCCACACAATGCTGCTCTGCTCCGTTCTGCTCTTCACCTCGTTTCTTGAGCTCGTAGCGCTCGTTCGCAAAGTGAAACAGTAGAAGCAGACGAAAACTGGGACAATGCACTGAGCACAAAGTGGCAACGCTGTGTTGGCGTCTTGGACCAGGTGGCGTGGGGCAATGCGCACAACACACAACTAACAACAACAACAACAACAACAACACGCAGAAAAAACGCCAAAAGGCTGAGAAGTAGCAGCACAATTAGTGGCAACCCTGTGTACACAGCGCGATTCAAACTCATGCGCTCTTCTTCTTCTTTCCTCCGATTCTGTTTCGCATTTGGCTGCTACTGTCCGCCTACTTGTGGGTCGTCTGCCGCTGTCGCATTGCTAAACATTGGCCCCGCCATTAGTTGGCACTGACAAGGGGCATTAGCCCGCGTGGGAAGATGCGCACATGCACAGCAACAACAACAACCACTCGTGGTCGATTTTTATAAGATTTCCGAACAAACGAAAGCAAAATGGAATTTTAAATGTTTTTGTTTTGTTTTGTTTTTTTGAGACTAACAACCAATGCAATTAACACAACAACACACACAAGATCGAACATAATATAGCTAAACACATTCTGTGGGAAATGGGTGGAAGTTGCAATGAGCAATGAGCACTTAAGGACACACAAAATTGTTATCAGTTGGGTTTGGTGTGGTGCGCACTCACCTGTTGAGTATCTGGGACCATTACTTATGTCACTACCGATACCGCCATAGGTCAGATGATGGCTGGAACCTCCGGTGCCTGAGACCACGGCTATTTCGTCCAGCTCATGGCCAGGGGAGGTGCCAGCCGACACCAGGCGCGTGGAGGAGGTCGCTGTGTTGCCCTGTGAATGTTTGCGGCCGCGTAGTGAGAGGACCAGCCTTTTGGCTGTGGACATCCCCGTGGGCGACACTGCAATCAAACAGAGAGAAAGAGACCGAGAATTGGTATTCAATACAGGTTTGTCACATCAGAATAAATGATAATGAATGCAAAACACAAAATTTCATATACACAGCAATTTTCCAATAATACATACATACATACAAACACGTGTACTTAATCGTTTTTAGATGAAATTTGTCTTCGACTTAATGTCAGTATCAGTGTACATTTACGTTTAATACTGTGTGCGTGTGCGTCCTCCGTATTACCCGCTTACGGAAAATGCTACGCAACAAAAACAAATAGTAATTATCCCCTAATGTGTATTCCACATATCGGCGACGGTGCTGATTTCGCAGCAGGTCGAAGCGCACAAAGCCTTGAAAACGATGCCAATTGTGCCGTAAACTGTGGCCTAAGCGCCGTCCGTTCACGTATCGTTTTTGAGACATTGCACGAACAAAGCATCAGCCGTAAACGTTTTAGGAGCGACGTTTCGCTTGAAACGCCCAGCGGAATTTTCGCATCAACAGCATTCGACAGCAACAATAAAGCTTCAATGAGCGAATGTCTATGCGTGCGTACATTTCGGGTGAATCCGCACTTGAGTTGCGACGGGTGAAAATTAACAAGAAAAGCAAATGAAATGCTTGACAAGCAGCTTTCTAAATTAAGGCGCACACACGCACCGTCATCTCAGCATCGCAGCAGCCGTGCTTGTACCTGCGGCCGCACAGCATATGATGCCAGGCGCGGCAAAGTATGCTTCAAATTTTTTACGTGTGCTATTAAAATTTGCCAGCGGCATTTCTGCCGCAATATCGTCTTTCCTTCCTTCCTTCCTTCTTTCGTTCAGCGACGAAGAAGAAGAGAAAGAAAGCTACACACAGCAAAGCAACAAAAAGCAACAGTCGCTCCCCGCTTCACAGCACTCAACCGCACATTTCACTTTTGCTCTCCGCTCCACGGCGCTCGGATCCGTCGCTGTTTACTTCTTTTGTGTAATGCAATAAAGTGAAACACTCAGCAGTGTCGAAGGCGCAAATTGCGGCACAAAAACGAAAGCAGGCGAAATCATTAGACACACTTACACACACTTTTACGGGCGACCCCGACACACTAGCATGTCAACAGCCGCCGTGAGAGCGCAGTGCATGCAAAGCACATTAAACATACAAAAAACGACCCCATGGGGAGGGGCGGGGCGACGAAAGAGAAATGCAAAATGCTAACAAAAACACGCCACTGGACGCTCGCAGCGCCCGTTGCGGCCGCGCAGTCAGGCCGACAGGGGCTAAGTGTAATTTGTGCCTTTGAATCAAAATTAAAAGACGCTCTCAAAGGTGCCAGCGCTGACTCGTTTGTTTATTTCATATTTTACTTTCATGCTTGAAACATAATTGAAATTATTAAGTTGTGGCGCTGGTTGGCGTCGCGCGGTTTGGGCAACTCGTGCGCAGAGGAAGCTGTTATTAATTTCGGCGCACAAATTAAATGATTTGCGCGGCACATGAACTGCGCTGCAACTGGCAGCGGCGATTTTAGCGCATTCGTTCGCCGGGCCCACGGCTGGTGCGAGCAGCGCTAGCGATGCGTTGGCAAATTTGCAAATTCCTCGACAATATTTAAGTGAAATATATTAATGGCGGCTCTGCAGTAAACATTCTTTTTTACCGATCGAAAAGGGAGGAGATCAGCTTAGAGAGAGAATTGAAAAGTAGCGAAGATTAAAAACGAAAGGAAAGCTATTCAGAGAAAAGAAAACAGAAATAAACTCTATGTAAGAAATGGGAAATTGTCTGGTCGCTTTTTGGGATTCCGAAAGCAAAGAACATTAAAATGATTTGAATGATTCTTGGAAAATATGTAATTCGATTTAAGGTGAGTGTTTACCATCTTAAGCGCAGATTTTTAAAATGACTTGGTTGTTAGATAAATAAATAACGGCAAATCTTAAGTTTTCGGCAAAAATAAAAATTCATATTTTGTAGTTGATAAAATTATAATAAAATTTATAATAAAATTTCGACATGGCAAGGATTTGTTTCAAGAACTTGAAATATGTTAATCACACCGGGCTCTGGGCATAACTGCCGCTTCGTATTATTGCGCGATCAATTAATGGCCTTGAGTCGTTTCAATTGTCCAAGAGCAACCAGTGGAATGGGTTTAAAGTACCGATACACAAACTTTGAACCAGTATTTATTTATGTCAAGCAATTTTCCACATTTCCCTTGTGCAAAGCCTAAGTAGCGACTGAGCGGTGTCAGCACATTTTCTTGGCGAACCGATCAAAGTCGACTGCGGTTACAGTTCGGGGCCAAATTTCAAAAATACTTTTAAGCTGATGTCCTGCCAATTGACGCCTGAAAGGTGCACACATGCAAAATAAGTGCTTCGTATTAACGACGGCTGACTGAAAAGAAGCAAAGGCGGCAATGGGGAATGCAAATGGAAATGGCCCATGCGAGGCTTAGAAGGCATACGCTGGGTCTGTGTGTGTGTGTGTGGGTGCAAGGTTGCCTGCTAAAACTTAATTCTCAAGTCGATGACCTAAATATTGACTGAAGACGGAGAGACGCTTATGACAAAATAAAAAAATTAAAGTTTTAACAAAAATAAGAAATTCATACATAAAATTCCCACTGCCGCTTATGACACTCGTAAAGCGCATTAGCGCCGGTGTAGGTTGGGGCCCGTCTCTACAAGCGTGTTAAGCAAGCTCCTTCTCCGCACTCCGCAGCCACACTCGTTCGCACATATTTGCATTTTTTGAAGCGACATGGCGGAATTTCTACACAAAATATGCCCGAATGGCGATCGGGGCGAAAAACAGCGGCGGAGTGGGTGAGAGAGGGCGCACGCCCCAAAGCCGATGAAAGAAAATTCAGTTAAGTGTAAAGTTGACATGTCGGATTAGAAAATGGAAAACGGTTGCTTGACACTTTCCACATTGTGTTGTTGTCTGTGTTGTGGGGCGAAATCGTTGCTACGCGTTGTTGTTGTTGTATGCGTTTTAAGCCAAATGTCTGTGGCTGTGTGTGCTTGTTCTTGCTGAAATTGTTGCTAGACACCCAGACATACACATGCATACTTATGCGATTGAACGGGCAAGTGTGCGAATATTACTTATATATTTGTTGTTGTTGTTGGTACTGTGCCCAATTGTACGTGTGTGACGCTGTTTAAACAGTTATTTTGGCTGCGTATTACTTTGATTTTTGCCAATGATAGGCACCTCACATGCACATGTCGCAGCTCACCCACACACACACACACACACCCACACCCGCACGCACGCGCATGCAAACTGGCGCATACCCAAATATTTTCATGAAATACGGGTGTGCGTGCGAGGGTAAACACGTGTCCGTAATAAAATTGTAAGGATTTTTCCATTTTTTCCACTCGCTTTTTATTTTTCCTTTTCGTTTTATTTCCGTAGCCAATTTCACTTGGCTCGTTTTTGTATTTTTACATAACAGAGAGAATACAAAAAAAAAACGCCAAGTAAGTATGTTGACTCAAAGCGAGAGCTGCAAATTTTTGCGCTGCTCGCTATTGACTGTAACAAAGAAGCCAAACCGAATTGTTTATTTTCGTATTAGGCCGACGGCGGCGGGGTGGGAAGAGTGCGTCGAGCGCAAAAGCTATGGCATGGTCAGCCTTTAAAAACGTTTTCTATTTGACAATAAAAAGGTTTGCCATTCTCCGCAAACACCCAGAACCCACCGCTCTGCCATCGTCGCGACCATTGTAACCAAATAAACAACGAAACGCGTTTTCTGCGTACCACCAAAAAGAATGCGTGTAAATACGCACAAAGCAGAGAATTTAATATCACAAAATTGGGGAGGAGGAAAAACAGACAAGGAAACTGAACTGAATCAAAACCGAAAAATTGTTTCTTTTGCAGTGGCGCTCGTCGGCCAATACGTGCCGCAATGCGGTACAATAAACACAATAAGTAAGGCACTTGTGTACTTATATAATCTACCATGTACTATGCATACAATTATAATTGTCAATTTTTCATAAGCTGAAAGAGCTTCAAATGCATTCACCAAATGGCAAACAGCGAGCACAGGACACGCGTTGGGATGCGTCAAAAATGAAAAATTGATCGACAGTCGATTATATTCTACATGTGTGATGCTAGCTTTGGTTGAGATAATTAAGGTGACAGCTTCGTTTGCCTCGATTCAACAAATCTTAATATTTGTATATGGCTTTATAAATTTGTTTATTATTATTAAATAGAAACTGCAACATTCATTCGAAAGTAGTCTCAAGTTCTGCAGATTTCAGAGTTATTCTTGGAATGGCTGATAAGTTATTCAAAATACTGTAATTTATAGCGTTTTTCACTGGCTGTGACTATGATTAACCGCATCAGGTCTAAGTAGATAAGACTTCACTTTTTATTTTAATAAAAAATCGATATACTCGCAAAACCAAGGGGCCAAATGTAGTAAAACTGCGTTTTGATTTTTTCTCTCTGACGTCAGGTTTTTTCTTTAAAAGGATCTTGAAATTTCAATAGAACATATCCATTCAAATAGAAGGTGCCAACCCCTTAAAATACTGTTTTACTGTGTACTTCATTTTAAATAATTGGGGGATGTGTGGTTAGCACTCGAACTGCACTCAGCGCAACTAACAATGATTTGAAATCAAAATCAAAAAAAATCATATTTGATACTAATAAAATTTTATTCCCATCTATTGGCAATTTACAAGAATTGAAATTGTATAACACACACCGCGTTGCCGCAAACACAATAGAAGCAACAATTTCAGTGAAAAAACTGCGACCACATACACATAAGCGCTCAGCAGTGCCGATTGAAACGAGGCTAATGCGAAAATGATGGCGCAAAAATTGCGTGCAAATTTCCCTCATTACACACGCTCGAGATCACATTAACAAATGTGCAATGGCTACAGTGCGCCGCATGCATTAGCAGCCACACAAACACACACACACAAAGCACGCACGCACACGGTTCCCAAGCGAGAGACTAATAAGACGAAAAACTGCATCGGACAGAGCGTGCAGTGCCGGACGCCAATACGTGTGAGTGTGAATGACTATTTGGGGCTTTGATTGTTGCGCTGCTTAAAATCACCAACCAAATTCGTTGATTTTTTTTTTTAATGGCTCAATGTGTCTGCAGCATCGTCCGTTTTCATTTGAAATTCACTCAATTAACATGGCATGAATTTGTTGCCAAATTATGTTTTAATAAAATGAAATTAGTTGCCAAGTAATTAAAATATTTACGTGAGTTGCTGTCGCATTAATTGCTCGGTTACTTAGTTACGACTTCAACCTAACTCAACTTGCTGCTTTCAATTACTTGGAGCACTCGAAACAGTTCTGCTTCTTCCCTTTTTCTCTTTTTGGCTGTCGCCCCGGTCGACTTGCCACCACTTGAGAGACAGACTTGCTGACTTTCCGACTTTCCGACGCAGTTGAGAAGTTAAAATTCGCTTACTTGGCTGAAGTTTTAATTTGCATTAAAAATATTTGCAATGTTTATTTTCGGTAGTTTCTTTGTCGAGCGCTGAGGCGTGAGGCAAGTGGCATTTGATTTCGCTAAATGGGATTTTTAATTTAGGTCAAATTAGCCACTTGTAAAGTTGGCCTTGAAAAAGGAAAGGAAAAATTGTGGAGTGTCAAACCACAAAAGACAAAAGAAGCAGCTGAGCGAGCAAATACAAAGTAAGAATTTGAAAGCGTAAAAAGATTGAGGCAGCAATTGTAAGGATTAATAAACATAAATAAAAATTGACTTAAAGATATTCTGGTCGCTTGCTGTTCCATTTGCTCGTTTTTGCTCTTCTATAATTTTAATTGTCTGCTTGTGGGCGAACCTCGAAATGTAATGAAACGACAACAAATACCACTAAACTCAACAGACACGCCCAATTATTGTGGCACCTGCTCCTGCTGACATATGCACACGCACCCGGACTTTGTTGCTAGCAACTCGAGCGATAGTTAGCAAGAAAGTTGCTCCATTTTGGACAGTGCAACTTTTTGGCGGTTTCATTTCGACTGAGTTCTGCCACAGCTGAGTTGCGCAACTCTCCTGCAACACGCTGACTGCTTTCGACTGCTGACTGCCGCCTGCTGGCTGCGTCTGGATGCACCAGAATGTGCAGACAAATAGAATTTGGGCCAACAATTTTGTACAATGTTGTTTTCAATTTTAATTACTCATACGCCCCGTAGGTGCATACGAGTTGCTACCAAAAGTTACAAACGCGAGTAGTCGCAGAGAACTTTTGAGTGTTTATATGGATTTAATTTAGCAGCGAAAACATTTCCATCATGGAATTAATTTTACTTTCAACGACGGCAACAAAACAGGAGGAGAGAGGTGTGGAGAATTAGTGTAAATGTTGAAATTTATTTATTTATTTATTTATTATTATTAAATACAAGATCGTCAAGCTACAAGATAATAAGATATCTTAAATTTTACAAGCTTAAGTCACATTTACAATATTTAAACAGATTTAATCTTTTTAAGTGAAATCACTTGTTAGAATGACAGAAACGTTTCCCACAACGAGATTACAAGCACAAAGACAGACATAGATCTGAAAACCAGCTCGAAATATGTGTTTGTGTCACATTATTGTCGGTGTTGCTATATAAACATTTGTTTATATGTATATTTGTCAAGAAGAGCTATTGTGTAGTGACTGTGCATTTCAATATTTGAAAATGGTTTTCATACTCCAACCATGACAAAACACAAAAGGCTCCAACGTGCTTCATTTCAAACATTTTATTTACGCAATGCCTTAGGAATAGCTGCTAATTGCCTTACAGCGCCAACAGCTCAAGTAAACAAATCGCCACACAAATCAACAAACAAATCAACAAACGTCGGCACCGCAGAGCAAATAGTGTTTTCCTACCGCTTAGCTAATGTAATCGGACGCAAAGCCATCAATCAAAACGATAAACTCATTTACTGAGAAATCAATCTAATTCAGTGCACCTCCCCCTTGCGACCAACAAGCCGCCCCGCTGATTGATCACAATCAATAAGCAGCAGCGACTTTATCCACTTTCCATGCAAACGCATAAATATTTGTTATCACTTTGTGTGTTTGACATTTTCAATGCCCACAGCGGCTGTAATTTTTACAGCATTTCACTTGTAAAAAAAAATAAAAAACATGAATAAGGCTTTGAGCAAATTTCACATAGAAATGCAGCAAATTTTGGTCAAATTTCAAAAGACACTTTTTTGGAAGTCGCTTGCTTTCGAATATATCGACGAATATGATTCGACTCAAGGAATTATCAGTTTTTTGCCTGCAACCACCAAACGACACAGTGTTTGAAAAAAAAAAATACTTTAACCCTTTCAGTCACAATGTTCAATATATTGGACTACAGCCCATACAATTCATACAGCCAGGTTTATTTTCATGTCGGAAAGGGTTAATCCAAAAACAACAAGGGAAAACCCCGTTAGATTGTGGCGAAATGGCAGAGAGCCCAAAACGAATGGCAATCAACACACGAAGGCACTAAAAAACCGCACGAAATGCGGCACACAATAAAAGACAGCAAAGAAAAACGCGGCGGATTGAGGAAAAGTGAAAAAAGAGCACTTTGTCTTTTAAATTGCGCAAACTTTTCAAACTTTTTCGCTGCCGCTGCTATCAACAACAAGAAAAATACTGTTCATGTTCGGCTCTTCCCCTTTCGCGGTGCTGCTTGTTCATTCTCATTGTCCTCCTCCGGCTGCGCGTCCTTTTTGTTTTTTACAAGCTTTTCTTTATTACCACTTTATCACTGCTTGCTTTCAAATGCTTCTGCATCAGCCGCTTTGAAACGGCACATTAGCGGAAGCTGTGCGCCACCTACGAGCGGAAGCGGAAGGAATACTGCACGGCACAAAAGCGTACAGCGTCGGCGCTACGTGTCGCCTACGTAATGCAATTAGCGCCAAGCACATTTGCTCATTCATTTCAGTGCAATGTCTGCAAGTGCCGCAAAAGTAATCTAAAGCAACAACAACAATGCATGGAAAATAACATAAAAGTTGAGAGAAAACCAAGAAAGCAAAAAACAGTGCAACTTTCTATGTTTAACAATTTATTTAAAACACACTTGCGATAATTTTTGGATTTTTATTTTATTAATTAAAAAACAAAATAATTTGTGAATTTCACTTTTTATCCCAAACGTTAGAGTTAAACTCTTTTGTTTAGTTTTTTTTTCTTCTCAAAAATAGTAACAAACAAAAAACCGACTAAAAGTAGTCTAAAGCGCAACAATGCTTAAAATGACATTAAAGTTGAGGGGAAACCAAGAAAGTAAAAAACAGTGCAATTTTCTATGTTTAACAAAACAATTTATTTAAAATACACTTGCAATATTTTTTGGATTTTTATTTTATTCAATAAAAAACTAATTTTATGAATTTCACTCTTTATTCCAAACGTTAGAATTAAACTCTTTTGTTTTACTTTTTATATTTTCTAATACAAAATAGTCAAAGAAACACCCGACTAGCCCAAAGCCGCTTTTAAATGTTCTCCTCGTTATGTTGACAATTAAACGCAACACTGACTCACTGACAAGCGAGCGCCAATTCATTTCACGCAAAGGCGCATCTATTTAATTATAACAAAATGTCGCGATAAACACAAATGATCACAAAAAACAGTCGCCGGGGACGGCCAAGAGGTGCGGACGGAAGTAAAGGATTCCACTGATCCGAGTAAACACGCAAACATTGTAATGACGCGAGCGAAGGAAAAAACTAAAGGCAAATTTAAACGGAAAGCAAAACTGTCGGGCGGACGCGCAGCGCGGAAATTATGAAGCGGCACATTTATCACTCAAATTTGACAAGACGACCATTTTTTGTTGTAGTGCTCCTTGTTTTGCAGCCATCAACGCGAACGTCAAACAGCATTCTCCAGCTCGCCGCGTTCATTCTGTTGTTTTTGTTCCTGTTGTTGTTGTTGTTGGTCTTTGACTGCGCCCCAAAGATACGAAGGCGCAGGCATCGCGCACTAATTGCGCACACAGCAAATTCCTTTTAGTCGGCAGCCTGTGCATAATTTGGCATCGACGCTGTTGACCTGTTGTTGTTGCTGTTTTTGCTGTTGTCGTGGCTGTTACTGCTGCTGTCGCCGTTAAAGTCGATGTCATGGGCAGTGTGGCTGTGGCAAGCACGCCGCATCAAGAAATGGCATTTCATTCGCTTTCGGCCCCCGTCGACCTTTCGAGCGCCCATGCTTTACGCTTCTTCGCCGGGCACTCATTCATCTCTTTGATTGCCTTTCGTCGCACCACCAACTAAAGCGCTAATGGACAGAATTGATTAATTCCACAAAGTGTCAAAGGATTAAGCGCACTTTTTCGCTGTGCGTTTTCGTTTTGGCCTTTTTTGCTGGCGGCGGCGTTTTTACACTCTCCGCTCCGTTGGCTGTGCGGACGATAGTCTCGATGATGTGAAGTGCAGTGAAGAGCGATAAATTATCGCCCGGCCGCAGCAGTGGCAGCAACAGCAAAGTGTTGAATGGCGAAATTGTTTGCAAATATTTTGCGATAAAAAATTGTTGTTATTACCAGCTGTGCACATGTATTGCGGGTCACTCATACGCCACGGGGGATGCAGTTCATTATTTAGCAAGTTATTTTTATTTTCATTTGCGTTTTTATGTAACATGCACATAACTCAGCTGGTTGGGACAGTGCTAAAATTCCCACTTTTCGCATAACTTTTCATGAGCGATGGCACGTAAGCAAATTATTTCAATGTTTCGTTATTAAATGTACGACCGCTCGCAGGTTAATTAGTGGCATTGGTGAAGCTAGTTAGGACTATATAGTTTATGATATTAGGAGCATAAACATTTTTATGATTTGTTGAAAATAGAGGCATTTTCACGATTAGATGGCTGAAGTTTAGACTTTTGACTGGAAAGGTAACTTTTGTGCTTATTCGTACTTTTCGTTACATTTTCTCTCTTGTTCTCTTTGTTTTACTAAAATAAATGCGCAAAAACAGTAAAATAAGTGCGGTCAAGTGAAATTTAGCTACTTTTTCACACTATTAATGCCAGTATTTCAAAAAAAGGAACGTTGCATATTAAAAAAAAAAAGTCGTTTTGATAATTTCTTCCGAAATTGCGGGCAAATTTACGGTTGGTTGCAAATATGCAACTGTACCGTGTAAAGGGTTAAGTAAATTTGACCTGGCGTGACCTCATTTGGACAGAAATAATAAATAAAAAATAGAAGCATAAAGACATACCAACTACATTAAGATAATGTTTCCATCCGTAATTCCATCCCATCAATAAATATTTAAAAAATAAATAAATAATTAAAAATCCATCAAACTTGGACATTTTCATTCAACGAAACTGCACTTATTGATCAGCTCGTTCTCAAAGCAAGCAGTTGCAGTGAATGACAAATTGCTTTGCTAAATGCAAAAACCTTTGCTCAATGCACCAAACAAAATTTAATCTTTCAACAAATTAATTTTTGTTCAAAAAGCTTTCGAGATGAAATTCTACGGAAGCGCATTGCTTTACTTGACGCCGCTGTCATTCAGCTCGTACACTGTTGTGCAGTCATTCAGCCATAAATTCATCACTTGAAAAGTCTGCTCATGTCACGACGAGCGCGTCGTCGACAGTCAATTATTTGTAAAAATGATTAAAATGTTGCATAATCTCGTTTTGTGCGCACAGCACACTACGTATTTCGTTTACTACTACAAAAATAGCAATGCAGCCTTACAGCGACAACATGTGCAACAAGCCGCTGCACATAGCATCTGTCTTCATTTTGCAGGTTTCGCAGTGGCTTCTGCGACGATGTTGGACTGGTGTCGCATGTTGCGTCTGCATGCATGCATACATCATAGATGGCGTCAGTTGTGTGTACGTGTTCGTGTGCAACTTCATAACTTTGAGCATTAAATTGCGTTACGCCGGGCAAGGCGAGCGCCTACGACAACTGCTGCTACTGCTGCTGAAAATTATGTTGATTTTGCTGTTGCTGCTGGTGTTTTTTTTTAGTTTGCAAGTTTTGTAGTTGCTGTTTGTATGGCCAGCCTGCAAAAATTTTGAGCGGCGCAGCAATGCACATAACCTAAAATACGCAGAACGATCTATTTTGCAAATATTTGCAAAAAAATTCACACACACTCGCACTCGCAGCAATACTCCTAACAATACGCGTGTGTTTACAACAACCGTGCGACAAGCGGCAACACTGTTATTTACCGCTAGAACAGCAAGTGGCCAAAAAACGACCTAACACAACATGAACAACACCAACTGAAACTGCTGAGTGGTGACGTCAAGCAGGACAGCACTGTGCACCTTAACGGAGAACAACATAGACACAACAACAAAGTTAACTACGAGCCAGTAGCTCGGGTCGATGCGCCGCTGCCATCATCGTCGTCGGTCGTCAACATTTTCGGCTACGCGTACACATTTGTCGCTGGCAGCACTGCAGCGGTCAGCAACATTTTGACATGAAACTTTCTCGTTTGCGCCGCTTCACTCGCCCACCGCTGCCAGCTCTTTGCTTAATTTAATTGCATGTAAGGAAATTGTTTGTGCAGGAAGTGCCAAGTTTTAATAATTTGCGCTTTCGACTGTGCTCTGGTGTGTGCTCTGCGCGCTCGTACGTGTCCATGCCGAGGGAAGCGGCTACGTGTTCCTCAATTTCGTCTCGTGACGAGGCCAATTGATGCTGTACGTACGTGGCAGTTTATTAGAGAAATTAATTATTTTCAGTTTTATTAGCCGACAGGCTCATACAGGAACAAACACACACACATATGTATGCATGTTTTCATTGGGCTGCGAAATTGAGTTGAGTTGAGCGCAAATGCCGGCAACCCACCCGGTCGTATACGTAATTTAGATTAGCCAACAATTAGCCATGAGCGACACATCCATACACATACACGAACACAAATATTTGTAGTAGAATATTTTGTGTGTATGTATGTAAATTATTTTAGGTTATATTGTGAAATTCTGCAGAGACTGCAGTGTGGATGCGTGGATACAAAACCCAGTAACAAAGGCCCCCACAAGTTTATCAACGTCTGTAAAGTATCTCGGGCTTTAAACTTTAGGCTTGCATGGATTTTTGGAGCTTCTAAATAACTTTCAAACTCATTAATCTAAATGATTAATGAGTTTGAAAAAACTTGATTCCCAACTCCACTCTGATCTTTTCCCAACCAATTCTCAACGATTAACTAAACATGTGGAGAAGCGAACAAGAATCCCAGCGATCTTATAATTAAACCTACAAATACATATTTTTATTATATATAGTCGGTTGAAAATGATAAAAGATGAAGTAATTTTTGCACTTAGAGAACTTCGAAGTCTGACTTGGGCAATAAATGTTGGAATTTGACGTAAAAGTCTGCTGGTAAAAAATACCTTGTAGGTCAACCAGCTCACTTTAATAAAATTTCAATTTTGTCTTATCTCCATTTTAAGGCTTCCAATACAAATGCTATACTTACATAAAAATGTCCTTTGGCTTCAAAGTGGTCAAAACGCAGAGCGGCACCTTCACAGTACCGAAGTTGTTTCTTTTTTCATAGCTACATCTTTGTGGCACATGTGAGACACATTGAATAACCAATGATTTGTTTCTGCTATTTTCAACGCTTTTTAGTTGGCCCCAAGTGAGCTGGCAACATTTCAAAGCGACTACCCACAGCGGCTCGAGTGCAATTTCGCTGAAATTTCAATGGTGATCCCCATTTATGTTTTCTTTATCTTTCTATTGCTCTATGTCTAATTTTATGCTTCTTTTGTTTCCTGCACTCGATGCACAAAGTTCTATTCGCATGTCAGTGTGTTTGTGTGTGTGTGTGTATGTGCGTGTGAGCTTCGTTCCTTTTATAGACCGACTGCAGTGCAACGAAGAGCAAAAGTTCCACCTAACGGACGCAATACGACAATTGCAGCTGGAATTCGCTTTTATGTTGCCGCCGTTCATGTTGCTGTTGTTGTTGTTGGTCGTTGCAGTGCGCGTGCGTGCACATTGTGTGACAAAGTCCTGCCGCAATGCGAGTGTGGCACGTGTGAAATAAATTGCAACAAGCGCACAGCCGACACTGAGTACGCCACAGCTGCCGTCAGGGCAGCCAGCGCCGCGGCAACCTATCAGCGTTGCCACCCGAGCGCATTCTTGAAAAGTACCTCACAGGATGCGGAAATGTATGTGTGTGTGTGTGTGTTTTTACCGTATAACAACAAAACACATTGTGCTGCAAGTTACAAGTGCTGGTAACGACGCGCACACTGACGACAAGGCGGGCGCTGTCTGCACTTGAGGTGGGTCGCTGTAACGCCGCTGGCTAAATGAAATTAAAATTTGAAAAGGAAATGAAAATTGCAACAAAAGAATGCAACACGAAGGACGCAACGCGCGTAAGTCAGCGGGGCGACAGGAAAAGAGAGGACGAGGGGGGGCGGCAGAGATTCCGAACGGGCAGAAGGGCGCAAAAGCAATTCAAGATAAGTTACCTTGGCAATTGTTGGTGTTGCTGTGGTATGTACATTGTTGTTGTATATGCAATGCTGAAAATTGCAAAAAAAGGTGTTGGACGCTATTTGAGTAGTAACTGGCAAGCAGTCAAAAATATACGGACCAACTACAGCAAATATGGTTGCGATAATGTTGCTGACAATTTGGCCAGCGGCGCTGCTGCTATCGGCGCATCGTCATTGGTGCTGATGATGCGGTAAAAGTGAAAATTAAATTACATCGTCTGCACATGGGACCAAGCAAAATAAATTCACTTGGCTGAGAAAGGATGCCATTGCAGTGGAGCTGTTCCCAGTCAATGCGACATTTTCGCATTTGTGTAAATTCCAAGAAAGACGCTGCGGCCTCGAGCTGTTTAAAGGGTAATTACATAAGACTTGAGTTTGATTATTGCTGCTGCTGCCGCGACACGTTCGCACTCCGCCCACGCTCGCGGTAAATTTACGCCTCCACTTTGAACCCCGCGGCGACGCAGCGAGTCACAAAATCAATTCGCAAACACTTTTGGCTTTTGGCTCTGGCCGCAAAACATTCAATCTAGTTTAATTGCTCAAACTGAACTTAACTGAACTGAGGCAAACTGAATTGCAACAACAACAAACATTACATTGTTTTGTTTGGCAAAGCCGGCAAATTAACGCCGTCGCACGCTGAAAATTTCAAAGCGCATTTGTGACCTCTGCTCCGTGTCCGGGTCCGTGTTGCGTCCCGATGAAATTTCGCTCGGCTCGGCGCCGCAGCGCGCCATCCATCATCAAACGGTTCGCTGAGCGAAATAATGTAAAATATTATTTTAATTGCTGGCAAAAACAGCAAGCGGCAATTACGGCCCAACCGAAAATAGGCCACCAGCAAAGATAACAACTGACAAGCAGGCAGAATTTGCTGATTATGGCAGAATAACCGCAAGTAATTATTCACTGTTATTGTTATAAAATTGCCATTTATTGCTGTTGCTGTTGTCGTTGCTGTTGCTATTAGGCTGTGCAGCAAATATTGTGAGAAGACAATATTTTCATAAATACGACAAACACACACACGCACAGTCCCAGTCCTCGCTGTATGTGGTGTACGGACACAAATTTGGCGTGCAGAATTCTGCTATATTAAATATGCATAATTCCGCCTACATTCACACACTCTGTGTATATGATGATGCATTTATGTATATATATATATATATATATATGTGTGTGCAAACATAATTTCGTTATATTTTGCATGCAGTTGAGTGTTCAGCAAACTGCGCTTTTAGAATTTGCCGCATAATTGAGTTCTGAGCGATGCATTGCAAATTCATTTACTGGCAAATGGTGTATTTTTGTGCCGTCACGCTATTGTCTGACTGACTACACTCATATGGACAGCCGTTAGAAATTCACCTTTCGATAGGTGCGGAAAGTTGGAAACCATTGAAAATCTTCGGAAAAGTTGATCGGTCTACACTTACAATTGTTTGCTCTGACGGACCGGATAACTGATTCAATAACGCCCAAACCCAAACCGCTGAGTTGCAATCTTGAAATTTAACTTTAGTTCATTTTTAATTTTATGAAATGCATTTAAAACTAACCTATTAAGAAGTATTTTTTTGTTTTAATTTAGCCTCTAAAAAATATAAAATCGATAGAGAGCTGGATGCGTTGGCGCCGAGCATCGATCTTCCAATAAGATATTCCCAACTATATTTTAAATACTTTTTTCTGAGCAACTTGAGTAGAGATCTTTTTCTACATCATATTTTAATATAAATTTATTAAATTTAATAAAAAATTAAAAATTTATTACAATTATTAACTTAACTTTCAATTAAATTTTTGTATAAAATTTATAAAACTTATAGCATGACCCAATATTTCCATATAGTGTATTTCGTTTCACTGTTGGTTTTGTTTTTTGCGAAAAATTATGCTTAAAATGATTTCTGTGATTTACGTCAAAACAAATCGTTTCCAATTTAAGAAACTTGTATAAAATAGCATTGCATACTTTCATGCATACATCACTTTATGTATTTTGCATGAAATTCGGCAATTTTATGCAATTAAAATGTTTTCATTATTTGCAAAATTGATTTGGCAAAATCGAAATATGGTTTCAACAAAGCAAAGAAAATAACAACAATTCGTAAGACATTTTCCTATGAAACTTTGCATACAATTCGTTCAGTAGTCGACAAAAGTTGAAACAGATTTACAGACTTTAAATTTGCTTTTGTCCTTCTTCGATTACATCAAACTTTTAATCGAAAATATTATTTAATAATAATAAATATTTACAACAAATATTAATAACAATAAATATTATGAATAAATATTATTATTAAATATCAACATTAATATTCATTGAAAATTCGTTCGATTAGAAATCAATCAATTGAAGCATTAAACTATTTTCTATTGCCGAGAGTTTGTTAAAAAATTGCATTCGAAACACAATCAAAGCACTCAAACATTATGCAGCTGATGTAATAACTGGTAGATTTTTATGAACAATTGATCATAATAAGTTAAATTATATTTAAATGAAAGAATTTTCGCAGTTTGTTGTAGTAAAATCCTCAACTATTGAAGCCCAACGAACCGATATGCCAAGCAATCCTTACAAGAAAAATGTAGCTTTGAAGTTTTCTACTTAAAACCGATAAATAACAACAATGCGCCAAAAATAAAATCAAACACAAAACCGGAAAAATGCGGCAATGAAGCAGAGTCAAATAAAACAAAACGAATGAATTATTGCGGAAGTGGCGCCAAATTAAAGATTACAGCCAAAGAAGATCAAGGAAATGTGCAAGCGGACCAGAAATAATGACAACAATAAATGCTAATAAAAAAAAGGTAAAGTGTGGGCTTACCGAAGGAGGACAGAAACCAACAGTGAGCAACAAAGAAAAGAAACTAAACATACAAACGCGACCGAAAAACCGGTCCTCACTGGCACAAGGCAAAAGCGCTGGCAACACGTTTACAGATTAATACACATTATTTTTGGACATGAATTGACAAATGGGCGGAGAAAGGCCAGCAGGACGAAGGCCGGTGCAGCGGCAGGTCAAGTCGAGCCTGTAACAAAAGCCGCGGCTGGGACGTGCCAACTGTTAAATATGTAAAAAAGTGAAAATTACTAATTAGAAGAATGGAAGGCACGAAGCACAAATTGGCGCGCGGACAACAATGGCTGCACAGTTGGCAGTTGGCAGAAGAAGACGAAGAAGAAAAGAAGAAAGTAGCAATAATAAGCAATATCAGAGAGACTGGACAGATGTGATGGGCTGTGTGATGAGCACGAAGCAGCCTTTGAACAACAACAAAAAACTGGGTTAATTTATGGTGTGGTGATTAAAAAAAGATTTTTTTGTACTTTTTGTTATTTTTTTCTGATGTTCTTTGTGGCAAATTTTTGCTTTTGTTTGCAAGTTGAAAAGCATGTGACGTGTCAGCTGAAGTGAAAAATATGAATTCAATGATTTGCTGGGCACGAGGCGCAAGACAAGTAACTGAAATAATTGACGAGACGGTAGCATGGATTTACATTTTTGAAATTTCATCAATCAAAGAATTCTTTGAAAGCTTTTGAAATTTGCTCCAAGTTGTGCTACTTAGAACTGATGCGTCAAAGAGACAGAGTTGCCACATAGTGAGTATTTTTATAAGGGAAGACTGATATTTTTGTTATCAATTGAACGAAAACTGGAATTAGTAAAAAATGCATATAAATAAATCTACATCTATAAGGGCTCTCACTGATTAGAAGTAGGCAAGATTAAGAACGAAATTTTCTCTAAAGACTCATATCAAACACTGTTCTGGTGTTTTAAGGCGAGAAATGAGAAAGCGAAGCGAAATAAGCAAATGCCACGAAATGAATCGCCAAATGCACGCATTCAAATTTTCTTGCCTTCTTCTGCTGCGTGTTCCTTCACTATTCTTTTTTTAAGCGATTCACGTACACCCCGCCGCATTCACTTCACTTCACTTACACCGCCCGAAAATCAGCTCCGAAAGTGAGCAATGACGGAAAAATGCCACAAAACTTGGTATTTCAGCGCGTTGTTGTTGTTGTTGTTGCGTACTCGCAGGATTTGGAAAGTTTTTTGACTTCACTTTGGCGGCGCTTTTGTGTGCATGCATGCCGCTCACTCACGCTCGCGACAGTACTCGTGGGAGAAATGGCACACGTGTTGCCGAAAAGAGTTTATCATTGTCGGCGCCACCCACTGGCGGCAACAATGCGCACACAACACGTCGCCTTTACTGCCGTTCAAGCGTTTTCATCTCGGATGCGGTTCGCTCGTGCATTTCGGGCCGCAGTGTGCAGCTCCCTGTGCCGTTGCGCGTGAGACTGCTGCGACATTTTTTGCATTCTGTGTTGTTGATACTTTTGGATGCTTAGAGGATTGTTGCATGTCCGCAGCAGCTATGTCAATCATTTATTAAAGCGTGCAACTATTTGTTTGTTGTTGCCATTTCACTTCAGTCAATCGCCTTGTGCATTCCATTTCTTGCTACCTTTTTCAAATAAACTTTCGGGAATTTCAAATAGTTTGCTCCAGCTTTGAAACAATATCTACACAAATAAATAGCATTTTACTTTTTATTTTATTTACTTTGCTAACATTTTATTTTGTTTACATTTTTTTCGGTCTCATGCTTCAACAAAGTTTTTTTGCGCTTTTTATTTTTTTATTTTACTTTGTTTCTTTCCGTTTTTTCCTTTGCTTGATCCGCACGCAAAAACCGCCATAGGGCTTCTGCTTTTAACAATAACAACAAAACCAACAACTGCAGCCACGGAAAAAAGGTCGAATTCTTGTGAAAGTTTGTGTGTGTTGAGTTGTGTTTTTATTATAATTTTAAGAATTTTTCCAAAAGAAAAAAATGCTTTTGGTGCACAGAGAAAGCATTAAAACTCTTTTAGCAAGATTCGTTTTTAAATAACTCGTTACTCAGTTAAATTGGAAGTGAGATATCCGCAGCCATAACTCAGATCAGTACTGAAAGTCTTCACAACAAGAGTTGAACTTGAGTTTTCAGATTTTTTGCCATTTCTGTATTTTATAGCTGGATTTGCTTAGCTGGTTTGGTCTTGCGAAGAGAAGAGAATGACTTTTTTATTCATTTGCTTATTCCCAGTTATTGAATAGAAATTCTAATCACGCTCATGAATTTGAAAATTAGTAGTTTTGCCATCAATTAAAATTAATAACTGCACCATACTGCGACTACATTTGCTTTTCCTATGACTGACAGCCTTAAAATTTCCCTCTATGTGACTTTACGTTTCCAATGTGAACATTTAAGTATTTAAGTATTCATTGAAAATTTGTATACCTTAATGTATGCAAAAGACAAAAGTAAACAGCGCAGAAGAGAAGAGAGGCCCGCCAACCAAACAACTGTTGTTGAAATTAAAATTACATTTACAACTTTTGTGCGTTGTGGCAGCGACAATAAATGCCACTTTGCTGCCAAATTAAATTAAAAACCAAACACACACGCAACGCTAAAGACTCATAAATACACAAATTGTAGTAGGTTTGTTTGTGTGTGTACGTGTGGGTTTCTACACTTTTCCGGCAACCCAGCACACACACTCACACATACACAAAAAGCTGTGCAAGTGCAGTTGTGAGCATAGTTGCTGTGGTTGCCTACATTGATAACTTTAACAGTTTATAGTTTGTTTATATTATTGAGCAATGTGCTTGAGAAAATGTTTGCGAGCTACAAACACACAGCAGCAGTAATAACAACGGCCGAAGCTGAGGCAAACACCGGAGCCGAAGCCGAAGCAGGAACTGACTGGAACAGGAGTCCCACTCGCCTTGGTGAATACGAAGCATATATATCATACCTATGTACATATGTACATACAAATGTGGAGGTGCACACAAAGCCATCTACCGCAATTTATAAATATGTGGCTAAATGTGTAGTGCAACGTTTTGCATTTGTGTGTGTGTGTGTTTGTGCTGAAAAATTGCATATTTATGGAAAATCGGAAAAACCAACAACGACACTGTGCTTGGAACTGCTAAATTCGTATTATTACTCATGTTTATATTACAAATATGCTACACTGGAATACATAAGGAAGCAGCGTGTGTTTCGATGATATATGATTTAGACTAGAAGTGTGCTCAGAAAAGACGTACATATTCATATTCTTCATATATGTAAACTAAAGCAACTGAAACTGATTCACTATTTTTAAGTATCTTCGAGCATTTAGAACTATGTACTCGCAAAACACGCTCTTCATATTTCAGTCCTTGTCTGTTTTTAATTCAATTCCCAACTGTCATTTCAGTCAAACATGTCCGATCACACTGCGCTCTCGGCCCGAGTCTCAAAATATTTATGCAACATTACACACACATGTCCCCTATTCGGTCCTCCACATTATCGCCCTTTTTCTCATTTCCTCTCGCACGTCACACGCGCCTAACCCAAGGCCTCCATTCGCACTCACACGCACGCACAATAAAAGTTAAATTTTCTAAATCAACACATCGGCGCCAATCAACACATGAAGCAACAATGCCGCGTTCATGTTGGCCGGTGTCATCACCAACTGTCCATCACTCATTCCACTTCTCCTCATGGCAATTTTTAGCTCGTGCGCTGCGCTGCGCTGCAGTAGGCCGGCGTGCGGCTGTCTTCCGGCTGCATTCCCGATATGTCATTGTGCGCTGTCATGCAGCAGTCGGCCACATTACGCTGTCACATGCCCTGCAACGCGCTGTGGCTTTTCTAATATCCTGTGCTGTCCGACTGGGCGCCCGGTCAGCTATTGTTTGGGCCTATAGTGTTGGGCGCACCACAGCTCACTTCCAATCGTTCTACGCATTCGATGTGCTTTAAGCGCAGCGCAAAACTGTTGTTCAACTTTATTTGTGCATATAACTATTTTATCATTTCTCACAAACACAGTGTACCTTGGTGACGTGGGATTTTGAGCGCATTTCCATCTAATTGTAATTAAAACCGCCATTTTCTCATTTGCAGTATGAGAATTGCTGTACACCTGCAGCCCAGCAACAGCAGCAACAGAACAACTGCAATAAATAACACAGCTTTGCTCCTAATACCAGCACAACAACTGCACAAAAGTTGGCAATTCATTTGTCGTGTCCGTAGTTGGAGTGCCCAAATGCCACCCACTCCCGTCGGATGAGCTGTTCATTTGTTTGCGCTCGAATTTCGCGCATTACAGCCAGCACCCAATGCGTAAACGCATTCAGCGAAATTATTTCAACAGCAGCATGAAGGCGAGTAATTATATTTTCGGTGTGCGAATTGCGCGAGAAATCGGTAGCTGAAAAACACAAAACACAAACACATGTGGCGCGGATAGTTTTACTGCAAATTGCTCCAACCTCGTCCGGTTCGGTGCAGACATTCATCTGCAAATGTTTCGCGCTGCATTGATACGCAATTGCACTAAATAATTGCCGAAACCATGAACTATAAGCAAAATGTTTTGCAAGTTCAGTTCGGAATGTGATCCGTGAATGAACTAACTATAAAAATTTACCAAAATTTCTACTTTAGCAGAGCTTTCAGTTTCTATGCTTTACATCTTCGCTTCCGAATCAAAATTATCTCAAATTCTTGTTGAGGTGACGGCTTAGTTTAAGTTCTAATTTCAAGTATAGTTCAAGTTCAAACTTTCTTTAAGTTTAGCTCAAACTCTTATATTGACAAATCAGAAAAACCGAGATAAAAAAAAATAAATTGACACAAATTTTAGTCGATAGTTTGACTCACGTTGTGAGGCAACACTGCAAGGAATGTTATTATTTCGTTTTTCATAAGAAATAGGTTTATGGTAGAGCGGTTTTTAATTTCATGCTGAGATGATTACCTTTCTTCTTCTTCAGTTGATGTTGGTTTAGTTCGGCGAACATTCGACTCTCTGGTTACTGATACAACCTTCTAGTCACTGAGTCACAATGACTTGGGGTGACTATCCCAATTCAATTTTACGTTAGTTACAATTACAAGTTCGATTTCAACCCAAGTTCCAGCTCGACATTACAATTTCAATTTCTTGAATCTTCCCGCAAATTCTTCATCAGCTTTGTGTTCTTCTCCACACCATTGCTCTTCCCTTGTGATCTGCCGTGCCCCTTCTCAACTTCAATGAAATCACTCAACGTAGTCACTCGCATTATTTGCATTACCAACATTCCGGTCGTGACCGCATACTGCACCCATCGCACCGCCGCCACGCTTGTCGATCGTCGCCTGCTGCCTCAGCTTTTCATTAAAGTTCAATTTCTCGGCGAATTATTCGAAACGCCGACCAGAAGGCGTGGCCGCAACTCAACTGCACTTCACGCTGTTAAATTGAATCCAAACATTGCATGTTTCACTTTGGCGGTGTTGCCACCCGCGGTGTGCGCGCATTTGCGATAATAAAACAAAATTAAAATGTTCGCTGCGGTCGCAGCAGCACCGCGCGTTCTTCTACCAGTTCATAGATTCCTGGGGTTAGCCGGCAGCCACCAGCCGACAGTCAACAGCCACCAGTCAGCAGCCATCATGAAGGACAAGTTGTGGGCATTAAGAAATACTGAAAGCAACTCAACGTCGGCACTGCTTCGGGCGTTCGAGTACAAACACTTTGAACACACTTTGAAGCAGTGAAGGACATGCAGGGGGTTTGGAAAAAGTGTGCAGAGATGTTTTGTTTTGCTTCACGCTGGAATTTGTTGAGCTGTGTGCCACTTGAACGGTAATAAATATTTCAATTTTTCTGGTGCGCTAAGAGCACTCAGCACTTCACATAAAATGCTGGATAGTGGAAGCGAGAGAAAGAGAAAGAGAGACATACGGATTCGAAAAAAATTTAATTTGTAAAAGTTTATTTTTAAATACCATAGAACCATTTTAGCTCAATGGGACAGCAAAGACAAACCGCAAGCCAGACGCTCTTGGGCTCAAATCGGGATCGAAATCTGTTGCACGTGTCTAAGCAACAGCCCGTTTGTCACATGGGCAAACACTCGCTCACACCCGACAGTGCACACAAAACAACGAAAAATAAGTACGCGAAGATTGAAAGTTGGAGCATTTTTATTTTCGCGTATTTTCAACTGTCCCCCGGGCAACCCTCAATGCCATAAATATTGCCAAAGACTTGTCGTCGGCAGTGGTGTTGATGCTGGAAATCGAATTTACTCGCGCGACACTAATGCAAATTTCCGCTGCGGTGCGAAGGAAGCGCTCACGCGATAAATACACGTGCACACACATGCACAAACATATGTACCAACAGATCGATGTGTTTCAAATGAATATGTTTTGTGTGCGAAATTAAAACGAGCCGAAAGTGTGCCGAAATTTTGCGCCACACTGCACTTTATCGAAAAATGAAATGTTGTGGATGTTTACATATTTTTGCGTTATTTATTATGTTGCATTGTTGAAACCTTTTACATGTTTTGCGTACAGCTTTAGCATCGAAAATGATAAAAACGTTGACAGCGAAATATAAGAGACTAACTGAAAGCGCAACAACCACAAAACATTACAAATTCACAGCCTGCAGTGTGAAACGAATTTTTCAAGCACACATCTACACACACATACGTGCATACATTCATATGTACGATATGCGAACTTGTAACTGCTACGTTGGCACAGTGGGTTTGAATTGCTGGTTATACCCAGTACACCAAATTCTTAAACAAACACAATACACAAGTAGTATTTTAGCTTAAGACAATTTTTATATAACCAACTTTAAAGATTTTCCAAAGTGTGATTAAAACATTTGTTGGCGAGACCAAACTTGGTAGGAAGAATTTAAAACGTCTCTGCAAATGTCCTTGTTTCTGATTTTGAGATACGTTGGGTATATTGTTGCCATTTCCTTCGAAAGTATTCAATTAGGTGGACAATTTTCTGATCTATTCCAATACAAATTTTTGCCAGCTGATAGTGACAATTTTTAAAGTTTCACTTTTACTTAGCATTGGACAATGATAGAATGCAGACAATTGCAGAAACCGAACGATTCGCAAACCATTTCATTGGCCAACTTGTTTTCGAAGCTTTGGTGAATTGGGTGCAATGACTGTACACCCAAACAAACCGGCACAGCCATGCAGCGCTTAAAAAATGCTATGTTCAAGTGGTGAAAGTGTTGATGAGAGCAGCACGCGGCAAGGAAGAAAAACAGAAGAGTTGGGGGAAAAAATGTGTGTGCGGCGCGCATGTTGTGGCGAAAGTAAATAATGAAGCGTTGCATGATGAACGGCCACAATGGGTTGGCCAGCCAGAGACAGGATATTGCAGGCGCTGTGCATTGGAAGCATGAAGCTGAATGTGTAGGTGTGAATGCGCAGACGCAGCTGCATGTGTGTGTGTGTCACGCGGGATATTATGGCTTATTGAAAATTGTTGTTTCGCTTGTGCTTCTTGTTTTTTTTCTTGTGTGTTTCGGGCCAGCAAACAAAGAAATGGAAAACAAAAGAGGCAACAACGAGCACAAACCGGCGATGAATGCAATTGCAACACGTCTCAGTGGACGCAGCGTACATGCAACATAAATAAATTTCTGCATGCAACCAATATTTATGCTGCGCATGACGTTGGCTTAGGGATAGAGACGAACGGACGGAGACACAAGGACAAGTTTGTCAGGCAGACGAAACTCGCCGAAGTCAAAGTGACTACAAAATATAGTAAACATCAAATGTTATAATTCTTGCAATATATCTGCAAATGCAATGTTGCTACCTATGTTGTTATTTCATTTTAAGTTATTTATTATTGTTGTCGCTGTTGTTTTACTTGCAATTATTATTGTTATTGTTCGTTTGTTATTGCTTCACTGCAGCCATTTAATCATTTATGAGCTTTTTCTGCATGGCAACGGGCATTGTCGCTGCTGCCAGGCTTGCGGGACGTATGAATGCGCCTAATACAAACAATGCGCCCGATGCGTTCGTATTTGTGCAGCTTTTACGCGCGCTCAGTGCAGCCGCGTTCTGTAATTTTTGCGCATTTGTAGTGTGTTTTTGCATTTGTAGTTGCGGCATTGCTATCGCTTGCAGCGGCAATCAGCAAACAGCAGCCGCACGCGCATACATTAAATATGCCGTTTCATTGTTAATTGGTAGCTGGCTGCACACAAACACAAATATTTGCATTTCATGCCGCCACCACACGCCGCCAGCCGCCATTTTGCCTTCATTTACAAATGCGACTCAATCAATCATTTCAGCCGCCGCGCTGCCATCGGCGACCGGCAACATTCGGCCCATTTCCGTGTTGCTGTGCGCGCTAAAATTAGCACAGAGCAGCTGAGTGGAGGGACGAGCATTAGAGGAACCGAAGCAAAAATTAATGAAAATAAAGGTGGAAATTTATTGGGAGAAACGCCTAATGCGATGAACGCTCCCTGCTCGTCGATGCGTTCATTAGGCATTGAATTATCAACCTGATTTCGTTGCACAGTGGCAAGAAAACGCTCATCACTGAGCGTTGAATTCTCTGTCGCCGTTTTTGCTACAGCGTTGCAGTATTTTTGTAGTTGTTTTACGGCTGTTGCTACAATTTGTAATTTTTCGGCATCATCAATCAACGACCAGCTGTCAAAACGTTCCTAAACGCACACACATATGTACGCGTGTATCTGTGTTTATGTCTGTGTGTGAATGCAGTGATTTATATATTTTTGCCGAATGCCTATCAAAAATCTTCCTAAGCTGCAATGCAGTCAGAGACGCTCCCTCGCTGTGTGTTGGTGCGTATTGGGTGTGTGTGTGCGTGTTGATGATTGGTGTACGTGTTTGTATGCATAACTCGTCGAGCTGTAGAGTTTTATTAATATTTGTACAAATTGTGCCGCAAAGCGCACGAAGAGATTGTCAATGCAATTGAGAGTTATGTGCACACCCACTCACATAGATACGCTACATACTAAGTTATAGGGAAAATTGATGAGCCTGACAGAAGTTGACAGTTGATGGAGGGTGAAACAAAGCAAGACCCTGAACACGTTAACGCGACACGTCGGCGAAAAAATAACATTATTTTCGCAGTTGCACACCATTTAACGGTTCGCTGAGATAAACAGGAAATCAGAAAAAAGCAAAAGAAATGATAAGCCGACTTTGTGAAAGAAAAGTTGTGAAAGAAACGACTGAAACCGTGTAATGAAAAGTTGAAGAGATGGAAATTCCTCGAAGAGATGAAACTGATTCGTTTTCTTTAGAACACTTTTTATATGAAATTTACAACTTTATAATTGCTATCGCCTGGTCTGAATCACTCTGCAAAGCAGTTAATTTCTAACTTTCTTAGTCGAGAGCGGTAATTTTGATTCGTGTCTATTCATATTCTAACTCAACAAGTATTAAATTTTTATTTAATTGCCTGATTCACTTTTTCGAGTTGACTGCTGAAATGTTTGCAAAGACTTTCATAAATTCTACTTAAGCGCATCTTGAAATCTCGCTATGTCGATCTTCCATTGTTTGCTCGTTGCGGCGGAACCTAAGATTAATTTTTAATATTACTGCATATTAATGTGACGCCAACGATATTCGCTATGCTGACCTAATAAACACCTAAACGCCACACAACACGCATCATAACCATGAAAACGAATGCGGCATCTGTGCCAGCGCCGGCACGTGGGGCGAGCGACGAGCAGTGTCGTAAAAATTGCAGGCGCCACATAACACCTCCGAAATGTTGCGGGTGCTGCCGCCTAAGCTGCTTACGTATGCTCAAATAAATAATTAATTACAACCGCCAACAATCGCCACTTGCTGAATTTCCACTTGTCTGGATGACATGTGTGGTGTGCGCATACGAGTGTGTGTGTGTGTGTGTGTGTGACGCGGAGGGGAAGCATTTATTTTGACTATCAATGCCACATGCAGCATACGCAAGTATGTGGCCAGCAGGCGGCTGATGAACTCAAGTCGTCTCAAAGGGAACATTCAGGGCAGCGCAAGCAGTCAGGCAATTCGCGTTTATTTGGCGGGTGGGGAGTGAAAGGGCGATGCATGTTCAGCACCAGATACTCGTACTAATTTCAATATCTCGCCAGCACTCGTGAAAACATCTCCAACGACGTGGCGAATTAAACGCAGAACTTGGCGGCGGAAAAATCATGAGCCCCAAGCGCTATATTCTTCACGAAAATTAGATATTTATACCCATGGTGCAGGGGCGGATTCAGAAAAATTTATTTGGGGTGACTCAAAAAATAATTGTTTAATATTTTTTCGAAACCATTCAAAATAAAATTATATAAATAAATAAATAAATATTGCAGGGGGGTTCCATCCCCAAACACCCTCCTCCCATTAATCCGCCGCTGTCATAGTGTGAATGTATTCTAACGCTTGTAGTTAGTGAGGGTTGGCCACATCAATCATTACTTTCACTTCAGCGAGCAAATGCGGCCACTTCGTTTGCCAAAACTCTTCGCGCTGCCTTTCCGCGACTACCGCCGATATCACTCCGTTCAACACCGTTTGACTCGCTGCCACACTTGCGATTGCATTGAATAAATTCAACGAGCTCACCGTACAACGCGAACATTCGGTCCAAACATTCGCCGCTGTCGCACACCTTTGCGGCAGTTTCTTCCGGCTAGCAGCAATCGCGAAATGGTTGTGAAAATTACGCGGCTCTGTTTGCGGTAGATTTGAGGGATTGATAGCATGCTCTCTCTCTCTCGCTCCTTCGCCCAACGCTAGGCCGGCGGCCATAGCCGCAGCAGTCGGCCCAGACGTGCGTTAAATCATGGTTGCTTTATTTTAGTTTTCTTAGCCGCAACCATCGCGCTCTGTGCACTCTTGGCAGACGTTTTCCATATTTTCAGGACATTGTTGTTGTTTACCTGTGGCGCTGCGAAACTTTCCCTTGGCGCACGCCAAAGCAAACATTTCCGCTTTTATGTAGCGCACAGCCGGAAGGCTGCTGAAAATATCTGTCCTTGGGCGACATAAATGATTTCTAGCCAAAAATAGTTTATGGAATTTTCTGAACAACAACAAAAATACCATTAGAAATTACACCCTGAAAGTGAGTTGCTGTCTAATTTTTTTTTATGATTTTATCTTTCACTTGTTCAACGATATATTCTCGCTTACTTTATAGAAATATTCCACTAATATTTTTGTTAACTGTTTCCCTATTTTTAATATGTTGGTTTCTTTAAACCGCTGTTGTTCAGCACAAATATCACTTCTGCCACTGCTACAACTGTCAACATTTTCCTACTGGCTTTTCGGTGCGCCTTTACGGAAAATTTACGTTACATTACACAATTCGCAACATTAGCAACGCCCGCTGGGAAATGTGACAGCCTATGGAAGACGAGGACGAGTCGCGGGTGCGGCGCGGATCGACAATAGCGCCACGACGAATATAGGCCGTCGCACGACTGACGCGTGACGCTCCTGCGGCGACAGCGGCGGCTGCGCAGAAATTTGCGATTTAAATTTTTGTGAGATTACGTCTTCCGCTTTGTTAGTTTTGTGATTTTGTTGCAAGATGATTGTATTTTATTCATGCAAACGCTGAAATTTTAATTTTAATAATGTGATAAATGCCAGCGAGCCCGGTCGATGACGACGGCAACGCCGCGGCGTGGGGGTTGGTGGAATGTTTGCGGCCCGCACGCGAGCTGCTTGCTAGATGAGTCGGTATTGGTTGTTCCGACAGCTCATTTCGACTGCTTTTCATGTTGTGTTGTGATTTTTTACCAGCCCGCAAACTGCTGCCAGCGTCTGCTACTAGCTGACGGCCAAAGCGTGCTGCTTTATAATTCGCTGAGTTATTATTGTAATAAAAGAGACTTTTATGCGCGTTAAAAAATTGAAATGGAGCGCTCATCGCTGTCTATATGTGTGTGTCGATGTGTATTTGTGTGCGTTAAGTATACGAAACTTTTGTAATTTCATTACGTCCATATCAAAAAAGCTCAAATTTACTCTAGAAATGAATATGTCATTCGCCGGATGGTCAACGGTGCATGTCTCGTAATGGCAACACTGCCACAGGGTCCGTTTTTTAATTTAAAAACATTTTTATTTACATTTTTGAAAGCGTTGTTTGAATACTTGAATTTAATTGGATACAAAATAAATTCAAAATAATTAGTTATATGATTTTCACTTTCATAGGGAATTCAAAATTTAAATAAATATTTTCTATTTTGAGCTGTAAATTCAACATGACAACCAAGTATTTCTTTACAATATCCAAGTTACAAAAGGGGCCCATTTTATGCTCCACTGGCAACACTGATGCGGCACATTGCAGCCAAACATCAATCACCGCACGGCTATCGGCCAAAGACGCCCATGTCGGAGATGCTTTTAATTTTTGCTGCGCATTCAAATAAAAATGAATGGAAGCTTCCAAACATATTGACGCACACACGCAAAGCCGGCAGCCTGCCCAGGCTTTAAATTCAAATCATGCTTCAATTCCTATTGAGAAAATCAATGAACCGCCGACAATGCCGAAACCACCGACCAAATTATGTGCCGGGATATTCTTCCACTTTGTTAGGCAAACACAACAAAAGCAGCCAGAATAGAGCAGCACACAAACTCATCAGCAGACGCTGCCGCAGCCTATGCCAACGCCACAGACACGGCCGGGACAGCAGTTGAAGCAGCCGAAATCTCCTGCGGTGATTGTTGGCAGTTTTATAGTTGCCCACATTTGATATTTGACTGCTGCTGCTGTTGCTGCTTGCGACACGAAAGCCGCCACCACGATTTTATTACCGGCGACACTAAAGTCGGCCCAAAATTACGATGGTGTAAAGCCATGCAAAGCAAAAAAGTACAAAATCCCAAGCGGAGCAAACTGAGCGTGAGTGCACCAGAGTGAGTGTGAATCGGCAAAGAGGAGGGGATGCGCAGACTTTTAGACGCATTTTCATTAATTTTAAATTGCCGAGCAAATGACTAGAAACGCAGTGGTAACGCGCTGCGCAATGGCAGAGCACGCGGCGCAAATAAATAAAATTAAATAAATAAATAAAAAAGTGGGCACAAAAGCATGCAGTAAATATTGCCGACTACAATGCCGCGGCGTGTCAACAATAATTCGTCGCTGCTTACACGCCGCGACAACGCCTCAAAGCGTGCGGAGTGCAGACGACGGCAACACTGGTGGGTCGTCGCTGCCAAAGTCGTCTAATTTACATGCGCACTCCAAGTGTCGGCGGCTGCTTTGCACGTAAATTACGCATTCCTCGCCATTCCATTTTCGCACTTAACTTCTGTCCGCACATCATTCCGGCCAGTCGCCAATGTTCGGCGCTGCCGCCGTTGCCACTCTTGCTGCCTTTCTTTTCGTCGTCAGCGTTGCTTTTTGTGCCGCATCCGCAATTTATTTATTTATTTATTTATATGCGGAAACGTGCTACTTAGTGCGAGCGCCAATATTCAGCACCAGCATCAGGCGCTGTCGTCGTCGTTCGCGCCCTCCGCCCCAGCCGCACACTTTCAAAGTTGATTAAGCAACGCGCTTGTTTGGCTTGGCACGCCTTTGTGCTGCGCTGCGCTGCGCTGCACTGTGTCTCGTAGCGTTTCGGCTTGTTCGGCACACAGCATCCCTCGCTCCCAGTGCCACGCCGCACCGTTCTGCCCTTGTTTTCGCTCCCAATTTCACGGTTTCGTGCCTAGAGTCGAGTGACTTGTATGAATATGCGCGTGTCCCCACTCACCGAGGCGTCCGCCCAATGTGTCAGTGAGTGCGTGGGCGAGTGAGTGAGTTGTTCAACATAATGTGTTGGCATTTGCAACAATACAAGAACAACAGCAACCTCTGGCTGGGCCGACCATCTCTCAACGTGGCCACAGCAATAAAATAAATCTTTCGCTTGCCGCTCAAATCTCGAATGGGCGTGAATTCTGGCATACGTAAGTATTAGTAATTCTAACAGGCGCATTATGAGCTCACTGAAGGTGCGTCGTTGGCAGGAAAATACTGTTGGCTGGCTGTCTGGGCTGGTGTCGGCAAATGCCGCGCGATGTGTTTCGGGGCCAATGACTTCAGATGCGAAAGTGATTTGGCCTTAAAATACTCTAAACTGACAAGAACAACAGCATTAAGTTGCAACAATTGTGCTGAGCCTTAAATGAACTCAAATCCAAACGTTCGTGCCCCACACAAAGTCGATTTTAAACAAAGCTTTCTGCATCACCGCCGAGTGACGCTCAGGCGCAAAATACTTTGCGTGTTGCGGGCAAACAATAAAAAAATACTTAAAAAAAATGTGTACAAGTTTGGCAACAAATCAAAACTTTGAATTTATGTCAGGTGCGATATTTTTCATGGCATTTTGTGAGCAAGTGGTGGACATAAATCATGCAAAATCTTTTACACAATCTATTTAATAGCATTAAGCAAACTATCCAAAAGTAAAAAAGTTTAGGTGAGTCCAAAGTTCGTTCCTTTTTTATAACTCATATCATAAATTGTCATTAATACTCTCTCTGTTCACCTTCAATGCTGCAACATAACCTTAAATTTCAGTCATTACAGGCCAATTGGGAAATTTGTGTGAACTGCAGCCGATTTCAGCTAATTTGAGTATGAAATATGCTTAACTCGGTCATGTTCAGTTGTTGCATTTGTGCCACGAACTATATTCAAGAATTACGGCGAATTACAATATTTTAGTCGATGCGCTTTGGTTGAAAATCGATTGTAGGCGCGTGCGCCCATAAACCCACATATCACTGCCCGATGAAACCTCAATTATAACCCGAGTGGGCGCAGCGGTTTGGGGCATTAAAGCGACCTTTTGAAGTTGCCATACATGCCGGAAGCGCTTTTGGAATGCAATGCCACTTGGGACAACCAACCAACCGCGCCATTTATTTAGCGCGCGTCACTCACACTCGCCTCAAAAAGCGCCAACACACACACACACCGACGCGCACGTACATACGTGTGTGCAATCCCACAGGAGGCACACTGTTTTGCTGGCTCTTCGCCATACCGCCCCAAAAATCCCAGCGCACTTACCCACCCATATTTCATACCAAAAGCAGCAAACAGAAAAAAACGGCAAAAATGCGAATAGGAGAAAATGGCATAAGAGGAATTTCAAAACAAAATTCTTTGCCTGCCGCCCATTGCCGCTGTCAAAATTGCTGTATGCGGCGTTCGGCTTCCACTTACCGCTAACGGTTTATAAAATAAAATAGGTCGCAACGGCGTGTGGCGTGTAGAGTGTTGCGACACACATTCGCCAGCCGCCATTCAGCGTTCACCGGTTGCTGCTGCTCCTCCGTGCCGTCCGTTCATCCATCCGTTCGTCCGCGCGCCGCTTCCTCGTCCAATTAGGTTGACATGAAGGCACACAAATGGAACCTGAAGTGCCAATGCTTGGCCATTGTTGCTCAAGGCGAAATGGCGATTGTGAGTAATGGGTGGCGGACGGGCGCTCGTAGTGAGTTGGCGGAAAGCGAAAGGGTTGTTGTTATTGGATTCTTTATGGCATACACGAAATGTGCGCATTTGTCACATATGTGCGGCTTGTTTTCTTCGCGAGCCCGTTCATGTGTGTGTGTGTGTGTGTGTGTGGGTGCGCAGTCTGTGCTTAAATGCCTGTGCGACAGACTGTTGTGAAATTAAAATTAAAACCAAAGTTGTGGTGGGTTGGATTTCAAATTGCTGAAAGTGAAACAACCTTTCAGAGCCAACTTTCATTGAATTAATTCATTAAAAAAAGGTTGATACCTACAAACAAAATAAGATGAAATTTTTGCATTTGCGTTTGAATTTTTGAGTAATATATAAAAAAAAATATATAAATAATAAATAATTCTCAACTTATACAACAAAGAGTTCTTCTGTTCATATCCTGTCAGATGAGTGCAATCGACACCGATTGTGTTTGAACTAGAGGGTCGTAGGTTCAAATGCTGACACACTCAATAAAATCAATAAAAAAAATTAAGCGTAAAAGTTAGTACGAAAAGTGCGCCATTTAAGAAAAATTCACATACACAACTACGTACACAACATGGATAGGTGCACAAAACTCATAGTTCCCCATGGAATTCTTGCACTGTATGTATACATAAATTTTCATGTGCCTGAACAAAACCCCTCTTGGTGAATTGCACATCCTTTCGTAGTTGAATTAAAACTTCAGCACAAAAAATCCAAATTAAACATAACCCGTCACACTGGTTGTTGCCCAAGTAGGAAATTGATTTATATGAATACAAAACAACAACAAAAAAGCAGCAACCCGTCTAAGGTAGTTGATGTATGCAACAAATTACATGCCGAAGCCGGATCGGAAACATATCCAAATGAATCACTTGATTCATGCCGGAGAAATGCAATGAAACAAAATGCGAAACCGTAGCAGCAATCATAACAATGGTAACATGCGCAACATAGGCAATAACAGCAATAATGACGGGAAGCAGGACATAGCAAGGAGACACTGAAACGACATGACAAGCCCACCGCAACACGAAATTCCAGAATGAAACCATCAGACAGCAGCAACATTATAAAAAATAAATAATGTAAAGCAACAAATTCATGAGATGAGCACACACACACTCACACAAACATGGCTCAACGTTATTATTAAATAATACATGACATTACATACAGACGCCGGAATTATGCTGTCAAACTGCTGCTTTTGCCAAGAACAGCGCAGATGCGAAGCAGTTGAAGTTTGATAAAATATTTTAATGTAAACAAAAGGAAAGCCGCATGAAAACAGAAATATGTAAAATGCGAATATAAAAAAATAAAACGAAAAATGTAAAAACACACGTGCCGACAACTGTAGAAGTTAAGTACCAGCAGCTAGCAACAGGATATCTACAGGATTTGTTGGCAGTGTACGCGTACGTATACGTATTATGTATTGTACATACGTATGCCATGTGCACCACACACACACATAGGAATGCTATTTTTAAAGCTTTCCAAGTGCCGATGAATTCAAGTACCGCACATCCGCCCAGCGATTTAGCGCACGCGACGCTGACTGCCAGTGTGTCGGATTAACATTGACGGTGCGATTCGATTTGGCGCAACGATCCAAATAAGTATGTAAATAAGCTATGTAAATGTTGATGAAAATATCTGCTCATTGCTTAATCAGCAACACAAGACTCCTTGATTCGATTTTAATCTTTCATTTGGTTGTCAGAACGAACACCTGAAGTCAAAACTCGGATGCGTCCATTGCACTTATATTAGAGTTCCTTTTTGGGAGAGCAGAGACAGATAGATAGGGAGTGAGTGAGTGAGAGTGACCGAAGAGCAGACACACAAAACATTTTCAAGCTACTCTGTAACATTTTAAACGAGCCATAATTTTGCACTTTGATAAATTTCCCGTAAATTTCTTCTCGTCGCATAAATTCCCCAACTTTGACTCTAAATTCAATTCCAACAGCAAATTGGACTACGCTAATAAGTAAAACCAAAATCAAAGCAGCGCCAAAATAACGACATTTACTTTACAAAAAATCATTTACAAAAACAATTTCGGCGCTATATAGACACACTCGTATGTATTTATATACATAGCTGCTGTGCATCGCTCAGCTGCCCCTGTCGCTGCCGCTCCTGTTGCTGGTGGCGCATATTTAATCATGGCGCTAATTAAATCATCATCATACGCCATGTTGGGCCAAGTTTATTTTTCAATTCATTTGCCCGCGTCGCTTCCACGTCAGCGCGCTGCCAAGTCGCTTGCGCCTGCTGCTTTTTCATAATTGCAATTAATAAATTTCTGTTTCATCATCGTAAAAATATTAGACGAATGGAATGACTCATTTGCTTCTATTGCAAAAAGTCGTCTATATGACTCAATAAATAACGCAGTGTCGCATTGCAAAATGAAGGGCAAGAAACATCCCAACAGCTCAACCGCTCAACAGCTCAACCGCTCAACAGCTCAACAGCTCAACAGAATAGCAGCACAACGAAATTCAACAAATGAAAAACGTCAACGACATTTCATTTCGTCGACGTCAACGACAGTTCGAGCTAATGCCCGACCCGGCACTATGCACACCAGTCGCTTAATAACAATTACAACTACAACAATAACAATCATCGTTTAATAGCAAAACATACGTAAAAACCAGAATTCCATTTGATGCGTGGGCCATTTCCGCTGCCGCTGTCGCTGCTGCGAAGTGTATCGTTAGTGCGGCGCGCGTGTGGGCGGGCGGTTGTGAGCGTGGCTGCTGACATTTCAGCTGCTTACGGTTTCAGTGTAATAAATGGCAATGTTCTCGCTTTCGATTTTAGAAAAGTTACAATTAAATAAATGCGTCCACAGGAAGAGTGCTGCTGTTGCCACGCAGTGAGTGAGCGCCACGTAGCGAGCTGGCAGTTTCCATATTGCGATTCTATTAACAATTCATATCTCGGCATTGCCAGAAACACACATTTATTGCAAAAATAATGTCCACAGTAATGGGGGCGTGCGGCGTGGGAGTGGCGGGCGAACGACATAAATGTGAAACAATAAAACTTTTATAGCTTCAAAAAAGTACTTAAAGCGTTGATGATGAGAAAAACCCCTAGCAAAACATAACAGTAAATATATTAAGCACCAATACATGCACATTTCTGCAGACTTTACATTGCTGCTTGTACATACATATGTGTGTATGTATGTATATTTATTAATGCTATACTTTAAGTGTTTACGATTTCGCTGCTGTTTTTGACTGGTTGTCGAAAACCCGTGAAACATTTTATGCGCATTTTTGTTTAATGAAAATTCAAGCTCAACTCGATTCAAGTTTAAAGCAAAAAATTTAAATGAATATAGCTGAGAAATAAATCCCAGCATTTGTAGGCAGCAGCAGGAACTCAACTTCCGACGAATATGAGCAGGAAGCAGACTACAAAAAGATAAAATTAAGAACACAATTTGACAAATTACACCAATTCATATATCTATGATGTGTACATACCTACACATATAGTATATATAGAAGTATTGGGTCTGGTTTGGTGCTGCGTGGAGTTTCATAAAAATGGATTTGCGATACGCCGGAACTTCTCATTATGTGAGGTTTGATGAAAACAATCGCAGCCAGCAAATTGACGATGTTGCAGGAGAGAGAATGTTGTGGCATTGAATTCATAGTCACAATCGGAATACGAGGATTCTGACTTTATATCACAAGTTGTAAATGTAAAATTCAAGTTAATTAAATGAAATATTTAGTACGTGGATTCACCATCGTCCTTATTTAATTTGATTTTTTAATAAATTTTTGTTACAGACATTTTTCAAAAATTTAATATGAATAGCAGAGAGTTACTTTTTCAAAGCGCAAATATTTTATTTTGTCCAAAAAAAGTTCTTTATAATCAATGCAATCATTGAAATCCGCTTAGCGTCATTCAGAGAATGCATTTTTAATGTTTTTCCATATGTAATACTAATTAATGCGTAAATGCATATTCAAATATTGATATAATTACGGGGAAAAATTGGGTTTGTTTTTGCATTTATTTGCTGATATGAAAGTCAACCGAGCGCGCCATTACATGAAATTCGCGCATTCGCGGACCATTGGCGGTTCGCCTCATCGCAAATCATTTTGATTGCAATGTTCTGGGTGACACCGTTTTGCAGCAACAATAATTGCAATCAAATTAAATTAACATGAAAATTAGCATATCTATATTTGTATATGTGTGCGTGTGTTTGTGTTTGTGTGCCTAGAGATATGCAGCGCTGGGGGAAAATCCAATTATGCAACATACCAATTGGGCAAATGTGTTGACTATGCGAACAACAAAAACACTGTGTGACAAGCGAAAATCTGCGGCAATGGATGGATTGACAGTTGTGGCTGGGACTTGGCAGGCATCGATGGCACGTTGCCACTCTCTGATATGCAGTTTCCCGGATGCGACCGCTCAGAGATTAGCCACCCATAATGGGCGTGGAACGACGGGAATGAGCTGGTGCGAAACAACTATGAGAATTTATTTTGCATAGCTTTTCCACTCCCCATGAATCGTCTACAGCAGGCGATGTATTAATTTATTTAAGAGTTAATTTACTCTGTAACACAATGTGACAAGTTACAATTCCGCTGCGTTGCTAGAGGCATTTGAATACAAATATTTCCAAACAAACCCACAAACACAGCCGCACATGGCAAAAAGGTATTCATACACCAAACATTTCACGAAGAATTTTAATAACTTAAAGCCAAGTTCGCGTGAGTGTGTGTGAGTAAGTATTGCTGTAGCGATTGCGATTGCGATCGTCGCGCGATAAGTGCGACGCACACCCTTTCCACGTGCGAACGGCGGTCATTATCAGTTTTGCTGTTTACTTTATGGGCCGCGTTGACAGCGAGTCCTTGAAAGGGCCTTGAAATTGTACACGTATGCAGCACAGCAGGTGGCGCGTAATTGCAGACTTGCACCTGGGTGCAGTGCGGTGGCGCAGCACAGTCGCGCTGTCCTTATACTTTTCGCACATTTGCATATTTTGCCAGTGCAAACAAACAAAGGGCGAGGTGCAAATGACACCGCGCCAAGCAGCCATTTGCTGCATGTGCGCGCACACACCTTAAACGAAATAATTGCACTCATGTGTGCGCGCGACGACGAGCGTCAATTTGAGTGCGAGTGTATGTGTGTGTGTGTGAGTGTAGGTGAGTGCGGGCTTGTGCTTTTGAGGGCAAGCATGTGTGGTGCTAATAGCTGCACACTGAGGATTTGCATAGTGCATTGAGGTGTAAAATGCAGCTCGGGTATAATTGAAAAGATGCGCTCACAAAGGGCGCGGCACGAAGATGAAAATAGCCAACAAAAATAAAACCACACTGAATTGAAAATATCAAGTTGCTTTTATTTTTAGGAAAATAGCTCAGTGAGGGGAAAAGGAATTATTTATCAAATAAGTCGAATGGCATCCAGGTGAATAAAAAAAATGTAAAATTTTCAAGTTGATGTTTAAATTTAAATTTAAACTTTGATTTAGTTGAAAATTTTCTCTTAGGTATTATGTTTTATTCATATGGCATTTTAATAAAAAAATCTTTCGACCTGATATTAAAACATTTCAAAACACTTCATTCTTTCAATCCACCAATAAAATGTCACTCATACGTAACGTTGGACAGCATAACATTTCATAATTTATAAACAAGTCAAAACGACAACAAGTGCGACAACTAACTTTTCTCCGCCATTATAAATAATATATTCCATGAACCCTGCATACATACACAAATACATAAGTGTGTGTGTATGTGTACGCAGCAAAATCAAACACATTACGAATTTAGATGTTTTTATTGTTTGAGCTGATATTAAAGTTTCCTTTGTTCTCGATCACACTTTTCCGTCTGGCACTGCCCGGCGAACGCCAGCGAAAAGCCACACGCACCGTGCGGCGGCGCAAGCAAATGCCGATTTGCATAAATGTGCGTCATATTGTCATATTAGCATCGGCGTATTTATTCACATACACGCAGCGATTCGGCGACCGGCATTAGCCGGGCAATGCTGAAATAATGCCGTGACATATGAGAGTGGTCCCAATGTCAATGTCATCGTTCCATTTCTTCCCTTTTTTTCGCTTATTTCTTACTTTATGCTCTCCCGTTTCACTGCCTTTTGGACTGTTTGCGTGAGATCTTCGGGCAAGATTTATTGCATAGATTAAAGTGTGATACAGGGAATAGGAAAGAAAGCTATTGATATCTTTTAGCTGTTGATTTTTAGTCTCTGGGCTCTCGTGGTTTTAGATCATTTGGGACTGCAATCCAGGATTTTCGCTATTTAATTTAATAATACATTACAAAGGAATTGAATAATTGGCGTCGAAAAATATAAATTCTTTTATAAAATACTCAGAGCCTCAACAATTGGTATGTGTAATAATTGAATATAAAATCTGAAAAAATTCGATAACTCCATAGAACCATAAAAAAATGTTGACTCCATAATATGTAGGTTTATATGAAATCGTTTGGGACTTCTCACTGCATAGTCATGGCTGGAGCAAAGAATATCCAATTTTGTCAAAGGTCAACAACAGCCGCTTGCCCTGCACCTACGTGGCCGCAATAATTCACTAACATTCGTGTACGAAAAACGCAGGTAAGGCTGCCAAATATAACGCCCTGTTAATTAGTCCCGTGAGGCCGAAAATTATTTTTTGCGCTATTTTTAATTCGTTCCTATTTCTCACACTTGTCATTTCTCCTTATGGCGGTTCGTGTGGAAATCGCCATTTTTCGGTACGGAAAAAAGTGCGTTTATTAGTGCCAAGCGTGCGCCTCGTTAAGCTTTGCAAACGAAAGCGCAAAGGCCACAGCCTGCTGCGCACGCACACACGCACCGGCACTAATGTCGTATATGTATAATTTGCCACTTGACGGACGAAAGCGGCCGCGCCCTTGCCACCATTTGTCGTGCTGTCGCTTCGTGCACAGCGCCCTGCAGTCTTAATGCTCAGCCGCGTATGAGCCCAAGGCACATTTCGTATTCAGGTTAATTTAGAATTTAGCAAATTTTAAGCCAATTCACTTGGCCCCACCAACTTGCTAACGAAATAACGCGTCCCGCCCCGCACTATTGCTTGACAGCGCTATCCAGTCTACACACAATTTGTCTGCTTATGCGCACATGTGTGGGTGTATGTTTGTTTATTTGTTTGTTTTGCTCATTTGTCGCTTTATGGCTAATTAATTTCACTCCGTCATAAGCAGTTAGTTACGGGCTGTTTGAAAAATGGCTGCCACAAGAAGAAGAGAAACCACACGAAACAACAACAACAAGAACAACAAGCGTAACCGCAAAAGGGCGTGCAAAGCACAAACTACTTTTCGTTTATGTATGTATGTAAAAATATATATTTTTTGTTTTATTTCGTTCGTTGTTTGTTAGTTGACTGCAATGTCAACAGAGTTTTTCTTTTCCACTTTATTGCGACACCTCAAGCTCGTCATTTTAATTATATTAGCTTTACGAGTATAAAGCGCCAACGTTGTCCGCACTCCCCCCTCAGCTTTCCCTAAATTAAAACAACTAAAAGCGCGACCAGTGTTTGCACTGTCGCCGCCCTACCTGGTCTCTGCCAACACCCAACGAAAAGCTCAAAAAGCATTGACATGTTGACACAAGTTGCAAACAACAGCATCAACAACAACAAAAAACAACCACAAAACTGATAAATCGCATCTATCAATTAGTGTCCCGTGTTTGTTATTTTGCATGTGGCAATTTTTTTGTTGACCACATGGAAAATGTAAGACCACAAAAAAGTGTTCAATGCAAAATCCATTAAAAATGTGTGTAAGCGAATTATGTATGAAAGTGGAAAAAGCGATAGATGGGATTTTAACCTGAGTTTATGTTCCGCAAAATAGAATGAATGCCCGATTTAACGGCTATTCAAAAGATCTCACGATAAAACTTTCGTAAAACTCTATGTAGTTCGTCTTTACTTTTGTCAAGTCGTCTTTATGCAAATCCATTCATCCGTAGGTTTTCACCGCAACAACAGGTCGTTGGACATACAAACTGATCCCTAACATCCGAGAGTGGATGGAGAGGAAGCACGGAGAGGTAGATTTTTACCTGACACAACTTTTAAGTGGGCACGGTTGCTTCAGGGCGTATTTGTTTCGCTTTAAGCACGACACAACCCCAAACTGCGAACACTGCTTGGACGAAAGCGCCGAGGACGCGGAACACGTATTCTTCTTGTGCAGCCGCTTTGATGCTGAAAGAAGGACGGTGAACAGGGTGTTCGGGGAACAACTAACTCCGCAAAATCTCGTGAAATTCATGCTCGCAAGTCAAGAAAAGTGATCGGCAGGGAGCACAATGGCAGCGTTAATTCTAACCGCTCTACGCAGAGAGGAGCAGCAGCGCCGAGCGCATATTAGAACGGGCAATTAAAGCCGTCACCCCCCCGTGAAGAAATGCCGAGAGGCGGTGCCGCGGGGAGCAGGGATAGAAGGAGGAGGTGGTTTTAGTCGGTAAAAATCCGGCATACCGGCGTTCTGGAGGGCGTCGGTATCTTTTGAAGATTTCCACCTCCCAACGTCGAAAAAAAAAAATAGGTTTTCTAGCTAAGCCTTTGAGTTTTTTTTACTTTCTTTAGAACCTCGCAGCATCTGTTAGTTTATCTCTATCTATCTATGATCTGTTCAGTCATTGGCTCTTTTCTTTACTTTACTTTGTTTTCATTCATCTTTGATTTATTAATACACTATGATTAATAAGTACCGGGACTGTGTATTTTAAATTTTCCGCCGTTGCCCGATGCAGGTAAAAAAATTGTGTTTAGGTCGGTAGGACCTTAACTGACATCTGTGTCAAATTTTGAGCGGGATTGCATCATTAGTTTTTGTTTGGCAGCTGTTAGCGTCAGTCAACTTTTTGTACTTTGTCGCATTTTACAATGGCGCACTTTTTTTGGTTTTGGCTCGCCTTCAGCACGCCATTCGGATGATTGCTGGCTAGTTGTCACGTCGAATTCATAGACCCATGTCTCATCACCAGTAATTATACGTTTCATGAACGTTGGGTTCTTATTAGCTTCGGAAATCATGTCTTCAGCCACTTGCTTTCAATGATCTTTTTGGACGAAATTCAAGTCTTGAGGAAAAAGCCGTGCGGCGACGCGTTTCATGCGCAAAATATCGACAACAATGTGTTGTGCGTTTCCATAAGAGATGTTAAGATCGTTAGAAATCTCTCTGAGGCTCACATGACGATTTTCAAGCACGACTTTCTTCACAATTTCAAAATTTTCGTCGGTTTTCGATGTTGAAGGACGTCCAGAACGAGGAAAGTCTTCGACCACTTCACGACCACTTTTGAACATTTTATACCACTCGAACGCTCTGGTTCTTGATAACATAGAGCAGACTCCCCAAATGCTTTCTACAACATTTTAAGCGCATTGGCACAAGAAATTTCGTTCCTTAGACAAAATTTCAAACAAATACGTTGATCAACAAAATTATCCATTGTAAAATGCGACGAAGTATAAAAAGTTGACTGACGCTAACAGCTGCCAAACAAAAACTAATGATGCAATCCCGCTCAAAATTTTACACAGATGTCAGTTAAGGTCCTACCGACCTTAACAAAATTTTTTTACCTGCATCGGGCAACGGCGGAAAATTTAAAATACACAGTCCCGGTACTTATTGATCATAGTGTATATATTGTATATATTATTTATAACCATACTTTCTTTTGTTCTTCACAGCATTGGTTTATCTATCCCTGCCATACCAACACCCAGACAATACAGTACGACAATTTGTATTTGTTCCCACCATCTTCGATTGGCGATGGAAACTACGGAATGCAACCCGATTTAAATAAAACGCGCACTCGTTGGGAAAAAGCCATCAGCTCAAAAAACCCAATTTATTTTCCGTACTACATGCACACGCACATCTCGCACCGATTAAAAACTTGCACCAAAAGTGGACGTCTCGTCTGCTTCACGCTCACTGCACGACTGACTACTTCGGCCAGAGACGATCGTCCCTGTGCGCACAAGTCAATCGCACAGGAGATCGTCCCTGTACGAAACAGTATTTGATTGCGTGTTTTCTTTCATTGGTTCATTCATCCAGACGATCGATCACCCACTAATCTAAAGTTAGCAGTAACGCAATGTCAACTGGCAGACACTATGGTCCTGTGGTCTTTCTAAGCTTTTTGGGAATACTTAGTTGTGATTACTTAGTCTAGCAACACTCATTTGTACCAACACAAACACTTGAAACACTTGCATATCTATTATCTAATTACTATATAGTATTTCAATATTTGCAACTCTTTTTTCTAGTCGCATTAACACTAGAATGCCCGACAATCTGACTTACCTAAAATTCCCATATGTAGTCATTTTGACTACAATATTGTAAACTACATTTTTTTTATTGGTTTTTAAGTAGCAAATATAAATAAATCCACATAAGATTAAAATAAAATTAGTATTTCATTTTTGTTTTTATGGTTTACAAAGTAAATTCATTTAAATATAATGGCGTACTTTATACATCAATGGGATAAAATGGAATGAAATTTGGAATTTGTAAATGAATTTTCTGAGTAAATTTTGGATTAAAAAACTTGGGAATTGTCACAGCCTACCATGATATTTTTTGTTAACCCTCATCCGACGTTCAAAAAAACTCACACATCAGATGTTCGGGTGAAATTTCACCCATATGATACTTTGTATTGTTTTAATGAATTTTTTTACCACTTATAATAAAAAATCATTTGTTATCTTTAATCTTTATTATCTTTGTTATCTTACAAATTTTTCTATATTTATTTGCAATTAAGGTTAGTAGGTTAGGTTAGGTTATTGTGGCTGCCTCTGTAAAAGACACAATCGGAGGCCTATTATGAGACCCGTTGTTATGTACCACACATTTTACCCGTTTTTAAATGTGTATGTAACACTGTTTTTTCCAACATATGTACAGCACACATTTCAAGCGAATGGAGAAAGGGGGCAAGGAAAAGCAGTAGTTAACTAAAACTTTGTGTTCACCACATGTATACTTTTTCAAGAATTGCATGCCTTTCGATCGTTTTTGATATCAAATTGGCACCGTGTTTCAATAAGTTTTTACTTTTTTCCGCTCTGATTTTCTGACAAGGTTTGGGAAATTGACTGAATTGAAATTGAAATACGCAAAATCTTAAGCTTTACTAAACTCAAATCTAAGTCTTCAAGGAAAATGCGTCGTACTTTTTGTTGTAATTTCAGCTGGGCTCGACAGCAATTAGTTTTTCGTTTAACGGTATAGTTAGTGACTACTACTGCATTTGACTTATTGTAAAGCGATATAATTTTGGGTAATTTTTTTCACCAACATATCCTGGTGCTCAAAGGGGCATCTTCCGCGAAAAGCCAACAATTGTTTACTAAATGTGTCCTTTTCATAGGACGTACCTGGCAGTTGTCGCTAAACCCACTTTTCTCATATATCTCTTATGGGTAACACCCGACCTTCATTCTTGATTACAATCGTTACGTCCTTGGCGAGTGGTTTCGTCACCGACAGAACGAAAAATTGGTCTGCCTGTTGTGCAACTCTACGGATTTTCAAGAGATTATCCATTCGACTTATAAACATCACTCAAAATGGAAATACCAAAATATGATTGAATATCACAAACGCTGATCCATGCACTGGCAAAAACTCGCAAACCTTCAACATTAGTTTCACCAGTTACTATCTTTAACATTGGTTTCATTTGCATCTTGTACTGCTGACAAACGACTTGAAGCATAGCGAGTTATACCAACTTTAGTTGAAATAATATCTGCGGCATTTTGATAAAACAACCTAAGTCTAATTTTCAAAATGTTCAGGAGAGCGAAAAAACTGATGAGGTGCAGACCAAATCTCATACAAAACTCGAGAAAAGTTGAAATTATACACGTCATATCTCTGTAACTAAATGTCATGGAAACAAACCGATTACACCAAAAGAAGCGTCTTTAAATTGTTTCTTTACGATTAAAAAAAATTGGAATTTTGACCTAAGTCGACTTTTGTCAAAATTCCACAGATATAATTGGCTCTTACTTTTCCGTTGAGTTCAGGAGGCCTATTGATCCATAAAAAGGTTTTACCTATAAAAGCAATTCAAGACTTTCAATCCAGCGACGTAATTTTATGGCATTTTCTGTATGTGTTGAGTAGAATTTCCATACAATTTGTATATGGGTGAAATTTCTCCCGAACGTCGCCCAAGTAACTTTTTTTTTAATTACCGTTATAATGAAATAATCAATTATGGTGTTCACAGTTCAGCGGTATCTAGCATGTTAAATTTCCCACTTGGCAATTTTCCCGAATTTTCCCATATGGTATCTCAATTGTGTTTGTTTTGTATGAAAAACATAGATACCGGTAGTTTCAAAATTTGCCGCACTGCCGAGCATGTTTATTGAAATAGGCAAAAAACAAAGTCAAATTAATTTGTTGACACAATCGACGGAGCGAATTTTTTTGAGTACTTTATGCCACTATCGGGACGAATTCTTTATTTGATGTTCAACGTTTGTTTGCCATTTGAGCGAGGCATTTTTATTTTGAAAAATGTTCCACAATTGTTTGAAAAATATACAATGGGGTGCTCACAGTTAGATTGTTAATTTTTAGGGAAAGTTGCCCGAAATAAATTTTCCCGCAAACTGTCAATACCATAAATATGTTGTAGATAATTTCTGAAACTGATATTGGTTTGCTACAAATACAAGAAACCTAATTTTGATAAATATATAGGAAAGTTATAGCATCACAAAGTTGAAAATGGGTGAAAAATCACCCGAACGACGGATTAGGGTTAATGTTTGCAATTATTTGAAATTTTCATATTTCGCAATTGAAGATGCATATTTGTCAGTAAGAAACTCACTTTTGCTAAAAATTTTATATAGGTAGTCAAAATGACACATTTTGGGCATTTAAGGTAAATGTTGCCAAATTGTAGTAAAATTTTTTTACAATATTTTTAATTTTATTTATTCGTATTATATTATTTTTATTATTATTATATTTTATTATTATTATTTATTCTTATTTATTTATTTATTTAGCTTTAAAAATTAATAAAAGTCACGTTAGATATTTTTTTAGACAGCGATGCAATAAAAGTTATTTACAATAAAAGACCTCAATGTAATTAACCTTGGACATTATAGTAATAAGGGCTATACAAACATTTACGGATATTACATTTAAGGCACTAATATCTTTCAAGAATATTATATATATTTCATAGATTCTGGAGTGCCAAAAACTTTCAGCATTTCACCACATTTCGATCATATTGGAAGAAGTTTGAGAATTGTGTCTCATGCAGCTAAACAGAATCGATATTTGAAACAGAAATCAGCAACTATGCTATTTCATATTCCAACGTGCCCAGGCAATTTACAACGAACGGTCATCGTAGCTACGGCACATAGTGATGCAACAATACCCATCCAGATATATTTGTGTCTGTCAGCCGTTTGCTGTGCGATGCGATGATGATGCGATGCAACGTTGCCACGCGCCACACTAATAAGTAGCTTTATAGTGTTGTGCTGTTGCTGCTTGACTTCAACCACAACTGGGAATTGCGTGACCTTTGACTTGGCGTTATTTGATGCATTTTACACCGTCAATAATAAATTAAATTGAAATTTCTCATATCGGCGGCTGCTCCAGGAGTCGGAAATGAGAGCACAACGCTAGCAACTTGTGGCGTAATTTCTGTAAAATATGCATGTACCATGCAAGACAGTAAGCTGCTAGTCGGTCAGACGACGCTGCCAACGCCTCGGCCAGCGCAACGCCACTCTCCAACTACCCGCAGTTGCAAGTTGCACACAGCAGTAGTTCAACCTGTTGAACCTGTGATACGCTCGAGCAAGTTTTTAGCTGGGCGATCTAACACCAAGCCAGCTATTTCACTGTTTGTACTGTGCAAGAATTTTCCAGAACGTGGCGTTTTAAATAATAAAAATACATAATATCGAAAACGTTAAAACAAAATGATGGCGCTCAGTTCGCTGCTATGCAGCCGTGGTCGCTGTTCCGTGAACGAATAACATTTTAAATGCCACTTGCTCATTCAACGCTTAGCCACAAAACTGCAACGCGAAACTACTCTTCACTTTGTATGTGAGCAGTTGGAGCAAAAATCGCCAGCTGCGGTTTTAGCGTAGCAAACTCCTTTACGCTTCCGTTCAATGTGGACGGAAAGTGCTTAATTCGTCACTAATGCAATATTTACAATTTCAATTAGGAATTTCAACCAATTTTCCTCAGCTCTCCGGCTTAAGCCACATTTTTTGCCTGTCGTATGGCTGGTTGTTGTTGTTCTTGCTCATTTGTTATTATTGCGCTCGTTCATGGTTGTTGTTATTGTTGTTTTGTATTGTTGCTTTTATTGTTGTTGTCGTTTTAATGCTCATGAATATGAAAATGCCAAAGTCTTCATCTTTTCCTTTTTTTTTAATAAAAATTTGCATTTTAAATAAGACGACGCGGCCGCCGCAACCGCTAAAAGTTTCGTCTTCTGTTGTTTTTTGGTCATATTTTTTTTCGCTGTGAGTAAATTAGGCTCATGGGAAGCTTGAGTAATTTGAAGTTTTTCTGTTTGCTGTTTTTATTTGAAAAGTTGTTGCTGCGGTACTTGTTGTGCTCAAGCAAAAAGTTATTTATTCGTTCATATTCATCCACTTTTTTGTTGGTTGTTGGTTATTAATGCACTCGGGGCGAATATCGAGTGTGAGTGCATTTAATTATAAATTAGAAAACGAGGAGCGTGGAGCGAATATTTAATAAATCCAAAAAAGACCCAGGTGAGGGCCTTAGGCAAAATTAGTTTGCAGAGAATGTTTGACAGACATTCCAGAACTGCCCAGACCAGTTCGTAGCCATAAAAACGGCAATAACTCGAGCCACAAATTGGAAAGAATCTAATTTATGTTTTTTTGTTTTCAAGTGTGCTTACAATTGAAGATTTCTTCAACGCACTTTTGAAGACACTTCAACGCATAAGCTTTCATATGAAAAAAAAGATTTTTAGACAAAGCGGAACATACGAATTTTATCGTATCTCGACAAAGAGTCACAGGACAACTTTTATGCTATAATTTTTAATTATTTAAATTTTAATTCTTTTTTATTATTTTTGAACGGCGCTTAACGAAAATTCACATAATAATCATGCAATAAACAGAATCTAACAAACGAAAATAAATTGAAAAATCGATGCACACTTTTAGGCGTGTGTGCGCAACTGACTTCGGACAAACGCCATCCAATTAAAATCGCCTCCATGGCAGTAAAAACAATAAAATGTATATTTATAACTTCACAGTTATTTCACAAAATTTATTAAATTTGGAATACATCTTAAAGTATCCGTATGTGTGTGAGTGTGTGTGTTGTTTGTTGGCATTGCTTATTTGTATTGCTGACTGGGCACAATGTTATTGACGCAGAGCAAACACATTCTCACAAACACAAACAGACAGAGGCTAACACATGATCACACACACAGACACACACAGCGATGCAAACAAGAACCCACCGCAATGCAAACAAATTTGATTCATAAAATCCTTCTGCGGTATGAACGTGACTGAACTTTTTAACGTTCAATGTGCCAGCAGCGAGCACAAAAACCAAGTACAAATGAGACAAAAGAAAACAAAGAAAAATTTGGGGCAACACGCCACATGCCGCACGACGCTCGCTCGCTCGCAGCGCAGCTCTCATAGAGACAAAAGATGAAATTGTGTTTTACCTTTATTGTTTTATTTGATAAATACGCCAACCATAAATACACACAGACACACACGCACTCGCACACACACTTGCACAGTTGCACGATGTATCTGGCATAATAGAAAATGTAAAATTGTCTTTATTGGTTGCCGCAGCCCAAAAATCGTGCACGAGGAATTCAAATAATCATTTTTGGTAAATCTTTTATGACTTTTACGTCAGTACTGCGTAAACCTTCCGTCAGGATATGCACAAGCGAGGCTTCGCCTGCTCAAGGCTGACAGTGGGCGCAAATGCCAAGTAAGTACGGCAGCGGAGGACAACTATTGATGTACCAGAGAGATGCATGAAGCGGAGAGGATGCATGAAGCATGAAGAGAGCTGTGCATTGTACAAGTTAAATGTAAAGTGTAATTAATGGAAAGACCACTGAGACAACTACACAATGCACTGTGCCCAGCAATATAAAAATTCAGTAGTAACGCATTCGATTTTTGTATTTTGAGGCAATCGTTGAGCATTTACCCCTTCAAATTGATACCGAAGTCAAATCCATTTGCCACAACCCGATTGATAAACTTAAGTGACTATGAATTTAGTTCCGTTTTATGTATAAATGCATAGGAAATTGTAAAATTGTATTTGTTGTGACGAAACTTGATTGTTTGAATTGCGTGCATGCAATGGACAACAACAGTAGAAATGATTTAATATGGCACAGTAATCGCATAAACTATTAACACTTATCGCATTAAAGGTGAAAGTGGGCATGCAAATGTTTTACTTATCATCAGCATTTATTGCATAATGCAAATAAATTTCTAGTTACAAGATAAATCAAGAGTGATTTGCGCCATTAAAGCAGACAGCTTTGAATGAGACATCACGCCGATCTGCTTGTTTGAATTTATTGCTTTAAATAATGTTTTTTTTTTAATATTTTTTAGCAAAAAACACTGGAACAATATAATTGCGTTAATTTGTAAAGTTTCAAGAAACAGAATTGAAAAGGTGGCAGCGATTGGGCGGAGCACTGCGGTTCACTTCGCCGCAGCGGACATTTAAAAATTTCCATTACAAAAGTTAGCAGACAACTTTTACTCGGCATCGACTGCAACTTTGCTCGGTTTTCCAGTAATTAAATTCTGTTAACTTTGCAGCGTGTGAGGCGTTTGGTGCGCGGGGTGCGGATTTTTAGCGAACATCAGATGCATCTTCATTGTGTCGTTTGAGCGTGAAAAAAGCAATATTAGAGATCAGTTTGTTTAAAGTTATAATCGAATTAATAAAACGCAGATGAACAGTTGCTTCTAACACAGGTGAAAGGCAAATTGATGGGAACCTGAAGTCTTGAATAGAATGAAAGGGTTCTGCCTTGATTATCCGCGTAAAGTAAGAGGGGAATGCGCAGAGTATTGTAGAATGAAAGGAGAATCACATTGTAGGAAATAGTCAGGCGTTGAATAAAACCAAAAGAAGGTAAAACGGACAAAGCTGTGGAACCATTAAGTGATTCATTACGTGATGATTATTTCAAAGAATCAGAACCGGCATCCATTCAGTGAATGGCTACGAAAAGGGAATTAACATGTCAGCTTGAGGCCCTGGTTGAGTGAGTAATCTGAAAAGCCAGCTTAGAGCAACTGACTGCTGTGGATTGGTAGAAAGTTCAGTCGCCTTTCTCCGGAATTAAGTGTTTGAATGAATTTGAATTGAATTTTGTTTTAGTTTATTTTATCTTTTGTAAACTCTTGAAGCAAATAAAAATTGAATTTTGTGTTTCTATTTGCAATTTGAGTCATTTATTTTAACTTCCTTTGGTGAAAATCTTGCCATTTTATTGTTTCCAGTGCATATTAAAGTACCTTACAGCCTGCGTTCCATTCAACTCACCTTATAATCAAATTCCAAAGTGTCTTTACAAGTGCATGCCCAGTGTGTGTTTGGTGTTGTTATTGCTATTCAATGCTGTATTTTGCTTTCAATTAGTGCTGGCAGCAAGGTAGATGCGCGGGTACATAAATTAGCATTAATGGCTGGGAATTTCGCCAGTAAAACACACAAAAACTCGCGCACTACGCAAATACACTGCGCGCAACGCGACCAACGCACACCGACGTCGACGACGACGACGCCGCCTCAGAGCAGCGCGCACTGAATCGAATCAATAAAGCAGCGAGCGCGCAGCCACTGTGCAAATTAACGCGATCGAGCGCGCGGACTAGCGAGCCAACGATTGCACGCACTACACGCTGCACTGTGCACCGCGCGACCAGCGACTCGGCGCACAATTTTGCATACTTAATTGCGAGCGCGCGCACGGCACGTTGTCAGTTGCAGCAGCAATTTGTTGCCGCTCCAACGGCAGCCGAAGCCCGGACGAGTGCGACGACGGCGGAGGTGGTGGAATGCCGCTAATAAATGCAGCAGCCGCTGGGCGTGTGCGCCTAAAAGTATGCAATGTGTCGCACAAATTGGGACCGTAGCCGGCAAAACCGCACAAATTGCTGCCGGAAAATGTGGTTTGAATTGCACTGTCGCTGTTTCGACTTTCAGCGCAAATTCAGCGCCATGCGAATTTCGCCGCTATTGACCTTGGAGTGCGCGTTTGGCACGCTACGATTTTCGTTTTCTATGTTGCAGCGAGTTTCGACTCGGATTTGTTGTAACTGTGCGGCTATTGTATGGCAGCACACGAACACATGCACACGCGCGCGCGTTGACCGGGTCGGAGACAGCTGACAGCGGCTGTCAAATATCATACAACAGCAACGGCTGCAACAACAACAACTAGACGCTTTTCACTGACAGTTGTAACGTGAACTGGCGACAGCGGCGAAGGCGAAGGCAACACGGCAAGCGGCCAGGCCAATGTGCGCCGACTGTGTGTGCGAGGACGTCTACGTGTGCGTGTGGGTGGCAAGTGGAGCAGTGGCGAAGCGTGGCGCGTGCCAACGACTCCGAAAACGTTCCAGTTGCTGGCCGCAGCTGGCAGCAGCAGCAGCACTCACCGCAGCTTCTTTAGCGTTGCTGTCGCGCTCTGCACCTTCAAGTGCGACGCACTCGCACTCGTACTCGCACTCGGTGCTGCTGTGCGCCCTGAAAGCTGCTACCACTTTCGCTGCGACGTTGTTTGCCGCTTCTAATGTTCGTGTGTACTTTTGTGTCTTGCAGCGGACAATCTTTTCAAAGCAGTGCTGCTGTTTCTATTTTAAATTCTTGTTCTATCTCTTCGCTGTCGCCGCTATCTCTTCTGGCGCTCTTGCTCGCTTTTGGTCTTGAAGAATTTTGGAGATTGGATGTGATGCGCTGCGTCGCTCTACACGCGCCAACGAATTTTCCAACGGTCGGTCGTTCGGTGTTTTGGTTTTTCTTTTGCCTGTCGTTTTTCGGTTGGCGTTTTCCCCTTTGGGGACAATTTCGTGCTGCTGTGTGTACTTTCTTTGTTCTGCTTGGTTTTTTGTCTTTCCTGGCTGAAATTTTCGTCTTGTTGCTTTTTTTGGATGCTTTAAAGCGCTAAACCTAACCGAACGCTCGCTGCGTTTCCTCTTTGTTTTTGCTTGGCGTCGTGGCAATTTTTTCTGCTACTTTAGCGAAATCCTACATCGATTTCATACAAATTCTCATTTATGGAAATATTTATTGCAAATTGTTACTGCACGTTTTCACTAAAAATTACTTAGTCAAAATTTACAAATTGAAACTATCTTTTTTACAGTTGCCTAGTTTTCTATTCATTTAATATTAATTAATTTGTTTAATCAATTTTTTATTTTATACATTGAACAATCTTTTCACTTTCGGCGAATTGCCCAACTGCATTTGTTTGTGTATGGGTGTGCGTGTGTGTGTGCCAATCGCTGTCGTTGTGGCTGTAGCTACTGGTATTTTGGTAACCCTACTTCACCCGCACAACCTTGTCCAACTTGCACAAAGCACTTTAGGCGGCAGCTGTGCCGTACTCAAGCACACATTAAACATTTTCCAGAGTTTTCTTGCAATTTGCGGTCAGCGTCTAAGCTTCAGCACACTCGACGGTGATTAATTCGTTTGCCACTGGTAGTTCTTCAATGCGTCCACTGGTACTCGTCTCGCACTTTCAAATTGTCAACCTTTTACAACAGCTCGCTTGGCAGCCGCACAATATGCTACAATTTCGCTGTTTTATGCGAAACCACATTACATCAGTGTCCTTTATCATTCGGAGTCTAGTTTTATTTTTTATGTGTTTAAATTGTCTTGAAAGCGTTGACTTCGCGCGTGCATACAATTACAAAAATTGATTATTTAACTCTCTCATACACACACACACACTGGCCAGTGGCCGTGCAACAGCCAGCAGCTGTGTAAACATTTGCTTGTGTTTAATTTCATTAAGTCTGCATTTGACTTTTGCCGCAATTGCCCGTTTGTTTCTTTACGAGTTTGTTCCGCGAAAGCGCCTCTAAGTATGCTATGCGATCTGCCGCTTGCAATCTGCGTGCGTAATTGCAATTTTCATTAACGCAACGACGGCAACAGCAACAGCAACGATAACGGCGACACACTTTCAGCGCGTCCCCGACGCAGCACTGTCCGTGCGCCTGCCGAAGAGTGCGCTGCGAAAAGTGTCGCTGCCGCAATAGTGGACACTTTTCTCGCCAACCAGCCAGCCAGCCAGTCGGCCAGTCAGTCAGTCAGTCAGCCAGCCAAGCAGCCCAGTCAGCTCGTCTCATGCTCATTACCACTTCATCACTTGTACGGCCGCTGGTGCCGCTCCTCAGCCGCGCGTTGCACATTTTCGCATATTTCTAGCATCCGATTTCGTTCTCCACACGCATCGAACGCTGCTCGCAGATTTGCCTCACGTCATTGCATCGCAGCACTTTCTCAACTCTTCAAACCTTTAATTATTCTGTTTGAATTTCAATATAAATTATTGCAATATTTTTTATGTTTTTTATGTTTCAAGTATCGATCACCAGCAGTCAGCTCCACTTGCACGTTTGCCACTATTTTAAGCAGTTGCGTCCGCTAGACCACACAAACTCCGACTACTGGCACGGCGCACATCTTCACCATCGAGCTGCTGTCGTCGTGCTGTGCGCTGTGCTTCTGTTTCGAATTCGGTTTCTACTCTTCCTTGGCTGCTGCTGCTTGGAGACTCAACAACGCTTTTGCGTGCGCCCGTCCGTGCGCGACCGACCGTCAACCGAGCGACCAACAACCGTCTTTCCGTCCGTTCAAACTGCCAACTAACACACATACACGCGCATCGCAACGCAGTCCGCACAGCACATCCGCCGCAGCAGAAAGCACAACACGAAATCATCTGTGTGCAGCGCACGCACATTCTGCCCAACTGATGTCCTATCCTGTCGCGCTCGTCTTCTCCACGGAACACTGTCGCAGCTCTCGCTCCAGCTCTCCCCGATTTCCACATTCCAGCCACTTTCCATGCTTCCATGCACACACACACACACACACACTCATCCGACAAAAGAAAAATCCGCAATGACATTTTGCGGATACGAAGGATGTGCGTGCGAAGCAGCAGGATGTCAAAATACCAAGGCAACGTCATCTCGCGGCCAACAGTTGCATGGCAACGCACAGAGACGCACTGGGCACTGGGTATTGTACGCGGAACAATTTGCAAGTGTTTGGTCGTCTTCAACCTAACCTCAACAAAATATTGCACGAATCTTGGATTATAGGCAAATATAAAGAACTATTTAGAAGTAAAGTAAATTAATTAAAAGTATTTAAAGTAGATTAAACAAACATATATATGAAATGTATTTAGGAACATATAAACAAGAATTTAGTTTAAAAATAATTAGTTAAAAATTTAATTAGTATTAAATTTAGTAAAAAAATATAAAAACAAAGTAAACATATTTCATTCATTTCAAAATTTAAATATTCATAATTTGTGTGAAATTCGCAAAAGTTCATTCAAATTAAAAAATATTCATATAAAATTGTTTAAAATTGGGGAAAAATTATTATAAAATTTTTATTCATTTAATTTATTAATAATAAATTCAATTTTAAAGCCACTATATTTAATATTACTTAACATTTTTTTTTAGACATATGTAATCTGCCACTTCAATAGTACGGATTATTACAATGGTGCAATCTCTACTTAAATTTTTCTAATTTATTAATATATTAATTAATTTGTATATAATGTATATGTAATACATTTTACAAAATCCAACAACACCTGATATGTAGCTATGAAACACAGCTAATGGGTCCTTTTTGACAGCCGGCCAACGAAACTATGCAACACACTCCGAACGTAGCTGTGTTCAATCGACATTCGGTCTAAAACCAATTTAACGAAACGAACGAACGTCGGCAATTCGGGCGACTTTTCGATCAGAGTGAACTCGGCAGCCAACATCCATCTTTGAAAAACACATCTAGGGAGTGTAGTTGGGTGCAAAAAGTTCTTATAGTCAGCGGTGAAGGAATACAGTTAAATTTTTGTCGAAATGTCGATGATTTCTGCACGATTGGCCTCGTCTGTGGCACGCAGCCTGCCCAAGGCTGCCACACAGGTACGAAACTTATTGCCAGTTAATGGAATTTAGCGAAAAATTGTGCAAATGGTGTGACGGCATTGGTGAAAATGTAAATTCAAATTAAGCTAAATTAAAACAAGAAAAAGCGTGCCGCAGAACATTTGTATCACTGTGTAACTGTGCCGTTGTTGCAATGCAGCTTTTCATCAAGTATCTGTGGGGTTTTTATGCGTTTTTCGCAGCGGAAAGTTACGCAACGTGTTGGAAATGCGGCAAAGTGTCGGCAGCGAAAACACCATTGACAAGGAGGTTGGGGTGAAATGTGTTACATAATGTGCAAGTGTGTGTGGCTGCAAGTGACAGAAATTAAACAAATAATTCGTTAATGCACTTTACTGTCGATAGTTAAATATTTGGGGGTTACATAATTTTCTGCACCACCACACGAATTTTGACCTCCGTACCTCCCCTACGCACAGCTCAATCCCAGGTACTAACGATATTGATTTTGAGGTTAGGAGCGGCATTCGTGCAAAGTTTTCTGCCAGCACTGCTGGAATATAAATTTTTAAGAGGGGCTTAGTTTATGGCCATTTTTGGCTCATAAATATTATTAGATTCATAATGTTTTTTGCTATTGGTAGTCACGTCTTGGTCGATGCGAAAATATGTTAAAATTCTTAAGATTAAAACGAGACAGCAATCGGTTGCTTCGTGCTGGCTCGTGCCATGGCGATTCATGTGCCTTATCCAACTGAATGCAGATTCTCAATTTTCAACTTACATAAGAAAAATTTGAGAAATTGAACACTTTTTGACTTAATGTAATTGCAAATGCCAACAACGGCTGAGAAAATATGTGGCCAACAGAACGAATGAATTCTATTAACTCGTGTACCATCTCAGATATTACGCTGAGATCGCTGGCTTAAAAAAATTAGCGAAATTACCTCATGATTACATGTTGCTGCCGTAAGGATACACAATTTACCGGGCATTTTTTGGGCAAATGACATTTGGAGTCAGTAGCGTTAAGCATTTACTAACCAATAGCACACAACTTCGTTGGCAAGCGAACTCTGTGCCAACTCGTTGTCCGGCTCGTTTGGCACAATTTTTTAAATCTTCAATCAAAATTCACTGGAATTATAGGCCCACTGTGCCTTTTTAGCACATTTGTTCGCCACACGTCACACTAACCAACCCACTTACTAACCGCAACCCTTAGTCCCTTAAAAAATGTCATTTAATATATTTTGTTCTTCTGTAGATCGCCTGCAAGGCTGCCTACCCAGCTGCTACTCTCGCTGCACGCAAACTCCATGTGTCGGCGTCACAGCGCAGCGCCGAGATCTCTTCCATTCTGGAGGAGCGCATCATGGGCGTTGCCCCCAAGGCCGACTTGGAGGAGACCGGCCGTGTACTGAGCATTGGTGACGGTATTGCTCGCGTCTATGGCCTAAACAACATCCAGGCCGATGAGATGGTGGAATTCTCCTCGGGCTTGAAGGGCATGGCCCTGAATTTGGAACCCGACAATGTCGGTGTGGTCGTGTTCGGTAACGACAAGCTGATCAAGCAGGGTGACATCGTCAAGCGTACCGGCGCAATTGTCGACGTGCCCGTCGGCGACGAGCTGTTGGGCCGCGTTGTGGATGCTCTGGGTAATGCCATTGACGGCAAGGGTGCCATCAACACCAAGGACCGCTTCCGTGTGGGCATCAAAGCTCCCGGCATCATTCCACGTGTGTCTGTGCGCGAGCCTATGCAGACTGGCATTAAGGCCGTCGACTCGTTGGTGCCCATTGGCCGTGGTCAACGTGAATTGATCATCGGTGACAGACAGACTGGGTAAGCTGGTGGGCGGTGATTTCGATATGATCAATAATTGAATAAGTTCTATAAAGTATTCCCGATAATTCGATAATACACATTGACAGCTTTATTTTTCATTTCAATTAATCTGTTTGTGCTCTTGCATGTCAACAGCAAAACCGCTCTGGCTATCGACACCATCATCAACCAGAAGCGCTTCAATGACGGCGAAGACGAGACCAAGAAGCTGTACTGCATCTACGTGGCCATCGGCCAGAAGCGTTCGACCGTCGCCCAGATTGTGAAGCGTCTGACCGATGCCGGCGCCATGAAGTACTCGATCATCGTCTCGGCTACTGCCTCCGATGCTGCTCCCCTGCAGTATCTGGCCCCGTACTCGGGTTGTGCCATGGGTGAATACTTCCGCGACAAGGGCAAGCACGCGCTGATCATCTACGACGATTTGTCCAAACAGGCTGTTGCCTACCGTCAAATGTCGCTGCTGCTGCGTCGTCCTCCTGGTCGCGAGGCCTACCCCGGTGATGTGTTCTACCTTCACTCGCGTCTGCTGGAGCGTGCCGCCAAGATGTCGCCCGCTATGGGTGGCGGCTCGCTGACTGCCCTGCCCGTCATTGAGACCCAGGCTGGTGATGTGTCCGCCTACATTCCAACCAATGTCATTTCGATTACCGACGGTCAGATTTTCTTGGAGACCGAATTGTTCTACAAGGGTATCCGCCCGGCCATTAACGTCGGTCTGTCGGTGTCGCGTGTCGGTTCTGCTGCGCAGACCAAGGCCATGAAGCAGGTGGCGGGCTCCATGAAGCTGGAGTTGGCTCAGTACCGTGAGGTCGCTGCTTTCGCGCAGTTCGGCTCCGACTTGGACGCTGCCACCCAGCAGCTGCTGAATCGCGGCGTTCGTCTGACTGAGTTGTTGAAACAGGGACAGTATGTGCCCATGTCCATTGAGGATCAGGTGCGTGCACGCAATATTTGTGCTGTTAAAATGTCGAAGTATTTTATTGTTGAATTTTTCGCCAGGTCGCTGTCATCTACTGCGGTGTCCGTGGTCATCTGGACAAATTGGACCCCGCCAAGATCACCAAGTTCGAGAAGGAGTTCTTGCAGCACGTCAAGACCAACGAGCAGGCTCTGCTCGACCAAATCGCGAAAGAAGGCCAAATCTCTGAGGGCGCCGATGCCAAGCTGAAGGATATCGTGACGAAATTCATGGCCACCTTCCAGGGTTAGGCGGTTCAATACCAACGCCAGCAGCAGTAAGCAGTTTAGTAAGAGTAGCCACAACAGCAACAGCAAGAGTAAAAAACTATTTGATTAAAAAGCCGGATATACCAGCAACAGCAAGTTGAAGTGTCGAATTAAGAGTACACAGTCACGTTATTAAACTTAAATTATACCATTAACGTCAAGCTAGAAAAACAGAAAATGGATGAGAAAAAACCGAAATTAAAAAATTATAAAAATAAAATAAAAAATCACATTCATGTTTCCTTTCATCAGTGCAATGAGAAGTGTATGAATGCAATGCAACCCATACCTGAATGCGACTAGCGGACTCAACGCGAAACGGGGGCTAAGCCTGCATAGCAAATAACACCGTGTGAGGAGTTGTTCGTCCAAAGATCTAAAACGAGAGCGCGCCAAACAAGTTTTGACGAATAGCTTCGCCACAGCAACGCTGTTTCGGTTTCGAGGAAAGCAATTACAAAGAAATCTAATTGAAATTGTACTAAATTAAGACTATTAACAGAATTGTGAAGCGAGAATTAAATGCTGAACTATGGAAAGCGAGCGAAATAAACGAAAACATTTGAAATACACAACTCTACATAAACATAACCGAAGAAGAAGATGTGATTTTCATTTCAATTGCTGGTGGGGTTTTGATTCTAAAGTAAATCTACCTTTCAGCGACTTTAAAAATTGGGTCTTGATTTTTGTTTGGGGGAGTGTAACAACAGAAGAGCGTTGTTGATGAGAAGTAGGTATACTCGTGGTATGGTCCTCTAAAATAATTCATTTTTCGAAACCAATTCGGGCATCCGATGTGATAGCGTACGAAGGAAAGCTGATAATTAGTATGGCCGCATTGGGTCATTAAAACAGTGAAGAGAGTGTTGCAACTTGGTCCGCTCGATTTTGATTAGGGTTGCCATATGGGGGAAGTTTACGATTCACAAGATTTAGTTAGTCTGCTTGTGGATATTCCCAACTGGATGCAATACATTTTAAGCTAATTGTCCCAATTGTTTTCATGTTATAACAAAATTATTCGAAGGCATCGAGCATTTTCGTCTAAAAATTATTTCTCGCAATCTTTTCTCTCTTATTCAAAGTTCTCTCTCTGTCTATCCGCTCCGCTCTCGCACAGCCGGGCATCCAACAGAAACTCGATTCCCGACCAACGAAAGCCGCAAAGCACAGAAAATCAATTTCTCAACATGTCATACGTAATGGCCAACATGGCCAGGACAACAGGACCTCTCAGCGCGTTTCGTGCGAGCGCTTCCCCACACCAACACACACACGCACGCCAAAGCGTTTTGCCAGCGATTTCGTTAGCTGTAGGTCAGTGCTGCTTTTACGCGCCCAGTGCCTTTGTTAATGTTGTTGCTTTCGCTGCCGTTTCATGTGTGCTTCTTCCATTTCTCATTCGGTCGTGTGCCATGGGGCACTTGTCGGCGCCGCTGTGCGCCTGTTCGAAATACAAGTTTGACGGTTTTATGAGCGTCATTATTTTTCGACACTTTTACGACTGCCGCCGCCGCCGCTGATGGCGTTTGAGCGGTGAGTGTTCAAAGCGAAAACCACCAAAGCAAACAAACACTTCGTCCCATCCCCCGCACACAAACACACATTCGAGTGGCCATAGTTACAACAGGCCCTGAAAATCAGCCAAACGGTTCTCGGCTTGCAAAGACGACTGCGTCTTCGCTTTGATTTCTTTGCGGTTTTGGCTTTTGTCGCATTTTACTTCTTGGCTGAGGGAGTTCAGGCGCCAAAGCAGACACACAGACGGAAAAAATTACTGTCAAAGTGGCAGGGGCGCAGTTTTCGTAAAGCGACCGACTGCCGCACGTACGTCGAGCGTTGCGCATGCAATGGGGTGCGCGATGTGTGGCGGCTGGGAGGCACAAATCCAAAAACTTGCACACACACACAGCTGCAGTGCGCGTCGCGTCGCGTGTGTGGCGGCTTTGTTGTGCCGCTGCGCTGCTGTTACCGAAATATGCATAGCATAACGACCTCTGGCTGCCAGAAGGCGCCGATTCGCTGTCGCAAAATTAAGAATACCCAAATGAGTGAGTGACACTAATTGAGAAGGAAAAATCAGGCTAAATGGACTCGAACATTCAAAGTTGCGCTTGCAAGTTTGTAGAGAATCTTGTTTCATATAGCGAAAACAATGAATCAAGGACCTGTATGCAACACATCGAAAGCCGTTAAAAGTTGGACCTCATTTGCCCAATTGAAATCAGTACCGAACGCATTGCAGCTTAGAATTATCTGTCTTTACAAATCCTCGGCTCAAACTCTCCCAACTTACTGGACCTCTGCGTCAGTAGTGATCGTATCATTGTACTTTGTACATTGGCATCCCTTCTTTTCTCATTCCAATACAAAGTTTTTATGTACAAAAGCTTTTCTGGAATCATTTTTATTGGCATAAAAAGCAAATCTTAAGTTTAAACATGAAAATTACGTTCAAAAAGCTGACACCAAACTATAGACAGAGTAACAGCCAGTACAAATTTGTACGCACGCACACACACACGCTAAAAGCATCGCAACTTGGAACTTTGCACTCGTCGAGGGCCGTTTAAAACTTGGCTTGCTCCGCACGACCGTTGCAAGTGGTGTATTTGTTTGAAGTGTACAAACATTGTTATAACATTGGGCATTGAACGGGCGAATGCATTTCAACACATGCAATTTGACGACACAAACAATTAAATAGTCATAATCATAAAATATATAAAATGCGAACTGGCTTTTAGCATAAATGTGAACCGCGGTGCACTAGCAAAACGGCTAGACTTACACAGATACAAATTACTTAAATTTAGTTTCAGTCACTGATGCGCGTGAAGAGATGCGAAATGCGTTCGATTTCCTCAGAACGGGAAACGTAAAGTAATTTCCCCCTTTCGTGTTGTCTGCTTCCTAGGGTCAGAGCAACAATAGCTGGTGCCGTTGTTGGCCTAACGGTAGCAATATCACGCTCACCATTGTGTGTGTTGTTCATTTGACGCTATCGCTGTGCGACGATAGTGAAAAATTGCGACTGCTGCTCTTCCATATTGCTGGAAACTGCCTGCTGGCTGGGTGGATGATCGGTGTTGAAGGTCGATATGCGCGTTTTGAACTTGTCTCAAATTAATATTATTAAAATATATTAAATATTAATAAAAATGAAATAATTATAAAATAAAAACAATTAAACTAAACGTAAATTCACTGCGCGCTGGTAATGGCGCCGCAGGCACGGAACGTTCCACAACGCTCTTCTTTCGCTTCTATTCCTGGCTGTTTATTATCGAATCCATGAGCGCGCCGTAAAGCTCGGAGCGCAGTGAGATTTTGTGGAACTTTGACGACTGGTATTTGGTGTACACAGCCTTCAGTTTGGCGCTGGCGGCGTGACGCACCACGCTGGCAATCTTGCGTGCAACCGGCCGTAGGTGGTCGGCCGTGTAGCGCGAGTACCACTCGAGTGTGGCACTCCAGTGCTCGTTGTTGAAGCCGGTTGCCTCCTTAGCGTTGTCTGTCAGCAAGTGCAGCGTCAGGAATAGCGAAGCGGCAGCAATCTGCAATTAAGACCAAACTGAATGAAAACCGACCACTACACGGATTGCACGTGGGCACTTATACCTCAGACGGCTTGTATGCGGCCAGATCGTACTCGATTGAAGTCAGCTCTAGAAAATATTTAGCCATGGCGTGATGTACGTCCTCTGCTTTGCCTGCCTTGGAGAAGCGTCGCAAGAAGTGTATGGGCAGTGGGCGCGACAGATTGCAGTCGAGTGCCTTGAAGATCTTCAGTTCCATTTGCAGTATTTGTTTGGCATTGTACGTGTCGTCTGTGATGTACACGAAATCGGCAACTGCTGGCGGATACATCTCCTCGTACTTGGCCGCAATAAACAGTGCCGTCACGCCGACCAGCTGCAAAAGCGAACGCTTTGTGTCGTGCACCAACTGCAGATAACGGTCGATTATGGCGACGGCCAACTGAAAAGTTTCCGGCGCCAAGTGGAACTGCAAGTGCACTTCGTTGATCCAGTCGATGAGCACAGCGCGCATTTTGGGGAAGACTTCCTCTTGTTTGGCTAGATGGTCGACGCGGATTGCTTGCTCGACTTCTAACTGGAACAAGTAATTGTAGATGTCGTTGACATACTCGGACACCAATAGCAGTTTATCACTGTCGCCAGCGTCGATGTCCTCGACAGCATCCAGCAGCTGCGACGAGTGTGTTTCTATTTTCAGCTGTATGGACGCGTGTTGACTAACTACTTTACTTCCACTGCCGGTCGCCTTCGGTTCGGCAATGGCGCGCTTGTCGGCTTGTGTCTTGGAAGCTGGCACAGCGGCGACTTTGGCGACATTAGCCTTGGCGTTATCACGTGACAACGCTGCCTTCAGTTTGGTGAGCGACTGGCGCGACAGATTGCTGTCTTCTCGGCGCAGCGTTACCGCAGCCGTCTTGGTGCCTGTCACCTTGGTGTTCTTCTCCTCCAAAGTAGCCTTTGACTTGGTGATAACTGCAGAAAAATTCAAAACTTTAACGCGATTCGTCGGCGAAATGACCCCAGGCTTACGTTTCACTTGCTGCAGCTTGATCTCGACTACTTTCGTAGTCAGCGTCTTAGGTTTGTTGTGGCCAACCACAAGGCTGCTGGTAGCATGACGCGGCAGCAACGTAGAACCGGCACCAGCGGCCGCCACATTCGACACGCTGCTCGACGGCACACGCAACGAACTGGTGCGCGTCAAGGGTTTGCGGGCGAGCACGCCGACCGCTTTCGTGGTGGCGTTTCCGTGTGCCGCCGGTGCTTTTGCAGGAGCCAGCACAGCGGGAATCTTCTTCGTAAGCTGGGTGTTGGGAGCATGTTTTTGCTTTGCATCGTTCAAACTGGCAAAAAAGAACGAAACGATTTGCATGAAAATTATATGATGGAAATTATAGAAAAATTTGAAGTTGAATGAATATATGAGAAAGTGTAGTGCGACGTACCAGTGCCTGCTCCAAAATAGGCTTAATACACAAAACACACACTGTTTTGGTAGTAAAGAATTACAAAGCAAAAATTAAGGACTTTAAGGGACATCCTGTTCTAGTGAATGAAAATCCATGCTCCCCTTTATTTAAAATTCACAATGTAATATTTTTCAAATTAGGTATGCAGTGCAGCGTCGAGATAGAAACCTATTCATAGATTCTTCCTTTTTGCTTTGAATAATTTGACATTCATTAAAGTCGAATTCTGCAATTTTTTTTTAATATATTATAAACGCACAGAATTGACTTTCATTTATTTAGTCGCTATTTTAGTGCCATTTTTGCTTTACTTTTGATTTCCGCTCCACTACTTACTCCTTGTGGGCAGCTTCCTTGCCCGCAGCTGCACGCAACACTCCACGATTCTGCAAATCACCCAACGCGGCGCGTTTTGCCGGCTCCTTTGCAGTCACACCGATTTTTTTCACTTTCGTGAATTTATCAGCTTCGTTCTGCGAACAAAGAGAAACAAAAAGGATGAGCAAAGAAAATTAGCACAAAGAAAACAGTAAAGGTAATCACGTCCACGAAGGGCTGCCTAACATAACAGACACCATTTTGTTTGCCTTGACCAGCAAAGAGAAAAATCACAGCCCGAGTACCGCAACAATCAAATAAGGAAACTACCGAAGAAAAAGCAACAACAAAATTCCGAAAAAGGCGGTCAAATTATGTGCACCGTGTGCACCCAAACCAGATAACAAAAAACAACAAAAATTGCAAAACGGGAAAAGTGCGCAGCCCGAGGCAGCGACGTCGACCGCGCCGGCTCTTGTGCCAACATTTCCAAATTTCACTGCACTGCAGCCACGGTTGCCTCACCTCATCGACGCGAGTTTTCGTTGCGCCCACCATTATATTGCTTGCTTATTTTCCTTTGATTTAGTTCAGTTTCTTTAAGACCACACCGACTAGTGGCAGAGTTGGTAGTTGGGCGAGCGCTGCTAACTTTCCTCCTGTATTTTTACGCGCCTGTTAATTGCACTTTGTTTAATTTTCCTTTTTTGCTTGATAGAAAAAAGTTTTTTAAACTTTTCTCTATTCTATATTTCAACTATTCAATGTTATTTCGACATGAAAAACGTTTAAAAACCAAGCACTGTTCACTGCGACCCGCGTTTGAGCCGTTGCAATTAATGTTTGAAGCGCACTTTTGAAAAATCTCGCACCGAACTCGACGAGCCGATTGTACGATGAATGCTTCGGTCAGTTGCACTTTGACGAAGCTGAATACAGGCGCTGAATGGTTTTACTTTCGTCAAGTGGTGACGTTCGTTTGCGATGGCGAGCTCTATCGGCATCATGTGGTGAATGCAAACAGTGCTCGCGATTTATTTGCTTTGCATAATGTGAATAAATGGTAATTTTCATAATCTCAGGTGGGTGTTGATATTAGCGGACATATTTGGATGGATAATTGTTGGTGGATTAAAAAAGTTTGACTTGAAATGTTGATTGTGACTTGCAAACTGTGGGCGAAGTCTACTTAACGAAAGTGTTTTGGAGATACTGTTTGGTTCAACGTTGCCAGGTAGCGGAAAATGATGAAAATGTATATAATTTTAGGAATGGCCGAATAGTAGTTGTGGAGAAGCAAAATTAAATGTAATCGTTTTGCAATGAAAAAGTATTGAAAATGTTCAAATGCAGAGAAAATTTGATGAATTATTTGGTATCACTTTTTTGCTGAGTGAGGAGGAAAATATACAAAATTGTCAACTCCGAAAATGCAGCTTCCCATTAGCAGCTTAGAAGATTTATACCTGCTGCACTTAAATAAAGAACAATGAACGTGACTGTCATCACGTGCTATATATTCTCGCATTGTTTTTGTTTTTTTTTTTAAGGTGGATTTGGTATAGTTTATGTTTCCACTGCTCCAAAAAATTAAATGCTGATTTCCGAAATTTGGTTCCATAGTGGAAGTGCAATTTACAAAACTGTTCAATGACTTAGTCAAACACCTTCGTAACCCAAGAAATGTAATTCATTTCATATTTCACCAGCAGGTAGGCAGAGTCCCTTGTAAGTGTGTATCCTCCACAACCATCCGCTGCAGTGGCGTCAACGATTGAGTGTCAATTGTAAAACTGCGCCAATTACTTCTCATAAAAATGAATATGAACAGCGCGGGTTGCATGAAATGCGGTATCACAAAACAAACTCAAAGCCGATAAGCGGCCCGCACGTTGATTGATTAGCGCTGCGTCGCGCCAGAATGCGCACTACGCAATATTTGTGGCAGCTCTTTTGTTGCTGTATGGTGTTGTTGTTTGCTGTGTGCACCAGCAGTTGCGCTTCCCATACAAATCGCTAGTTGCATTTTTCTATTAGGCTAATTAACTTTGATTGTGAGTAATGGCTTTGCATGCGGCTCTCACTTACCTAATTGAGGCTTCTGCGCGGCTGCTGGGCGCACGTCTGCGGCACTTATGAGTAGGGAATTAATAGGGGGGGAAGCGAAATATTTGTGCCATTTGCATGAAACAGATGTGAGCTTTTACACGTTTATTGAGTTAATCAAATATTAACAACAACAGCAACAAGACAGCAAAGAAAGAACAAAATCAAAAACAAGTTGAGTGAAGTGAAGTGATGGCAGCTAAAAAGGGATCGCACAAATAATGCAAATATTAAGTTTTTGAACTTAGCACAGAGCGGCAGCTGCCGTGGCTGACGTATTGCCGCCCTGTCAGCTGCGCCAGCAGCCAATGCAAATATTTCGCTGCCATATCGTACCCTGAACTTGCTCATCTTTCACCGAGCAAGAACAGATTGTGGCTCCACGGCGAAGGGAGTTGTCTCGACTAGGCGACTTTAAGGCCGACTTATCAGTTAATGGAGAATAAAAACGATAAACGATAAGTATAAATACAACTGTCTGGTATTAAATTACTAACATAATTGGAAAAATTGCTGAAAAGTTTGATTGCATCAATGGAAAGGTCACCGCTGCTTCTAAATATTTATTTATTTATTTATTTAAGTCGATTGTACATTACGTACCTTACAGACTAATAACGGATTAGTACAAATTATTTAAAGTAAGTGTTTAAACTATGTTTAAATGACAATTTAGAAGATGAAAAATCAATAAAATTATAAAGCGAATTAACTTCAGCCAAAGTTCTAGCCAGGGGGCGCAAATTGGGCGTAGTTTGTTCGACAGCAGGCAAGATTACAAATTCATAATTCCGCAACTGTTTGGCAGGAACATGAAAATTAATTCTATCAAGCAACAAGGGACAGTCAATACCACCAGTAACTAAATCAAATACAAAAGTCATAGAGAGAATCTTCCTCCTGTCTTTGAGGGACTTGATATGCAATAAAGAGTACATAGAGTAGTACGACGGAACAGAGTCAACAAATCTCAAAGGTGGAAGTGCATATCTTAAAAACACTTTCTGTGCTCGTTCAAGTCGTTTGATATGCACATGGTCTCCAAATAAAAACCGCATATTCAAGCACTGAGCGGACATAACCTGGAGGTTGAAAAACAACAACTAATATCATTAATGAATATTATAAAAAACAGTGGCCCAAGAATGCTCCCTTGGGGTACACCAGATGACGCTATAAAAGGCCGAGATGAAACATTGTCAATCACAACAGTACAACTGCGATTGCTAAGATAGGAGGTAATCCAGTATAAGAAAACAGAATGAAAACCAAGTTTAGCGAATTTTGAGATAAGAATACTATGGCTAACCTTATCAAAGGCCTTCGAAAAATCCGTATAAACACAATCCACTTGGAAACCGGAGTGAAAAGCGGATAGACAGTCTTCGGTGAAAATAGCCAAGTTAGTTACAGTTGACCGGCCAGACATGAAACCATGTGGATTAGGACATAAAATGTTTTTGATAGCAAAATATAGTATTTTTTTAATGATACATTCAAAGAGCTTGAATGTATCGCTAATATTTGCTCATAGTCTGTAAATATATAGAAAATATTAAATTTGCTATTATGATTTTGCAATGAGAAAAACTCCACAACTCTTCAAGACAGAATCTGCTAAAAACTCACTGCCCTGCGAGGTAATTTATGGCTTCCGCCGCCATCTATCAAGCGCTCAGCACCGTACCGCGTATCGCACCGACACCGACAACAACATCAATCCGACAATCGCAATTGAATTTTCGTGCAGCATAGTCGCTAATCGAGTTTCCATATGTTGGCGCCAGAAGATTCTTTGAAGAACACACAAATCGCAACGTAGGAAAAAGTCGGCAGCAGCCTCTAAACAACTACAGCTTCCAGATGCCAACGATAAGTGTGCAAACATTGTCCGCTGCGCACTGCAGGAAATCCCTGCCTGTTGTTTTTGCGCGCCGTTTTTTGTTTTCTTCTTGGCAACCTTCAAACTCCGCTTACCAGCTGCGCTCAACTGCGTCGATCAGCGACAAGTCGGCCGCAGCATTGCCCCCAAAGCCATTGTTTATGCCGCCCAGCACTTGACCGTAACTGTCGGTCGGTCGGTCGGTTGGCCGATCGTCCGTCCGGTTGGCGGCTGCGTGAGGCAGATCATTCTGGCGTGCTTCGTGCTTCTGCGATTACTTTCCGCTGCTCGGTTCTATGCTCCTCCATGCCAAATTGAATTGTTCTAACGCCGAACTGGGCTGCTGCAACCTGTGATCCGCGGCGCCATTGTTTGCGCTAATGGCGCTAATTAGCATTTTGGTCGTGCGTTTGTTGTTGCTTTTCGTTTTTGCATTGTTTATTTTTGGTGGTTATTTACATTACTGGATGTTGTTTTTTGGGTGGTAACGCTTAACGTTTTATTTATTGGTTGGTGGAGAGTACCGTTTTGGCTGGGAAGAAGTGCGAGTTGGACCGAAAATGCGGTCAAATTTTTGGCTGTCAAGTTTTTTTGCGAGACATGCTGCAGTCGTGGATATTTGCTTTTTGAAAATTATAAGAGTTGTATATATTTCGATCTCCATACTCCAATTTTCCATATAAAGAAAGACCACAGCCGTTATTTCGAGCGATAATACTATTTATGAGCATATACCATATATTAATTGACTTTTTATATATATCTTTAATATATGAAATATAAAGTTTTTGGATCACGTGTACATAAAATACTTAAATGAAAGGAAACAATTTGCGATTTTTTCGTTTTGTAATTCAAATCGTATTTTCTGAAGATTTCTTCACCGGTTCCTTTGCAGATCTTCCCATCATTTCCTAACTTCTTCCGAATTTAAATTTTTCAGATACAAAATCTTTATGCATTAAACTGAAGGTTTTGTATTTGTTTGTTTATTTCCTTGTCCCCAATAAGACTCAAAACATATTTGGCCAATTGAGCTGAAACTTTGACACAATATGAATTTTTTCCAAGGAAAGAATTCGACTCTACAGCGGCCATACAACTCAAATTTTTTGGTACGAAATCGTCCATAGCAGAGACATAAAATAATTACTATCCATCAGGCGCGGATTCAGAAAAATATTTCGGGGGGGGGGGTTTCAAAAAGTAATTCGTTAATATTTGTAAAATGCCTTTTCATTTGTATGTAGTTTTATAGGCGATCCAAATATTTCGGGGGGTTTCAACCCCCAAAATACCTCCCTGAATCCGCCACTGCTATCCATATTTTTGGGAATAAAAAAATTGCCCTAATTTAAAAAATTTCTATAATTATTGCTTAATAACAGGTATGCCCAATCACAAATTTTTTACGTCTATAACTATTATCATGTAATAAATATTTTTGGGTTGCATAAAAACTCTTATAAGTAACAAGTATATTTTTCGCTCTCGATAATTATAATTTTGAAACAATTTTTTTTAATTTGTTTGATAACTTGTATTTATGACTTTTTAAATTAACGTTACCGATAACTATTATTTAGAATTTTTTTTTAATGTTGCTTCAAAAGTTTTATTTACGATTTTTTTTTCATCTACGATTTTTTTTAATTTTTACGTTGAATTGCCACATTTTGGATATGAATTGATTTGTAATTGTTTTAAATTGGCAAACGTAAATTAATTGCAGAAACCTAGTTTCCACCAACAACTCAACATTAAAAAATCAATTCATACTCAAAATGTGGTAAGGCAACGTAAAAACAATTTCTTTAATAAAAGTTAGTTAAGAATTTTAGAAGCAATGCCCACTTTAATCTCACATGATTTCAAGCAAATCCTGGTTTACATATATTTTTTGCAGTCAAAATGACCATATTTGATCTTTCTAGGTGTATCCACTAATAATTCGAAAAGTGCGCATCGGATTTGGCTAATTTTTTACACATTATTTGAACTCGATAAAAAATAAAAGTTACCAAAGCCAAAGAAAAAATATTAAAGAAAACACAGCCATTTAAAATTCAACCCTCTCAAAATGATCGCAATTGGCTTTCTGAGAAGTTTTAAAATTAGTTGATTTTTGTGTTTAACTAGAAAGTCAAATAGAATTAGTTTCAAGTATCGAGGCCTTGAGAAACTAAACTCAAATACAATTTCAAAATAATTTAAATAGTTAGTAAATTCTTATCAAAGTTGAGCGTTGGAAAATTGTGTAATTTGGACATTGAAATAATCATTAAACAAAAATCTCACAATCAAGCATTATAATTAAAAATGAAATTGAAAATTATCTTTAATTCAGCAATTTCTGAAACATCGACACTTGAAAGGGCCATAAAATTGCTTGAAAGAACGCAAATTAAGCGCAACCCTCCGCTACCTCTGCACATCACGCCGCATTGAGCCCTTCTTGCACGTCCGTCGCGACGGTATCGCTGCAGCCAGCCCACAGCCGCCAGCCACTAATCGAGCGGCCGAAACGCCCGCTCGGCTGCGCCACGAAGCGCCGCTTGCGAGCGTGCAGAATGTGGCGCGACAGCCGCCGCCACGATCGCTGTGCCGATCGGGCGCGTACTTAACAATTTTCCAGCTGTGATTTTCAGCTTTTCATTCATTCGCCAACGAGCCACCGAAGTGGCATAAAGCACGCGCGGAAAAGTACTTGAACGGCGAGCGCAGCGATTTTGCATTGAAGAAGAAGCAAGAACGACGATCAGCGCGGAAAACGGGTGCGCGTGCGCGTTTATGGCGGAAAATCTGTGTAAATTGCAGTAAAATAGATGAATTGTAACATTGGAATTCTTGCAAAATGCTTAAAAGTTCGGTGCCCACAAGTTTCGAACGTGAGTGAGCGGTGTGTCTTGATTTTGAACAGCTTCTGTCGCGTTTAGAAGCCACATTTTTCGTTTTCCGAAATTCAACGTTACGCTTGAGAGGCACAACAGCAACAGTCATTTTTTTAATTGAGAATTTTTTGAAAAATTATATTCATACATATTTGTTTGGCGTTGCTGACGTTTCGAAAGTGAATGTGTTGTGTTGCGCGGCATCGGATGCCATCATCAAAACAACATCAAAGTCAATTGTCGTGTTGGGGTTTTCGACAGCGCACTCGACTCTTACGCTGTGCTGGAAGTGTTGAAGTAATTAAATGTAAATTACTGGTCAAGAACAAATTGGCCAAATGTGCGAGTATGTGACCATTCACTCAGTTTGACGTCGAAAACGCTCCGGCTTATTAGCAGATTTTCCAACGCCAAAACTTTTACATTTTTTATATTTTGTTGTTGTTTTTTTCTTCATAATACCTAATTAAAAAAAGTGTACTGCTTTGATCGCTTCAGTGGACATTATTTTTTAAAAAACACTTACGAAAGGTGCGCAAGGATCTCAATCAATGAACTATATCGGAAAAGTAAAAGACGTTTTGGTCAATTATATTAGTATCGCTACTTATTACTCGTATCCCCAGAGTCTTCTATACGCATAGTTGTCTATTAATTAGAACATTTTTTGGAAGCAGACTCCACCATAATATCAGATCATACCTAATATTTTGCGTCATATCTTTATATGTTTAACGAAAATTCTAGAAAAATTGCCTGCAATCGAATTCTTCTAATGTGGATAGCTCTCTTTAACCGTAATTCCCAGACTTTTAAAAGTAACGTAAACCCTGAAAACATTTGTTTAAAAAGTACAAAAACGGTTTAAAATTTTACATTTATAAAGGCAATAAAATTCTAACATTTCATTAGAGGATTACATAAAATAATAGAATCAAAATCTTTTGGATTTATCACCATTTGAAATCTTTCGTGAGACTGTGAATCTCACTTCTGGAAATTGCGCTTAAAGCGCTCTGAAGAATAAAAGAATGAAGAATGAAGAATGAAAGAAATATAACGATTTAGAAGTTTGAAACTGTAAGAAGGACGCATTCTAATGAAAGACTACTACTGAGTCAAGAGAAGCTCCATGTGCAACTAGGAAGTTCGTTTTTTTAATGCTGCTAATGCGTAGCCACTGTAGCTTTATTTAATGCTTTTGCGTTTATTTCTCCACTTACACTTTCATATCCAGGGCCAAGTAATTTCCTTTCATTTAGAAGAGAAGTGCAGGACCTCATATGACTTGTTGGGTCAGAACATACATTTTATTGCTGTTTAGATTATAGATTTTTTAAAGATTTTTTAAGGATTCAAATTGAAGTTTTGTTATATTAAAAAAAAAAATTTACTCCGACTTGGCCGTTAATTGCAATGAAAACTCGTTGCCAATGTTTGAATGTTTGTTGTTGATTTAATTTCACAAATTTTTAAGAGTTTAAATATTCATTTCGTGCATTATTGCAATAAAAAAATTAAAACAAAAACGATTTTAATTAGTAAGTGAATTGAAGCAAATTTACAAAGCAATACAGATACAAAGAAGTGGCGGAGCATCGAAGGGTGGCAAAAGAAACTCCGCACGAAACTTTGGCCAATAATGAAATTCTACTGAATTCAACGGTAAACAGCAAAAATACGAAAAGAAAAATCAGCATTACCAACCACAACAACAACAATAACATTATTAGTTGAAAACACAAAAACCTACAAGCAAACACCAAACAACGCCAGCGAAGCAACGAGTAATTAGTGCATAAAGCTCGCATAATTAACTGCCGTTAAATGAAATGCTGCCAACTAATGTATGTGCGTGCGTTTTTCTGAGTGCATTCACTTTTTTATTGCTGTTGCCGCCATACATTCATACATACATATTTATTTGTATTTAATTGTGTTTGCAGTAACACATTTTCGGCATTTTTGTTATTAATTTCGTAAAGTGCAATTGGAAATGAATAATATGAGTATTGTTGTTGTTGTTTGTTGCTGCGGCTGCTTTGAGCCATAAATGAGCCACGTTGATGAGTGCGCAGTGATTATCGCGCAAAGTATGCAAGAATTGCAGATCGGAGTGAAAGAAAAACAACAAAAACCAACAACAACAATACCAACAACAACAACAACCATAATAGGAGCAATGATGGCGCAAATTATTACAAGCGAATTGTCTCAACAGCGACGAAAATCACCACATTTATGCAACAACACACAACAAAATAATTAAATCGAAGCGACTGCAAGCAGCAAAACTAACAAAAACAACTACAACAAAGGGAATAATTAAACAACACGCGGCCAACATTGTTTAAGCCAATTTCGAAAAGCACAACAACTGCCAACCAACGCCAACAACTATCGAAAAAAAAGCAGCGCGCGCGCCCATCCATCCATCCATCCATCCAACCAACGAACCCATCCATCCAGTTGGCCGCACACCCCTCGGCTGCCCACAATTTCACCCAAAAGTGCACTAAACACTCGAAAGCAAAAGCAAAAAAGCAATTGGCAAAAAGTGCTGGCGCGACGCGGGGCCAGGGGCCGTCACGGCTTCAGCTACAACTCGACTGCGACGTATTTCGGCTACTGATACCGTTCGTGTTGGTGGAGATTGTGCGGCTGACGCGCTGCCATTGCTTTTGTTTCGTGTTTCGCTGCGGTGCGGTCTCACTTTACGCGGCAGCACTTGACGCCGACGCGTTTATAATGCGCTCACCTAGTGGCTTCGTTTTCGTTTTAATTGCAAGTTTAGCTTTTAATTGTCTGCATTGCGGTTGGGCTGCGATCGGCGCTGTCGCGGCCAACGCCAACGCCGACGGCGACAGCGGCAGCGCTCGTGCTGATGCCACCAGCGGTGACGGCGGCCGTCTGCGCATCGATATCACGCGGAAGCACAGCGTCCACCTGAATGGTGTCGAGGTGAGTTGCACGTGCGCTGCAGTGCGGTGAGTAAGCAGTTTGTTCCTCCCCCTTCGGTTTGGATGCCATGCGGTGCACTGGTAAAGACTGAAGGTGTTTTGGTTCGGGCCAGGGTTGAGCTGTGACTTATGTTGGGTTAAAATTTAATTAGGCTGAGGCTATCGATTCGGCTTAGATTGCATGGCGATGATTCATCGCAATAGACCAGAAACTGCCAAATTGATTTTTAAAACCATAAAATAGTTTCGAAGCAATTTGTATTAATTAATTTAATTTTTTTGCACAGCAACAAAAATGTTATTTCTTGACTTATGCGGAGAGTTTGCTTGTCTCTGTTGTTCGTTTCGAATGAAGAGAAAATATGATGACCAGCGTGAAATGTTGTTGGCACAACTATAAAACATTTCCTGCGTTGGCTTGTTGAGTTTTTGGGATGAAATGTTAATGTAGAAATTTACATGAATTACGTCAGTTTGACCAAAAAGCGTGAAAATCATCCGAAAACGCAAAACAAAACACAAACAACAGCCGCCTAGTTAAATAGTTTTTGGGGGAATGCATAAAAGTTTTACGTAAGTTGATGACTTGAAGAAAAAATAAATAAAATATTTTCACTTTAGGAGAAGCAAAAACGGGGATTTTTCATATTCGAAAAAGCCAAAATCTAAATGATACGAATCACAGTGGACGCTAACGTACTTAGGCGCTTATCTCCATGCTTATCTGTTGTATATGCAAGTAAGTGCATGTTTAAGTAAAACTTTGTAGACGCTGTTATAAGCGTTGATTACGCGGTACGAGTAGTTTCATTAGTTTATGTAACACAATTTTCGTTACGTTTATTAAACTAACAGATTTTGCGCGTCGCTTGGACTCGTGTGAGTTACGCGATTTATTGGAAATTTATTTCATTTGCCTTTTGGTAATTTTTTATATTTTAATTTGCTTAACTTTTGAAGCTACAAACTGATTCAAATCTGCAAACAAAAAATTCTCTCAACTTCCCTTCTGCCGCAGAGAAAACCAGTCGGCGCAAGATGTCGCGAATCTCTGAGGCGTTTCATAATGAAAAGAATGGGGAAACGCAAAATCAGCAAATCTCTAAAGAACACAATGAGCAGCACAGACATTACTCGCTGGCGAAGTAATTACGCAGCGCTGCGAAGAATTCCATGTTGTAACGGTGAAGACACCCGAGACCGGAAAACTTAAGTGTAATTTAATAAATTCAACATTTCGCGCTAGCAGCAAACATTTCACAATCCCGCCAGCACAGAAAAGTGCGACTACACGGGGTGGTAACTTTACGCGCAGAGCGTTGAAACTGCGCCCACGACTGTGACGCCGCATGAGGCTTTGGAGCTATTTCGCACACATACGCATGCACCCACACATAGAAAAACCTATCTCTATTTATGAATCTTAAAATCGCATATCTGTTCTTAAGTGTCGAATCGATTTGAACGCGACTTCAAGTTGAAAATATGCAAGTCGCGTTTGACGCTCTGAATTCGGGCAAACAATGGACTGCGTGAATTATGTGCAACATTTAAGGTGTGTTTGCTGGCTGGTTTGTTTTCATTTTCATATCTTGGTGCCTGAACGAAACTCATAAATAACTGCACATATGAAATCTGTACGTTTTGTGCCAACATGTCTGGCATTCTTTCGAACCAATGCGCTGTCGGGACAAATCGGCGCTGTTTTATTTTACACGCAGCAGTTGGCTGTTGTGTGTGGTTTCATTAGCCCTTTAACCCTTGCAGGCGTCCAGCAGTCAGCGATTGTTGACGCATTAAGACTTAATTGAAGTATTGGTTGGTGGACGCTTCCTGGAGCAGCAACACTTGCACTACGGCCATGAGTTTGTATGTTTGTAAACATTTTTATTGCCAAGTCAATTGAGTCAACAACATTGTTGGTTTTGTCTTTAATTTTTTCGAACGTTAATAATAAAATGTGTATGTATGTCTATTTTTATTCCAAACGTGCTGCCAATTAATTACCTCAGCGATTCAATTTAACGTGCAAGTCAACTGCACCGACAGTCAGCAGTCAGTCAGACAGACACTGACACTCGAGCGCTCGAAATAATGCATTCACAAACGTCACCGATTTCAAACGCCGACAATATGTCAACTGCGCATAACATACAAAATTACCATAAGTCTGCTAGTATTTAAGAACCTGAGTGCAAAACTTAATCTAAACAAATGTTAACATGTGCACGAAATTGTTGTTTTCTATGAATTTTTGTTATTTGGATGGAAATGCAAAACATCAAAGGAAAATGCAGAAATTTTATAAGAAAAGTAGAGATATCAAGAAAAATGTGGTACAGAGCTGTCAAGTGAAATTTGGCGTAAAGCTAACTAAAAAAAAACGTCGAATTAACTTCCATAAATAGACCAAGCCTGCACAGTGTTCTGTTCCTTATTTAATATCCTTTTTAATTCTTTATAAATTTTCCCCAAGCTGTCCACTTGAAAACATGCCTCAAAGTTATGGTCACAGTGACCAAATTTTCTATAAGTAATTTTTAGAAAAAATTTCTGTCGGGTATTCTATACCGAAATACATATGTCTAGACTATATATTTAATGCCGATATACGCTTCCTAGTTTTATCTCTCTGCAGACGCCGCAAATTTCCCAAATATAACACATTGCTTTACACATATTTACAAGCCCTGACCTGCTTTACACAGCTAATTTGTGATGATCATGAAAATCGAACCGACATACACCAAGCAATTATTTACGTGCAGCTAGTATTTTTTTATTTGTAGGTTTTTTATTGAAAATGAAAAGCACTCCATGCACACATTCGCATTTTTAACATTTTAATACACAATAAGCATGCGCGAATAATATTTTCGCTGCCTCGACACTTAAATGCGCACAGGTGAGCATCAGGCGATGTTTATGCTTGCGCCCAACGTTTATATAAATTGGAAAATGTTTTACATTTAAGCGATTTTGTGCAGACTTGGCAAAAGCTGCGTCTGATGTCAGTGACTCACATTTTCCTTTATTTTTTTGTAGTCGAATGAGTGAAAAGCGCTGAATAGTCGTTTGCGTTCATACATTTTCGGTTTCAATAATTTGGCGCGTCTGGTCAAAAACAACACAGCGCAACCAATTTAATGCCTTCATACAAACGAACTGAAATGATGGAAATCATTAAAATCGCGTTTAATGACCTTTGCGTCGCGAGCACAATTCGCCTGCAATTAGAACCATTGACAGGCAGTTCGGCTTTCGTTGTTTGAAACCGACGTCAGTGGTGTCAGTTTTTACGCTTCCAGCTGCAAGTCGGCGCAGTCAGCGCATATTTTTTGAGGGACACTCACAGCGATGGTCTGACTTGCAGACGAATCTAAAAGAATTTTGATTTTTTACAAGTCTAGAAAATGTCTCATAGTACTGACTGTCAGCGGCGGAGGTGTCACATTGCGGCAACAGCAGCTGTGACATTATTCATGCATTCACGATTCATCTGAAAAGCTCCATTAGTCATTCCACGCATTAGCGCCTGAAGCTGTGTGGCATTTTTTATAAACTCATAAAAAATGTGCAATGCGTTTGAAGAGTTGTCAGGCAGCTGAGCATGTAATTAAAAGTGCTGTTGCCGACACAAGTCGCTCGCAATTAGACCCTACACAATATACGTCATTCGTTTGAGTACATTACGCCAGATATTTAATTAATTTATTGTGTGTGAGTGAACATGGTGTAGTGGGACAAACTGATACCTTTATTTATATGTAAATGTCTAGAATAGTACCTATAGAAATTGAAAAGTTCATTTCAGCAACCGAAGCTAGTAAGAGATCGTTGTTTGCTTTCGTTAGGAGGTCCTCGGTATTTGGCTTACGAACCTAAGCCGGCAGACAACCTTAGTTTAAAGAATCCATAAATCGTAGTTTCAAGTTTTTTGATCTAATTTTGTGTAAATTAAAAACAAAACTCAGTTCCTTTAAGTGCATGTTTTTTTAGAATGGGATAATTAATCACAGTAAAATTTTTAATTTCCAAAGTGTGAGGCAACGACTTTTTTTAAATAATAAAAAAAGCGATTGGTCATTCTGACTATGTGTATGGAGAAAATAAGTAAGAAAAAAGTTGTTCGCACTTTTGATAACGCCAGCACGTTTCCGGTTGATTGAAAAAAAATCATCTATTGAACAAACACTGCTTTTACACCTCTGAACCTATGTAACACTAGGTATTTATTTTTTTACAACGCTACTGGGTGCATCAATTCGATTCTCACGCGCCTCTCGAGGTGTTGAACACATGACAATGTAATTGCAATGCTTTCGACTGATAGCCGCGGCACCTTTTCGGAAATCTGTCCCAATGGCTACACGAATGCTGATTCGATTGGCAGATTGGCGCTGTTGAAAGTTAGTCATATTACTTAACCCTCTACTGCCCCATACAGCCTTAAGGCACGGTCCACCAAAACCTTCATAAATGTTCATTTTATTAAATGAAATTTTTCGGGAATGTTATAGATAAATTAAGCTGTCATTTCTTTAATGTAGCACGGCTGTAAGCATTACATGTTTCCCATTATTATCAGTCGAAATTTGAACTTCGTGGAAATTTGTAGAAATTAATTAATTATTTCGTGAAACGAAGAAACGAAAAAATTATTAAAAATACTTTTCGTTAAAAGATTAAACCAAGAAAATTATGAGTGAGTACCTTGTAATGTAATTTATTGATTTGAAGTGTTTCATAGTGAAAAAAGGATTTACAGTTACTGTTTCGGCTTGGGAAAGCAGACTGCCTTTAGGCCGCATCAGGCACCAGAGCAAAAAGATTTAATGCATTTGGTCACTTACGTATACTTGTATGTGGTTTCCGTTTTATAGATAGAAATCGGCATTTAAAAAAAATTTTTCGGTTTTATGGGACAAGGAAGTACAGGAAGTTTTAGAAAACTTGGATTTCGATGTTTTCGAAGAAACTAATGAAGAAACTGATGAAGAAACTGGGAAAGAAACCGTTAATGTAGTACTAGCTATGTTATATTCAAAGTTCAAAATAGGAAATTTAGTTAAAAGGAGACATTTTTTCTCTTTCAGTTGATACCCATATCTTTATTATTGCACAACGGCAAATATTTACAAAAATATTTGAAATATATATGTCCTTAAAATTTTTAAGTCCTTTAAAAAGGACTTTGGGTCACTACTTCATAACTTTGTCATTTTTCTTTCGATTCTATTGATGTTTGGCTTTATATTTGCTCAAATAATATATAATTCATCATAAATTCCAAAACTAGAGCATACAATTTATTTTATCCATAAAAAAACATTCAAAAATTAATTTTTTTGGTCAATGGTCGAAAAATTCACTTTTTTTCCAACTTTCAGTAACTTCCCTAAATCTAATCTGATTTGAACAATCTATATATTGCTGGAAAGGCTAAGGTATTATCTTCTGACCGCCGGACTGCTTGTGCTAGTCGGATTATTCGTTTACGAAATATGTGCTCATAACTGAAACAATAGGGGAAAAACAGTTTTTTCGAAGATTTTTCAAAAACTTCTTAAAAAAAATGTTTTGGATTTTCAGTTTCGTGTTCAGGGGCCCAAAGTTAGTCTAGACAACACTTTTGTTTTAAAGTGCATTTCTCGTATCGAGTAGTGTAATCAATAAAACGTGATCAGTTCGTTCATCAGTTAAATTTTTTAGCTTATGTAACCAGTACGGCCTTAAGGCACGCAAATTTATATGGGTTTCACGCCCACACAGAAGCACATTTTTTTATTTAAAATATTGTCCCTTCTTATATGATTCCAAAACTACATGGTGAACAATTTTTCGACTTACAAAAAAATTGGGGCAGTAGAGGGTTAATGAATGCAATGAAAGTGATTATTTGAGTCGATGCAACTACGCGTCTACATTCCATACAGAATGCCTTGCTGCTGCTAATTGCTTTAGTTGGCATTAGTAGAAGAATGGGTCAATCAGCAGGAACTCAAGATTGCTGCTCAATAATCGGAAAAAAGTGTTCACATGGCTTAGTTGTTGCTTTGTTGTAGCTACTTTCAAATATTTTACAGCCATTCAATGACATTTAGGTGCCATTAATAGCCACTATACACTTAATTAACAATGCTATTGTTTTTGTTAAATGGCGTTTCGCATAAATTGTATACATTTATGAGCACATAAATCTTTATGATTTGTTGTCCTACGTCCGATTTGAATGACTGACTCACAGCAATGTAGACGCTAGATGCCCACGTATACAGAATTGTGGCAATTGTTTGTTCTTTTAATATAACATTTTAAGAAAAATGAAATTGATTATAATATTACATACGAGTATGTAGAAAGTGATCAGTTGCTGCAGTGAGTTTCGTAACAGTGTAAAGTTAGACTCAAGATGCTGGAGATAGATGCGGCTAGCTTAATACACAGAGACCATAGAAAGTTTGTTCTCCATGCTCCAATTAGTTCAAGCGTATAGAACTTGACTGAAAGCGAGACACAATTCTTTCTTATGCTCATATTTTGAACCTTTGTTTAGTGATTTAAGGTCAAAAGAAAATCCATCTTTTGGTTTTTTTTTTAATTCGAGTATAGTGTTTTTTCTTTGTAAATATGCATTGTAAATAACATGTAATTGCCGTGTCTATTATGGAAACAGGAAAAGTTATTGACCTTAGTTGGTATGAAAATTTCCTAAAATTGCAAGAAAAACAAGCAAATGACCAACCGCACAACCAGCGCGCAGACAGATACAGCCGCAATGACATTATAGTTCGTTCCGGTGCAGATCAACATAATGGGTGCTTAGAGTGAACTGCGAACATACGGAGGGGAAAACGTGAAATGGAAGTTGGCAGACAGCCAACAGCAAATGTTTATGCAAAATTATGAAATAACTTGAGGCTACATTTGTGCATAACAATTTTCAACAAGCTTACGATTTCGGAGGCGGGTATGGAAAATTTGTATAGTTACTAACTCTATAATAATTTTTAATGGCGGGGAGTGGAAAAGAAATATGAGCAACAAATTATTTAAACTCTGATATCCTGGGATTGTACGAATGAGTTTGTTTTAAGTTGTTTTAAAGAACAACAAGCAACGTAGAATTCGTTTAGAAACAATAGTAGTGGGTGGCACATTAAGTTTATTGGTTTAGACTCTACACATTTAGAGTAAATACTACATGGGCTGAAAAGTCATTGGCCTGACATAGAGATGGCGCCAAAAATTAAGAATTATTGTGTTGTACATGGAAAACCATCCTTAACTTAGATTCTGTCAAAGTTTCATGACATTTGGTTGACTCGTTTTCAAGTTATTGCTTTCGAAGTGACGCTACCTCTGAATTTTTGTAAACAATGGAAAAAAGTGAATTTCGTGTTTTGATAAAACATTGCTATTTGATGGGCAAAAATACAGTGGAAACAAAAGCATGGCTTGATAAATGTTATAATACATCTGTGCATTAAATCAGATAGTGAGAAGGGAGAACTAGAAAGCATATTCTGAACGCATTGATGACTTCGCAAATCTGTAAGTAGGTACAAGAGAGCATTAATGCATTAAAAAAGAAGTCAAAGTCAATGTTTTAGATATCTGTAGATTGTCTGTGGAATTTTTTGAAATATCGGTCCCCGTAAGGAACTTATTTTTTCAGACTTTATGACTTAAAAATAGGCGAAATCAAAAAACCTAATATTAACTTATATCGTCCATGATAACCAAAGGCTTAAGAAACATATTCTAGCTACAGATATTCCATAAATTCTACCAAGAACAATTTTTGCAGAGCTGAAGAGCGCATAAAAAATAAAAAAAATTGTGTGCGTGTTGAATATGTGAATATGTCACGCAATAATTTACTAAATAATGATCACAACAAACGCCACAATATCTACTAACCAACTATCAACAACAACAACAACAACAACTGTTTGCCGGCAATTTAAACAACAATACCAACAAATGTGGGCTCGCAAAAACTGCGCTGGAGGGCGACAAGAGTAAAAAATAGTAACGCGTGCTCAACGCACAATCACTGACGATTCGACCCCGTGCGGCGACTGTGCGAGTGGGTGGGTGTCTATGTAAATTATGGTAGAATGGCGTTTTGTTGGTTGGCTCTGATGCGTCGTCGAACGCCTATTTTTGACGGCTGCGGAAACTGTTGCTTTGTTGTATTTTTTTTAGTTGATATTTTTTAGTTTTTGTTTTGCTTTTGTGATTTCGTTGTGATTGTGGTTTTGTGCTGCTCCTTTTGTTGTTGGCATTCGTAGCTTGCGCTTTTCCGGCACTTGTAGCATTTTTTGTATGCTGAGCGTGTTGCTGCTGCCTTCAGCGCCCTTGCGGGCAATTAGTGACGTTTACCGCAGCTGTTGTTGTGATGCGCGTTGCTCACTCTTCGCGCTTCGGTGACCGGCGCTTGTGTGGTGGCTGCGCTTGCAGAGGAAAGCGGAAGAAGTTCAGTTGGCAAAAGACAAATGGAGTTAAATTTAATTTTGAAATTAAATAATGCGAAAAAGTGGGAATTAGTTTAAAAATTGCTAAATTTGTAACTGCCATCAAATGTGTGGAAAATAGTCTTTCAGTGACGTACAGAAAATTGCTAAAATTATTTCAATGTTTATAAAAAAATCTATAAAAAAAAACTTTTTAATATTTTTATCTTTTTTAAGTATTTGTCGATAAGAAAGGCATCAAAGTTTTTGAAAAGAAATCCAGTGTATGTTGAATAAAAATAATGTACAAAATGTGATCCTTTATTTGTCATTAAAAAAAATTTTAACATTTGTAACTAAAATTTAAAAACTTCACTTAAAAAAAAAATACATTCGTATAATTAAAATTTCTGTGCTAGACGGGAGTAGGTCAAATGAAAAATAACATTTGAGCCCAATTATATTTTTGAAACTATAAATTGTTTACAAAAAACAAAAACACAGATATTTCATACCAGGAATACACAACTTTTTTAACTGAAGTAAAAAAATGTTAAAACATGTTTTTGTTTTTATAAAATGCACATTTTTCTACAATTAACTTGAATGTAATTGAAAATAGGAAAATTTCTCACATTCGAAAAACCTTCATTTAAAGTTTTCACTAATGTCCTATTTGTCGGTGCGCCAATTTGACGTCTGACTTGACTACGCACACAAAAACACAGCTGTTGCAATTGTGCCGTAATTCATATTTTGCCTTTGGCGGGCTGCAGGTGTGAATGACGTTCCCCCCTTAATTTGCATGGCTCGTGTGTGGTGTCGACGTGTGTGTGTGTGTGTGGCGTCGCGGTGAAAGTGTTTCCAGACGCTTGAATTGCTTTTGATAATTTGACTCAAGTAGCGCAACGCAAACGCGTTTCGCTGTAACAGCTCGTTAGGGCTCTAAGTGGTGTTGTCAGGTTGAATTAATTTCCAAGTTGTATTGTTTTCTTTTTTTTGGAAAATTGATTTGCTAACATTTGGTTTTAATTTCGTTGCAGATTGACGAAGAATCGTTGGTGAATCATTTGCACGATCACGAGCGGGAGTTAATTTTTGGCCAAACTAAAACTCGTAAGTCTAATACAAAAAATGCTATAATTATTCGGGTGTGAGGTGGTACAGCAATTTCCTAACCCAGCAAGAATGTCCGTTCTCAATTGCCAAAGTGCACCCAGCCAGCGTTGCTGTCGTTTAAAATATTTGCGTAAGTGTAGAATAAATCTTTCCAGTGATTTATATTAAAATGAATACCCAACCAGGTTATTACTATAAAATGTAAACAAACCGCGCAAAATTTAAATCGGAATGCTTTACATTTCCACAAACAACATTCTTGTTCACCATAAAATTATCACCTTCTCCGTAAGCAAAGCTGCCATTTCGCAGCAAGCCAACATCTGACGGCAATTGTTGCCACAACTTATCATTAGCAACGCTGTCAGCGGTCGGCCACCGCTTGCCGCTCTGTGGTTCGAGACGAATTGCAATGCCATAGCATACTGCAGCAAAAACAACAACAACAGCATTCATACAAATAATTGCTCGCATTGAACTTTGCTTGCAGGGCGTCCCGTTAAATTGGTACATTTGAGACATCGAACAGATGCTGACGACGCCGACGCTGCTGCTGCCGCCACAATAGCAACAGCCACGCGACGCGTGAAGCGCGCTGACAGCGGCGCCCAGTCGAGTCAAGAGGTGGCCTCTGTGCAAATACGAGGTAAGGCGCATTGTCTGCACACTACCGGCCCCCAGCATGCACAGTTGGCGGCGGAAAGTTGCAGGCAACGGCATGCAAGTAGTCAAGTACGACGCCTCCCCTCGGCGTTGGTTTTCATTAGCTTTGTGCGGCGTAGAAAATTAGCATATGACCGTTCTCCGTTGCTGCTTTGCGGCGAAATTTCTACTATTTTTGCTCTTTTTCATTTTCTCTTTGCATTTTAACCCTAGCGTGGTCGGTATTTGAAGTTTGTGGTTTTATAAAAAATCAGCTAGAATTAAATGATTGGTGGAAAGTTAATTGAGTGAGTGAGTGAGTTGGGACGATATCTTTTTGAATGTCAGTCAAAGGAAGGACACACTCATAAGTGCGTAGTCGACAGTATTTCTGTATTCAAGCCTTTCTTTCTTCTCTCACTCTTCTCTTTTTTTGTGTTTTTTTATATCAATAAAAAAAGTCAAGTTAGATCGATTTTGATTATATTTTCGAACTTAAACATTCAATGCCTTTAAGATGAGATTTTATTCAATCAATCATTATTCAATCGGAATCATTTGTCAGATAGCGAAGCCTCGGTTGTCCCACTCTCTCCTCGTCCTTGATAATTCACTTAGAATCCAGGATACGAGTGATATAGCAATTCTATCGCACTGTTATCCGTTAGTGCAGTAGAGGAAATTAGTGACTCGGATTTCTTCTTTCTGAAAAATATAAAAGTAAGAGAGCTAAAAAGGGGCATTTCAGTAGTCACTGTAAGGTTTGAACTATTTATTGCTTTTCAGTTTGTACTCTGCTGTCGGTTAACTCCGTAACTTTGAGGCGTATAGGGGGTTTGATAGTTAAATAGACGTACAGATACACTGAATAGAGGGGTTAGGAAAACACAAAAATACTGTATTCCACAGGCCTATTGCATCTATTCAGCTCAGTTTTCTTCGACTCCTCATTTGAGTAGCAATAAAACGCGATATCATGTAGCCGGCCGCGTGTTATTTTGTGTTATTTCTTTGCCACACGTTGCAATTGCTTTTAACGCAAACTTTTGCGGTCATTGCATTTCAATTGATGCGCAATGATATGAGCCGGAACGGTAGCCTGCAGTTGATGCCGTTGCCGTTGCAGTCACCGTTGAATTCGCTTCGGCCCCATCCCATCTTTCGCGCTAATATCATCTGCATGCACTCATCTTACAGACAACGAACATTTGCTGAATCTGCAGTTGCGCCAGACACCGAAACTGATTGACGATGCGTTCGTTTTCATTCGCCGCTACGCCAACTCGACACAGTTCATTGAGGATTCGCATAAATTAGCGGCAAAATACGAGCGTTGCTTCTACAGCAATGAAAACTCAGCACTTGACCTTTGCGACAACGAGAATGTGGTAAGTTTTTCGACCGGCGGTTGCCTGATTTGCATTGAATAGAGCCGCGGCCGAAGTATCGCGCGAATCGGACAGCGGTTTTCGCCCGACTGCAAATCTCTGGCCTATTCCTTTCGTCCCACAGCGCGGCGTTTTCCATCACAACTCCACTGACTACATCATACACCCGTTGCCGGCGCGTTTCGGCAACTCGACACACATTATACTGCAGTCGGACACGGAACATGTTGGGTCTGCAGCTGCGACCACACTGCTCGACGCAAATATACAGTTCGAGCCGAATGAGGAGGACTTTGCCGACCTCACCGTCATGAACCTCGTGCCCAGCGACGTGGCTAACGATTCGCGTTCAACGCGCAACTCTAACGACAGCAGCAATTATGCGCCGCAAAATATTGCTGACAGTAGATCACACTCACAACAACAACAACAGCCACGCCATCATCACAGCGGTTATAGTAAAATGCAGCCGATCCCCTTAAATTTGCGCTACAAGCCGCGTTATCATCACCACGACGATCATCACCAGCGAGAAAAGCAACAACAACACCATCACCAGCATCACCTACGCCAGCCCAAGCAGCACCGCGCCCATCACCCGGCCAAGCGCCGCACTCAACGAGCCCACGAATCGCACCAGCAACAACACAATGCGCATCGCAGTCGGCAGCGGCGGCACATAGCCTCCGGTGGCCAGTCGCTGTCGTGGCCACAGGTGCTGCACATTGAGACGGCGATCTTCGTGGACAGCGAGCTGTTCAAGCACATGGCGAAGAACTACCCCACGAGCACCGAGAGCCACCTGATTCGCTTCGTGCTGGCGATGATAAACGGTGTGCAGCTGCTGTACCACGACTCCTCGCTGGGACACCGCATCAACTTCGTACTGAAGCGCTTGGAAATACTCTACACGGAGCCCAACGATCTGCGCCGCTCCAGCGACATCGACATCTACTTAAGTAACTTCTGTCTGTGGCAGAAAGGCCTGAACCCCACTTCGGACTCGGATCCAATGCACTACGACCACGCGGTCATCCTGACGGGTGCGTGCCACCACTCACTGCACTGCTTCATCAGTTCAATTTGCATTGTTTGTGCGTTTCAGGACTCGATCTCTATGTGGTGGCCAAGACGGGCAAAGTAATCACGCAGGTGGTGGGCCTGGCGCCGGTGGCCGGCATGTGCACGCTCACCTCGTCGTGCACCATCAACGAAGGCAAACACTTCGAGAGCGTCTTCGTGGTGGCGCACGAAATCGGCCACAAGTGAGTCGACGCTCAGTGTCACCAATAATTCTGCCATGCTTACCAATGCCTCTTTGCAGCCTGGGCATGCGGCACGACACGCACGAGAGCAGCTGTGATCCCAACTCGTACATAATGTCTCCCACGTTGGGCAGCGGCAAGACAACGTGGTCTCGCTGCTCGCGCGACTTTTTGCGCGCATTTCTTGAGTAAGCATCAGCGCCCGCGAGCGTAACGTTTTGAATTGTCGTTTTTCGTTGCAGGAAACCGCAGGCCGAGTGCTTGCGTGATCGCGGACAGTTCATCGATAATTTGGATCATTCGGCGGGCGGTCGGCTGCCGGGCGAGCGTTTCGATGCGAACCAGCAGTGCATGCTGAAGTACGGCCGCGAGTCGGTGCGCGCCCCGAAACAAGCAAAATCGGATATGTGCCATGACCTGCACTGTCAGAACGGTCACTACACCTGGACGTCGCATCCGGCGCTGGAGGGCACGCGTTGCGGTGAAAATATGGTGAATTACACACTACTCCAAACACACAATCAAACATATACATATAACTTTTGTGGTTGCAGTGGTGTCGCAGCGGCAAATGCGTGAATCGGCCAACGGCAGCGGAGAGTTACAATGCGCCCAAGCAGAGCGTGCAGAGCAGCAGCAAAGTGGGCTATGAAAAGGCCAGCTTCTTGGAGACCAGCAAAATGGGTCACCTACACGAATACAACTTCAACAAGGTGAGCCCATCAATTTTATACACAAACGCAATCAAACACTGTGCGCTGTTTTCTGTAGTCCCCAACGTGGGGCCAGTGGGGTGAGGGCGGCGATTGTGCGTCCGGCTGCCTGTACGGGCCCTCGAAGCGCCTGCGTGAGGGCAGCACCGGCCTGCGAGTCTACACGCGTCGCTGCCTGGACGAGCAGCGCCACTGCTTGGGTCGTGACCAGAAGTTCGAGTCGTGCATAGCGCAGCAATGTTACAGTGTTCCGATAACGACGATCGATGACTACGCAAGGGACGTGTGCGGCAAGATGCAGAAATTTGACGCCGAGCTGACAGGCGAAGGCGCGCAGATTGTCGGCGGCATAGGTAGAAATTGAAGTTGCATTGTGCGTTGCAAACTGAGTCCTTCAAATTTGTATATATTACTTTTTTGCAGAGGACTCGTGCAAAGTGTTCTGTCGCACCAAATCGAATGGCACCAAGTCACGCCGGCACACTTTTCCGGACGGCACCACCTGCCGCTCGAGACACTACAAGGCCGAAGACACCGCATACTGCATTGGCGGCCGTTGCGAGAAGTTTTCCTGCGACAACTCAACACAGAACTACTACAAAATCGATCAGGTGTTCTGCCAGCAGCGGCAGCCAGTGGCAGCCTACAATGAAGTGGAGGACAGGCGGGTGAGTAGCTACAGGGACAACAGCATTTCAGCACCCACTCCATACACCGAGCGAGCTGCGAACCGAGGCAAAGATGTGGCCAAGAGCAGCGCCAACAATTATGCCATCTATGCGCCCACCACCTACCGCAGCAAATACGAGAACGGTGAGCGGCAGCTTACGCATGTCTGACAGAGTGAATCGCTAATGTATGATTATATATTTCAGAGGTGGTCGTGCGCAGTTTCCACGGGCAGGAGCGCGAGCAGCCGTACAGACGGAAAACGGATAACTATGCGTCGTGGAACAAGTATAACTACCCGCTGAATGGAGATCGTGCGGCGGTGCCGCACGCGCCCACAACTCCGCCATCACCACCTCCGCCACCGCAACGGGCACCGCCGCCCGTATCGGCGTCCCTGGTCGCCGAGCCCGAGCCCGAGTCCGAGTGGATTGTCAAGTCGGGCTGCCATTCCAGCTGCATGGCCAAGTCGAAGGGTGTACAGGTGGTGAGCTCGCGGCGCACCGGCGCCAGCAACATACAGCTTTGCACGCACTCCGTCAAGGTGAGCTCCGACTTGCGCAATAATTTACGAATTGACTAAATTGTTTTTTACACCTGTTGCAGCCGTGCGAGCGCTTGCTGACGCCCACGGAGCACGCGGAGCACACCTGCGCGCGCTACAAGCTCAAAGTGCGCGGCCTGTCGGGCCACGGCACGCAGATTGCGGCCAGCGTCAACGAGCCTGATCGCAGCTGTCGCGTGGGCTGCCAGGACGAGTTCATTACGTACCGCTACTACCTGGTCAACGGCAAATACGGCCACTTTCCGCTCGGCACCAAGTGCTCCAACACCGAGGAGCGCTACTGCGTAAATGGCAAGTGCCTGGAGTTCGGCGCAGACAACATTCCTCTGCAGCAGTCGCACATCAGTCTGGCACTGTTTCGCAAACGACGTTCCTTGCCGGCATTGGCGAGCGGCAGCCGGCAGAAGCGCAGCTATATCTACTACAATCCGGTTAATATAACCGAAACTATAACGCAAGATTTCATTAACGGCATTGTGCGCAGCCTTATGAGCTACAATGAGCAGCGTTCGAATGCGGGTAAGTTTCCGATGGTGCCGCACAATAAAGCGGAAATACTACTACTGCTTTTTCTTGCAGATGAGCTGCTCGTGGACGAACACATCGAATTTACAAATCCCATACACATCTCAGCTGATGACGAAATGAACAGCACTAACTCTACGAATTGAATTAAGAATCGAAATGAATGTTTTTCATGAACTGGTGGCAGTACGAGTGATGCATGTTAAAGTGGTTTTTATTATTTAAAATAGCCTCTAGTGTGTCCAAGTCGACGTAAGCGCGCCTATTTAGCTGATTGGAACGCTAAATTAGTGATATTTCGTTAGTATTTTAGCAAATCGTACTATGTTAGTTGATATTCAAATAGGTTTAATTTGTAATAAACTTCAAGTGTAAATTCCAACTGTCAACGTGAACTTGGGTCAGAAGTGTTCTAATATTGGCTTTTCGGTATGGGCACATTTTGGGAATTCTGTTTTGAAGCTTTCCGTTTTTGAGAAAAAGATGTCCTTTTTGAGAAAAAGTCGAAATAATACATTTCGATTAGGCTGTCGACCGACAACAGTTAAATCTAACAATAGCTCCGGCATACTTTTAGGCTAATTTGAGTTTCACACAAAGTCGGCCTAAAGGTATGCTACACATTGAAGGCTCATGGAATATCCAAAGCACTTTGTACTGAAGTGATTAATACCGGCAATGAAAAATCGATCAACGAATTAATATAGTAAATATGGAAAGAAACAACCCCTTCCGCTCGACCTCCCACATCCACAGTGAGTCTGTTGAATGCCAACACTCGTGAAGTGCTGAAGTTCGCACTGCAGTAGGCGTAGCCACGTATTAATTTCTAGCTTTCACTTGGCTGGCACTGAACTGCCACGTTGGCGCATGCGGCACAACAATGCAATTCCCACAAGCGGCGCAATTTTGAGTTCGCTCGGCAGCAGAGACGGCAATTCCGGCAGCAAGTCGCTGTACGCGTCACGCAAACAGCGAAATTCCATTAATACGTTTACAATCAACGAGCGATGGGGGCAAAAAGCAGCCAATAACAACTACAAAAATTGCCAGCCATACGGCCCAAAGTAGCGCAAACAGTGATACAACAACGAGACGGCAAGAATTGAACGGCAAATAGTGCAGAAGCCGGGCGAAAACGTGCAAATCGTGTGCCGTGCCGTGTTGGCAGGCGAGCGCCAATGTGGAGCAGTCAGACACCCATTGAGCGGTGTACGGCCGCACCTCGGAAGGAATTAGATAAAACACCCGCTGCCGACATGATAGACTCACAGTCGGTGCCGGATACGCGTAGCGCTCGTTCGCCGTTTGGCTAAGAATTTCTAGTGAGAACCACACAAATGCACTGGCAACACAATGGAAAGTGAAAGGGACAAGTAATGCGGAGTGTTGCGGAAATCTATGTGGTGGGAAAATGCTACGAATTCTCGCTAATAAAGCTGCGACATTTTTATGCGTGTATTAAAAAAAAAAATGTATTGTCCCATAAAAGCGGTCGAAGGTGCGCGCCGTAAATGTCGACAAGTTGCTGCTGAATATATAATTTGATGGTAAATGGCGCTTTGCGGATGTTCCGCATGCTTATCAGTGGTTAACGATTATTGCATAGAGACAACTATAAATTTAAGTGATTATAAAAATGAGTTCTGAAGCACTGAAGCTATCATAAGTCGTTATGAAAAGAAAATACAAAATGTTGGCTGATATTGATGCTCAAATTTGTGGTTTTGAAAAAAAAAACATCCACTGAAGAATTTGTTTTTAGCTTCTCACTCCAAGAGAGGTTTGAAGCTTTGAAGAGTGTGAGATACTGTTCCCTTGTTCAAACAATTTTATGAGCTTTTCAGTCGTTTTTTTTTAAACCAATCTCTTAAGATTATGACATCTCTTAACCCTTTCCTTCCCGAATTATGAAATAGCCATAGAAACAAATTGGAAGTTGGTTATTTGAAACGAGAGAACTATTTAAAAGTATTTTGCATCATATTTAAAATGGTTTCGACTTTCCAGTGGGAGGTGCAAGGAGGAGGTAGCCATACTACACTAGACTACACTGGGCTTTTATGAAGCAAAATTAAAACATATTTTATATGAAAACCAAATTTCCCTTGTTTACAAGTTTTTATAGTTATTTGTTAGAATTTTAGAGTTATTTGGTGTCCTTTGTTAAACATAGAGCAATATTACATTTTTGTCATTTAATTCCGCTGCCCTGTCGAGCGGGAACCGTTGCACAAATGTTAATAATTTTCAATGTTCCCATAAAAACAAACTACATATTTTGCTGAAAAAGCTCAGAACAATGTTTCTTTTAAGCGATACAATTCATAGAATGGGGAAAAATCGAAAATTATACATCGAAATTCCAAATTTTAATTTGGTAGCCATATGGCTACCATGGGAAGGCAAGGGTTAAAGGGTCAGGGTCAGTGAAGATTGATTTGTTTTTGCCCAGCATCGCTAGTAGAAGGCTTTTAGATATGCCAGGTGGACTAAAGCTACACCATGTGTTATATCCGCCAGGACCTCCAAGTCTTGTGTTTCCCGATAGAAAGAGCTGTAGACTCTTAAGTGTATTAATGATATTTAATGTGGGCGAATAATAAGAAAATTATAGACGTAGGATTCCAGGATGCTCTGCGTTTTCTAGAATCAGGTATCGAGTGTAAAATTTGCTGATTGGATACTTGTTTACAGTAGATTCATGTCAGATTTTAGTGAAAAAAACAAAATACTTAGTACAATAGACGCTGAGTTCGCTATGCATTGACCTCTGTGGCTTCCGATACAAAAACAGGTCCAAATATTTAACAAGTTGTGAATTTTTTCTCAAAGTTCGACGGTTCCATACAATTATTGAAGTAGATGATAGTGTCTTTCATATCTATGGTTATGCAGAGTTTCAGGTCAATACACCTATACGGTTGCTGATGTTTTTGTGAACATAGAAAATTGAATTTTTAATTATTATTATGTGATATGAATTGGTCACGACAGGTTGTCTGCGGCAGTAATTTTCGCTTTTAATTTGATTTTCATATATGTACATACGTGCATATGTATGCATAAATGTGTGCCATTCTAAGAATTCATACCCCAAAAGACGAATTGTCTTTTGTAGAACACCTGAATAATTTATTGATTCTACTCACCGTTGAAAGCTCTTTGTTGAAGTGACTACTCGAGTCGCTTAGCTCCATTGCAGTTCTAACCATATAAAGTTATATATGCGATATATAATTGACACAATCGTGTGTGTTCATTACATGTGTGTCATTAAGTCTACAAGACAACAACTAATAAAGTTACATTTTCGACCACTAAATGAACAGTAGAAACGAATAGCATGGCGCAGGATAATTAAAATAGCATTGACACGTAGCACACATGTTCTAACAAATATGTATGCAGATATGTTTTGTACGTTCTGTCTAAGCGACTGTGTGTGTGTGGGCCTGTGCGTGTATAGCTGCGCTAAATACGGGCGCTCAATTAGTGGAGTAAATAAAACAATTAAAACACTTCAATACACACCCGCAGCGACGACACATCGAAAGCGATAATAAAAATGAGGGACGGGGAATTCAATAGCTGCGAAAATGGGTCAGACACGCCGAATGGATATGACTAATAATGTTCACAAAGTATATATGTGTATGTGTGTTTGAAAGGTGGCCATGCTTGCCGACTCAGTGCGCTTCGAAGTGCTTTAGGAGAGTTTTTTCGCTCCAAATTGCGCACGCAACGCACATTTCTTAATCGCAAATGGGCAAACATCTAAATACTTGAGCCTTGAAATTTTGTAGAAAAGCAGCAGCACAAATGAGAAGAAAAAAAAACACTCTCTAAGGATGTCAAGTACAATTACCAAATTGACAATTTGACATTCTTTGGGTAATTACTTTGCTCTACTCTGGGGACACGCTGCGCGCCAACAACGAGGCCAACCTGTATCCAACTCATATTTTTCAATTTGTCTATGAAATTTCCCACAAGGCTATTAAGTTTTCAATAACTCTTGTGCCGTGATGTTTTCTTCATTTCATAGCCGCTGACACGGAAAGACACGCACACGCAGCAGTGCTCATTTCGTCTGTTAGTTGCGTTTTTACATAATATTTTTAGTTTTCCATTTCATTGCAAATGCAAATTCCTAGACAGCATTAGTCATTGCTAATCTGCTGTGTGGCGGCGGTGTGCGGGCAAAGTGGCGCACTCGCAATTTGGCAATAAATATTTTATTTTCGAATTAGAAATCGATTTTCAGTCGATTTATGTCCTTTTTTGCGCCTATCTTGCTTATTATTTTTCATGTCCTGTGCAGTTGTGGTTTTTGTCGGTTTTTGCTCGTAGTTGTAGTTGTCTGTCTTTGCCAACCGCCCACTGTCGCTGGCCAGTGTTGCATTTTCATGGAAAATCATTTCAACTAGTTGTTTATATTAGAAATGTTTTTGTGATTTTGCGTTGTTGTTGTGGTTGCTGCTGGTTTTGTATCCGAAAGGACACTAAACTGCACAGCAACACATGCAATGCACTCATTATTAAATATTTATGGAGCTTCTATGTTCTTTATTTTCAAATATCCAACACTGAGCGTGAGTGGGAAAGAGTCAATGAACAAAAAGGACAGTGGGCTATTTTAACGCAGAATTGAAATCAAGTGTCTGAAAGGTTCCTTATGTTTTAACTTCATTCAGCTAAACCAAACTCAAACAGCTTATTTTCTGGTTAAGTTGTAATGCCGACTCAGATTTTCAATCTACCAAGACATTTCCATCACTTACCATCACTTACACGAATCTCAATACTTCCGTTGAAGCAAACATTCCCCTTTATTTAAACAAACTTTAAGCAATTCGCCTCGCAGCACCACGGTGCGTATACGCGTTCTCCAGCCAAGTGCATCGCATGCGCCCGGCTACGCCGCGTGCAAACTGAATCACCACACAAAGAGCATAACAAAAATATACAAAATAACACCCGAAAAGGAGAAAGAACGACCAGTGAGCACATGACAATGTGATAACAATGTAAATTTCAACGGGCGGTCAACAAACTGACCGAACATCCAGTGTGCACTCCGCCGCAATCCAGGCCAGTCCGGGCCATTCGGTTGTCGGCTGTCATTAGGGCAAATTGTGTGCGGCACGCCACACCAGACACCGGAGCCTAGTCGTCGCTGGATTTGTGTTCGTTTTCATTTCGAACTGATAAATAAATTTTCCGAAGCGAAGCCCTCGTGCGCCACAAGCTGCTGAAACGTCGACACCACTGGACAGTATCCTATCTGACGACCATGCCGACTGCGACTGCCAGCGCGAGCGTGTGTGAGTAATCGGGCAAATTGTAATGCGAGCGCCGCGTGTGGAATAATTCGAAATATTTAAGTGCTGGCCACACACCAAGGTGTCATTTTTGCAAAGACCGATTGAGTGCTTCGGCGACAGTCATTCAGTCAGACAAACCGATAGACAGACAGGCAAAAGTCCTTTTTGTGTTTTTGTGCGCTGTGGTGGGGAAAACCGAATGAGACCGCGCACGAACGCGGCTGCCAGTATCACAAGAGTGTCCGTGCGACCAGTGCGAGTGCCGGAAAGTGTAATAAATAATAACAACTACAGAGTGCAGTGAAAAGAAGAAACGAAATTACGGCCAACAGATACATAGATAGCGATAAATGCGGTGGTGCTGCAAAAAAATATATTTAATATATAAAAGCAAAGGCTGCTGACTTGCTCCGCGATTGTTGTTATGAAATTGTGCTCGGCGCGTTTGGATGTTCTGTGAAGTGCAGTCGCAATTGCCATCGCTGCCGTTCAAGTACTTTCGCCAACATGCCGCCGAAACGGAGACGCAGATTCCAGGGACTCTACTATCATTCGTCGCCACCCAAAGGTGAGTGTGCAGCTTCAAATTTTAAATTAACGACCGCACACACATGCACACACGATTTTTTTGTAAAGTTGAAAATGTTTAATTTTTATTTCTACTCTTATGTTTGAAAATAATTTTTGAACTGAGACAAATGAAAACTAAAAAAAATAAATCAAACAAGTTTGTAAATTGACGACTGCAAACACCAAAACCGACTAGGGCCTGCATTCAATATATATTTTTCTAAAAACTGCTTCGATTGGGCGGAATCTGAGTTGAATCTATACGACGTGCTGGAAGAAAGTTCTTGTGAATATACAATAAGGATTTTGGTTGAAGTGTTTGAACTTTGGGTTTGGTTAGTGATGTTTGCTGGGTCCATAGTTCAGATCACTTCTTCCTACAAAACTCTACTGATGAGGAGAGAGGAAATAGAATAAGTGATCAGTTGTGTTGCTCAGGAAGTTTCCTATAAAAAGTTATATAGCATTGAGAAAAAGGTAGACAACTTAGGAAAGGTAGAACTTTACTGAAAAACGTCACAAAACCAAAAATACAAAATAAAGATATGAAAACTAAACTGAATCGAAGAAAAAAACAAAAATTGTTTATAATAAAAGTCTTAGTTAGCAAAATAAAAACTAGATTTATTAATAACTAGCTGGGCCCCGCGGCTTCGCACGCAAGCTCTCTTGTTTTACCCGATACAAATTTTAAAACATTGTTGACCCCGTCAGATTTTGATTTAAGGGGTCATTCTCATGCGCGGACAGAAAAACTGGACATTCTTCAGAAATTATTTCCTTTGTGAATACGAGGAATTATCCAAAAAAGATATTCCACTTTAATTTATTCATTGTTATGGTACAAAAATAAAAACTAAAAAAAATTTTTTTTAATTTTTTCAAACACTTTTTTTCGATTAAAGACACGGCTTCTGCCGCGTCATGGTCAGCTGGCGGGGATTGATTTGAGTCACAGGATTATCTGAAACATAAATTTCAAAGAAATTCTTAATTAGTATAAACGTACCTCTCGCCCGTAGTAAATTTGAATTTTTTCATAGGAATCTCACAAAATGGCAGGCATTGGAAGTTAGAACAGTAAACAATTGTTGTTTTTTAAGATTTTATCAATTAAAAAAAAAAATGAAATTTTTAACATATCGGAGTGAATTTACTAGGGGCGATAGCTAACAGTATGTAGAATGACGTGACAAAAGCGGAGAGAGATCGGATTAATGGTTTTTATTAAATCATTCCCGCCATTTAAAAAAAAGGCGTTCCGAGAAAAACACGTTTAAAGTTTTGACTAACCGCTAGAATCGTTGACTGCTCGTTATATAAATGTCTGTAGAAGCCGAAATACTTGAAATTTTCCGATAAACAGTACCTTTGACAGTACCTTCTTCAAGGATGATACATTCCAAATATGTTAAAAAAAAATTGATTTTTACGAAATTTCACATGAGAATGACCCCTTAAATAAAAAAACATATGTCTATTATCTTTGATGTCAAGTGGTTCTAACAACTGTGAAGTCAAAAGGCCCTTTAAATCATGAGTTTTCACATTTACTCTAAAGAAATTCTTAACCCTTAGTTTACCACGGTAGATTTCGATTTTCAAAAATATGAAAAGCATATTTTAATTATTTCCCGATTGAAGTGCTTTTTGTCTAAGTTTAAAGCCAAAAGGACCAATAAATCGTGTTTCCTTATACAAACTGTTAACCCATTGTTGACCCCATTTTCAAAAAAGTGAAAAACATGTGTCAAATTATTTCTCACTAAGAATACTTTCACAAATTTTGAAGTCAGTGGTCCCATTAATTCATGTTTTTAACAGATTTGCCATACAAACTTCTAACCGGCCGTTGACCCCGGCCAATTTTAACCCTTTCAATCACAATGTCCAATATATGGGACTACAGCCCATACAATTCATACAGCCCGGTTCATTTTCATGTCGGAAAAGGTTAGTATTCAGAAAAAATTAAAAACACGTATCGAGTTATTTTACATTTGAACTTTCACCAAGTTTGAAGTCGAAAGGCTCAACAAAAATTGTTTATCCATACATACTTGATACTTGATCCAGTTAGATTTCGATTTTGAAAATTATGAGAAACGCGTGTATAATTTTTTTGATTTCAAGCATTTTTAAAATTTTTGAAGTCAATAGGCCTATCGGTTCATGTTTTTTTCGAGTCTACCCTTAAACAAATGTTAACCCATTATTGGTCCAGTTAAATTTTGATTTTCGAAAAATTATAAAACACGTGTGGAATTATTTTTGGTTAAGAGTATTTTCAGGAAGTTCGAAATCAAAAAACACATGTTTTGCCCCTTTAAATGCCGAATTTCAAAAAATCCCGTCTTAGCGGAGGTTAATTTTTCAAGATGTATCTACAGTTCAAATTTCATGTTTGTAGCTTCAGCGGTTTGGGCTGAGCGATGATGAATCAAACAATCAATCAATCAGTCAGTCAGTTAGGCCAAACAATCTATGTACATATATACAGGGTAGGCCATTTAAAGTGGAAGGCCATTCTTGTTTTTGAAAAAAAGAGGAAAAAATGTTTTTTTTTTGTTTTCATCTCGATATTAATTTATTTTGGTCCAAGGAGAAATTTTCTAGTTAGTTTTTGAAAATGATATCGCGTAAATGGCCACCATTAGCTTTGGCCGCAAATGTGCATTTTCCATCACTTTTGCCAGTGTATCGGCCGATATAGCTCTTATTTCGCGGCGTATGTTGGCTCTGAGTTGAGCTAGTGTCCTTGGCTTGTTGGTGTATACTTTGGACTTCAAGTAGCCCCATAAAAAAAGTCTGGCGGCGTCAAATCGGGTGATCTCGGTGGCCACTCATAATCGCCGTTTGGTTTTCACAATCGAGAAGTTATTTTGAATGTAAAGCTGAACAATTTCAGCACGTTCTTTTGGAGTGTACTGTTCCATGGTATAAATTGTCTTGAAATGACGCTTCCAACGCGCTATGTCATTAGTCGATCTGACAGCTCTGTCAAAAGTTATAGGGTTACCAGATGCTTCCACTTAAAATGGCCTACCCTGTACAAATGGAGGCGGTGGACACGCCCTCTCACAACTTTCTTCTAGTCGAATTGTGCTACTAAGTGGAAAGTTCGTACCAAGCTTCACTGATGTGTGTTTACTGCATAACTGTTGGGTCATAAAAAATGTGCCACGCTCCTTGACCAACGCCGATCAAATCTCATCAGTAGAATGACACATCTATTAAACGACGGTACACCAAATTTCAATGCTTACAACTCCGAAGCTATTCCATTTAAAAGATTTGAGTTGTATGGGCGATGCCACACCCCTTGTTCAATACTAACCCCATTCCCTCTATCGAAAGATACGATTAAATGGTAGGTTCATACCAAGTTTCATTGATGTACGACTTACAGTTCTGCTGCATAAAAAATGTGCCACGCCCCTTGTTTAACGCTCATAAAATTTTAACAGTAGAATGACACTTCTATGGGACAATGGCATATTCAATTTCAATACTGTGCGACTTACGATTCCGAAACTATTCCATATAAAAGATTTAAATTGTATGTGCGGTACCACGCCCCCTTGTTAAATACCCGCCCCATTCCCTCTGTGCAAAGATATGACTAAATGGTAAATTCGTACTAAGTTTCATTGATGTGCGACTAACAGTTCCAAAATTATGCGGTTAGTTTGGGTCAAACAAATGTGCCACGCCCCTTGTCCAACGCCCATAAAATTTGAACAGTCGAATAATACATCTATGAGGGGACGCTTCACTAACTTTCAATGCTGTGCAACTTACGATTCCGAAGCTATTCCATTTAAAAGAAATAAATTGTATGGGCGGTGCCACGCCCCCTTGTTAAATACTCGCCCCATTCCCTCTATCGAAAGATATGATTAAGTGGTAGGTTCATACCAAGTTTCATTGATGTACGACTTACAGTTCTGCTGCATAAAAAATGTGATTCATTTCATTCATTCAGAATTCATTTTTATTTCCTATGAATCCATTCATTGTCGTCAAGCCCCAGTCATAAAAAACGCCCCGAACCACCAACGTAATTGCTGGAATTAATTCACAGGCACTGCGCAGTTCAGCCGGTACATAATTTAACACCAAACGCAATAAAAGCGCAAATATGTACTTACAAGAGCACAAACATTGCTAAAATCACGGTCGTTTATGGATTTGGTGCCGGCGAGCGCATGAAAACTGTCACGCAAAGTTATTTGTTGCGAATTTTAGTTTTCCGGCGCTGTGTTGATTTGACTATAGTTTTCATGCAAATACACACATGTACTATGTATGTGTGATGGTGTGAATAGTCATAATTGTAGTAGCCGGCAACAAGGAGTAGCTGGGATTTGCGTGCGAATGCGTAAATATTAGACCGCGAACATTTGGTTCACCCAAATGAAGCATTTGCCATATAATATTTGCCATTTAGTACGACCCAAGACTTATACCAACATACATATGTACATTTTGTATGTACGTATGCAACCATGTTTGGTATATGTACATATATCTGTACATATACCAGATGCGTATAAGGGATTAGTTTAGACGGCTGTATTGAATTTATAAATAGCTAATTAGGGCGCAACAAGTTGGCCACGTCTGTTTGCTTTTCGTTTGTTTTTGTTGTTTTTATGAATGGCACTTCTGCATGTGTGCGAGTGAGTGTGCCTGCAAATGGCACGCCGGATGTGCTTAGAGTGCTGTTTCCGCACAACTTCCGGTCTGGACTGATGGCGCTGCGAGATAGTCGGCGTGAACGAATTAAAGCGCTACAAGCGTTGTGGCTTCTGATGAAATTTTGAGTGAATTAATATCTAACAGAGTAGCAAACTTTAGGCTATTTTAAAATAAGGTTATGTGTGTACGAGAGACGAGATCATGGTGTAAATTTATTTAGATTTTCTGCTATATCGGAGAGAATTCAATTCACACAATTCACGTATGATAATGTTTAATTTTATCTTCACAGTTGCGGCTCTCAATAGCGAATAGTAAGTCGGAAATCGGCTACGAATAGAACTGCAGACTTTGGCCCTGAAAAGACGCATGCCAGCGAGTGTTTTGTGTCAAGTTTGATGAGTTTCCAAATGGTGACAAAAAAAAAACATACATTTATTCATCCATAAACAAATTCGAGCCAAAGAACACTGGGTGACAACTGTATATATGAAAGAGCTATTAATTTGGTTTGATGAAAATTTCACATTTCACTGCATAGTTAAGAAATCGTATTCAACTCAAAAGGAACCATTTCGTTTTTAACGATTTCTAGTGAGTTTCCGACTGCAGTATGAGTTAATTACAGTCAACTGTTTTGTTTTTTGTTTTTAACTAAAACTGATTCATGCCATGACCAATAAGAATACGTCAATGCGGCGAAATTCCACATGTCTCTACATATTTAATTGCACAACCTGCATGTGGGTGTGATTTTCTACTATGTTATTTGAGTAGAGAGCACTACGTGAAATTTGAAATCAAAAATTCTTATATATAGAACTTGACATACATATGTACATGATATACGTGATTATAACTCAACATGTCATATGATACGTGTGGCCACTGCCACATGTACGTTCCACTTTAAGAATTTTGTGGTTTGAGCGTAAATTCTGCATACTACTATTATTTTCTTGAACTTGTTACTAAAAAAGACCACGTAAGGATGAAATTCATTTGTATTGCAGGACAAGTTAACCACAATTTAACCCTTTCCGACATGAAAATAAAATAATAAAATAAAAAATGAATTGTATGGGCTGTAGTCCAATATATTGGACATTGTGACTGAAAGGGTTAAATAACACACTTATGGTGTTCACAGTTCAGCGGTATCTAGTATGTTAAATTTCCCACCTGGCAATTTTCCCGAATTTTCCCATATCGTATCTCAATTGTTTTTGCTTTGCATGAAAAACAGAGATACCGGTAATTTCAAAATTTGCCGCACTGCCGAGCATGTTTTTTGAAATAGGCAAAAAACAAAGTCAAATGAATTTTTTCACACAATCTCCGGAGCGAATTTTTTTGACTACTTTATACCACTATCGGGACGATTTCTTTATTTGATGTTCAACGATTGTTTGCCATTTGAGCTAGGCATTTTTATTTTGAAAAATTTTCCACAATTATTTGAAACATATACAATGGGGTGCTCACAGTTAGATCGTTTTTTTTAGGGAAAGTTGCCCGAAATAAATTTTCCCACAAACTGTGAATTCCATAACTGAGACTTTGATAACATGACTTCTTTACTGCAGATGAGTGGAAAAACGAGACACGGGAAAGATTAGGTAAATAGTTATGGTGTTCACAGTTCAGCGGTATCTAGCATGTTAAATTTCCCACTTGGCAATTTTCCCGAATTTTCCCATATGGTATCCCAATTGTGTTTGTTTTGTATGAAAAACATAGATACCGGTAGTTTCAAAATTTGCCGCACTGCCGAGCATGTTTATTGAAATAGGCAAAAAACAAAGTCAAATTAATTTGTTGACACAATCGACGGAGCGAATTTTTTTGAGTACTTTATGCTACTATCGGGACGATTTCTTTATTTGATGTTCAACGTTTGTTTGCCATTTGAGCGAGGCATTTTTATTTTGAAAAATTTTCCACAATTGTTTGAAAGATATACAATGGGGTGCTCACAGTTAGATCGTTTATTTTTAGGGAAAATTGCCCGAAATAAATTTTCCCGCAAACTGTGAATTCCATAAGTGAAATTATTTATTTGGGGAAACAAACCAAAAAACAAAGCTATCTTTCAAAGTTTTGTGGCCTAAACTAACAAATTATAACAACCAAAATTGTGTCCGTTTCACATTTGTCAGTTATCAGTGCCTGACTTTAGTCATATTCCTTCGAGACGTTTTAATTTGTCCAGATAAATATGTATGTATATGACGCACAGACGTGTACGCCACGCACGTTCAACAGTGTGCAAATCAATTTCCCTGAATCCACTTTACACGCTTCTAAACTGCTGTCGGCCCCAATTTGTGTCAATATACGTAAATTACAATAACAACACCTTATTACACTAACAACTATTTTCGTAGTTTTTGTTATTTGGTTTCCTTCGTATTTTTGGTAAATATGCATTCGCTTCATTAACGGGAAATGTCGCATTTACCTCGAATGCCCCCAGGCCCCCACCGCATTGGAATGTCGGTCCAATAGCCCATTCGAAATTGACCACGCTCGGGGTTGAAATTTTCGACACCTCAGTGGCCAGCGGTCACATTGTCGACAATTGTTCATTTGGAAAGCAGTTGTCGACCGGTGAGCAAAGTTAGCAGACGTCAAGCCAAGCAGCGTCCACCTGCCTACAAGTGCGTACAACTAGACGAGTCATTCTGTGTTTGTGCGTGGGTGTGCTGGCCATATTATTGATTTGGTTGGTTTCTGCTAATTTCGAAACTAATCATCGAAGTGACCCAATTTTGTTTGTCTGTCTTATTAAAGCTGCTCGCACTAAAGTTGAGGTTTTTCACAACTAAACTTTTCCTTTGCAGTGATGCCAATGAATGGACAGCCATCAAATCAAGGACGAAAGCGACGTGATGTTGATGGTAAGTAGGAATTGCTTACTATAGAGACAAATTAATGAGCACGTCATATGGATTTTCATAGAATAACACAATATTTATACATAGTAGAACTTTTACATATATGTTAACTTTTACATATATGTGTGTTAATGTTCGTAATAATCCTCAAGTGACGTGAGCAACATATGAAATGTTGCAATTAATGCAATTAAAACGGAAAAATGTTGATAACAATCAGACATGTGGTTGCCAATCGAAAGCAAATTGTAGTTTGCCGGTGCACAGGTCTTGGTGGCTTTAACTTTGAACAATAATAAATTAATTCAGTTTAAAAAATTCCAACTTCGGGAATATTTGTAGTTCTTAGTTGGTTGAAAAGCCAAGGAGTATGAATAATTGTTATTAAAAAATTTCATAAAATATAAATGTGTTGGAGGAGTTGCGACATTAGACTTACTTAGAAGTTTGGGTCAGTATTGTTAGGCCACCGAGTCCTTAAAATGAAAAAAAAAATCCGAATGTTTACGCTCTTTCAAATTGAGGTCAATAAAAAATTCAAATAGTAAATATTTTAATCCTTTCAAATCAATAAATAAACAAATATAAAAAAATATTTCGATATAATTTTGATTTAATCAACGAGCTGAGCTTATTCTCCGACATTGAACTACTCATATGATCTTTTTTGGCGTAGAATCTTTCAGGCGAATGCTCGGAGCATTTTCCATCTCTGCCAAGTTGTTGTGAAATTGAACTTCCATACAAAGCCGTAAGCTGAGCTGCAGCTGTAGCTGTGTAGTCGTATCTGTGTATATATTTCCACAACAAATTCGTAAATACTTAACATAGTTTTGACTAAGGCAGTTACAAACTATTCCTGTACGCATTAACAATTCGACTACGTTTTTTCAACTAAATTCTAATTAATCTACTTTGTAGGTACATGACAAAGTTCTATAAAAATATATTATTCTATAAATGAATACAACATATAAATATAGAGCACAAAGCAGAACATCAACCGAGTGGCGTAAGCAACACAAGTCATGCAGTCTTGTCGAGTCAAAGACAAATATGATTCACTTGCATAGACTTAAAGGCGTAAAAGTCCAAGTAGATCCGCCTTCACGTCCAGGCAATGTCATCCATTTTAGACGGCAATGAAATTGTTAGCCTTTTGATTGATTTTCCTTATTGATTTCTAACAAAAAAGCATTCGAGCAGCTGTCGATTCCCATAATATTTCCAAGGCAACTTGTGGTCAGCGTACAAGTGAATGCAAACTTTTCAACTTTAAGCCGTCCCACGAATTTCACCATTTTCAAGAAAACTTAAACTTTAAAGCGTTTTCGTTTTACAAACATTCGTGCATGAATATTGCATGCAATTGTGTTCAATTGATTTGTGTCATCCATACGACGCGCGACCACGTCCTTGACTTCGACTGACTTGTCAAATCTTAATTTGTTATTCGAATCGAATGTCTGTGGGTGGATGTCATCAATAATTAACGCGTTCTACTGTCAATAGTGGAATTAACTTTTCACTGAACAATTGTGTTTTTCAATTAGTCTGCGAACGCGTGTTCGGCCGCATTTAAGCTGCATTTGGCATTTGTCCAAGAAAACGAACCAGAACTTAATATTGTAAACAAACCTCGAGAGCGGTCATTCAAAAGCAGCACTAACCTTAGCCGAGCCACAAGTTCAACACGCGCAAAACTGGGTTATTGTTTTCCTTGTCATAGAGCACAAATCGTGCATACTGTCCATAAGTCCAGTCAGTTTCATGAGCGCTCACTTGACTAAGCTTGGGGTGAATTCAAATATGCGGCGGAGCATTGTAAATAACTGAAGGTTAAGTACACCGACCTTGAAGGAAATTTCATACCTATATTCAATTGAAAGTGTTTGCTGTTCACGCCAAATGTCAGTCGATAGGTGTGTAGGTAAGTGCAGCCGGATCATGCTTAGAATTGCGATTCGGGTCTTTAGTTTGGTGCACTGCGTCTAGTGAGGATGGAAAGGTATAGATTTTTTAGAATCAAATACTCTAGTAGCGATCATTTAAACCATCTCACAAGACATTTTTCTCACAGCCTAACTTTTTACAAATATATTTCGTATTAGTAGTCACATGATCGTAAGATGCAATTTAGGGATTTTTTAAGGATTACAATGCTGACTGTCCTTTTCGGGAGTTAGAGCGTCACCTAAGGCACAATAATAAATAATAATAATCGGATCTGTATGCGTTAAGTATCCGGGTTTGCTCTATTTGCCCAGAGATACTTAATTTTTTCTTTGTTCGACTTTCTCTCGACTCACTGCCCGACGGTGTTTGTCTGTCTGCCCGCTACTGAAATTTAAAGGAAAACATTCATGTTGTTATAATTTCCGAAAACACTCTGCGAATTGATTCCCATTCACTTTTACTTTCCTCCCCGTGTTCTGTCGCGTTTCTTTTCTTTGAGGAATTTCGACAGCGAAATTGCACGCAAGCACGCGAATTTCAACTTTGTTGAAGAGCGCGCGGAAGAGAGGCGGAGCGAATACTTGGTGCAAACTTTATCGCGCCAACTCGATATTAACTTGAAATTAATTTTCGCACACTTGCAGATTTCGCCGTGAAACTATCAACAATTCGAATTTGGATGCACGAGAAGGACATCGGCAAGCTGACGCGCATACTGTGGACCGGGCAGGGCAACCGCCTTTGTCAGCAGGCGAGCACCAATCCGCGCGTCAAGCGTTTCCTAGCTGCCGTGCCGCATGTGATGGTAGGCGGCAATTGACCCCCTTACTCCTCACTGCGAACGTCCAAATGTAAATTGTGTGCAATTTTCACATTTCAGAATTCCATCAAGGAAGTGCATCAGGCCGTCATCGACAATAACCTGGAGACGCTGCAAGCAAAGTTGGAGCCGCCCGTACCACCCGCGCTCATCACGTGCAAGGACGTCAACGGGCTCAATCTCATACACAAGGCGGCCGGCCTGGGCCACACCAAGATACTGGAGTACTTGATCGGCGTGTGGCCCGATGGCGCGCACGAGACCGACATCACAGGCAAGACGGCACTGCACTGGGCGGCCAGTGCCAAGAACAACATGCGCTGCTACACGCTGCTCACGCAAGCCGGCTGCGACGAGGAGGCCGTGGACTATGTGAGTGAGCGACGGACGACTCACTTCAACATTTCAATTTATGCAAAGTGTAATTGTTTTCGATATTTTTAGAAAATGAAAACACCCTCGTACTATCGCCACAAGTCGCACGATATCGAGCGAGCTTTCCTGGTGTATGTTCCGGAGGCGCCGCGAGTCTCGCCCGACGTCGCAACCGATTGGGAGGCCTTGAGCGAAGACAACGGCGAAGGCAAGGTTGGTGACCGCAGCGTTGTCTCTAATACGCCTCCATATAATTTTGGTGTCATTTTGGTATCATTTTGCAGAAATTGGATATAAAAATACCCGAAATGAACGGCATTAATGGACGCGCGCATACAGACGACAGCATCGAGAACACGTCGGAGGTGGACATGAACGATGGGTTAGTTTATGTTAAATGCCAATGAAGCGTTGTGCAACTGTCAAACTACATTGAGTTGCGTTTTTTTAGTAGAAGCTCTATGAAGCTGAATAAAGTGTTTTTAAAAGGATTGCAAGTCACTTAGGATATCAAGAACGTAGCCGGAGAGTTGTTTTCAATATCTGCGCTTTACGATACTTTCGGCTATGTCCAATTTTATAATATTTATTTTAATACTTTCAAATTGATCTCTTGAACTTTAAAGTCCTTAAATGTTTCGCATTTCTGCGTGAAATATATAACCGATTCATTCGATAGTCAAAGTAGTCTGACAGATATTTTGAAACGTATAGAACTGGAACCAATCACAACAAGATTAAAATTTTCTGACATGCCAGTTTCCATGAATGATTTGATTTGGTCAGCTTATTATGAATGGTCTACAATAAACAATGTTAATGTCTGTTTAATAGTGATTTCGCTTTCATCATTTTGTCGAACATTTAATGTTCACCAATTCCATCCAATTAGAAGAAATGAAATCTTCCAGTAAGGCTGCAACATTTATGAATAAGTTCTAAGTAGAATTACGCCACTCTTATAAGACTTACAGCATCCTTCATCATCGAATTTCTTACAAGAAATATCTCTTAATTTCGCATCAAACTCATAGAGTCAGGTTTCCTATTCACACATGTTTGGAGTAAAGGTAGGCCTATTTTAATCAATCACTTGAGCTCCATTTTCATATAGAAAATAGATGGTTTCTTTGCTCAGTAGTTAGTGTTATGAAGTGCTTTTTCCGAGTAGCGCTTATTAAGATACAATGTTTTTTTTGCTTTCTTTACAAACGACACGCATTTCATCATAAAAACACCATTTCGATTGCAATTTCAATTTCCGAAGCGTCAGTGCCGTCGAAGAAGACACGCTCCGAAAATCCGCGTCCACGGAAAATGGCAACGAATCGGCGCCGGCGACGCCAGCTCACGACGACGAGCAAGCGGATGTCGTCCTCGAGACCCAGCCGGACCACAATGGCAACGACAACGCCAACGAAATTGACGCCGATGACGAAGAGGTAAGGTTGTGCATTTCAATGTTCGCTGCCACGTTCGTCTGAGCCGTTCTTTATGTATATGCACGTTCAAAACGCTTTTGCATGCCAAGCTTGCGGAATTTGCTGTTTTCTGAACTGGTAGAAAGCTTTCGCCGTACGAAAAAATCACCTTAAATGCTTAGAGATTTAGTAAAATTGCCCACTGTGCCAGCCAGCAAAAGAATTAACGAGAGTTACAAAAATTTGTACGATTGAATTTGGGTGCCGAAACTTTCGAAATTTATAGAATTTAGTAACGCTTAAGCACGCTATTGTTAAGCTTCCTAGAAACGATTAGTGCAAAACTAGTAACCTGTCAAAAGTAAGCCATTGTCGGCCCAGATGCGTCTTTCTCTATGATTACGATATGTTTTTCGATTTTATTTGTTTCGATTACACTTTTCCGTTTCGTTTCAAGGCTTTCCTCACTGACATTTATACTTCATAATCAAGTTTTTTTTGTTTACGTTCCTGTCGCAACGACCAAAGAAAGTTGTTTGAAAACATTTGATTTTTCTATACAAATTTGTTATTAATCCACACAAAAGCAGAAAGAAATCAGTCGACAATTGTTTACTTTTGCAGACTAATACGAAAACTTTAAATGAAACTGCAACAACACCGATCGCAACGGACGACGAAAAGGATGACGCAAGTGATAATGCAAGTGCACAGGAGGACGAGGAGCACGCAAACGGTAATGTGGCTGAAGAGGAGATGGAGGTGACAAAGGAAGGTGGAGATGAGGACGAGATGAATGGGAATGAGAATGGGAAAGCAATTGAAGTGACTAATGACAGTGCCGACGAAGAGCTAGAAACGGGTGCGGTGCAGGACGAAGATAAAGAAGATGACAAGGTACAGAAGGAAGAAGACAAAGAGTCTGAAGAGGAGACCGATAAAGATGAAGATAGAGAGAAAGATGAGAATAAAAATGAAGATGAAGAAGAAACAGCACAGACTGCAAGCGTTGTGGAAAAGGATGATGAGGAGGGAAAAGATGACATAGAAAATGAAGTGGACAAAGATATGGAAAAAGACGCAGAAAATGAAGTCGAAGCAAATGTTGGAAAAGAGGATGAGTCGCAAAACGTGCAGGAAGGCACTAGCGAGGATTTCGAAGAAAATGAAGTGGAAGAAGATAATGAAGAACAGGAAAAGGACGATCAAGAAGAAAGGGAAAATACTAAAAAAGACGAGGAGATGGAAATGGAAGCAAAGCAAGTCGATAATGATGTGTCGACTAGTGATAAAGAAGATACAGACAACGCCGAAGAAGAAGCAGAAACTCCAACTGAAAGTGGGGAAAATGAACGAATGCAAGTAGATGGCAATAAATCGCCGGAGAAGAGTATCAAAGCGGAGACAGATATACACGCAAATGTCGATCAAAACGAAAATTTAATAAAGAGTCAGACAACAGAAACAAACCAAAAACAGGAAGTGGCCATTGAAGCGGAAGCAGCGAACGCAGCTGACGAAATGAGTGAATTTGGGCCGGCAGCACGACATGGCACAGACACACATAATGAAACCGATAAGACTGAAGCGGATGTGAATAACGACGAGGGTAGCGACGCAAAATCAAGCAGTGACGAGACAGAAGATGAAGCATTGGATGCACCGAGTGAGAGCGCAGCCGCAGTGCGGCAAAGTGCAAAGCTGAATAAGATCATCAAGCAGGATCAGGAGACCAGCGAAGAGACGCGTCTGGCAAAGACCGTCGACGGCAGTGGCGATGGCATTGACAAGAAGCCGGGCAGCGGCATCAAGCGCGGTCTGCGGTCTGCTCGAGCTGCGTCTGCGGCTGCGACCGATCACGACGACGACGACGATGAGGTACAATTTGGAACGCTCTAAACTAGAAAGCACTTGGCAGTACTGGCAAACCCATTCCTACTGCAAAATTCAGCAACATCACTTACGTAAACATTTTCGCTCTCTTTCTAACCAAATACGTATGTAGTTGCGCTCAGAATTGTCGTTTGTCATTCATGCAACTAGAGTTTGTGATTTATCCTCCAAGCAAATAGAAAAATTTATTTAAATAATAAACCAATATATATCTATGTATACTGAACTGTCAATCAAATATGCTGTAATAGTTTTTGTGATGAAACATGTCTAAATGTAGTCGATAATGCATACGTATACAAGTATCCATAAAATACTTACCTAGTCGAGTTAAATACAGCACTTCGTTGTCACACAGGACATTTTCAAATATTGTAATCGGAATGTGCATTGAAATTCGAGTACGGTTTTTCGTTTACTGTTGTTTAAATTTAAAATCTTCAGAACACTTTTATGCAACTGATTCCAACTGATTTCAAATTATGACAATGTAACTGCAAGAATATACCTACTGTCTACTGTAAAGCGTCTAATATACTATTAAAACCTAAACCTTACCTCAATGTGTTTTTTGTTATCCGATTACATTTGTCACATACCAACATTCTACATCATTGCAATTCGAACACCATAGAACAAACTGCAATTTGCCCTTTCAGGATAATACCCTTTCAGGATTTTAGTAAACACACGTTCCTAAAATAATTTTAAATTGATTTGATTGTTAGAAACATTTTGCGGTTGAACTTCTTCATTCATGGCATGAACAAATTATTCCACGACTACCTCTTCAGAATCGGCATGAAGCGATCAAACACGCTCAAAGCGTCAAAACAAGCTTTAAACTTTTGTCAGAAACAAAAAGAAGAATATTCTGACAACCAGGGCTCGGAAGATCGAATGTCTCAAAAAAGAGTCATTGAAACAACGAACTTTTGTCGCACTCTATGGAAAGTAACTAACTTAAAAATTGTCTTTATTCTTGTTGAAGTCATTTCGGACTAACTTAAGTTTATTTGGTGTAAAAACTCGCAATTTCGTTCCATCATCCTGAAATGGTAAACAAATCAGGTTATAGATACATAAATATGACAAACCCAATCGATTTGGCTTACAATTTTGAGCTTCAAAATCTCCAATTAAATTACATTTTTAAATTTCATCCTAAAAGGGTAAACAAATCAGGTTATAGATACATAAATATGACAAACCAAATCGATTTGGCTGGCAATTTTGAGCTTCAAAAACTCCAATTAAATCAAATTTCAAAATTTTCAAAACAACTAACTAATCGATTCGGTTTATGAAATGCTCATCTAACAAAATAATTGAATTTTCCCCACTTGAAATTAAATTAGAAATGCAAAAACTGTGTGTCTGTTTTTCTATTCGCATGTTGAATGTAAATCGTGCTGTAATGTTTTCATCACCATTTTCGCTAAAATTGTATTTACTATAATAGAATGTAATGTCGTATTGCAGTTGCCGTTCAATGTAGAATGCAAAACTTGAACATTTGAATAAAATAAAATAAAAATAATTTTATTGCACCTACATCTGCTCCTCTACTACTTACGACTTTCGTACATTCCATGCAACGACTCTTTGAGCTGCAAGTAAACAATCAATGAAATCTATTTCAAGCATCTGCAGCAGGTGTTTGCACGTAGATATCACGTACCACCCACAACCTATGCCACACTAACCTACAAATTTTGACTTTTACTTTTACACTGCACACTCTCGGTGTACTCTGAACATGGCACACATCTACATATGATTTCTCACGCAACCCTCTGACAAAAGTGTAAGTTTCGTAGCTTGGGCACAGTGGAAACAAGATAATGTGAATTTCTGGTAGGAAGGACATTTATTTATTAGGATAAGCCTCATTCTTCGTACAGCAATACGATTGAAGATAGAAAGACATCTATTTATTTACTATATATAACAGTTGGACTGAAAAGTTCGTATCGTTTTATAGAAAAACAAATTTTTTGGCAAAATTTGATTTTATTATTCAACATAGTTGCCATCGAGGGCGATACACCGATTATGGCAATCTTCCAACTTTTCAATACCATTTTTGAACATTGCTCTGAAGCATCGACACGTTCTTGTTTTTGGTCGATTGTGAGCTCGCGTGGCACCCACTTTGCACATAGGTTTCGCATACCAAAATATTCATGAACGATATGTCCAACACGTTCCTTTGATATCTTTAGAGTGTCAGCTATACAAATCAACCTCATTTTACGATCTTCCAAAATCATTTTGTGGATTTTTTTGATGTTTTTCTCCGCAACAGCCTCTTTTGGACGTCCACTGCGTACATCGTCTACGGTGGTTTCATTAAAACACGAAATTCCTTTTTATCCATTTTTCTCAAAATAACAAAAGTTATTTCAAATGCTGTATCTCAAAAACTAATAATCAGACAGCTGTCAAATTTATGCACGTTTCTTTTGAAGGTTGGTACTACTTAAAAATGATACGGATTTTATTCTAGTGGCGCCATCTCATTGAAACGATTCGAACTTTTCCGCCCAACTGTTATGTATGTATATATATGCCGCTCTATGAATATACAATACTTTTCCGATGTATCTCTGGAGTGAAAAATTAGGTATAGTTGATCCTATTTCTTTTAAAAGAAGACACACCTTTGGATAAACCATTCCTTTTAAGCATTAAACGAATTATGCTCAATCAATTTATTAACGCCCTCTGAGGTTTATTGATATTAGTTTTTTCAAAGAATCGTCTGATGCAATTTGTCATATTGAGTTTAAAATTCTTTAAAACTCAACAGCGAACACTTCTCCAAATAAAAATTGCATATTTAAATAATAATATTTGACCTCAATACAAAGTCTCCAATAGTCGTAAGTGTGTGTGTGCAGAAATGAGGACAATTATCGAGGCTGTACAGTGACTTTGTAATGCACGAAAACAATGCAAAGTAATGTATCGGAACATTGGTGTAACACTTCCACTGTGACGTTGAGACAGTCGGAATTTTGTGAGCTGTCAAAGGCTGCCTTGACGCGCCCTCCAGTGGCGCAGCACTTTGGAAATGGCGTGCGAACATGCAACCCCCGCACAGTTGCTGCCGGGCGATATGACTGGCAGACGTATCGCCGACTAACTGCGACTGCTGTATCACGTGACATGGTGTGCAAATTTATCAAATAAGTTTATCAGTATGCAAATAAAAATAATTCAATGCAAATCGAGGGTGTGCAATCGAATTGCCATTAAATACAAATCAAAGGAATTCGGTTTGGATTACAGTCAGTAATGCGACTTGAAAACTATAGGCAGATTTCAAAAATCATTGCAAATCGCTGATTCGAAAACAGACCCGAGTTTCGAATTAACGCGTCTTACCGATCACATACGACGCACATACACATACAACATACGAAAAACACGGTTTAAATGTTTCGATTCAGCACCTTTTGCAATACGACTTCGAAGCATCCCTTCGAAATTGATTAACTGCCACATTCGCAATTGTAGTGAACCCTTTCAACTCAATGTGTTTCCTCCTTTATTTTCCAACTCCCGTCCAAGTGTTTTGCATTCTCACAGTAGCATTTGTTGTAGATTTTAGTTGCAAGGCGTAGCCAACTTCCGTTTTGTAGCAGCAACCAGATTTCACCTCTCTTCCCGACACCAATCAACCACTTTGGATGTTGCAGCATTGCACCGAACAAAATAAGCAGTGCTCACTTTTCTCAGCGAGTTGCTGTGCTCTAAAAAACATTCTAAATTTCTTACTAGACCAACGACAGTGTTGCCGACGATGAACCGGCCGAACCGGAACCGGAAACCGCTGCCGAAGACGACCCACGCGAAACGGCTGAGGTGGACGCGCTGGATGAGAATCACAACGAGGGCGAAGGCAGCTCGCCCACCTCGTCGCTGGCCATTGAGGGGTTCGTGGCGGGCGCCTCGGAGGATAATAGAGTTCAGTCACAATCCGCTGCTTATGTTGATGAAGTATAAATACAGTTAACATTTGGTCCTATTTAAAGCTTCTTTGAATATGTTTTCGGTGTGCTCTGGTATACTGAACTGTTTATGTGTGTGCAATTTGTTTGGTCACGTGCAACAAGGCATTTCGTATGCACAAATTCGCTGTTAATATATTTTTTTCGTTCAATTTGTTATTGTCCAAAAAGTTATGTATGTATATGTGTATGTTTGTAATTTGTGTAACTTTTGCATTTTTACTAACTCATACATACATAACTCCTACTTCAAACGAAATCAAAACCAAAAACACCGAAACGCTCTCATGAAAAGGACGCACGCATCAAAGACATAATCGCCGCCGGCGATATGGAACAGTTGGCGCAAATCGTGCTGAACGGTGATGGCAAAAAGCTGCTGAATATGGAATCGTCCGAACCGGAAATTCAGGCATTCCTCAACAATGTGCCCAACTATATGGTAAGCGCCGTTGAGAGACGTTGTGCAGTCGGCGGGTTCTAAGGCAAATTGCCAACTTACAGGGAAAAATTCGATGTGTGCATGAGGCGGCACGCGAAGGCAGCCTTTTGTCACTGCAACAGGCGCTGGATCGGCGAAAGTTTGCCATTGCCAAGGACGATATATCACCGAACGGTGCCACACCACTGCATGTGGCGGTAGTGTTTGGCAATTCAGGTGAGGAAAGATGCCTATGGAAACATTCTTTGCGTGGGATTTTTTTCATTAAACATCAGACGGTGATCTGACAGAGGTCCAGTGGGTGAGAGGGTTGAGGGGTGAGGTCTTACGAGACATATTGGGAAAAATAAAATCTCAAAGGCCACCCTCTCATATATTTTATTTTAAACATCAACTTAACTTTAACTTCATAGCTAAAATCCTGGCAGTTGATTCGGGTTCTCTGGAAATGAGGCCTCACGGAATTAGGGATCTTAATGGCAGCAGTTAGTAAACCCCGTGAAATTTGTAGAGTCTTACGCCTGCATTGAAAACTTTATTGAAACATAGGAATCAATTAGTGTTCTAACGAATATTCGGTTTCGGTTCGACCCAAACAAGTGGTTTCGGTTTCGGCACAAAAATGCCCGAACGGCCGAAACCGAAACATTCTAGAATATTTTTTACATTTTATTGTGTAGCGAGTGAACAGCTATTTAGTGCAGCCGAGCAGATATATAGTGAAAGGATGAGAAGGAGAATTTAGATGCTATCAATATAAATACAATTTTTTTTGTTTAGAATAAAATATTAAATTATTTAATTTTGAATATTACCGAATAAGATACGAAAGGGTGATTTTTTTATGTTTATGTTTTATGTTGTTTATGTGTTTATTGATAAGTATTTATTTATTTATGTTATGTTTATTCTTTATTTACCTAAATTAAAATTCGTTTGTTGTAAAATGGTGATTTCGATGCTTGATATGATGTTTTTTATTTCAACTAGAAAGGTTCGGTTTCAGCCGAAGATTAAAAAACAACCGAAATTCGGTTTCGGTCCAAAAAAGTAGTTTCGTTCGGACACTAGAATCAATCAATTTCAAAAACCCCTTTATTAGTGAACATTCTACAGAGACTATGTGACCAAAGAGGGTAAAGAGTAGAGTATTAATACAGAAAGTGTCCAAAGAGGTTTTTTCAAATTTTATGTGCGTAATAATATCTGTAGCAGTGTTCAAATTCTCAAATACTAAAAATAATAAATAATAACACTACAGGAATTTTTAATGAGGTTATTTACAGACAGGTGAACTAGAAATTAAATTTAGGAAAAAAAGGGCAAACAATTTTCATGAGTACTTTTTAAAAGTCCATACATTCGACTTTTGGCATTTTGAGATATATTAATAAATAATTTAACTACTTTGCCGGCACGCAATTCATAAAAGTTGATTTGAAATTCCACATTAAATAATAATCAGTTAACCTCAGCGATATTTATTCAGTTCATAAAAAAGACAGCCATCAAAATTATATTCACACCACAACAATTTGTTGTATTACTTTTTGCAGATATTGTGCGCTATTTGGCCGCACGTTTTCCAGAAACCACAACCATAACGGACAATGATGGGCGCACAGCGTTGCATTACGCCGCCACAATTAAGGATAATGGCCATTTCTACAATGTGCTAACACAGCTGGGTGCCAACGCAAAAGCGCTGGATAAGGTAAGAACATATCGTCCAAAAAGGAGATGGCAATAGAGCGTAACAGCAGTTGGGGCGCTCGAGACAAATGGGGTGTGAATTAATGAGGCCAGAAGGATGAGGATGATGGAGAGAAAGTTGAAGGCAGAAAATGCTTGGTGTCGTAAGCGTGGTAGATGTTTATGATTCGAGTTCGAAAGAAAAACACGGGTACTAATTAATTGGCTGTGAGTGAAATTAACCGACCAGTGATCTAAATAAGTAAAAAATAAGTTATGCAAAAGTAGCCAAATTATCGAGTGGGCACGTTGCTAGTATTATTTGTGCCTCAGCGGGTTAAGAGTTATCGCAGTTATGAAAGCAATTTCAAACTGCGACTAATTGCATTACAAATATTAGGCACACAACACACATACATACACAAAGTTTCCTCGGGGATTTCCCAACACGCAAATTGGACTGTTTGCACTTTCACTGAAACTAATCGCCTCGGGGGTAGAGCGAGTTCTGTGCACCTTCAGGGTGCGACACAGAAATAGTTCCTTAATGTAGGTTTGCAAAGAGGCATTTCTGACTGGAAGCGCCTTCATTGCCTCACTTTATTGATTATTTTGATATTAATTTGGTTTGTCCGTCACACTGTAGCTCGGCCACACACCCGAATTCTACCAGGACACCGAAGAGTCCAAGGATATACTCAGCTATCAGAAACTGCTAAGTGACTTCGGCGCCGAGGAGCTGGAGGACGAACTGCTGAACGATCAAGGTGCGTAGTCTCTTTTCCGAACCAAGCGCTGGGCGGACGGGGGGCACAGTAGTCGACCTTAAGTGGGGTAATGCGGTTAACCAACGTTACGTACTAGATTTTGAATGTGCGTGTGCGTGTGTGTGTGTGATTTTGTGTTGTTATTTTTGATTTGGATTTTCGTGGGTGCTGCCGCTCTTGTTTGTCCGTGTAAACGTGACTATTATTTTTATAATTGCTACAAATACTACAGTGCACTGTGTGGCGCAGTATTCTTCACTGCTTTCTTTACCGGCCTTTCAGTTCAGTTCTTTTCACCATCTGTTATGCACCACATACCTACATAGATGTTTCGTTTCGCTTACGTCGAATGTTCTGTTGGTTTTCCCCCCAACGTACCAACACACACACACACTCATCCATTCATCCTTTTTAAATTAATAATTCCAATTTATTTGTTTTAAGTCCAACCGGAGGGCCACACCGTGCACCAACGCCCAACTCACTCACACTTCTTTGCTTCTGCGTGGCGTGCATGAAGTTGCTTGTTGTGGTTGAGCCAGTTAGAGCTGCGCCCGGGTGTGGTGCTGCTTGGTGGTGTTTTGCTTTCAATCAGGTCGTCAGTCATTAATTTGCTGTTGTGGTCAGCGCACGTCTTCTGGTCTGGCTCTTTCGGTGTACGTGGTTAGCGGTTTTGGCCGCCATTTCAAATCAATCACTATTTCGTATTTCAATTGCCTGAACGAGTTTTGTTGTGCTTAGTGCAGTGTAGTGCTTTCACCGTTAAATAACATTAAATAAACTCAAAAAGACAACAAATCAAATGTTCAAAATGTCGGATATGTTAGAGAAAGATGAGTTTTTCAATAGTCTCATCAATAATATAGACGACATCTTTGGTATGTACCTACAGGTTGACTTCTACGTGAAACAAATATACATATAAACTACTTATAGCATATATCTCATATGACGTGAATCGCGAAATAGATTTGATATAAAGAAGATTATTTTAGGAATGCGCGCTGAAATTTGGTTCAGCACTATTAAACATTAGGTTAGGTCGTGTTAGTTAATGAAAAGACTCGGCGAAATAGGAGTCCTTATCTATAATATCCAAGAAAATCTAGTTGGCAAGACTCCACTTTTCACTTGCCCTGGGCCAAGTTTACCGTTAGCTTCATAAAGGACAATCAGATGTTTCTGTATTTCGCTATGGCGACTTCCGCTCAATCTCACTCTCTTGTTTTTTGCTCTTTCCATAGCATTCCGTACGTGTTGGTAGCTTGTGCGGGTCTTGACCTAATGAAATTTGATGTTGGAAAATAGTTATGAGCTCACTTATTTTTCATACTTTTCATGTATTGCACCCACCAATTCACTTTGCTTCTTTTTCGTCACCACCAACCACCAACAAGTCTTGCTGTGTATGTCTGTTATTGAAAGTGTTTTCTCTCTCTCTTCTAATGCTTCTTAAAACAATGTCATAACTGATCTTAATATATGCTCACGTTTGTCCTACAATCAACACCACTCCACCACCACCACTACCACCACAACCATCATCCATCCATCCAACTGCTTCATTGCCACCCGAATAGTACCCGACGATCTGCACAGCTCGCGGCGTCGTCTTCAAGATGGCGACATCGAACACACGCTCGATCGCTGCTTCAGCGTTATCGAGGAGTCGAGCAAGGTACTGAGTGGTGCTACCGCTTCGGCGCTGGCGCACCGCAAGCCGCTCAGTGCCTCCACGTTGCAGCTGTCGGTGACGAGTTACCTGAGCCGCTTCCTCAAGCGCAAAGTATTCCTCCGCATTCGGCATCGGCAGACGCGGCTCGACCATAACCTCTTCGACGTCATCTGGCCGGCCATGCGAAAGACCTCAAAACTGCGCCATCTGGAGGAGGACATCAATTGCGGCATAGTGGCGCCAGACTTCGATGTGTTTGTGGTGTTTCAGGAGTTTCTGGTGCCGCTGATCAAGGACATGCACTGCATGAGCATCACCGACGACTTTCAGCCGCATCCGCGCATTGCGTTCTTTCCGATGGAGAACGGCGATCGGCTGAACACGGCTGGCTTTGTCTTCGACGACGACTCGAGCCTGATACAGTGCTGCACCGTAGAGTGCTCGCGCAATCTGGAGGAGTATGAGCTACCGCTCAACCTGACCGTGGGCCAGGTGGAGCAGGCCGAACGCATGATGATGGGCAAAATCTTCACGAACGCCTTCGCCGAGGCCATTGGCGAGACCGAGTCGGGCAGTTACTACACGCTGACCGAAATAATCGAGGACAACTCAGAGGTGTATGAGATGCTTACGAAGCTGGGCCTGATGATACCGCTGCTGGATGCCAAAGACGCGGTGCAGGCTGCCGAGTCGGTGGCATTCAATGGCAACCTGTGGCCGTACGGACGCGGTGTGTACTTGAATTCGGATAATAATTTGGCCCTCTGGCTGAACTGTCAGGAGCATCTGCGCGTCATTGCAACTACCAGTGCGAAGGATGCGCCCAACATGGGTGCAGCCTACACGCGCGTCGGCCGGGCAGTGTGCTTCCTGGAGACGCAGCTGCACTTCAAGGAGAGCTATTTGCTGGGCTACCTGCAGGCGCGGCCCTCCTACTTGGGCACGGGACTGAAGTTCTCGACGAGCCTCAAGCTGCCGAACCTGATGAAGGAGGTGGACAATCTGCGACACTTGTGCTCGGTGCGCGGCCTCAGCCTGATCACCAACCCGACATCCAAGATGACCGTGCGACTGGTCAACATGCAGAGCCTGGGCGCCATCGAGTACGTGCTGTTCCAGGACTACTGCACGGCGGTCACCAACATCATGTCGCTGGAGAAGGACATGTCGCTGACCAACTCCAAGCACATCGCCTCCATGTTGGTGAAGATATTTCGTCGTAAGAAGAATAGCCTTGCGGAACGCAATTAGCTCGACACTAGGTTGACTGCAAATGCCCAATGCACCTAAGCTAACCTACGCCAAAACTACTCAAAACTAGTCTAAGACAACTTTCAAATTGCAATTTACTGCATGCACCAACCACATCCGACCTTATCTAGCGCTGTATATATGCAAAGGCGAATCGAGAAACACTTTCTTTAACCAATGTACTGCCCCCTCGATCGACAGCTCTGCATCTACTATATATGCAAACTTTGCTTTTTTGATTACTTACCGCTGATTACGCTGCAATTTCTTTTCGGTCAAAATTTTCCCGCTTCTGAGACTTTGTGAGCTTCTGATATGATTGATTCAGCTTGATTAAGGGTTCGTAAGTTTTTAACGCAATTCATTTACTTATTTGAGTAGTGTGTCATTTGATGTCCATATATAGTTTACGTTGTGCATATGTCTCGATATTATTGTTAAGTTGCTGTACATTTCATTTACTGTCTTTTGTTACTCGGCATGTCTCGTTGCTATCACCCTGTAGTGTGCTCGTACTCTCACTTACCCAAATATAGAGTTTAATATTTCTTTTTCGCTGTAACGGTAGTTAGAAACAAAGTACAGTGCTCACCGCATTTGACATAAGCCTGAGAAGGGATTTGTCATGCTGCGAAAGTTGTAAAAGGAATTATTATAGTAAAGTAGTAAAAGAAGTTGTCAACCAGCAATTCCACCTCTACATAACCATTGATTTACGAATTGATTTTGAGTTAACAAATATTGGCCTTATGAATAGATTCCTAAATGGGCGGGAAATGGATGGGAAACAAGTGCTTTCGTTGTAAGTACGCAGAGTCATGAATGTGAAAAGAAGAAAAGGTGTTAAAATATAAACAACAAAGAGGAGACAAGCATTGAGAGAGAGCCTCACGTTACTAAACCGAACCTAATGCAACCTCACCTAATCTAAGAAATTCGGAGTTAATCTATTCTAAACTAACTTAACTTCTTCAAACTCTCCATCGACATGAACTGTTCATAAATCATTCATGTGCACAAGTTACTTCACATATGTGCGTAAAAGCCCCATCAAAGTTAAGTAGACATAAATGCTTTGCTTTAGAAATTCGGTCTCGCCCTCTTGCAGTGCCTTGTCGTTGAGTTCTGAGGTCTCCTCTTGAAATTATAATTTGCTTGTTTTGCCATACCTAACATTTTTCGCACTTCTAATCCGATAGCTTCAGAAAATTAGAGTGTCTTATTCACTTGTATTCTTACCTAAGGCAACGTCTGCTTTCAGTATTTTTAACTTGTTGACTAAGAGCACCTTTGGTCACATAAATTTCAGGTCAAGCCGAGAGCCACAGCTGCCAGTCGAATCCCATCTTCAAAACCGAACAGGGAAAATATCTCGCCAACAGTAAGCACGGCGCAATATCGCATTCTAGAATTTAATTACAAACGAAAATTTGCTAACGAATGGTTTGTCGCAGACTTGGCCGATCCGCTCATAAAGGCGCTCACCGAAATCGCCAACAAGCGGCCGGACGACCCGGTCGCCTTTCTCACCGGCTACTTGCAGAGCTACTTGCGTGCACGCAATCCCAACGGCGCCGCCGCGGCCGAGGTCAACGGGAAGACGTCGTTCAAGCGCGACAAGAATGCCGCGCTGAGCAACGGCTACGGCGGCGACGAGGAAGATCGCATCGAAGAAGACCGCTTGTCCACCGCCGAGGAGGAGGAAACCTTCGCCAATTTGGACGATCGCGACGAGCACGGCCAGAGCATGCTGCACTTTGCATGCGCGCGCTCGCATCGACGCGGCGCCCTCATGCACCTCATCGAGGAGTCGCACATCGACATCACCTACAGGGATGAGCTGTACCGGACGGCGCGCGACGTGTCGCTGCAGGCCAATCAGCCGGGCAATGCAAAGGACATCGACCGGTATGTGCTGTCGCTGGCGGTGGTGGGTGAGTGTTGCTTTCGAGGCTTTCGAGCGTTGCGTTTCTTGATGGCTGCGTGTCTTCACAGGTGACCTGCGCACCTTCGACCGACTTGCCATCTCCGGCTATGACCACATCATCGATGTCGCCGACGAAAATGGCACCAAGGTCACCGAAATTGCGATGGAGCGCGGCCACACCGAGCTGGTGGAGTTTCTGCAGAATTTACGTTCGCTAGAGGTAGGTGTGAGGAACGTGCCCCTTGGAAGAGCACGCACTTTCATCAGATCAATTGCAGGAACAACGCGAGGAACTGCATCAACTGATACGGGACAATAATGTGCCGCAGATCAAGGAGATGGTTGCCGAAATCAACGGCGGCTGGCTGATAAAGGCCAAGAACTATTATGGTAAGAGTGGTGGGGGGGTGGGCAATCACGAAGCCACAAGTAATAATAATATGTTGATGATTTTTTTAGGACGCACAGCGCTGCACATTGCCATACTGAAGGAATCCCAAGAGCTGGTCGAACACTTTGTCAATCTTTTCCCGGATGCGCTGAAAATTGGAGATAACGTAGGTGTAACTGCGCTTTGGAAATGTCTATTGATACTAATAATTGTCTTTTCCGAAAGCTGGAGCGCACTGCACTGCACTATGCCATGGGCACCAACGCTATCGAAAGCCTGAGCCGCATACTCATACAAAAAGGTGCCAAGCGTACAATTAAGGACCTGAAGGGACGTCAGCCAAGCTACTATTTTATGAATAAAGCGGACATACTGCGCTTGCAGGAGGAGGAGGACGAGAATCGCTAGATGCAAACCACATAAATTAACGACTAGCTGTGTTGTTGTTCCAATGAAGTTGGAGTTAAAGGGGATCTTCTGAAATCAGCCCAAGCTGAGTTCGCTTAGAGCTCCGCTATATCTCCAGCTTCATTTTGTAAACTTGATCCACTTGTAACGAAATTATTAGGATTAATTTTTGGCGTAAATAAGCAAAGTATTAATGCCACTTGATAGTATTGTAAGTCGAAGCAATACCTTGCGTAGGGGAAATATCTACAAAACAACATAAATTTCATAAACTGTGTCAAATTAAGAAGAGTCCGTTCAAAGTAGAGAAGTGAAACGAAATGACAAGTGCACTTATTGTTAACGCAACGATGACATGTAATTATGATTAAGTATCAGTTAACAAGAGATGTCTGCAATATCTAAGGACCGTTTACTCCCAATTCATTTCAAGTTTTGCTCACAGAGTGCATTTTCAACTAAGTGCTCACACAATTAAACAATAACTTTAAATACTGCAGCAATAAATGGTTCACCATATCGAAACTGCTGCTGGATGTTTTTTTTGGAAGCTTTTGCAATCGAGGATGGCAAGTTCAAAATTTCCTGCGGGGTTCAAGTATTTGTGTTTCGCTCCGATGATGTGTTTCAACGCTTCAAACTTCACTTTGTGCATTACTAGTAAGTATAAGTTTTTTTCATTCGTTTTGGATATTGTTTTTGTTCAGCAAAACGTTCGTAATCGTATAAATTTAATCGTATTTATTTTCTGCTGTTCGAGGGGTTTGCACAATTAAAATTATCATATCTAGGCTCAATTTGTTGATTTGTTGATTTTTAGTGGTTTGGTTGTTAATTTTTCCGAACCATCGAAATTAAATTGTAAAAACTGATTTCGTGCGACTTCGTTTTCGAAAATCGAGACGAAACACATCGCAAGGCAAATCGTTTTCACTCGCCATTTCGTACGATTTCCATCACATGATGATTATTTTTTTTTGCATTCAGAGTTTTCATCTGTCTCACTTTCTCATCTTCGGAGAGATAAAAGGTATGATGAAAGATATAATTGCCCATAACAATTATGGTCACCTGAAATGTACCGCTACATGTCTCAATTCAAATTTTATTTGTCATTTGTTGGTTTCCATAAACTCAACCGACGTGTAGCGGATGCCGTCGCTTACGAATGTTTACCTACTGCTGCAGCATTTGCATAGTTTACGACAAGCAATTCGCTGCCTAGACAGACGAAAAGCATACGAATCCAACTAAATCACAGTCTACAATAAACCAAAAAGAATAAAGCAGTACCTGCAAATATTATAAAATAATAAGCAAGAGTTGAGTTTCCCACACTTATCGCTGTGCAAGTCTGCCGCGCGGTTATCAACGATATCGCGATTATTAGGCAGCAACGCGCGATAATGTCAGTGTCAAGAGGGCAATAAGATTGTAATGTTGCACGGCGCCCGATTAGATTAAGACGGCTCACTGGCTGGCACTCTCAATCACTCAATCATGTATGGAATGTGTCATGCGGCGATAGCTGCAACGTTCTGCTCTGCAATGGTGATGTCGAAGACAAGCGGTTGACATGGAATTCATATAATGCGCTAAAATTAATTAATACGCAGCTGAAATGAAACTCACAACAATGGACACTGTATCGCACTGGGAATGGGAACCCAACTGATTTCCGCTAACGCAAACGACCCTCGCAAATATCTCGGTTTAACCAGAGCCGTTGCGAGTGTCAATCGCTGCTTGTATTTAGTTAATCTCCAGCATATTAATAGTGTAATTTATGGCAATGGCCACTGATATGAGTACAGCAAATTTCCATTTGTTTGCGCTTCCGATAGCGCGGAACAATGAGCGCCGAGCGGGATTTAATGCGTATTTGGTCTAATGTGGTCGCCACTGTGGTCGCCGTGTGAAGCCGCCCGCTCGCCCGCGGAGGCGGTCGGCCTTCGCCTCACTATCTTAACAGAAAAATTGATTTATATTGAATAAAAACGATTTTCCGCCCTGCCCAAAGGTCGGGCATAGTGCAGTATTTGATTTGCTGGTCTCGAACAAATTGGCTGAGTTTGAATTGGCGAGTCGTGGACGTCGGCTGAAATTCGTGCGACCCCGGCTGGAAGACAGAGTTGCGACCCGACAAGTGACAAAATGACCGCGGAATTGAATACTGGTAAAACGCAAAGTGGGCGCGCAGTCACATTTACACTTTTTGAAATATCGACAAAATGTGCGGTGTGGTTTTTGCAAAAGTTTGGATTTGGTGAAAAAGATAGATCCACGAGCCATTAGAACAAGTGATAGAAATCGAGCTTCTTTTCAAGGACAATCAGATTTAATGCAACTGCAAAAATTAAGTTAAATTGGAGCCCAGTTTCAGCTTTATCTCATACAAAAGTTTTCTCATACCACCGACTTCGGGTATACACTAATCACGTTATTTTCGGTGATCGCTGATTCCTGAAATGCAGAATTTCCAAGAAGTTGAGTAAATGTGTTTTTTCTGCAAACACATCATTTACCAGATTTAGTGAAATCATGTGCACTTGTGATGGACTTTTCCGTGAAATATACACAAATAACTTTTTTCATTCATCAAAAACAAAGTCAAAAACCTCGATTGTGTTTAACCAAGCAAACACTAAAACGATCCTAACCAAATCACAATTGTACAACCACCAGTTTCTTTGCCCATGTGTGCCACATTGTTTAATCCTCTGGACACTAAATTTAAGTCTGCATCGAATATGAAAACCGTTACATGGTCAAGTGAGGTTTCCATTTCCTCTAAAGGTTTTTGAGTCACTTTTCGGTATAGCAAAATTGTCGAATGAAACGACAGGAAAGTGTGAATAGACGAATCCGTTCGTAGCTACCAATTAAAATCTCCTTTCATTCCGAAACCGTATCTATATCCTTCCCAGAAGAACATTAATGTTTTACATCACTCTGTCCCCTCTTTTGAATATGCAAGCATTTTTCAATTGAGCTAATCTTCTCATCGTTCACTACACATTTTTTCTCAAGGCCCTGTCTTGGGACAACGCCATCTGCAAGCCTTTCTGCTCTTCCTCAACATTGTGGTAAATTATGTGGCGAAATTCAATGTCGGCGTCACGGTGGTCGCCATGACCAATGCCGAAACCACAAATCCCAATTTTTCGGTAAGTTATCCCACTTTGCTTTGCCACACATTTGCTTTGCCATAACATGAACACTTCTTGTTCTTCTTCTTCAGGAGTACGACTGGAACGAAATGGAAAAGTCATTCATATTGTCCAGCTTCTTCTGGGGCTATTTTCTGACGCAGTTTCCCGGCGGCTACCTGTGCCGTCGTTTCGGCGCCAAGCGCACAATGCTCGTGTCGACGCTGGGCTCCGCCTTGTTCGCGCTGCTGCCGCCTGTCTGCATTCCGTGGGGTGGCTGGCAGGTGTATTGCGGCATACGCGTCATACAGGGTTTCTTCCAGGGCTTCCTGTTCCCCTGCATTCACGCCCACTTAGCCATGTGGTGTCCGGTGCAGGAGCGCAATCGCCTGGGCGCGCTGGCCAACACGGGCATCGAGTGTGGCACCTTGCTGGCCATGTTCCTGAGCGGCATTATCGCCTCCTCGGACATGGGCTGGCCTGGTGTTTTCTACGTTTCCGGCGGCCTGGGTTTGGTTTGGTGTGTCCTCTGGCTGTTTCTAGCCGCCAACACACCAAAGGAGTCGAAGCTGATTTCCGAAGCGGAGCTTCACTACATCGAGTCCTCGAAGAATGCGCTGAAAGAGAACGTGAAGACCGATGCCGTGGAGCGCAGAATTCCGGTGCCGTGGAAGGCCATTATGACGTCATGGCCATTCTGGGCGCTGCTGGTCGCGCGCTCGTCACAGTCGTGGGGCTTCTCGACACTGCAGTCGGAGATTCCCTCCTACATGAACGGAGTGTTGCTGATGGACATGAAGAGCAACGCGCTCTTCTCGGCGCTGCCCTATCTGGCAATGTGGTGCATGTCGTATGTGTACCTGATTGTGTCGGACATACTGCTGCGCCGGCAAATGCTGTCGCTAACCGCGATACGCAGGACATTCAACTCGCTGGCCTTCTGGGTGCCTGCGGTAGGCCTGATTGGCGTTGGCTTCCTTGGCGAGGATCAGAAGACGCTGGCCATTGTTCTGATGACGCTCAATGTGGGCGTGAATGCCGGCTCCACCATTGGCAGTGCGCTCAACACCATCGACCTGTCGCCCAACCACGCCGGCATTCTCATGGGCATCGTGAATACGGCGGCGAACATCATTCCCATACTGACACCTCTGCTGGTCGGAGTCGTGGTGCAGGACGAGGTAAGTCGAGTGGGGGTTTAATCGGTTCCGAGCATCCAAACTGTACACGTCGCTTTCGATAATTCACAGCACGATCGCACGCAGTGGCAGATCGTTTTCATTGTGTCGGCGGTGGTGTTTGCGCTGGGCAATTTATTCTACATCACCTTAGGCTCCACACACTTGCAACCCTGGGACGACGAGAATTTCTTGCGCGGCCCAACAGTGCCCAGTCAGCAAAGCACTGAGCAATTCGACGAGGCCGATACGAAGCCAAAGCATGACAAGTATTAAGCGAGGTGGCCAACAGATTTGTGTAGGCCGTGTCAGCCTGTTTTTGATACATTTCAATGATACGAAAAGACTTTTAATAAAGTAGAGGTTTCAGAAAGATATTTTACAACTAATGATCGAAGAGTTAAACATGCATACTACTTTTTCTGGAGGGCTTCCAATAATCACTCAAGTTGTTTTTTTTTTGGAAATAATGGATTTGCAGGCAACTTGAACGGCAACATAACTGGTCTATCGGCATCATGCAGTGATTTGGCTAGCAATGTTTTGGAGGTTGTAAACAAATGTTTCAATCAATCAATCAAACGAACGAGCGATCATTTCGAAACTTCCCGATATACTGACAATAATTGAAATTGACTTCATTCTCTGTGACTTTGACTCGCCTACTCTCGGGGGCTTTTCTTTTTTTTTTACTAGTGGCAATTTAAAGCAGACGCTTTTATAACGAGGTTTTGTGACATATGCGTCGATTATATCGCACAATTGCACACCGCCGGCGTCCGCAGAATGGACTGGCAGTACATATCGAATCGTACAGCCAGCATTGCTATATTTTGTTGGTGCACAGATAATGCAAGAACGAATGAAAGATTATAAAAAACGAGTTTAAGTGCTCGACAAGGACTTGAATGTAGCCATGGCTGCTAATGTGGGCTAATTCACACCGCCAACGCTCAGACGACTGCTGGCAGTTCAACGCAACGCATGGAATCAACCAACAAATACAACAATAACTAAAAAGTAATACAAACAATAACTAAAAAGTAAACAATAACTAAAAAGTAATACAATACAATTGTCTTAAAATTCTTATTTTTTATAAAGAGTGCAATTTTTCACAAATCAACAAATACAACAAATATCGAATAATTTCTCTAAAGTTTTCTTGAATAGTGAAATCGTGAAACAGTTAAAAATTGTTGTTGTGTGTTAAAATCAAAATATGACAGCGTCAGACTTGAAAGGTAAACAACAGTGAAAATGTAACAACAAAACAAAAAAAACTCGTTTTGAGTGATTTCTGGCTGAAAAGTGCACAAATTCAAGTAAACGAATGAGTATTTTATGTTTAAATGTTGCTTAGCTGCGTTGATTAGACTGGAATTAGCTGGATGTCGATTTCTGTCAATCTTTAAGTACAGTAAACTAAGCCTAAAGTGTTTACTGCCTCTCTTCGATGGCTGCAAGATGTCGTTTTTACGATTTTCTATATAAAAATGTGAGTGTGTATAACCATTTCAGACCCTGCTTTATAATCGCGAAACTTACATGAAATAAGATAAATTAATCGCTTAAAATGATTGGCATTTGTTTATACATAGTAAAAATTATAAAAATTTCCGAAATATTAAACCAATTACTTTTCCAGTGGTATTTAGGAAAAAATACTTTCGTGGAAGATTTGCCGCAATCAGATCCTTTTTCTGGCAAAGCCGTGAGGGTGGCCTGACTGTCAAACTTTCGGTCAATCAACTTTTTGAACTAATCTATAGATAGAGATAGATAGATAGATATAGTTCGCATTTGTCGATTAGGAAGCGATAAATGCAGATGAAACACACTCACATATATTTTGGGCATTGCCTCTTCATGGCAGCCATTAAGCGAGATAAACACACGATTCTGTTTTGTTTTGGTTGCCATTCGACCGCTTTATTGCTCGACTTCTATGAAGTGTTTACTTTTGCTTTCTTTCCGTTGGCGATTCACTTAGCCAATCTTTGTCTCGTAAGTAAAGCAGCTTTCATAAAGACGGACGATGTACTTACATGTGTACTTTCTGTACTTTTGGTATAATGTTTATGACGTATTTGGATATATTTAGCGAATGAGCCAAACTTAGTGAAGAAACCTATTTGTGTTCTAGGTCCCCTATTGGGCATACGTCACCTGCAGGCGCTACTTATCTTTCTCAACATTGTGGTAGTCTACGTGAGTCGCTTGAATGTGGCCGTCGCCGTGGTGGCCATGACCAATGCCAACACCACCAATCCAAACTTTCCGGTAAGCAAAAAAGTCAAACCACACTCACTTCTAACACTCAATGCTTATATTTTTTTTCAAATTCTCCACAGGAGTACGACTGGAATGAGAAGCACAAGTCGTACATTCTCTCCAGCTTCTACTGGGGCTATGTGCTCACCCAGTTTCCGGGCGGTTATTTGAGTCGTCGCTTTGGCACCAAAATCACAATGTTCGTGTCCATCTTCGGCTCGGCCATCTGCAGTTTGGTGACTCCATTCGGCATTCAGTGGGGTGGCTGGCAGATATTCTGCGCCCTCCGCTTCATTCAAGGTCTTTCCCAAGGCCTGATGTTCCCTGCAATACACGAGCATCTGGCCAAGTGGTCGCCGATAAATGAACGCAACCGACTCGGTGCGCTCAGCTACACTGGCATCGAGTGCGGCACTGTGCTGGCCATGGGCATCAGTGGCCTCATTGCCAGCGGTCCCCTGGGCTGGCCGGGAATTTCGTACATCTCCGCGGGTCTCTGCTTTGGCTGGAGCGCTCTGTGGTTGACATTCGCTGCCAGCAATCCGCCCGCTTCTAAGTTCATTTCGGCGAAGGAGTGCCAATACATTGAGTCGTCGTTGCAGCGCCCCGATGACTTCCATCAGCAGAAGATACCCATACCGTGGGTGGCCATCTGGACTTCAGTGCCGTTCTATGCGTTGCTGATTGTACGTTGCTCGAAAGCCTGGGGTTTCTCGACCATGCAGGCGGAGATTCCCTCCTACATGAACGGTGTATTGAACATGGAGATCAAGAGCAACGCACTCTTCTCGGCGCTGCCCTATCTGGCGATGTGGTTCATGTCCTACGTCTACCTTATTACGGCCGATGTGTTGCTCACGAAGAAAGTGTTGACACTGACGGCGCTGCGAAAGACCATCAACTCGATTGCCCTGTGGGTGCCGGCGGTCGCGCTGATAGGCATAGGTTTCCTAGATGATGATCACAAGGCGTGGGCCATCGCGCTGATGACAATCAATGTGGGCGTGAACGCCGGCAACACGGTTGGAAGCTTGCTCAACTCTATCGACCTGTCACCCAACCATGCGGGCATTCTCATGGGCATCGTCAACACCATCGCCAACTTTGTGCCCATGATTACGCCATTGCTGGTGGGCATCATTGTCACGGATGTGGTGAGTGTGGCGCCACGCAAAGTTTTACGCAATTTTGTTCCAACTGCTAGACTGACCAGTGATCTACTTCCAGCACGATCGCACACAGTGGCAGGTGGTTTTTATTATCGCGGCGGCGGTTTTCTTCTTCGGCAACTTGATTTACATCATTTGGGGCACGGCAGAAGCACAGCCTTGGAATGCCGTGGACTATATGCAGTCAAAATATACAGCAGAGCCCACCAAACCAATCGAGAAGCCGCACGTTACTTTTTCGGAATATGAAACTGACGCCGATGTTAAAGCGAAGGAACAGTGATAACACTCAGATTCAAATAGCCAAACCTGAGCTGTAATTATGTATATGAATGCAAAGTTATCAAAATAAATATAAATGAATAAAATATAAATATAATGAATAAATGTAAATATAGAACAAAGTTATCTTTAACAGTTTGAGAGTTATTTTTTAAATTGAGTACTAAGTGAGTACTTCGTGGTTTGGTTCGGCAAAATGCGTTTTAAATTATGTTCACAAGTGTTAAGTTTGTCAGATTTGTTTGCTTGTTTACATTATTCCCGGAACACGTAAATATTTGTATGGAAGTTATAAGTAGAGAAATAGTGACGCGGTGATGTCGACTGAAGGGAGTTCCCAAGCGAAAATTATTTTCATTTTCTCATCATATCGGACAGTAACCTACAATACTTGGTTTGCCCCGAAATGCCCTGAGTAGTTTAAGGCAGGTTCTCACCTTGTGGATCCGAAAAAGTGCACTTTTTTTTAGGAATTTTTTTTGAGCAAACGGTTAAAGATACAACGCTGAAAATTGTTTCTGGATATGAACACACATTTATTTAGAGAATACAATTTTTCAAATTGAATGAATCAAAAAAAGGGGGGAGGGGGCGTCCATCAGTGGCGGCATGTCGGTGAGGAGGTGTCCCGCTACCGGAAGTGATTCCGTCAAAACCCGAAAATGTGGTTCTGAGAAAAACGCGTTTAAAGTTTAAAGCGCGCTTGGCCGGTGCTCTACACTGCTCTATGTAACAGCCTGTAACTTTTTTAATTTTTCAGATTTTGATCTGAAATTTCTGGAGCACATTTTTGAAACAGATATCTACACGATAAGGCAAAAAAAATTGTTTTTTTTTTCCACAAGGTGAGAACCTGCCTTAATTTATCAAATATTAGATACAAATATTAAATATCTAATTGCACTACTCGACACGAAAAATGCTCTTAAAAGCAAAAGTATTTTTTAGACTAATTTTCGGCTGCTGAACACAAAACTGAAAATCAAAAAATTTTCTTAAGAAGCGTTTTCGAAAAATTTTCGAAAAACACGTTTTCCCCCCTCTTATTTCAGTTATGAGCACATATCTCGTAAATCAACCATCCGACTAACACATGTGGCCCGTTGTTCAGACGGTAATTAACCCTTAACCACCTAGCACCTGTTATTGTCACACTACCACCTAACATACTATACGTCTGTGAGACCCCGGCACAAAATTATTCGCGTTTGTAAAATTTTGTGAATTACGTTTTAGTTTTTAATTAAAATCAGTTAAGGAACATATTAAATTATTTATTAAAATAAGAAAAGCACAGGAAAATCAAAGTTTTAAATTTTAATTTCATTTAACCCTCAATCGCCCACCCTGAGTCCAGGGGACTCACTACGAACTTTAAGGGGCCCGAACACTGTAAACTGCGATTTTTCATATGTTTTTTATTTTATTTATTAAAAAAAAACGGACGTTCCGATTTACATGAAACTTTACACATATGTTAATAAATGTTTAGATTACCTTTTTTACTACCTTTTTTAATTCGATTTGCCCCTTTCAAAACTTAAAACGCGATTATCTCGAAACCATGTTTTTTGACCGCGTTGACAGCATAACTGAAAAAGTTTTTATCCGATCGACCTGATTCAAATTGCATTCTATTCGGGAATAGTGTCGCTTCTGCTCGACGTAGCCGTTTTTCGATATATGCCAAACTTTTTTTTTTATAAATAATTTAGTGCAAAATTTTACGCGAAAAAAAAACTTTTTCTTCAAACAGCCGCCATTTTTTTTTCTAATCAATATTTTTAAAATCCCCTACGTCAAACAGTAGCCAGTAATGTATATTTCAAGAATCTTTTTTGTTTTTTGCTCTAGGAGGCTCCGTTATGCTGATTTGCTGTCAACGCGACAAGGGTCATTTTAAAAAGACGACATTTTGGATCAGCTACAGAATACAAACATGGCCGCCAAAAAAAAGAAAAATTGTTTTCGATAATCTAAACATTTATTAACATATATGTAAAGTTTCATGTAAATCGGAACGTCCGTTTTTTTTAATAAATAAAATAAAAAACATATGAAAAATCGCAGTTTACAGTGTTCGGGCCCCTTAATAAGTTGGTACACGTTGTGTTTTTATGTTTCGGCGCCCAGCTTTCGTATAGCTTCCTAAAGGGTCGCTCTGAACGCGAAGACGATCGGAAGTTAGCGCACTAAAATTACAAGGCTGAGTTTTGGCACAAAGTGAGTCCCAGGGACTCAGGGTGGTGTTTTGTGTTACAAAAATTGTACTTGTAATTTTTTTTTAAATCGTGTTAATTTAAATTGAGGATGCCAAAAATGGCCGCGAAAAGTTTAATAATTGAGAGTGTTAACCATTTGAGAAGTTTTGCTACTAACAATTTGCCTTAGTTGTGCTGGAAAAGTATGTGAGGTATGTGCACAACATATGAAATTCAACCTGATGCAGGTTTTCTTATTTTATATAATGAAGTATTGTTTAAGTTTTTTTTCTGAACAGTTATTTAATTTTTAGGTGATTTATGTAAAAAGAATTGTTTTTGTTAATTTATTTATATCTTTTATTTTTATAAAATGCTTAGTGTATGTTTTTTAGAATATGTTTTTTTCTGTCAATTAAAAGGTGAATTTTTATTTGAGTTATGCAAAAAAATGGAATGATATCTGTAACAAGAGATCTTAATGTGTCCTACAAAAATATAAAAAACCATAAAAATTTAATAGATGTTGCGTTTTTTCGTAAACAAAAATTTTGAGTCCCGGGGACTCAGGGTGGGTAGATACGTGATTTTAATAGGGGTGGGTGATTGAGGGTTAAGAAGTCAACATTTCTTATTTTATACTTATAAACTAACACATTTGGAAAATGAGATCCATTATAATAATAACATAAAGTAGGTACTTCTTTGCTCTTTTTTCATATATTCAGTCATCGAAAAACATAAATAAAAATAAATATTCTCAATAAAAACAAAACCTAAACAAAATTGCAAGACCTTAACTTGCAGTTTTTCGCGAAAGTCAAAACACAGATTTTGTGAGCATTCCAGGGGCTTTGCATTCGAAAAACATTGTGTTTTACGTTTCTGTCTCGAGTCGCAAATAGAGCAGTTCTTACGCACTGCTAACCTTTCTTCAGCGCTACTTCAAGATGGAGCGGCTCATGGAGTGGTTCCATTGTTACGCTGGAGGATGCGTTGAATAGCCATTCTGATATCACGTTTTAATTTAAAGCCTACATCGGCCTTAACATCGCAGCAGTCATCGTTCGGTATATTTTCGTCGTCTGAAAAATCTTCTTCCAACCACCGCCGTATATTTGCGTCATTTAAAGCCATTATCAACCAAAACAATAAAAAAATAGGAATGTAAAAAAGTCACGTAACCGCCTAACAGGGGTCTCCTAGGCTCCTAGCAACTGTTTTTTACTCACTAGAGACAAACGCGATCACATCCGACTGAGTGACGCAAGGAAAAGGTACAAGTACTAACACGTTTATACGAAGCTCGGGCGTAAAAATATTCACGCTTAAAAATTCCTGGGGGTCCATGAGACGTATGCTAGGTGGTTAAGGGTTAACTAACCTTTCCAACAATATATAGATTGTTCAAATCCAATGAGATTTGGGGAAGTTATTGACGATGAAAATTGTAAAAAAGTGACATTTTCGACCATTTTCAAAAATTAGATATTTTCGAATGGTTGTTTCTTAGATAAAATAAATGAGCTTCTCTGGTTTTAAGATCTAAGATGAAAGATATATTATTTGATCAAATATTAAGCCTAACATCAATAGAATTGAAAGAAAAATGACAAAGTTATAATACACGGAGTGAAAAGACCAACTTTTATTTTATTACACCGTGCGAAACAATTTTTTTATTTTTCCGAGACCCATCCAAATGTTGATATAGACGTAAAACTAGAGGTCATTTATAATATCCGGGCATAGTCAGTTTTTCATTTTCTGACCCAAAAACCTTCTTAAAGGACTTTAAAATTTTAAGGATATATGTACACATTTAAAATATTTTTTAAATATTTGCGACTGTGCAATGATGAAGATATGGGTATCGAATAAAATAGGAAAATTGTTTTGTAATTTTGTTAATTACATTCTGAACGACGGGCCACTTGTGTTAGTCGGATGGTTGGTTTACAAGATATGTGCTTCGAAGATTTTTCGAAAACGCTTAAGAAAATTTTTTGATTTTCAGTTTTGTGTTCAGCAGCCGAACATTAGTCTAAAAAAGACTTTTGTTTTTAGGAGCACGCAATGAACCCATTTTTGTCGAGTAGTGTTATAAAATAGCTACCATATTCAGGGATTCGATTCTGGTAGTATTTTCTTTTTGGCAAAATCACCTCGCGAACGATCATCTTGAATGTGTGTATAAAAGAAAATTGTTCAAATTTGTTAGTCGCTTGTGATTTAGTGTAATTCGAGATTATCACGGCGAACGCGCATATACAAACTCTGTTATTCGCTATCAGCACCTTTTTCGCCACCTTATCCGGTAAACTTGAATATCGTTAGTTATCGAGTTAAATTTAGCTGCCCATATTTGCCTAACTCGTACTAAGTTATATATTGATTCAATAGGGGAGCGCATGATATATGGCCTAAAAGCAGTAAAGGGGAACGAAATAGCCGTATTTTAAGTTTGCTCATGCAAAATTACATGTTAGATGCGGACAGTCCACCCAGAGAACTAAAGACGTACGTCAGTAGTTTTAATGCCAAAATATCCTTGAAATGGGAACAAAGCAAGAGAACTTTTGCCTAACCATGGATCATGGTTGGAAGAAGAGATGACGTTGCCGCCTAAGTTTCTCGCTATGTTGCCATCTGCAAGCAATCAGTAAAAAATCGGGACGCCCTCGAAAGCCATTTGATAAATGCGCTACAAAGGTGTGGAAAATAAATATCAAAGAGCTTGTGTGCACTCACAGATGCTCTGAGATCAGGAGGAAAAAAAATGCAGCGAACATTGTAAAAGAACTACTAGCTACTGCTTCACCTTCACGGGCTACTGCGATAAAAAAGCGAGAATAGTTTTTAACGCACCGAAACCAAAGCTCACAGCATAAGCGGCTTTGGGACTAATAGTCAATGTCCATTTGAGCGTGCACCAGTATAACATGATGAGACAGCAGCTGAAGGGTATAAACTTAAACGTTTATCCATCCTGTTAAGAAGGCAAAAGAAGAATGTTACCCACCAAAAGACGCAATCAATTCATCTGACGTATCTGACGTATTACAAGAAGAAGTTTTCAAAGAGCTCCCCTCGCTAATAGCTGCTCTAAAGGCTTGATTTCACGTAACGAGTAGAGTGGCAAGACATCAAAATGGTACTAGGCCGAAAGAATTGGGATAGCGAGCAAAAGCGACGAGTTGTTCAAACGTATTTTGACACGTGGCGAGTCAGTTCGGTTTTACAATGCACAAAATGAACAAAGCAACTCGCGCAATTAAACTCAACCGGGCGAAAAGTAATGTGTGACGCATTCCGCATGTTACGAGCGATTCCGTGAATCGCTGCGAAAAAGAGAAAAATGTAACGGTAAAGTAGTGCTCGGCCTAGCAAACAAAATGTGATCAGCGTTGCCACAGCCAAAAGGAAAAAAATTACCGAATTTCTAAAAAAAAATTACCAAAACTACCAACTTTTTATAAATATGTGTTTAATTATTTATTTATAAAACAAAAAACAATCACTTCTTGTCGTTTAAAGCATTTCTCCATTTGTAAATTCTTTTGAAAACTTTGAGGTGCAAAATAAATAAAAACCAGGAAATTGGTGGACTTATAGTAAAACTGAATGCAATAAATCAAAAAGGCACAGTTCCAACTACAGTTGGCTTTTTGGAGCCCATAGATTCAATGTTTCTTGGCAAAATCTCTTTGGAGAGCATTATATTGTTGATTGTATCAACTTCTTGCTTATTTCTAAGTTTAGTTTTAATAAGAAAAAGTTCAGAACATTTTCGCTTTGCAGAGCTATGAGGCAGTGTAAGCAAGGTGCCACTTGAAGGTGCCACTTTCGATTATTACAGTTTACGTCATATGTCATAATAATCAAATTTACAATATAATAAGTATTGGCATCACTGTTATTGTCATTTTGTCAAACATACAAGGTGAACCAAGCAAAAAAAAACTACCAAATCGCAGAGTGTGCTACCAAATTACCAAAAATTCAAAACAACAAAAAAATTTACCAAGTTTGGTTAAAAATAACCAAAACGGCAACGCTGAATGTGATTCTAGTGACTCTCTCGCCACTTTCATCGGTCACTGACTCAATCAGCAACTCGCTTTACTGTTTAGACGAAACAAGTACTCGTTCGTGTTGCTGTCTTATCACTCTACTCGTTACGTGTAATCAAGCCTTAACTGCTGCTGGTCGCGCGCTCGTCACAGTCGTGGGGCTGCTCGACACTGCAGTCGGAGATTCCCTCCTTTTGATGGACATGAAGAGCAACGAGTTTACAAAGTCTGCGCTGTTTATCGAACGACGCCCGACCTTTCAGTGTTTTCTCTTAATTGAAATTGACTTCATTCTCTTCTACTTGGACTCGCCTACTCTTCGGGGGCTTTTCTTTTTATTTTCTTACTAGTGGCAATTTAAAGTAGACGCTTTTATAACGAGGTATTGTGACATATGCGTCGATTATATCGCACAAAACGGACTGGCAGTACACACCGAATCGTACAGCCAGCATTACTGTGTTTTGTTGGTGCACAGATAATGAAAGAACCATATAGTGACATAAAGCGACTTTATTGGTCGTGTTTATAAAAAACGAGATTAAGCTCTCGACAAGGACTTGAATGTAGCCATGGCTGCTAATGTGGGCTAATTCACACCGCCAACGCTCAGACGACTGCTGGCAGTTCAACGCAACGCATGGAATTAACTAACAAATACAACAATAACTAAAAACTGTGATGAAAATGTCTGAAAATTCGCATTTTTTATAAAGTGTGAAATTTTTCACAAATCAACAAATACAACAAATATCGAATACAATTCTTTAAAATTTTCTTGAATAGTGAAATCGTGCAACAGTTAAAAATTGTTGTTGTGTGTTAAAATTAAAATATGACAGCGTCAGACCTTAAAGGTAAACAACAGTGAAAATGCAACAACAAAAAACTCGTTTTGAGTAATTGCTGGCTGAAAAGTGCACAAATTCAAGTAATCGAATGAGTGTTTTATGTTTAAATGTTGCTTAGCTGCGTTGATTAGACTGGAATTAGCTGGATGTCGATTTTTGTCAATCTTTAAGTACAGTAAACTGAGCCTAAAGTGTTTACTGCCTCTCTTGGCTGCAAGATGTATTTTTTACGATTCTCTATATAAAAATGTGAGTGTGTATAACCATTTCAGACCCTGCTTTATTATCGCGAAACTTACATGAAATTAGCTAAATCAATCGCTTAAAATTATTGGCATTTGTTTATTGTAAAAGTAAGCGGTATTTAGGACAAAATACTTTCGTGGAAGATTCACCGCAATCAGATCTTTTTGTCTGGCAAAGCCGTGAGTGTGGCCTGGCTGTCAAACTTTTGCTCAATCAAGTTTGGGAATGAATCTATCGATCACACATGCAAGCCTGCATGAGTGTGTGGGCAATTGGGCGAATTGGCATGTTGTGGCAATGAGCGATTGCCCACCGAGTTCGCATTTGGCGATTAGGAAGCGATAAATGCAGATGAAATAAACTCACATGCGTTCTGGGCATTGCCTCTTTATAGCAGCCATTAAGCGAGATAAACACATAAACCACGATTCTGTTTTGTTTTGGTTGCCAGTCGACCAGCACACAGTCGAATAATGTCCGCTTTATTGCTCGACTTCTATGACGTATTCGCTTTTGCTTTCCGTTGGTGATTTATGTAGCCAATCTTTATCTCGTAAGTATTGCAGCTTTTTCATAAAAAGGGGCGAGGTACCAACATGTGTATTTTCTTTACTTTTGGTCTAAAGTTTATGACATACTAACTGACCCGGCGAACTTCGTCTCGCATGACATTTGTTGTTTTATAATGAAGTACGCGAGATGGCGAATCTATGGCGATGCAAATTGACGAAGAAAACCAACTTAAGAAAGAGGAAGAACTACTGATTAACACTTCTGTTACCTTAGGGTAATTTTCGAGTAAAATTTGACTTTAAAGAGCCACAACTTTCTTATTTCTGGTGAAGAATGGTTTTCCTTTGGACTCAGTGACTAATTTTATGCCATTTGAATATACGCTAAATTTCATCTTGTTTGCAACACTGGTTTACGTGCAAATGAGCAACTATACAAATTTGACCTTAGGGTCATTTTATGACCCAAAGTACTGAATGCAAGAAATTGGTCGATTCGATGTGAATTTTATTAGATTTGATTTCAAAGTGTCGTGGCTAACTGTTTCTAGCATTTTTGTTTTGTTTTGTGTTAGTAACAGGGCGTGGCACTAGCTATACAGCCCTTTCTACTATGGAGTAAAATCGAAATTATGAGTCATACAGCATTGCAATTTTGTGCAGTGTCCCCATGTAGACATATTGTTCCACTGAAAATATTTCATGGGCATTTAATAATGGGCGTGGCACTCTTTTGACGATCCAAATTTTGTATATAACTTTGGAACTATAAGTCGCACGACAATGACAATAACATCAAACTTACTATTGGGTCATGTTTTTCGACAGGGGAAAGGGGGGAAGAGGAAAATGGCATTTAATAAAGGGCGTAGTTCGTGCACACAACTCAATGAGCAGTATAAGAGCTTTTAAGTTTCAAAGGATCGAAACCCAATGGTACGAAAACTTTGTTTCTGGTATGAATTCTTGATTGAAGCTTTCAATATAAGTAAATAATACCTACATATAAGTAGTACGATTTTTAGCAAGTAATAGGATTCTTAAAATTTCCAAAAGAAATGTGACCAAGCTAGATCACGTTTCTGGGATATATTCGTGTTAGCGACAAAAAAAATTACGCCTTGCTGCAATTCGCAACTCTATTATCCCTTGCGTCACCATTGCATATGTGGTGTGAAATTCATCCCTAGAATGATAACTTAACGCCGTTTATTCTATCAAGGATTGGAAAAGTTACTTCCTGGGCTTCTATTTTGCGAAAAGAAAGGAAGCCAATGATATAATCGTGTGAGTTATCCTCAGCAGTACATTCACTAAAGAAGAAGATACTCAGTGAAAGGAAACGATGGGGGGCAATTTGGGTCAGCCGAATATATTCATTTCCTTCTTCGGGAAATTGAATAATGTTAATTAATATATATTTTATATTAGAGTGATTCATTGGATTCAATATCTACTTAGTATAACTTTAATATTTTGGCAGACTTTTATAAATTAAACTTCTAAACTGAGTAATTTTTTGTGGGCCACGGGAACAGGCTTTCTTGTGAAACCATTTATTTTTGGGCGCTTCATGATTATTATCTGTTATAAATAATATAATTGCCCAACAATTAGTTACGATATAGTTTTAACTTCTGCAGAAATCGCAAGAATTAAAGTGCCCGAGAAAGATATCAAGAACCTGGACATGGTCTCCATGTTGAACTTATTTGACTCCAGTAAGGCCAAGTAGTCGCTTTTCAATAATAAAAGTAACTAATTGTTACAATACCTAATTGTACCTAACAATAACTAATTGTTAAAATCACATTGTTTTAACTTTTTTGAACAAAATACAAAGAAACAAATCGGGGTCATTTTGTGACCCAAGGATCAAATGTGCGAGTTTTTAATAGGGTAACAGAGGGGCTAACGCAATCGAGGCACACAAATCAGCAATGTTGCTGCTAAGTTTCAGTACGTTTGAACCAGATTTAAATTATATGGGCGGTGCCACACCCACATATTCAATACCCGCACAATGCCCTCTGTCGAAAGAAAAATGGTAGGTTCGTACTAAGTTTCATTGCTGTGCGACTTATTGCTCAGCGGAATATTTGGGTCACAAATGCGCCACGCCCCTTGTCCAACCCATAAAATTTTACCAGTAGAATGACACATCTATGGGACAGCACTATACAAAATTTCAGTGTTCTACGACTTACACTTTCGAAGATATTCTATATTAAAGATTTGCTTGTATGGGTGGTGCCGTTCCCACTCGTCCAGTACCCGCCCCATTCCCTCTGTCGAAGGGCATGACTAAATAGTAAGTTCTTAGTGAATTTAATTGATGTGTGACTTATGGTTCGAAAGTTATCGTCTGAAAATTTTCAGAATTCACGGTCAAATATGGCAGGAAGTTTCCGACTTCTCTAATAGATTTTCCGGAGTTTTCTTTTCGCACGAACCTGAACTGACACAATACGAATCCAACAAAAAAACCCATGAAAATCGGCCGGTCCGTTTGAGCTTGAATCGCTTACACACATACAGCCACTTTCTATTATATTTGAATATATTTAGCGAATGAGCCAAACTAATTGAAGAAACCTATTTGTGTTCTAGGTCCCCTATTGGGCATACGTCACCTGCAGGCGCTGCTCATCTTTCTCAACATTGTGGTAGTCTACGTGAGTCGCTTGAATGTGGCCGTCGCCGTGGTGGCCATGACCAATGCCAACACCACCAATCCAAACTTTCCGGTAAGCAAACAAGTCAACCCACACTCACTTCTAACACTCAATGTTTATATTTTTTTGGCATCTGGTCCACAGGAGTACGACTGGAACGAGAAGCACAAGTCGTACATTCTCTCCAGCTTCTACTGGGGCTATGTGCTCACCCAGTTTCCGGGAGGTTATTTGAGTCGTCGCTTTGGCACCAAAATCACAATGTTCGTGTCCACCTTCGGCTCAGCCATCTGCAGTTTGGTGACTCCATTCGGCATTCCGTGGGGTGGCTGGCAGATATTCTGCGCCCTCCGCATAATTCAAGGTCTTTTCCAAGGCATGATTTTTCCTGCAATACACGAGCATCTGGCCAAGTGGTCGCCGATAAATGAACGCAACCGACTCGGTGCGCTCAGCCACACTGGCATCGAGTGCGGCACTGTGCTGGCCATGAGCATCAGTGGCCTCATTGCCAGCGGTCCCCTGGGCTGGCCGGGAATTTCGTACGTCTCCGCGGGTCTCTGCTTTGGCTGGAGCGCTCTGTGGTTGACATTCGCTGCCAGCAATCCGCCCGCTTCCAAGTTCATTTCGGCGAAGGAGTGCCAATACATCGAGTCGTCGCTGCAGCGCCCCGACGACTTCCACCAGCAGAAGATACCCATACCATGGGCGGCCATCTGGACTTCAGTGCCATTCTACGCGCTACTGATTGTCCGCTGCTCCGAGGCTTGGGGTTTCTCGACTATACAGGCGGAGATTCCCTCCTACATGAACGGTGTATTGAACATGGAGATCAAGAGCAACGCACTCTTCTCGGCGCTGCCCTATCTGGCGATGTGGTTCATGTCCTACGTCTACCTTATTACGGCCGATGTGTTGCTCACGAAGAAAGTGTTGACACTGTCGGCGCTGCGAAAGACTATCAACTCGATTGCTTTTTGGGTACCGGCGGTCGCGCTGATAGGCGTAGGTTTCCTAGATGATGAGCACAAGGCGTGGGCCATCGCGCTGATGACAATCAATGTGGGCGTGAACGCCGGCGCCACGGTTGGAAGCTCGCTCAACACTATCGACCTGTCGCCCAACCATGCGGGCATTCTCATGGGCATCGTCAACACCATCGCCAACTTTGTGCCCATGATTACGCCATTGCTGGTGGGCATCATTGTCACGGATGTGGTGAGTGTGGCGCCACGCAAAGTTTTATGCAATTTTGTTCCAACTGCTAGACTGACCAGTGATCTACTTCCAGCACGATCGCACACAGTGGCAGGTGGTTTTTATTATCGCGGCGGCGATTTTCTTCTTCGGCAACTTGATTTACATCATTTGGGGCACGGCAGAGGCACAGCCTTGGAATGCCGTGGACTACATGCAGTCAAAGGATACAGAAGAGCCCACCAAACCAGTCGAGAAGCCGCACGTTACTTTTTCGGAATATGAAACTGACGCCGATGTCAAAGCGAAGGAACAGTGATAATACTCAAATTCAAATAGCTACACCTGAGCTGTAAATATGTATATGAATGCAAAGTGTTCAAAATGAATAAATGTAAATATAGAACAAAGTTAACTTTAACAATTTTAGAGTTATTTTTTAAATTGACGCGAGTACTTTGTGGTTTGGTTCGGCAAAATGCGTTTTAAATTATGTACACAAGTGCTAAGTTTGTCAGGTTTGTTATGTTATGCTTGTTTACATTATTCTCGGAACACGTAAATATTTGTATGGAAGTTATAAATGACGCGGTGATGTCGACTGAAGGGAGTTCCCAAGAGAAAATTATTGTCATTTTCTCATCATATCGGACAGTAACTTACAATGGCCTCTTTACCTTGTTACTGTATTTAGTGTGCTGGGTTCAACCCGAAATCCCCTGAGTAGTTTAATTTATCAAATATTAAATCAAAATATGAAATATCTGTACTAGTGGGTATCATCTCTCAAAGATGTGAAAAATCGTTTCAAAATTCATGGACTTTCAATACTTTTTTCAATCACACTGGATACACTAGTTTGAACCAAAATAAAGTAAAAGTATTGCAATTAGACTCGAAAGTGTACTGCAAGCCACAAAAGAGTCTTACTCGTATTAACTCGATCGTATTTATACCTCAGCGCTTACCACTTGACCATTTTTCACACTGTGCCAAAACCTGAAAGTAACAGCAACTGATCCCTTGGCTCGCCACAGATTGGACTGAAAGAATGTTCGCAGTTAAGTTTGCGCATTGGCCAAGTTTTCTTATGTATTTGTGCTTTGAATACTTATTGCTAAACATTTGCAATTCGATTCAGTTGCGGTTTAGTGTTCATAAAGTTGTGCTTTGAATATACTTTTCAGAACTGATTTTTGTTATGAGGTTTTTTGCGGGAAAATTTGGTTGTGTTGAAATGCAAATCACGATTTGTTCCCCCTAATTCGATATGTTCATGTCGTATATGGTAAGTAGTTAATCATAGTTTTTGAATGCGAATAACTACTTATATCAACTGCTCATTGGGAGAAAACCCCGTTAAGATCCTAAAGATCTATTTTAGTGGACCTGGAAGCGCAAAAACAACTACTTCAACAATTAGTCATAATGCATGTTTATACTTATTTCTAATTTTATTTCAATTATCTATCTTTGGATGACTAGAGACATTAGTCAGGGCGTGGTTTTTTTTTCTTATAAATATTAAAATCATTCACTTTTATGATTTAAATTAAATTTTTAAATTTAAATTCCACCATATCGACCAGAGTGCATTCAATATCTTTCCAGTGCTACTACCTTCGTAGTCCTAACATCGTTCTCCGTTTTCTTACATGCTGCCACAGGCGCAGAAACCACGTCCATGTCTGTTTTTTCCGCATCTTTTGGCCGCATGTAGTCCGCAGCATTCCAAGGCTGTGCTTCTGCCGTGCCCCAAATGATGTAAATCAAGTTGCCGAAGAAGAAAACCGCCGCCGCGATAATAAAAACCACCTGCCACTGCGTGCGATCGTGCTAGACAAAACAGAAAGTTTATGAATACTCGGCTCACAAACTACGAATTCGATTCTTACCTCATTTGTGACAATGATGCCCACCAATAACGGCGTAATTATGGGCACAATATTGGTAACGGTATTCGCAATTCCCATGAGTATGCCCGCGTGGTTGGACGACAGATCGATAGTGTTCAGGGTGCTGCCAATCGTAGCGCCGCCATTCACGCCCACATTGACTGTGATCAGCGCGATGGCCCAAACCTTATGTTTCTCATCCAGAAAACCAATACCGACCAGTGCGAGCGCCGGCACCCACAGAGCAATCGAGTTGATGGTCTTTCGCAGCGCCGACAGTGTCAACACTTTCCTCTTAAGCAACACATCGGCCGTAATAAGGTAGACGTAGGACATGACCCACATCGCCAGATAGGGCAGCGCCGAGAAGAGTGCATTGCTCTTGATCTCCATGTTCAGCACGCCGTTCATGTAGGAGGGAATCTCCGCCTGTATAGTTGAGAAACCCCAAGCCTCGGAGCAGCGGACAATAAGCAACGCATAGAATGGCACGGAGCTGAATATGGCCGCCCACGGTATGGGTATCTTCTGCTGGTGGAAGTCGTCGGGGCGCTGCAGTGACGACTCGATGTATTGGCACTCCTTCGCCGAAATGAACTTGGAAGCGGGCGGATTATTAGCAGCGAATATCAGCCACAGGGCGCTCCAGGCAAAACATAGCGCCGCGGAAATGTACGAAATTCCCGGCCAGCCCAGGGGACCGCTGGCAATGAGGCCACTGATGCCCATGGCCAACACAGTGCCGCACTGACTACCCGTATAGCTGTGAGCACCGAGTCGATTGCGCTCGTGTACCGGCGACCACTTGGCCAGATGCTCGTGGATGGCTGGGAATATTACGCCCTGTACCAGGCCTTGGATAATGCGGATAACGCAAAATATCTGCCAGCCTCCCCACCCTATGCAGATTGGCGTCACCAAACTAAGGATGGCCGAGACAAAGGTGGAAACGAACATTGTGATTTTGGTGCCAAAGCGACGACTCAAATAACCACCCGGAAACTGGGTGAGCACATAGCCCCAGTAGAAGCTGGAGAGAATGTACGACTTGTGCTTCTCGTTCCAGTCGTACTCCTGTGAAGAAGGTTGCCATAAAAAAATGTACATTGAGTGTTAAAACGAGCTTTGTTTGACTTTTTTGCTTACCGGAAAGTTTGGATTGGTGGTGTTGGCATTGGTCATGGCCACCACGGCGACGGCCACATTCAAGCGACTCACGTAGACTACCACAATGTTGAGAAAGATAAGTAGCGCCTGAAGGTGACGTATGCCTAGCAAGGATTCTGAAATTGGAAGACATTAACACTCTCGGTATTGAAATATTGAACGTAATATGAACCAGATTCTATTGTATTTTAAAATCGAGCTGACCGCAATAAAAGCGGAAACTCTGTACAGCTGATTTACCATTTGTTTGCGAAGAAATACTTTTACGGAATTTTTTAAACAACAAACACTAATTAGGATCTGAACTCTTAACTTCGAAAATATGTTTGAACTTGGATGGGGAGGAGACAATATTGGTCACTTAAAAACATTCCACCAGACTCTATGACCTTGACTGACGAAAATTATGGCAACGAACTTTATCCATGCTTCTGATGAATTTGTTTTTTTGTTATACATATATAGTTTTGTTTTCATACATAGTAATATGAATTTATACATAATATTTAGACATAATAAATATTTATTTCACTATGGTTTGATCATAAATATTTTTAGAAAACTGCTACGCACGCTTCAATGCTTGTTTAGTCGAATTTAGCGTACATCGAGTGAACAATGCCTAAATGGTAGTAGAGAATTTTTTCGTTTACTCAGAACAGCGTCGGTATGAAAATCAAACAACATAAGCAAATAGTATGGGAATTCACACTTTGCAGTATTAGCGTTTTAAACTAAATCTAATCATTAATGTGACAACAAATTTTTAAATTAATGAAAGTGATATTATGGAGCACATGAAATGACTACTTAAACTTTGCCTTTAAGTCAGGTTTGATAATAATTTGTGACGTGGGAAAATTTCATTTGAAAAGCAAACAACACAAAATTCAACATTTATATTTTATTAATAATTCATATTTATGTATTTGTTTGGCTGAAAAATAATACCAGCAGATAAGTCATGATATGTTTTTGCAACAAGTTTTGTGGTAGCAGTACAAATAAATTCAAATTGAGTCAACCAACGTTGATGTAAAATACAAGAGCCCAGATTTGTGTTCTCAATTGGTGTTTTCATTTCTATCCTCGACTTTTGACTTTTGACTTTTGGACACTACAGTCCGCGATTATTCACATCAAAAAAAGCCGAGACAGTTCTCACAAATTTCTGACTTTTGTGATCTGAAAAAATCAATACCTACTAATTGAATCGAATTTAAATTTTCACCACTAAAGAATTAAGTCCACACGCTGGCATGTTATCTTGAAGTAATCTCAAACATTCACTTGTGGATAAATGAGAAAATATGTGGGTTTTTGGCATTGCACCCTAATACACAGAAGCACCGTCTTAGAGAAATTGCTAGGCCATGCATACAGATTAGACTTTGGTCGTTGGAACTTCTGTCTGAGCTGCCTCAATTTGTTTTTGCTTATTTTTGTCCGGCCTTCTTCGGACGAAAGTGGAAAAGTATCTAATGTTCCCTACTTCGAGATTTGGATGACCAGCTAAAGTTTTTCATGCTACCTTGCTGGCTTGAGGTCGACCTCCAATGGCCACCAAAAATAGCAGGAAGAAACCCGGTTTTCTCGTGGTATTAACACATTAAAAGCGGGCCGAGTAAAATTACCCGTTGTGAAAACTGCTGCTTATAAGCGGGGCGGGTATTTTTACCTTTTGAATGTAGGCACTTTAAAAGCGGGAGACGGTATTTTTACCGGATTGGTTTTCATATAAAACTGAAAGTATTATTTCATATCATTATTTTAGTTTCATAAATTTCAAGTTTTATTTATTTTGGATCGCGCAATTTTTGCTTGTTTTGCAAGTAATGCCCGCTACGCAGCATAGTTTCATATACTAGGCTACCCGCTTAAAATGTGCTAATATCCAAAAGAAGTCGTAATTATTTTACGGAATTTTTTAACATTGTCTACGTGCAAAAAAAATTGCGTTTATGACATTTCAAATCACTTTGTTACCTTTTGCTTCCGACGCTGCCATATTCAACACAATTTGAAATAAACAAACTTGGATTTAAGAAATATGGAACGCCAACAACTACCACCTTGCCCCAAGGTGCGCTCGAACTTCTGGTTCTGTGAATTTGTTAATTGCACTTTTGATGATATTTAAAAAGAGCCGACTTTCGAATTTTTCAACACTGCCAATTTGCGATCATTTTTTTCTACGACTTGACTGTTTCTTTCGCCGAAAATGGATACGATTCATCCAACAGCCAATTTCTATCTGACGCTAACTACTGTGGGTTCCGAACCAAATTATTAACCAACAATGCGCAAGAACGAGTCTTGCGCATTGTTGTTTCAGCTGAAACATTTTCGTTGTGAATCAAAAAACCGAACCAAAAGATTGTTGACATGAACGCGTCTTGTTGGCAACTACCAGTTGATTTAGATTGCTTATATAGTCATAGCATAAGTCCAACTAAAAGATGTGGTGAAGAACTGGCACCAAGAATGGACGACCTAACAAACTAGTGAGTTGCTAAAAGAACATAAAATAGGGCAGAGAAGCCATAAACCATGTGTGTCCAGCCAGAAGCTCAATGGCTCAGAACACATCACTATGCATTTGTTTTTGTGTCAACTCAAGACTTTTGCGCCTGGCTTCTGTTAATCGGATAATGATGTTGTTGCAATAATCCCTGCATATAATTTGTGAGACCAAAAATACTCCCAGGCTGTTTTTTCTGTATTCAGTGTCGTGTATAAGACAACTAAGAACGAGTACTATGTTTTGTTTATTTGCAGGCAATATTTATAATTACTCATGCATTGCTTTTGTGGACAAACATGAATTTTATATATTAAAGAACCTCCTTAGTTACCCAAAAAGTTTATTTTTTATTTCTTCTCACTTTTTAAATTAATAAATTAGTCTGTAAATTATGGACCAATAAATTTAAATGCGAGACACTCTCTGTTCACATCGTTGCCTGCCGTCACAGCGCATGATCTGAAATATAAATTAAATTATAAATAATATTGTGTACACATCCTCTCCCAACTCGTATACCTACCTCATTACTTACCATTCCTATATACTTACCATTTGCCACTTGCCGTTATTCCTCATCCGCTATCCTCTCTTGTATATTTACCCTATGTACTCACCTATGTACTTACCGACAGCATCCCTCGCTGTCCTAAACGGTGCTTGCGCGGCTGACGGCAGAACACTCATCCTTCGATCCCCGACCCGAACACATCAAGCGATCCGCGACGCGACATACATCTTTCATTCTACAACACAAAACAACCACTGCTACAGTTTACATTAAACAACGAATCAACAAACACTTTATACATTTTAAATTCACACAAATCATCATTATAATCACCTTGAATAACATAAAACCACACATTGTACACACAGTTTCTAAATATTGGACAACACCAATACTCACAAACATTTTACAACTACCCTGTGGGAAATCGGACTGGTCCAAGTCTAGTTTTTCAACTAGTCGCTTTACAGTCACATCCCTGTGGGAAATCGGACTGGTCCAAGTCTAGTTTTTCAACTAGTCGCTTTACAGTCACATATGACCTCAGAATCGACTCGTTTTCTTGTAGCAAACTCACCTTTTTAACATGGCGGTGTCCTAGGCGAGGGTCAATTGTCCCGTCTGCATCCATTTGCAACTAGTCCAAGGTTAGTCCGAAGCAACCAGTTGTCAAACCAGTTGAAAGCGACTAGTTTGCGAACTAGTTTATTCTGGATTAGATTTCTAACCACTCGGTTTTTATGGAGAAAATAAAACAGTGCATTTTTTAATTAATTATTTTATTTTATAAATATTTAAAAATAATAACAAAAAATTATCGCGAATAAAACAAGTATTGGTGCACGTTAAGATGAACTTCGACTTGTTGACACACTTCAGTCGAAACTGTTTGGGGTCTGACGCAGTTCAACATCCTGACTTCGCCTGCAATAAATAAAAAAAATAAATTAATTAATAAATAATTACATAAACATAATTACATACATTTATTAATACATACCATTCGACTGCTGCAGCAATTCGTTGCTTCACGCAACCATGCAAAATTGTAACTGAAATCATTCAAGACAAAACGTGCAAATCGAGCGAACTTCGAGTCATAGAAACAGAAAGAAAGAAACATTTCTACGTTGTTGTTGTAACAAAAGCATCGCAAGATCAGCCGTAACAGAATAGTGTCTATTATTTCACCTCTGTTTCGTCTTTAGTTTCGTTTCGTATTTTCATGTTTCTTCTCGCCTATGAACGCGCACGCAGAACGTGAACGATTAGACGCGAACTCACCCACTTCTGCATCCGCTGACAGTCACTTGGACAACTAGTTGCCCAATTGACTACAAAAAACCAGTTGAAAGACCAATGAATTTTGGGAACTGGTTGGCTCGGGTCCGACAGGGTACACACTGAACTAACACCAATAAAGACGAATTAATACGTTTTGAAATCAATCATTGTTCTTAAAATTACACCGGCACACAAAAAAAAAAGTGGTCTGTACATTTGACTAGACCCACCTATCCTTATGTATTTCGGTGCGCTGAAACCGAATCCGAGGTCAGTTTGGTCCGTACACCCTCAAAATTTTGAGTAAATTGCAAAAAATGGCTAAAAATCGCAGATGGCGAAACATCCTTTCGAGCGATGAAACAAAAATTAATTTGTTTTGCAATGATTGCGGAAGGAACCTTCGAAGACCAAAAGGCAAGGAATTCCACATTCGCTTCACCAAGAAGACCATGAAGCATGGCGGGGGAAATATCATGGTTTAGGGTTATTTTTCTTGGCAGGGGTGTAGGTCCTATTTATCTAATAAAGAACACCATGATCAGTACGGTATACAAAAACATTTTGCAAGACCTTATGCTCCCCTATGCTGAAGAAAACATTAATTTGGAAATTTCAGCAGGAGAATGATCCCAAGCATACACCAAAGCTATTGAATGTATGGATCAAGGACAATAACGTGACAGTAATGACATGGCCAAGTCAGTCTTTCGATCTAAACCCCATTGAGAATTTGTGGGGGTGATGTAGAAAAACAATTGGCTACAATTAATATCCAAAACGAAAACCAATTATGGCAGAAAGTCCAGGATATTTGCTATAAAATACCATTGGAGACCTGCCAAAACTTAATAGCCCCTATGCCCAGAAGGGTGTGCAAAATTTTACAAAATTATGGCGGTTATACAGGAATCTAGTACTGTTAATAAGTTTATATTTTAAAAATTAATGTAAGTTTAAAACTTAGCCGTGAATTCGCTTCCTATTTTATTACACCTATTATTTTGTCCAAGCAATATTGAAAAAATGAATAAATAATCGTTTATATAAAACGAAATGTTACAAGTTTTTCTACTTTTCTTTGTGTTTTTACTGCTACTCATCGAAATAAAAAGTAGTCAATTGAATTCCTTAAATCGCTTTCTAAATATTGACATAAAAGTGCTCACACCTATTATTTTGTCCATGAGTGTATGTACATGATAATAATAATTTTTAATAATAATAACAATAATCAAAATCAAATAATAATATTATTGTTTTAATACACTTTGATAAAAACAAAACAACGACAACATTGTCCATGACATTGTCTAGTTTTCCAATTCGATAAATCCGGACGAGTTTTAAAATTTCAGTTTCTCTCTCAGTGAATATGCGTGGCGTGCGTTATTTGCAGGTATTCTTCCTCTTCAGTTGCTGTCTGCTGGCATTTCAGCAGCGCGTTTGTCTATCCGTCGGCCTTATCGCCATGACCGATGCCAATAGAACCAATCAGAATTTCCCGGTAAGCCAGCACACCTTGCATGTGGTCCTAAACCAGTCGCGCACACGCGCTCTTCCCTGCAGGAGTACGAGTTGACATCGGTCGAGAAGTCGCACATGCTGGGCAGCCTGTTCTGGGGCACCGTTAGCACACAGCTGATAGGCGGCTACATCGGCAGCCAGTACGGCACAGTGCCGCTGTTGTTCACCAGCCAGTTGGGCATGTCGCTGATGGGCCTGCTGCTGCCCAGCTCGTTGGCTCTGGGCGGGTGGCAGCTGTTCTGCGGGATTCGCGTGCTGCAGGGCCTCTTTCAGGGCGTGATGTGGCCCGGCATTTACGCGCACCTGGCCCAGTGGTCCCCGAAGGCCGAACGCAACCGCTTGGGCGCCATCACGCAGACCGGAGTGGACGTGGGCATAATACTGGGGTTCGCACTGAGCGGCTTTTTGGCCACGTCCCCGCTCGGCTGGCCCAGCATGTTCTACGTGCCAGGTGAGTGTGCTCGCACAGCGTTGGTAAATGAATTGTCAGCCGTTGCATCTATCCTTAGGCGCCATGGGCGTCATGTGGTCAGTGGCCTGGCTTATCATTGCCACCAATTCACCGCAAGATTCAAGGTGCATATCGGAAGACGAACTGATGCGGATAACGGCTGCGCAGGGAACAGCAAAGGACGCGGCCGGCCATCACCTGCATGCGCCGGTGCCTTGGGGCGCCATCGTCCGGTCCACGCCCTATCGGGTTCTATTGTTCGTGAAGGTCAGCCACGCGTACGCCTATCTCACGCTAATGCAGCAGGTGCCGCTCTACTTCAACGGCATCTTCAAGTTCAGCATCGAAGTGAACGCGCTGCTGTCGGCGCTTCCGTTCGCGCTCATGTGCCTCATGTCCTACCTGACGCTCATCGTTGCCGATTTGCTGCGGAAGAAAGTTTCGCTGACGGTGCTGCGCAAGTCCATCAACACCTACGCGTCGTGGGTGCCGGCGCTCGCCTTTGTCGCACTCAGCCAGCAAGACAAGGACGATGTGGTGGGCAGCATATCCTGTTTGGTGGTTGCGTTGGCCGCGTACTCGGGTGTGGCCATTGGGAGCTCGTTGAACCACATCGATTTGACGCCGAATTTCGCCGGTCTTCTTTTTGGCATCACAACCACAGTGATGAGTTTGATGGGCGTGATTTCACCCGTTATTGTGGCGTTGGTTGTAAAGAACGAAGTGAGTGCTTTGCAGAGTTCAATGATGTTGTGATTTTGTATAAGTGAAACCATAAATGCATTCACAGGGCGACGAAGAGGAGTGGGGAGTGATCTTTCTAAGCATTGCAATATTTCTGTTCGTTGGTAATCTGTTGTACATTCTTTTCGGCGAAATGGTTGTCCAACCATGGAATGAAATAGGCCCCAAGGAGCAAGGCGCCGAGCCGAAGGAAGTAAAGTGAGAGGAAGCATTGAAAACGAATCTGTTTTGTCTACAGTGCTATTCGATTTTTTTTGTAAATTTTAAGTATTTTTTTTTTTATGGAATTTCACCACACAATTTAAAAGAGACTCGAAGGATTTGGGAGCAAATTTGTATACGTTTCTTGAAAGACTTGTTTTAAACATTCGCTGGAGCAACAAGCCCTCTTCTCAAAAATTATGCTTAGTTAATTTAAGTAAAAGTATAAAAATTGATATTAATTATGCTTTAAAACTTAGTATTGATTTATTAAACCCATCTATATACTAGGACACAGTTAACCATTAACCAGGATGCTCTACGTAGAGCAAAACGAAGAAATATTTTTGATAATGTACTCAGATCTCAGAGAGTTAATTAGTCACACATAAAACCAGCTTCTGAGATTTTTGTTGCATTTATGTTGCCAAAGCGCTCGACAACACCCGAAAAATACCAATTTATGTTACGCCTTTGATATGACGCATTTCCTCCACACCAGCTCCGGCAACTAACGCGTCGATGGGGCGGTTTAAACAAAAGCGTGAGTGTTGTTTTTCATATTTAATTTTGTTGTTTCTCGGTAAATATTTGCCTACTCAAAGTGCTGCCAATTTTGTTGGTATGTAGCTATTGTTATGCAGCGGAGCGCTGGCACGAAAACCAAGCAACAAGCAGCACATGTTGCGCATCAACAATGTCTCGTAAGCCGAGTGTAGCGCAGCGCGTGACCAGCCACTTGGTGGCTGCCGTGGGCGACTGTTGAAATAGTTATTGCATTTTCTTATGCGACGCACGCATGGCTGCCACCAAATATGTCGCGACATAATGAGTTGCACTTGGCGCATGACAGTCGCCGGTTGAAAGACACTTTGGCAAAGCACTAACGACCGATTTTCACCAAAAATCACTTGCGACGACCTAATTCAGAGTGCGTGAATGTGCGACCTCAGCATTGAAATTGAAATTCAGCGGGGGCGCAGTGGGTGGTCTGGGTGAATAGCATGATACAATTATAAAGGTAGTGTATTCCCCATAGGCGTTCTCGCAAAAGCTGTCAACTCGATGCCTTATTGAATTTGAAATGAAAAAAAATGTTGCTTATTTTTCGTTTGCTTACGTGCACATGTATTGATAGGCACACGAAAAAAGATTTTATGTTTCGATTAAATCATTCGAAAAATGCCGAAATCAAGCTGCAAGCTGCGCCAGAAATCGTGGGCGAATAGTAATATATGTGTTATTTTTTTAATCAAAATATGTCCATCTAAAGGTCCATAACTTATCTTGTTTTATCACTTACAGGGTACGAATTTGTCCCCTATTTGTACAATTTTCCCCATCATGATAAGCAACATTCTGTATAAGGCATTGTCATTCTGCCTTTCTCCCGGAATACACTACCTTTATAATTGTATCATGGGTGAATAGGAACTTTTTAGAATTTATATAGAAGGTACTCTTTTTGATGGTCTCTCTAGCTCTTTTCTTAATCCTCATGATTGTGTGAGAACTGTGTGAAAAATTGGAGATCACAGACAACATTTGATTGTGCTACGAGTGTAGTCTGTCAACAAAAGGTAGAATAAGTCAGAACGTGTCACACGTCAGGCCGAACAGTTGTGAGGTTATCGAAAATGGAAAATCAGTTAATATATCGCAATTTAAATGCATTGCGTGATCTATATGATTGAACGAACTTGATTGAATGAAAACACTATACGAATTTCATTGAAGATTGCGCATGAACTGACAACCACCTGGAAATATTCAAGTGTGAAGGTAATTAAAGCACAATTCGAAGCCATTAAGCAGCCGTCAGAACGTTTACAGCGCCATTTCAGCAGAATAATTTCAGCAAGACGTGAAATGTGTGTCAAATACAGAAGCAATGCCGACGAAATCCGTCACTTGGTTGAGCTGAGCTGAGCATTCAGAATAACAAAATATTTGTTTACTTTAAATGATTTCTGTTCAGATGCAACGCGCCAAGTTATTAGGCTTCCTAATTTTATTTTACTGTTCTACGTTAGAAACATTAGTTTTGCATTTAAGGCGCCATTTCGAAAAGATTAGTTTTGTTTGCATTAAAGTGCAAGCAATTTAATATATAAATAGTTTAGCAAAAACTGTTGGAATCAATAACACTGACAAATTATAAGTCAAGCTGAGTTGGCATTTTGAGCAAACCCACTGTTAGAGCCAAGCAACAGCTGTTTGGTTTCGCCCCATTTGACAGTACTGGCTGAAATAAATAAATAAATTGGTATTATAACTAAATATTTGCTTTCACTAACCTGAGCTGCATTATTTCATTTTCAATTCAATACGCATTGAATACTAAATATGAAATATATCCCACTTATATTCTCCTTCACACAACAGAGATGCCGAATGGCTGAATTGGGATCACAATCATTGCTTCACACTAGAAAAGTTCATCGGTATTTCTAACAACTATTCAAACTTTCTCTTAACCTCACTTTCGCTCATTACTTCACCTGTAAGTTTACCTATCAATTAACTGTCTAATCCCCTTAGTCAACTAATACCCAGTCTAGTTAGCTCGACTAACTCGACTGTCGTTTATAATCGCATAGTCTCAAACAGATGTTTTCGCATCACTGCCGCTCAAACTCGCTGTCGCTGCTATATTGCATCTCATTATTAGGGCGGAATTTTAATTGCCTCTCAGTGGGCAACTCGCTCGCAAATGTTCGAACAGGTAGGTGCACAATTGGCATCAGATTGTTTGTTTGTGAATTTAGTTTCGTGAGAACGTCAGTGTGCGCAATTACTGTGTTTATTGTAATTAAAGCGCAGCCAGGCAGAATTTTGCAAGTCAGCCGAGTAGCCATGCAAGTCAGATGTGCGAAACTGTTAAGAAGTTATAGAGATTAGGCTATAATTGCGGCATAACAAGCGTTCAGCTGTTTTGACAGGACCAAAACCCTAAACTTAATCGTGAATAACGACATTTAGCAATTTGAGTTTCCTAATGGAACATTGTCGTCATTTGTGTGGCATTTGTCATATATTACATTTTTATTATTTTAAGGGGGAAAGCCACTGTGACGGGTCAAAAAATTAGTGATTTTAAACATTCTTTTTTACCGAGTAAATATAGGAATTTTTGGATCGGTTTTTTTTTATTTTATTAAGCAGACATCTAATAATATTTCTACAAATTTTTATTAAAAAATAATAAATAGTTTAAACAATAGAGATGATCCCGTAGCGCTTGAAAAAAAATTGCCCCTCCATGGCGGCATCGATTTCTCAAAAACCCGTACTCAGAAAAAAAAAGAATAAAATTTTATTGTAATCTGTATGAATGTAGCTATCTTTGTACGTAGCCGTTTTTTGTTATTTTGATTTTTCACAAAATGGCGACCGATTGAAAATATTTCCATGTTTTCGACCTTGTTTTTTTGGTTTTGAGACAGTTTAAAAAATAGTAAAAAACAAAATTTTCCAAATCGGCTACGCTTAACCTTAACCACTACTCAGACGAACAAAAAAAAAAAAAAAAATTAGAAATCGGTTCATAATTGTTCGAGTTATTGATGCCGCCAGTTCAAAAAAAGTCGTTTCGAGAAAAACGCGTTTAAAGTTTTGAGTCCATTTCTCTCGTAATGAAATCATGTATCTTTTAAAATTTTAAAATAGTTGTAACTTAGTCAATTTTTGAAATTATGACTTGAAATTTTGTACACATATTTGTGAATATATAAGCTTTGATTTAAAACAAACAAACAAAAATTTTTTTTTTTACCCGTCACAGTGGCTTTCCCCCTTAATGTCAATTGCTACTTGCACAATAACCACCAAGTGGCGAGAAGTAGGTGACGGACAACTGATAACTACAGTTAGTGGATATAGTCAGAATGGCATCACTGCATGTAGCAGTCAAACGATTTGTAAACGGCTGCAATAGACACCAATTACGCAAGAGTTGCCATTACAAATGCCCGCATTAGAAATTACTACATGCTTACATTACACTTAAATTTCAAATTGAAAGCCAACAAAATTGGGGCAATAAACTGATAAAAAAACTTGGCATACTGAAAGTGATTATTCATTGAATGGAATGTTGAATGTTGAGAATTTGTTTGTTATACACAACGTCATTGCTCTCGCCCGTTAAATGACGTTTCTAACTTTGCACCACAAATAACACTTGCGACAAAAATGAAAAAATTTTTTCACACTGGAAAAAATCCATATGGGCGTGAAACTAGAGACCAAACATAGTAATACCGCGTACTCAGTTTTTAATTTCTACATCCTTTGTCCTTTTAATCCTTTATATCCTTGAAAATTTATGTAGAATTTCATTGAAAAGTAAGTATGTTAAATCCCAAAATTTCCTTGATCACGTGTCAAAATTTCATTATTCTCGCTTAATTGATTTTGTATCTATTTATTACATAAAATACTGATTCTCAAGTAATTAAAAATTGTTGTACTTCATTAGACTTGCAGCTTCCGCCTTTTTTTAAATAACTTTCAAACCAATAAAGTTAGAGTAATAAAATTTTGACACATGATCAAGGAGATTTTGGGTTCAAACATACGTACTTTTAAAAAAAATTTTACATAAATTTTCAAGGATATAAAGGATTACAATTTTCAAAGGACCATTTTCATATCCTTATGTTATAAATAGATAAAAAGTCAACTTTATTTAAATTCTTGAGCCTTTCCTCTTTCATTTGATATACATATCGCCATATTCGAACGAGGTTAAGTATTTTTTATATTTTTTTTTTATTTTTGATCCCCTTCAAAATTTTGAAGTCCTTTTAAAAGGACAAAGGATGTAGAAATGAAAAACTGAGTACGCAGCATTAGTATGTTTGGTCTCTAGTTTCACGCCCATATGGATTTTTTCCAGTGTGAAAAATGCTGTCGCACGGTGTAATCATATAGAAAGAATCATATATGTACATATTAAAAAAGATATAAACAAAAACATTGTGTACATTCCATATAGAAACTACTCTGTTAAAGGGAACCACACGCTACCGCACGGCAAACAAATGCAATTAACGCTGTCGCAATTATTCGACATGATTACTATTATTTTAAATATCATTATCTGCTGCGAATTATTTAGAAGCCAATCGCCATCGCTATGACTACGTTAGTCGCCCGGCTCATAATTCAGTCAACTTGACTGGCGGAATCGCGCAAATCATCTTCCTTGGGCTTCCACGCAACGCTTGTTTAAACTAAATTTATCGCATCGATTTGCGATTCTTGCGCATGAAATGCTCATATTTATTGGCCTGAAATGTATTGACGCGCTGCGGCCGCCTGATAGCCCACAAGCAAACAAGCACAAATGCGTATAACCCAAATACGTTGTTGTCATTTGTGGCGCCGATAAGTGCGAATTTTAGAAAGACAGCTCTTTTATCTGGACGCGGCACAGTTCGAGCGCGCAAGGTGAAGTGGCCGCGTCGCGCTCCCGCGACCGCCAAATAAACAACGACCGCCGCCGCACGCAATGCTGACAGCTGCGACTACAACACACTGGCGCGCTGCTGCACAGGTTGTAGAGCGCACAATCAGCTCCTGTCGCAGATAGCTGATAAGGCAGCAGCGAGCGCACGGCAGCGGTAATGGCAGCGGGCCTCCAACCGTCAGCGTGCAGCGCTGGCGTTGGCTTTGTTTTCAGTTCGAGTGCATATCGTTCATGTGAATGACTTCGAAAAAAAAAACAAAGTATTTTTTGCCACATAGCGCACACAAGTAATAGTAACAACAAAAAATGCATGAAAAAGTCAGTGATACACTGAAAAAACTTTGAACCGAATTATTTTTTCAGAGACTTCGAAATGTTTCAATTTGCTGGAATTAATGTTTGCAGTGCAGCAGGCAGCAGGCAGCGACCGTAAACATTTGTATTGTGTTAAGAAAAAATTAGATGTATTTATAAACAAATCAGAACAGAGCAATCAAGCGCGACCGGCACGTTGCTCAGGTGTGAACTGCTGTGCGCCCCCGGCAAAAGGTTGCACAATGCATTGTGTTTAGATTAACTCACTACTTGAATGACTTGAAGCAGTACAACGACTTTTAAATTATAAAAGTGCAATAGAATGCAGCTGGAAAAGCTTGACTTAAGTGGGAGAGAGCTGCGCTTTGTCTGACAAGTTGAGGACCGCTCGGGCCATTCTAATCGAGACAGCTTCACAGAACATTTTGACAAGCAATTAATTATGAAAGTGAAGTATTTAGGAGTCACAGATACCAGAAAACAAAGTCGATTAGAGTAAAAGCCGAGTTATAGTGCAGTGTGACAGCATATCATGAGGAAAAAGAATCAAGAGTATAGTCTTAAAATCTGGAAATCCAATTTACTTTCACTTTAAGATCGGAAAATATGTCTAGTTTACCTAGTAGAGTAAAACAATTAAGAGTATGTTTTAATTATCTGACAGTGAATCGGCTAGCTGCATAGTTCTTTCAACGTTTTTTTCCTGTGCAGGCAAGTATACGCCATCAACTTAATTATCCTCGGCCATACAGGAACACTTCTCTGTTCAATCTGCTGTCCAATCGATCCGCTGGAGACGCAGTCTCTATTTAACTCTTCAGCCAATCTTTTCCAGACTGAGAAGCACAAATCGTATGTTAGCAGTGTCGTATACAACCCCGCCTTTATTTTGTTACAGGGTTGCAGGTTCTTTAAGACCATCTGAGGACTCACGATTGTAGCTATCGTACGTATAACCCGACTTGCATTTGATTTTGATTCAAAAACAATTTGCTCTCACTAAAATTGTTTAAAACCTTTCAGCTCAAATGTTGCGCCCCAACAATCCAAAACTTCCATAGAAAACTTTCCACTGGAGGCATATACTATCGCCGTCAACTGTAGTCCACCTTAATCTTTCATCCATAGATAAAGTCAGGCCCACAATATGCATAACTGCGGGAAACACGTTAGACCTTGACCCTCAACGGGCTGTCGCGCCATCACTTGCAGCTCGATGCTGATAACTTTTCAAATAAAACCAACATTTCTGGAGTTCAAATCCGAAGTGAACTTTCCAAAAATACAAACTGCCAACTTTTTTATAGACCTTCCCGCCGAGATGACTGATGTCCAATTAAATTAGCGGCAGCTGATAAGAAGCCGAGCGGCACTTGTTCCCCAGCTTCGGATTCAGTGTAATTAATTTTTCAAATCTTTCGATTATGTTATATGCGCACTTATTATCTGTTTCGTATGTAAGAATGTATGTGTGCAGTGTCTCAGACTATCGTCTTCTCAGGAATATCATTGTGATTAAAACCGGTTGTATGGAATTTTTGGAGTAAATTTACTAGAACATCTCATTTCGAATGAGGTTTTAATAAATGAATTATCAGTGTTTGTGAAAGTAAGTCAGGAGGTAAAAAGTAAACCCTACATTTTAAGCGGAATATAAAAACCATACAACGACTAAAAGCCAAGCTGAAGAATCTGAAAGTTTTAATTAGGAACTACAGATAATTTTTACGGTTCGACAAAATCAAATAATGGACAAGCAATTCATGCAACGTTACAATATTTTGATCTCCACAGCACGTTCTGGCAATGTCGAAAGAAATTAGGTACGAGTAATGCCATCTTGCACCTCGAGTAATCGAACAATAATCGTGGCGTGTTTGCCGCTTTATCGAGTTGTTGGACTTTAGCGAAAGTGAGCTGCGATTTCAATATATTTTTAACAAAAGACAACCATTTGTGAATACAACTTGTGATCCATGGCCAATAAATGATATTTCAAATACTTTTTGACTTTTTACTTTTCTATCGATACGATAAAATGAAGTGATTTGTATCTATTCTTCTTTAACAACTAAGGTACTTGTAATCAAATTTGAGTTCCAATGGAATCTCTGATATATTCATTTTAAAGGCTTCATTGTTTAAAAAGCTGAATTAGTCCAAAAATCAATTTGTGATCCTGTGCCTTGATGTGCACTTTTGACAAGTAATCTATTGATTTAAACTAAACTTCCTCTCATCCTGGCTTCAATAAGTTAAAACAATTCTTTCCGAAGGAATATGCGAAATCATCACTCAAACTTCTAACGAATGCCAAAGCTAAAAATGTCTACTAAATTTTCTTTTTTTTATATAGAAGCAAATTTTCAAGTGGCACTTGGGAGAAATTGTTTCTAGTCTTGTCAGTCATTCAAGTTGATTCCCTTTTAAACACCCTACACATTGTCAACTGTTTATCAAACGTCTGGAGCATGGAACTTAGATTATATTTTCAAAATTTTGCGAAGCAAAAAACCTTCCTTTCCTTTTCTTAACATATCAGCGCATTCGCAAAATTCTATGGCTGGTCTTTGAGCAGTTGTACCTCTCAAGACAAACTCCGACTTCGGGTCACCTCTTTGTTACCAAAAAACGTTCCGCAGGACCTTTCCAATAACCTCAGCTACTTATCCCCGTGACAGACATCTAGTACAAAAATCCTGCTAGTACAAAAAACCAATGTCTGTAACGGTTTTTTTTTTAAATTTTGTTCGAAAGTAACTGGATTTTGGTACTAAATGCAATCATAGTACAAAAATCCAGTACAATACCACGAACAGGAATGGGATTTTTCAGTACACATTCTTCAAAGCTTAAAGCTCTTTGTCAAAGTCTTACACTGAACAAACTTTCATTAACAGCCTCACTGCAGGAATAGAGAATAAGAAAAAAGATGTAATTTTTTTTTTAATTCTTTTTCGCCGCTGTCAAAATGTACTACGTAGTACAACAACCAAGTGTGTGTCAGCATGCTGCATTTAGAGCTTTAATTGTAGTATTCTCAAAAATCCTATGTCTGTCAGGAGCATTAGCTCACCGCGGCATTTCATCACGACAGAAGAAACCGATTCCTGAGTGTTTAAATCAAGTACAGAAACTTCACTCTGATTTTTCTCGTATGCAATCATTAAAAATTTGTTATGCATTGCTGGGACGTTAATGATTTTTCTGTGCTTAAATAAAACAAAATCAAATTTAGCTAAACTCAAACGAGAAACAACAACAAGCAAAACAAAATGCACAATAAAAATGAGACAAGTTACAAGTGCTCGTCGATATGACGGACTGCCGGCTGTAGTTGTGTTGGTGCTACTGTTTGCGTTGTGTGTTGCGTTGTGCGGTGAAAATATAAATTAAATCGCATCGGTAACGAAATATTCAGTTAAGTTGAAATTGTCGCGTGGAACACAGCAGAAAATCAAAGTAAAACGGAAAGAACGAAATTAGTGAATACAAATCGCAATCGCTAGGCGGTAAAAACGGTAATAGGCAACTGCCAACAGGCAACCAGCAAACGTCGAGTGGTTTAGGCAGTGATTCGATTTTGTGTGTCGCGCGCCGATAGAAAAGCAGAACTTGCCGGCGCGCTGCCTGCGAACGTTTCCCCATTGTGTGCAAGCACCGGTTGCTGCCGCCGCTGTGGGCCGAAGTTTGGAGCGTTGCACCGCTGTTGACACAAAAATGGGCAGCAATCTGTAACAAAGACGCCATCGAGTGGAATAAGGCAAACAACTGTTGTTGCTGCTGCTCAGTTGCACTTTCACAGCAATATTTCTGACAGTTCAGTGCTTAAACAAAATAATAACAACAACAATAACAAAATACAGAGAGCAGCGAACTAAAATCGCTAACCAGTTGCAATTGACAGCAGTTGAAAAAAGTTGCACCTAACTTGTGTTCAATTGGCTGTGAGATAGCATAGCTTTGTTTGAGTTATTTTAGTGTGTGTAAGTGGACTTTTTGTTAAACAACAACAAGCAGCGAATACCTGGAGAAGCGATTAAAGATGAAGATACAAAATGTTTTCGGTGCAAATGGCACCATGACCCTGAGCACACCGCCGCCGACGCCGGCGAACGAAAAGGATATGTCGGAAACAACGAGCAAAGGTCAGTGCCCACATTGAGTCTTAACTCATCGTAATTAATGACTGTTTGTGCTACAAATAAAATTTCAAATCAAGCGTTAAAACATAATTTTATGTTTTATTATTTTAACAGCACAATGCAATTAAAAAAAAACACTCAAACCACCTAAACGCCTAGTTTACGAATTTAACAGCATTTGTTAGATTGTGTGTTGGACCATAACATTCATTTGTCGCATGCAATTAAATTTACTGCTCGAATTTAGTCAAAGAATCGGCTGGTGTACTGACCCTAAAAAAAAATTTCAAGCCATCTGAAAATGAAAGTTGAATTGAAGAAAATCTGGTACTCACAATTTTATTGCCATTTTCGCCAGACATTTGTTGGATTAACCTTTCAGCCACAATTTCGATGCAAGTTGTTTAACATTTGCGCTCAATTGGCACTCAGTGTGTAGCCACACCTCCAACTGTCTCTAACAGGAATGTCAATCAATGAATCAATTCGACTTCTTGACGCAGTTTAAGTAATTCGTCAACGTCTCAAAAAGAGGAAACAACATTCCTGTAGAGCTGGGCAGAGGCAGTGTTCTATCGTTTCTAATTCTTCTCTTTCCCCAATTCCCCCTTTCAATGAAATTCGTTGCACAACTCTTTAAAATGCCAAATAAAAAAAACGAATTAGCAAAATAAATACTAAAACAAAATTCACATAGGTATTTCATGACCTGGAAAACATTTCTGTACTTGGCCTGGAAAATTGTCAAATGCTCGGCGCCTTCCTACGCGCTGCTTACAACTCGAACTGGTAGCAGCCGGAAAGCATAAAAATGTTCAAGCAAATGTTGGTCACGTTGCCTTACAAGCAACATGCAACGTACCAGCAATAGGTAAAAAAAAAAAAATATTTCAAAAAACTGCTGCTATCAAATTTATTTAGCGGCATAGCCAAGGAGAAGGGGGCTTGGGTCTTAAAACCCCCATAGCCTGTAATTAATTAACATTGATGGAAGTCAAACGGTGCCAAATCAGGCGAATACGAGAAGTGGTTAATGGTTAAAAGCGATTTTTAGTTAAAAAATTCCAATTATTGAAATGGTGTCAGTCACTTTTCGATAGCTAAATAATAAATAAAATCCTATAAATTAATGTTATTGAAATGCTGAAATCCACTTTCAAGAACTTCAATGAAGATTTGACTGTTCTTTGATGAATTGACGCACAGTTTGGTTGAAACTTGCGGTAATTGCGGAATTCAGTTGGCCAACATGTTGGTTCACATTTGGATCATCAATCATTTGATCAACCATAATCATCATTTGATTTATCTATTGGAACGTTTCGATTACAGTTTTAACTTAGCATTGGCACTTTTTCGCTTTCCATTTTTGTATCGATGACACAAACATACTTCCACTTTAGACACGAGAACTTTGCTTCCGGTGAACCAAATATCATGAAAGTTTGACCGATAATAGAGCTCCATCCATTCAATCCAATGCGTTAAGTCATATAGCGCCACTAGAAAATTCGCTATTTCAAAAGGAATGTTTTACATCCTCGCCCATGGACAAGTACTGGTTGCGCGCCTGTAAGTAGTATGTGTGCAGGGTGACGCAAAAGCCATCAACTTATTGGCAGATACTATAATTTTTGCAAATGGTGACAAAAGTAAATTTTGTTTTGACATTTATTCATTCATTTATTCATTTACTTATTCAATCATTCATTCATTTATTCAGTCATTCATTCATTAATTTATTCTTTCATTCATTTAGAAATTAGAGCCAAAGAACACTGATTGCTAACTTTTGCGCCACCCTGTATTAGTACTGCAGTTTGATTAACCAATCAATTAGTTGGCCGTACCGGCATTCGTGCGTTCATGACCAGCGCAACTTTTCACGCTCAACACTTTAAAATGCGCTTAAAATGCAAATTGGTAACAGCTTAGAATACGAAAGTTTTGGTCAATATTGCCGCGATTGGAATATTTAATGAGCGCACAACGCCGACGCGCCGCACAATGGGGTAAACATGCCAAAAACCCGCGCATTACGGCTAATCTTAAAGTTACGGGCCTAACTTTATTTGGTTGTTTCGTAATCTGCATGCATGTAGCAGTCAGAAAACGCGTTTTGCATGTAAATTGGACCAAAACTGGCTGCTTTATAGCCATTCAAAGTTAGGTATTTTTATACTCAATTTCCTTTTTTCGGCGAAACTTTTTTGATGGGTGTGCAAAACTCTCAATAAAATCGTTGTTTATAAATATAATCAAATAATTTTTAGTACATATAATAAACATATTCCTGCAATTAATTTGATTTATAATTCTTTTACATGGCACATTTTTTTGTAAACATAGAAGTTCTCAAAGTTTCGGCTAAAACGACGATTTTTTTTAGGAAAATGTCCTACTTTCGTGGTGTATAACTTTTATGGATCATCATGGATAATCGAAAATCTTTAGGGAAGGTAAGTAGGAACCTTCATAAAAAAATGATACCCAATTTGTCTGCGGAAAGCTGCGGAATGGTTAGATTTTTGGACTTTTATTCACTTCTCCTAGTAAGATAATAAATATATTAGAACCGAAAACTTTTTAACGCGCGTATGGGTCGGTACGTTTATAACAGTTGGTGCATGTATATAGTATTAAAAAAAGTTAATAAAGTAGAAAAATATATGATTTATCACCTGAATTAATAAATATGCTAAAAAAAATATTTTCTATAAATGTTTTCGGCGGGTACGTAGGATGATTCTTGAAAAAGGCAATATATTTCAATAAAACTTTGTAAGGAATTTACAAGCGGCCTAACTAAACTCTGACGTAAAAATGGGCATGGTACGCCCACTTTTATGTAGGGTTGCCATATAAGCATACTTTGTTAAATTGGGAAAATTTATTATATTTATATACTAACCAACGTCATCTGCACTTTTGTGGTTATTTATAACGGTAAGTGGGCGTGGTACTCCCCATTAATCCGTTATGAGCCATATCAACCCGTATCAAATGGTTTTTGTTTAAATACGAATTACCCTACATGATTGTATTTTATGTGGGTATTTTAAGGAAAGAGGCGACAAATCGGGGTGTGGCTACAATCTAGAGTATTCATTAGTCAGTTTGGGTCGATTTAAATACTATAACTTTGGTTTTGTTTTTACTAATGAAGATTTAAAAAATGCCTAATTGCCGACTATATGGTGCCGGTGCACGGTACAATAAATAAAATAAAATTATGGTGTACAAATCATTGAACAGTCCTGAAGGAGATGTCCTAATTTGAGGTATTTATCTGTAACCGTATAGATACTACAGCATAAAATAGGCAATACGCGGGCTTTTGGCATGTTTACCCCATTGTGCGCCGCTTACGAGCGATTTGTTAGTGGCGTTTCTTGTTTTGTACTGTTGTTGTTCTTGTTGAAGTATAAAAACACAAACAGCTGATGATTATAAAGTGAGACAAATCGGTGTACTTAACAACAATCAAAAGCGAGAAATTCGCTCTACTAAATAATTCGACTTACATTCTGTCAAATAAGCACCGGCAGTCTCAAGGCGAATAGGTGAATGGAACGCTTAATCAAGAGCGCAAAAAATATCAGCCGAAATTGTCAAAGTATTAAACAGCGCAAAATCCAAGAAATCACTGCAAACAATTCTTTCTGGTTCTTTCCGGTAGCATGCGCGCTCTCAGACATCTCAGAACGCGCCGATTGAATTGCGTTGTCTTGGCTGTGCGACTCTGGTGCGGTTTTTTCTGGTTTCCGCTTCTTATCGGTGTGTCTTCTGGACTTGAATTAAGCTCCTGTGCTTGGATGCTTCGAAATGGAAAGTATGCTGCGAGAATGTCTGAACTGATAGCTTTCGAAAAATTAAACTCTGACAATTGGTTGCTTCAGCTGTAATCTGTTTATTTTATACTTTGCCTGTTTACTTTCTTAAACTTCAATAGTGAGGCTTCTAGTTGCAGGAATCTAAGATTAAACAGATAATTCATTGAATCTCTGGTGTACTTCTGGGCCTTACCCGCTGTGCCCAGCGAGTGCCCCTAGTGAACCTTCCTGTGAGCTTTCTGAATGTGAGCATGTTCGTGGTACAATTTCAGCAGTCTGCATTCTTTTTCGGAGCCTGCCTTTTGGCCAAACCTAAGCAACAGTTGACACGTAACAAAGGGAGCGCTTTACGTTTCCGTTAACATAAACTTGTGCTTACAAGTTGCTTTCGAACGAAAAGCGGGTTCTTTGTCTAGTCCCCTATTGCTGCTCAAACATCAACGTTTGGCCTTCAGTTCAGTAAATCAATTGAGAACCCACCGTTAAGCAATCGTTAATTGAAACACAGAGCACAAATGACACGTTTTGTTCGGCACTAAATACTACGCAATTCACAAAGTATTAATAAATCGAGCGTAAAATATGTACAATTAAAATGCTGTTAGCTTAATGTTCCGTCAACGCAATGCTTGATCTGTATTGGGACCGGAGCAGATCATTAAACTGTAATCGAGTCAATACAAAATTTGACAACGCGCCGTGCGCTCAAAATGCTAATTTGCGAGACTTGATACATACTAATTCATACATATGGTATGTATATATGTTCTATATGCATCATTGCAGTATTCGCCGTTGCCGCTTTTGGTTAGTGCAGCAGAATTGTAAATCTTAAACCGAATGCCACAAATAAATAATAATTAAATAATTTATGCTCAAGGTAAATGCCTGGCGCCAGTGCGCGCTGGATTTTGTGCGCTGCACTTGAATTCTGGGGCCTATTTCCATTGGTTGGGGCCTGTACCGTTCAGAATGAGGTGACAGCACTGGTATAGATTTATTTATATATAAATCTGGCCAGCGTATACAGCAATGAGGATCACCACTCTTCCAGGTTTCAACCATTAAACAAATCACTTCCATCATGTAAACATTTTCATATCAACTAAGGAGTGAACCAGAAAAAATTTAGAATTTTTAACGACACATTAAAAAAAGAGTAATAGTCTGATTTTACTAAAATAAACTAGAGTTTTTCTTAAACTCGAATTCACAAAAAATTTCATTAAATATAATTATACAATTTTATATTTTTCAAATATATTAGTCAATTGACTAATATAGCTAGAAACTGCAATATTTATATTTTCACTCGAAAATACTTGCCTCCTAACTCTTGGCATTTTCGTATGCTGGATGCGTAAAAATTCTAAATTTTTTCTGGTTCACTCCTTATGTTGATCTGAGCACATTTTCTTGACCCATTGTTTTTTTCTTTTTTAACATCTGAGCAAACGCGCAGGGGATAACTTCTATTACTGTAAGGCTTTGCTTTGGTTCGGGAAGGATATATAGGTTCGGAGACAGGGTTTATACTGGGAAAAATATCTGCATAGAGACAATTCCACAGTCAGTTTCCAAATATAGAAAAAACAGAAAATAGCTAAGCAGAGTAACCGGATTGTAGCGGAAAAATAAGTACATTTCAACCGACTGCAACAGTCTTGTTTGCTTTTGTTTGTTTTGTTAATTTATTCGGTTTTGTGTTTTTGTTGTTGTGCTCGTGAATTGTCAACTAGTGCAGCAACCATATGAGTTAAGCATTCGCCGTTGGCAATGAAAATGTGACTGAAGTCCACATTTCCTGAACAAACGAGCAGCACAGCTTTTAAATGAGCAGGAATTTATATATTAATTGTGATTACTCTGTGGCGTATTTTAAATAATTCTTTCTTACCTAAAAATGCTTCAAAATTTATTGGAAATGTCTTATTAACGCTTGATTTCGTTGGGCAAAAATTAATATTGATGATAAGCGGACGCGAAACCCTAAAATGCGAACATCATGACAATCATTAATCATTCCCCGTGGCAGTTGGCACTCTAGCCAACTCTTGCAGATAAGTTCTGCTTGGCAGTCGAATAACTTACGTGGAAATGATGAAAACAGTGATATGATCAAGTGTCACAAGTTAAATACAACAATAAATACAAGTACAGTCAACCCTCCTATAACGCGGTACTCTTACAGCGCGGTTTCCGTTCAACAACGTCCCATCAGTTCTTTCCGTGCACCCAATGAATGGTTTTAACTGGATATGTTTATATAAACATTCACGCTTATCTCTTAGTCGTTTACGACTTCGGTTTCAATCGTCTCAGAGCTCTTTCACAGTACGAGAAAGAATGGTTTGAAAAACTAAAAAAAGGTACACATTGCACAATATTAAGTTTCAAGGAGAACAGGCCTCAACAGATGCTAAGGCTGCCGAAAATTATATGATAAGCTGTAGCTAGCTAGAATTATGAATGAAGGAGGTTATTCACCTGATCAGATTTTTAACGCCGATGAGACGGCATTATATTGGAAAAAACTACCAGCTAGGACCTTCATTTCGAAAAATCAAAAAAAAATCTTGTCTTTTGTATTTATTGATATTTATTTATCCATATAACACGGTACGAATGATGTGATTTGTACTAATTCTGAGTTTCTTATAGCGCGGTTTTCATATAACGCGGTACGCACTCACCGCGTTATAGGAGGGTTGACTGTAGTGCAAGTCACGTTAGAGTCCCAAGTAATTTCAAGGTCCCAAGAAAGTTAAATGTTCCGATAAAAAGGAAACGTATTCGTTTTGCTCTTCAGATTGTTGCTGACAAAGAAATCGGTAAAGTTTTAAGAGTTTTTTGCATGGATCCTAAACGTGTCTGCAATTAAAAATAGCGACATGAACTTGGCATAGATCTGATTAAAAAATCAATTCATTTTTTAATTTTTCTCTTTGTATTTTTGACAAATAATTTGAGAAATTCGCGCCTACTAATCAGCCTAAGCATCAGCTAATTTCAACTTGTTTATTCGCAATCGCCTCGAAAGTCCTCAAGTGTTTTGATTATATCTGGGGGGCGTTGCCGATTTCTTTTCACGTTCGCCTTTTGTACAAGAAGACAAATTGCTGGCACTGCGCGCGAATATGCGTCAAACCACCTTCAAGTGGGGCACTCGAGGCCGATTCCTGTTCAAGTGTTCGACAAATGACCAAACACTTGTTGCACTGGTGTGTCACATGGCAGGAGTGCGGCCAACTAGCTACCATTGATTCGCATCTCTCCGGAGTGACGATTAAATGCTGGTTGGAGCCTTATCTGCGCACAACGTGCAACAATTGGCGTACACGGTGGCCGCACATAGCTGCAGTTAACAGCCGGCTGGAAGCTCGGAAGGGTGTGCAGTGGACCAACGGTCCTAACATTTTTAGTTCATTGAAAACATTTGTACTGGCTGGCACGTTTGTTACAAAATTGCTCGCTTTATATTTCAGTCATAACAGTGCAAAGTAGTGAAGCAGAAAGCTTTGTGCAGCCGGGCCGACAACATTGTCTGGGAACTCAACAGAAGCGAGTCGATTCAACAGAGTTGAGCTTTTGAATTTGTGTGGAGACTGTTTTGAAAGCGCAATCAGACGTCCGTTAAGTTACCTTAGTGAGCAGATAGATTCAAATTCGGAATAAAGTAGTGATGGTTGAAGAAAGTTCGGAGAATCATGAAAACACACCAACCCGTAAGTACTTACTAGACACGACTCCCGTTTTGGCGACGAAATCCCTTAATTTTTATTGAAATATCAGTTAGCAGTGTGGGCGAATAAAATATGGTGTCCTCACATTTGTACCGTTTGAAGAGTACATCTAGAAAATATAGTTAATTTCTTAGCTGCCTTAGGAGCCCTTGAACAGATGACTGTAGAGATGGAGTCCATCTTGAGGTGGAGGGGAACGGAGAAAAACCACAAAACCTTGTGACACTTCTGTTAGCTTTGGAAGCACGTCTCCGCCTTACGTTGGGAATTTTGAGCTGAAATGGTCAAATATTCAATCTTTTCTTTGTTGACTGCTTCTATGTGTCTGACCTCCTGTGGTTACTTTCGTAGAATATGTAGATTTTCAATACGATTTTCTCAAGTGTGCGTTTGCCTCCATCTACCACATGTTGACGAATGTAGTACACAGCCACTTACAAATGTTTTCTTTTTTGTGAAATGCAACAAAACAAGTCAAGAGAAGCGCTCACTTCTAAAGTCCAGCGGCGATAAGCGCGGTGTCTGCGCTGATAACCGCTCGCGTCAACGTTTCAACCTACCTCCGACGGGACAGTGGTAGTAGGCCTGTGGCATGTGTGTGTGTATGTCGGGCTATGTCTGTCAGGAAATGTTCGAGCGTCAAGTGGTGGCGATTGTGGACTTGTTGTTGCTGCTTGTCTTTTGTACATTGTTAATGTTGAGTGCATTTTACAACGCAGAAGCCTACGATGCTTCAAGTCTTGATACTTATCGAAAATCGATCAGTTTGTGCTCGGGCTTTGCCGCATCGAGTGGTGTAAATGCTGCTGAATACCGAAGTGCTGGCGAATCGAAATCCTGTGCGCGCCAATTGGGCAGGACGTAGACATGGCGAAGAATCGACGCCTCGAGACAGAAGGTATGTCGGCAGCGTAGCTGGCGTTGCGCGGGAGTAGCGGACACGACGCTTCAACTGTGTGTTGAGTCTAAGAATCGAGTGTCAATATTTGCTTTGCTAAGCTCACTGGGTATTGAAATTAGAGGCCAAGTGAGCTTCACTGTGCCACACTGATGACTTTTCGTTATTGACACCGAGCAAATAAAAGTTTTGACGCCGATCGCTGCTTTCATTGTCAAGGATGAATTAATGGTGTTTTTTGTGATACCTACTGAAGTTCATTTAGTGCGGCTCAATTCTTGAAATGATCACACATGTCATCACAGCAATAACTATTTTGAGAAAGTAAAACATAGACAGACGATGATAGCAACCATGACAGGTTTATAACATCGAAGAAGGCGGCACTGTAGGAAAAACCTCTTGGATCAGTAAGAACGACTGCGCTACTTCAGCTATTTCCATCTAAGTGTAGCTGAACACAATCAATGCTATCACTTAGTAGAATCACTTAGTGTCAGAGGTTCTAAATTGTAGTGAAAACTACAGGAAAACTTCTTCAGAATTCTTAAGACTTCAGCTTCTAGCTGAATGCTTTATGATTAAAAAGTTACTGTTTTCACCGAACTGGTCGAAAGTGTTAGAAATTTGTGTCTAACGTTTTACATTTTGTTCCCACTCAAAATGTCTTACAGCAAAGAAGTTGGGGTTAGAACATTCCAAGTCAAGTGAGAATACTTTGGCAAGTTGAAACTGAGAGCCGAGAGTCCTAAGACTTGGTTTGACGATAACGTTTTCTACTATGTAATCGACATGAAGCATTTGAGGGGCGTTTACCCTACATCAGACATACAGAATGTCTACAAAGAGGTTTTTATATAAACACATATACATATAATCATAAATTGGAATAAATGCGTAGTCCTATTTTCGAATGCAACAGAAAACCCCAATCACCACATAAAGTAACCATTAACCGCCATCAATCATGAAAAATTATATTAACTGTTCAGAATACGGACAGCTGGAAACAGCCGAATATTAATTGCAGTCATTGCCTAACGCAATCCTCTGGAATAATCGTTCTATCTCTTTGTTTTATCATTTTGATCAGTTATTTCGTGCTTTATAGCCAACTCATAGATTCTCTTCCTCCACTCCACCCAAAGATCACTGCGCATTATTTGTGCTTTTCTCTGTTTACTTAATCAATAAATACTATCTGAACTGAATAGAAAAACGCAAAATAGTTATTGACGCGTAGGCAGTGGAAACATATAAACGAATGTCCACACACACCACATACATATTTGTGAATTCCATGCGGTTCTATTTGCTTTTGTTCTCAACACTTGCACAATTTTTTATTTCTAAATATTACATTGTGCATTTTTTATATAATTTGCTATTATTCAAATAGTTTTGTTTAAAGTAGAGCAATTAATTAAGCAAATAACGGCGCTTCTTTGTAAATATGTATTACGTGCAGATGTAATCTATTCAGTTCAAGTACCATGTTTACAAGTTAAAGTTCGCTCCGGGCGATAAAAAATAAATATTTTATTGAAAGCACACATTTTCAGTTTTCATCACAAAAACATTTAAATCGAACTTTCTGCCGATTAATTTCAATAAATACTTAACGGAATTTTTTTTATTTTGTTTCAGGTTTCACATTCGGCATACGACATCTGCAATGTTTCCTGCTGTTCTGTGGACTGTCGATTGCCTATGCGTTGCGGGTAAATCTATCAGTGGCCATCGTTGCCATGACGGACAAAAATTCGACAAACCCAGACTTTGATGTAAGTTGCAAAGCCGAATTGGGAAAACCAGTCTTAAGTAATACTACCTATCGTCGAATTTAACTTATTTTCATACCTACAAGTTGAATTAACTCAACTCATCTAACCTAAGCAAACATTTTCAATTCAATCGCAATTATGTGAGGAACAAGATATAAAGTTCTAATAATCCGCTGTATTGTTTTGCAAATGTAACTTTTATCAACAATTTCAAAACAAAATAACAAGCCATTTTAACATAATCTCACACAATTTTATCACACACACAATGTTTAGTGGTCATGACCTTATCTAACTAAACCAACTGCATTATTTATGATTTCTTACTCAATCATACAGTTTTAAATTTTAAAAACTCAACCATCACTTGCAGGAATACGATTGGAATGAGAAGACCAAGTCGCTTCTACTGAGCAGCTTCTTCTGGGGCTACGTCATCACGCAGGTGCCATCCGGCTCGCTGGCGCGCAGGTTCGGCGGCAAAGCGCTGCTGCTGTACGGAGTGCTCGCCTGCTCGGTGCTGTCCATTCTGACGCCCATCTGTGCGCGGATCGGCAACTGGCAGCTGGTGTGTGCGCTGCGCGTCATTCAAGGTCTCAGTCAGGGCGTGGTCTTTCCCTCCACGCACACGCTGCTCTCGAAGTGGGCGCCAGTCGAGGAGCGCGGCACGCTGGGCACCTACGCCTACTCGGGCAGCCAGTTCGGCACTGTGGTGATGCTGGCGTCGAGCGGCGTGTTGGCCTCGTCGTCGCTCGGCTGGCCAAGCATATTCTACATTTCGGGCAGCGTCGGCGTGGTGTGGGCGGTCGTGTGGGTCATCTGGGGCGCCAGTTCGCCCGAAAACTACAAATCGATTTCGGCCGAGGAGAAGAAGCTGATCGAAACGTCGCTCGGTGAGAGTTCCGGCAACGATGAGCACAGTCAGGGCATGCGCACACCCTGGCTGAAGTTCCTCACTTCGCCGCCGTTCCTGGTGCTGATCTTGGTGCACAGCTCGCACAACTGGGGTTTCTGGACGCTGCTCACCGAAATACCGTCGTACATGAAGAACGTGCTCGGCATGGACATCAAGGCGAACGCGTTGCTGTCGTCTCTGCCCTACCTGGCCATGTTCATAATGTGCTTCGTGTTCTCGGCGGTGTCGTCGCTGATCAACCGGCGCCAGTGTCTACCGCTGGCGATGAGCCGCAAGCTCTTCAACACCATCGGCCACTGGATTCCGATGGTGACGCTGGTGGCCTTGGGCTATGTGGGCGCCGGCGAAACCAACATGGCCATCGCGCTACTGACTATTACTGTCGGCATCAATGCCTCCACCTACCTGGGCTTCCAGGTCAACCACATCGATCTGTCGCCGAACTTTGCGGGCATTCTGATGGGCATCACCAACTGTGCGGCGAACATTATGAGCATCATTGCGCCTCTAATCGTGGGCTTCATTGTCACCGACGAGGTAAGTCGCTGCGGCCCACTTTGCCATAGTATTTATACTTAATTTCTATGTTTTCATTGTTTGCAGAAAAATCCCGAGCAATGGCGCATAATCTTCTTCATTGCGGCCGGTTTCTACTTTGTGGGCAATTTGATGTTTATCATCTTCGGTAGCATCGAAGTGCAGCCGTGGAACGATCCGGAGACTATGTCGACGTCGCGGAAGCGCAACTCCACCCACGTTGAGTCGCAACACTAGGCGCACCACCTACGCGACAGTCTGTTTGTGAACGACTTTTTGCCAGTCAGTCATTTAAGCAGTTAGTATAGATTTGTTAAAGTTGTAAATAACTTTGAATAATGTGTAAATATGTTTAAGTTGTAAATATAGGCGAAAAATTAATACAAAATCGTAGTCAAGGTGAATTTTCTTTTACTGGCTCCTGGTGATTCCAACATCCAGAGCATAGTTGATTCAGACTGTGTTAAGACTTGAAATCTATCTGAAATGAACTGAGAATTTGTAATTTTGTAAAACCATTTTTTTTTTAATTTTTTTAACACTTTACTATGTACTTATGCCAGTTGTATGAGTGGGCATAATCGTAATCGACCAACCAATTTTCCCCATATGATCTCATATTTAAATCCTAAAATATAACAAAATCCTTTCAATTCATCCATACTGGATCTGGTTTTCTATGTTATTGGGACTTAAATTACCCGATGTACCAGTTTTAATTCCATTTACCTATAGACGCGTCACTTCCTAGGATCCATTTCCTAGACCAAAAGACATTCAGATGATTTTTTGGATTCTACAAAATCTATGAAGAATCGTACAGTCCTTAGTATGAATTAAAAGCAATTTCGATCGCCTTCCACTAGGCTACATTCGTGTTTATTCGTACATTTTTATGTTTTTATTTTAAATTCAAACATAAATTCAAAAGGAAACCCTCACATTTCTCCACTCAGTTGGCATTTGTAAAAGTCAATTTTACGAGCTGTTTTTATTTAGGATTTTTCTATTCACATTTTGGGTTCCGCATCTGGTATATTGTCCTAAATTCTCATTTCTCGATGCACTGTTGCAGTGCCCCCGTTGCAAATGTGTATGTATGACTGCCGAATGGCCGGTCAACAGTCTCACTAATCGCTTTGTGTCATGCAGTCTCCTGTCTCGGCGTGCGGCACCTGCAATGCTTTCTGCTATTCTGCATGATTTCTGTGGCGTACGCGATGCGTGTGAATCTCTCGGTGGCCATTATTGCGATGACGGACAAGGAGTTCTCGAACCCGGACTTCGACGTGAGCACTGCGCCTCGTTTGCAACGCGCCACATCGACTGAAAGTGATTCCCCTTGCAGGAGTTTAGCTGGAACGAGAAGACCAAAGGCGTAATCCTGAGCTCCTTCTTCGTGGGCTACGTGACTACGCAAATACCAGCTGGCTACATGGCGCGCAAGCTGGGCGGCAAGGTGCTGCTGATCCTGGGCTTATCCACCTGCTCGGTGCTGGCTATATTGACGCCGTTCTGTGTCCTCTACGGCGACTGGCACTTCATGGTCGTGCTGCGCATCATTCAGGGCCTGTCGCAGGGCGTCGTCTTCCCCGCCTCGCACACCATTCTCTCCAAATGGTCGCCGGCCGACGAACGCGGCATTCTGAGTGCTGTTGCCTACTCGGGCAGTCAGTTCGGCGCCTGCGTCATGCTGGCCGGCAGTGGCATCATTGCGGCCTCGCACCTCGGTTGGCCGGGCATATTCTACATCTCGGGCGGCGCCGGCCTATTGTGGGTGGCGGTGTTCACGGTGTGGGGCTCCAGCTCGCCCAGCGACCACAAGTCTCTCTCGGAGAAGGAGAAACGCAAACTCGAAATCACACTGGGCGACCGAATGACGCAGTACCGGCGCAACTCTATGGACCCGCCGTGGCTCTCTTTCCTCCAGTCCAAACCATTCTGGGCGCTGCTGGTCGTACACTGCACCAACAACTGGGGCCTCTGGACGTTGCTTACGCAAATGCCCAACTACATCAAGCAGATCCTGCTGATGGACATCAAACGCAATGCGCTCTCGTCGGCGCTACCCTACTTCACCATGTGGATCCTCTGCTTCTTCTTCACGGGCGTCTCGCTGGTGCTAAAGAAGAAGCACGCCATGTCGTTGGCAGCGTCGCGCAGGATGTTCAACACGATCGGACACGGCATACCGGCCCTCACGCTAATAGCGCTGGGCTATGTCGAGAAGCCAACGCTGGCGATTGCGCTGCTCACGGCGACCGTCGGCCTCAGTTCGGCTTCGTACCTGGGCTACCAAGTTAATCATATTGATTTGTCGCCCAACTTCAGCGGTGTGCTGATGGGCATCACCAACTGTGTGGCGAACTTCACCGGCATTCTAGCGCCGCTGACGGTGGCCTTCCTGGTGACCAACGAGGTTGGTGCCCACACACATCGAACCAGTCATAAAAGTATTTTCGGTGCATTTGTTGCCTTTTCCAGAAATCGCTGCAGCAGTGGCGGATTATATTCTTCATAACGGCGGGATTCTATCTAATAGGCAATCTCATGTTTCTGGTCTGCGGCAAATTCGACGTCCAGGAATGGAACGACCCGCCACCACCAACACCGTCACCTTCAACCACCACCAGGAACGAATAAAATTGTGCTTGGCGTTATTGCATGGAATATATTCAACTTAGATATTTGCTTGTTGTGTAGCCACATAAAATTATGTTGAAAGTGAAGTAATCTACATGCGTGTATTCTACGTGTATTGTGCATGTATAGTACGAGTAGTGGGTACGATGACTTTATTCGAATGGGATGGACAGTTATGAACGAGAAAATTGCAGGTCGTGGGGGGCAGTCAAAGTTACACATTGGAACACGGACCTCTAGATTCGAGCACCATTCCCACATATCCATTGCATCCATTTCTACATGACCTAGGTATTTTTATTAATTATTTCTGTTGGAAATCCTGGCCTCGGTGTCATGCCAGAAATATTTTCCCATACAAGAATATCAGGTGACATCATTGGGCGGCTACTGTGTGCGTATCGGTGTAATTTATCGCCACTTATTTGACTTGGCTCGGCTCGACGATTTTGATGTTTGTATAATGATTTATCTCAGAAAACTTCGCTGCTCGAAACGCGCCCCAACGCTGGCTCTCTGATAAAGCGTTTCACGATTAGAAATGCCGTAAAGCTCGTGGCGATCGTTACGTTGGCGTTGACCATAAGGCGCCGTGACGACAGTAAAACTTAGATGCTGATGCCGCCCGGCCATGCCAAGAGATGTTGACAAGGAAGTCACCACTTCGACGTTCGGCGTGCGTCTCTCCTTTGCACTCTCTGTGGTATTTATGATGCGAGGAAATCTCTTTGTCGCCATTTTGGCCACGATGGATCGCAACGCAACGTATCCGGATTTTCCGGCAAGTTCGCTCAGCAGACCCTGTATAGGCAACCGCAAAAATAATAATTGACTTCGTGTTTGCTGCAAGAATTCGCTTGGACGGAACGCACCAAGTCCCTAGTGCTGAGCAGCTTCTTCTGGGGGCTACTTCATGACGCAGATACCGGCCGGCCAGCTGACGCACCGGTTCGGCGGCAAGCTGATCGATCTGTCCCCCGAACTTCGCTGTCGGTCTGGTGGTTCCCGGTTCAATAAATTCAATTGACAGTGTTAAAAACACGGCCCTATCAATGGAGAGTAGTATTTCTCATTGCTGGTGGTATTTATTTTGTGGCAAATTTGCTTTTCGCGGTGCTTGGCGAGACAGAAGTGCGGCCTTGGAATTATCCGCCACGTGCAAAGAACGAACGCAAACACATCAGATTTAATCGGTACGAATGAATGCCTTGTATATATTTTTATAATGGAATTGTCATTGATGTATAAAACCAAGTTTAATGCGTGTTTAAGCAAATATAAGCAAAATAAATTGAGTTGTCAAGCACTTTCTTCATCAATTAATAACTTAAAAACTTTCTTATCTCCTAAACGCCCAAATCTTCGAATTAACCACACATTAGCTATTTGATCACTCACCTTCAGGTTACGCTGTAGACTTGCTGCCTGTTCTGAAGTGGCATAGATTATTTCGCAATAAGTAGTCGTCTTGCATTACGCTTGCACAGTCTATCGTAACTCGGCAGCGATAAAGTTGTCATAAATAATTGTCCCATTCACATTAAAAAAGCACGCTGCACGAAAGTACAAATCTGCACATCTTATCCAGTAATTTATTTCATGCTCAACATTTTCTTGATGCCTCACGCGGTACAAATTTGTATAACGTCGCGGACGTATTTCAGAGACTTGGCGGAGCTGGTGGCAGTTGGAAGTACAACGTTGCGAAACTGCTTGCGAACTTGAGCGACATGGAGAAAAGTCAACGTTCCGAAAATGAAGAAAAGGGTCAGTTTAATGAAATTCGGAAATTGTTGCCTTGCAATTATAGTGAATTTTTTTAAAAGATCCAACATTTGGCACAAAATCCCATATTGCATAACTGATTCTGTTGTAACTGTTACATACAAAAAAGCAATTCACAGATCACCAGCGAAAACTTTTAATAATGATGTTCACTTATTTATAGCTCCGGCATTTGGTGTGCGGCATTTGCAGTGCATTCTGGTCTTCTTTGCGCTGACTGTGGCCTTCATAATGCGCGTTAATCTCTCCGTTGCTATTGTGGCCATGATGGACCGAAATGCCACAAATCCCGATTTTCCGGTAAGTTTCAAGCAGAAGTCGAGTAAATAATTTTTTTTAATTTTTGCTGTTATTGCATTCTGCAGGAGTACGCCTGGTCGGAGCGCACCAAGTCGCTGGTGCTGAGCAGTTTCTTCTGGGGTTACTTTATAACCCAACTGCCAGCAGGCCACTTGGCGCACCGGTTCGGCGGCAAGGTCACCCTGCTCTGCAGCGTGCTCGTCGGCGCCGTGTTGACGCTCTTCACGCCCATCGCCGCCAAGGTCGGCAACTGGCAGCTGGTGTGCGCTGTGCGCCTGGGCCAAGGCCTGGTGCAGGGCCTGATCTTCCCCTCCACGCACACCGTACTATCGCGCTGGGCGCCGCCCGAGGAACGCGGCATCATGTCCACATTCTGTTACGCCGGCTGCCCCTTCGGCGCCATAGTCGTGATGGCCGTCAGCGGCGTGCTGGCCTCGTCGTCACTCGGCTGGCCGAGCATCTTCTACGCATCGAGCATCGTCAGCTTTGTGTGGGTGGTGGCGTGGGTCATCTGGGGCGCCGCATCGCCGAGCGACTACAAAGGCATAACCGCCGCGGAGCGCCAAATCATTGAAGCCTCCTGGGAGCGCACCGAAAGCGCCGAGGAGCAAACGAAGGCTTTGTCCACGCCCTGGTCGGACATACTCACGTCGGTGCCGTTCATGGTGCTGGTCATTGTGCAGAGCTCGTACGCGTGGGGCTACTGGACGATGCTCACGCAAATCCCCTCCTACATGAAGAGTGTGCTCGGCAAGGACATCAAGAGCAACGCGCTGCTGTCGTCGTTGCCCTTTGTGGCCAACCTGGTGCTGAGCTTCATCTTTTGCATCATTGCCAATGTGATTGGAAGGCATCAGGTGCTGAGCATAAACACCAGCCGCAAGCTCTTCAACACCATCGGCCAGTGGGTGCCGATGGTGACGATAGTGGCGCTGGGCTACGTCACCAAAGAGCAGAGCGATCTGGCCGTGGTGCTGCTGACCATAAGCGTGGGCGTCAATTCGGCCAGCTTTATGGGCTTCTTCGTGAATCATATCGATCTCTCGCCGAATTACGCGGGCATCCTGATGGGCATCACCAATTTTGCGGCCAACATAATGAGCCTGCTTGCTCCACTTGTGGTGGGATGGGTTGTTACGGACCCGGTAAGTGATTGTTTCTTGGTGTCGAAACTACCTCAGTTCTGTGTTTTTGTACGAACATTTCATTTTGTTGCAGACTAATCCAAGTCAATGGCGCGTGATATTTCTTATAGCGTCTGGGCTGCATTTCGTCGGAAATTTGTTCTTCTTGGTGCTGGGAAAAACCAATGTTCAGCCCTGGAACACACCGCGACAAAAGAAACACGAACGGGCACACATCAAATTCGAGTCGATATCAACGCAGAAGGAGCCAATCCCCTAACTATCTCTCAGTAGAGCATCTTCAATTTTCTTGTTAAACCCATTTCTTTCACCAATCATTATCGCTAGGCGACACTATGAACAAAAAGTGTATATATATTTTTATGTAAAGGATTCTCAACAAATAAATCGTACATTTGTTATACAACCATCATATACATATGTAAGAGTGAGAACGGGGTGGAGATGCCATACACGTGTGTAGTACATACAGACCGAAGCACCACAAATTTTCGTTATCGTGAGTGAATTATTCAAAGTATGCAGATCTTGACAGTCTCGGACCTTGAAAGGTGTCGGGCTGTGCGACGCCTATTTGCATGGCGCTTTCGTCAGATTTTCGAATAGTCTAACTCGTTTCTGATAACCCGGTACAGCGTCATCAGTAGACACAGTTGCGCGTGGTCAATAATTTATGCGCTGTTCACCCTACTCTCAGTGCACGGTCCATTTGACGGAACCATTTTTATCTTAAAGTGCTGATTTTTTTCTTTAAAGTGAGAAAATATTGATGAATTTATCCTGACATCCTTGAATATTTATTAATTTATCCTAATTAATTAATTTTATAAAATAAAATAAAAGCATTGCAATGTGCAATTAGCCCAAATCGTTCCACGGGGCGTATACGTATCTCGGAAATCTATGACTACTCTTCGCCACTATTTCATCACAACGCCAGTGAAATGAATTGCATTCGGTATTTGGTACGCTACTGCTGCATTATTTGTTTATTGAGGTTTAATCGCTTTCTTTTTGAAAAGGAAACAACAATTTCCAAACATACAAAAATCGATCCCCAGCCTCATTTCCAATAAAACTACTTATTACCCGCTACCCCACTAGTTGCCCTCAACTTCACATAGCACACATTGTGTGTCTGCTAGGACGCTCGCAAACAAGTTCATTCATTCATATATTAAACTCTTTATTTTTCTTCGGATTAAAGCATTTAAATTATGATAGAAAGTATGCCGTTTCATTCGGTTTTAGGCATATTTTGGTCAAAATGAAGTGCATACAACGGGAAGCAGCTCGTTATGTCGCTTTGTATACTGTCGCCTGAAAACCTTCCGTCCGTCAAGTTTTTAGCTGCGTAGACGTGGTACGCCTTGTGTGACTGCAGTTACATATCGAAGCACGGCGCTACCGTCTCCTGCATTGGGCCGCGCTCCTATCTACTGAATTTTATTGTCTTAATATTTGACTTTTCAGCTAATTTACCATCGATGTGCTTATCAGCATCAGCACGCTACTTCTGAAGCGTATCCTATTGTAATTTCGTCAGACGCTTCGTGGCCGCTGTGAATGCAACAGATGCCAGCGGCAAATTCGCAATTCCGGGTTTGAGTTTCTGCGCAGTTTCGGTGTCGGTGTCTAGTAGAATGACTTTGCAGACGTTCAGTATCTCCAATGAAAACATTGTGATGACGGTTGCGGACGAGCCGAAGCGTGAGTAGAGTCAGCAGTAATTTTTTGCCTAAGATTCGGCTATTTCGATTCGTTGCAGCAAAATTGGCAACGTTTGGCCTGCGGCATTTTCAAATCTTTCTGCTCTTCTGGGGCATATCCGTGGCCTACAGCATGCGCGTCAATCTGTCTGTGGGAATTGTGGCTATGACGGACAAAAATGGCACGAACCCAGATTTTCCCGTGAGTTTAAAATTTATTCAAAGACCCTTATTGGACTTTCTCGAAGCGCTTCTAATATATGAATGAGAGATAATTTGAGTGCTGTAAACTAAATGCAAGAATATTTTCCACCAACTCAAATATCGGGAATTTAATTACCATTACCATCACTTTTGCAGGAGTATACGTGGTCGGAGCAAACGAAGTCCAAAGTGCTGAGCAGCTTCTTCTGCGGCTACATTCTCACCCAGATTCCCGCCGGCCACTGGTCGCGCCGATTCGGCGGCAAGGTGATGCTGTTTTGCAGCGTCCTGCTGAGCAGCGTCCTCGCCATCCTCACGCCAACTGCCGCCAGCATCGGAGACTGGAAGCTGATGTGCGCTCTGCGTCTGCTGCAGGGCTTTGGCCAGGGCGTCCTCATTCCCTCCTCGGCCACGCTGCTCTCCAAGTGGGCGCCGGTGGAGGAGCGCGCCGTACTGGCCACGTACTGCTACTCGGGCAGCCAGTTCGGCACAGTAGCGATGCTAGCGTCGAGTGGCATCTTGGCTTCCTCTTCGCTCGGCTGGCCCAGCATCTTTTACATTCCGGGTGCACTGGGCATTCTATGGGCTGTGGTCTGGCTTGTCTGGGGCACCAACTCGCCCAGCGTGTGCACGCGCATTTCGGTTGCCGAGCGCGCCATGATCGAGAACTCGCTAATGCACAGCATGAAGAGCGAGGGGAACAAGACGCCCATGCAGGTGCCATGGACGAAGATATTCACGTCGGTGCCGTTCCTGGTGCTGCTGGTGGCGCACTGCGGCTACACGTGGGGCTTCTGGACGCTGCTCACGCAAATTCCCTCATACATGAAGAACATCCTGGGCAAGGACATCAAGAGCAACGCGCTGCTGTCGGCGCTGCCGTACTTTGCCATGCTGCTGCTCGGCTTCGTGTTTTGCGTCATCGCCAATGCCATGGAGCGGCGCAAATGCCTCAGTCTCACGGCCAGCCGCAAGTTCTTCAACACAATCGGCCAGTGGATACCGATGGTCACTCTGATCGCTCTGAGCTACGTCGACGCGACGCACAGCGACCTGGCTGTAGTGCTGCTAACGACTGCCGTCGCGATCAGCTCATCGACACATCTGGGCTTTCAGGTGAACCACATCGATCTCTCGCCGAATTTCGCCGGCACCCTGGTAGGCCTCACCAACTGCGCGGCGAACATTATGAGCATCATTGCGCCGCTGGTAGTCGGCTATGTCGTCACTGATACGGTATTTATATTTGTTAATTTATTTATTTATTTATATTTACATGTCCATTCCGATCTCCACAGCACAATGTCGCACAGTGGCGCGTAATCTTCTACATTGCGGGCGGCTTCTACTTCGTGGGAAATCTGCTCTTCGTGATGTTCGGCAAGGCAGATGTGCAGCCTTGGAATAATGTGCAGTATGTTGGCCCGGAATCGGAGCATTTGAATGGAAAACCGAAATCCACAGAAGCGGAAAAACTCAACGACGATGTTTAAATGGCACCACTGATACTTTGTTTTAAAGTGTAAATATGTATTTCCGAGGTGAATAATTAGCTTTCGGATGGTAGAATAAATGATGTACAGGAATGAAGTGATGAAAATGATTGGTTATAGTCATAAAAATGTATTGAAGGTATCTAACCTAAAAATAATGATGATGATATTAAATACTAGAATTTTACCCGGCATTGGTGTGGTGGGGTATACCATACCCCAGAGGTTTTAATTTCATCAGTTTTATGTGGGCACTATCGCTTCTAGTAGCTGTTTATTACAGTCCAACCATACACATTTGCTATCCAAAAACGACTTGAGTGTGACCAGATTTCAGTCACACCCCGCCAAAGTTCATTGGGGTATGACATACCCCACCCCACCAATAACGTAACTTTTTGTGTAAATGATTTTTGATGGCCTAATAGTCATCGATTTATTCAAAAACTCACCGTACGAACAAATAAGAGGCAAATACCAACTGTCCAATTGATACGTGCAAGAAAAGCTCCCAGCTCAGTATTCGCATTTCGTCGCCGTAGAAAACGAATGTCGTATGTTCCATTGAATTTAATAGCACATACGACAATCGTTGTCATGGTATCATATGTTCCAAAAATATCATTATTTTTCTACATCATCATGATTCTGTAAATCCTTGAGATGATGCGAAGCTGTACCAAAACGTCGTCAGTACAGCACACAATGTTCGGTTTGTCCGAGAGCAAAAGCCTAGTACATCTTGCAAAAAATGCGCTAATTTTGAGACCCGGTATTTCGCTACTCTTTCACCGTAGCTACCAACAATTGTATGACACATAACTATATGTATGTCGTTTTTAAAACAGGCTATGGTTTTTGGAAAATTATATAATGCAATTTTCTTAAACCCTATAAATATCAGTATTTTTCGTTTCTTTTTCTTGTATTTGTTATACCAAACCAATAACGTAATTTTTTTTCACCACACCAACGCCGCACAGTGGCTGATTCGGCCGATGCAGGTTGCAAAAGTCATTTTTGTCATGTTCGATTTGGGAAAAACTGTTATACTTGTCGGATAGATAAATGCTTGGACCTAAGAGCCCGTCAAAGTTCAGCAATTTTTAGAGTGTGAAATAATATCAGCAATTTGCACTTTTTTGGCAAAGCTGAAGTTTTAAAATACGGAAATGAGCAAATTAATTAAAACTTTTTGCACCAGCATCGTAAAAGAAGGCATTTGTAGTAAATAATTAAATATAAAAAAAAGTTGGTTGTTGTTTTTGTCTTTTCATCGGCACTCGCTTGAAGCACTGTTTTTATCACACTTTTTGAACTTTTGAAAAAGGCCATACTTGCCAGAGTTTCGTCTTTGGGAAAATTGTTCACTAGTCTTCCGACTGGATTTTACAGCGATATTTCTTGGGCCACATCGCGCAATTTTGTGCTTTCGGGTGCGTGTGTTCGAACAAGTTCGTTAAGATTTTGATAGTAAATCAATTACACGCGATTATAATCGTTACCAGGGCATGCAAATTTGGATTTTGGCTTCATTTAAGATGCGATGCAACCTTGCAACTCCATATTAAGATGACTTTTTTTTGGCGTATATTGCTGTAAGCTCGAAGTAAAGAGTACTTTTGCTGGATGCGCAGTTCGTACGTACGAAAAACAAGTTGGCTTTCAGTTCCGGCAATCAGCTATCATGTACCCTTTGATGCAATGTTTTTGTGTTTAACAAAATACTAACACTGTGTCTGGCATAACATTTTTTTTTTTTAATTTGAGCAAAACTCAGTCAGTCATTTAGTCTTTGAGTTGAAAAAATGCAAAAAATGTATGGTCTCAGAATTTAACGATTTTGATGTCATTTGAAAGAAAAATCTGCAACTAAGAAAACCCCAAAAAATCTGTGCAAAAAATCAATTAGTGTATGTGAAAAACCGGCTCAAAGTTGAAACATTTTTCTCAAAAAAATGTAAACACATATTTTCTGTGTTTTAGTCTATTAAGTACAAAAAATTTTAAAAATACATGGTTACCAAAAAGTTGCTTAAACTTTCAATCATTACATAGTATAAAGCAAAGTCGCTGTCGCTGTCTGTCCCTATTAGGGATCGCAATTTTTTGCCATTTTGCGATCCCGGGATTTTCGGGATTGAAAAGTCAAATCCCGGGATCCCGGGATTTAATCCCGGGATTCATATAACAAATTTTTTAATAAAACAATTTTCCCGAATTGCATAAATACTTGTTTATAATATATTTATCATAAAAATGGACACATTTTAATCACATTTGGGTAGTTTCAAGATTTTGTATCTTGAATTTAATCACATTTTGTTTAACCCTTCAATTCCCATGTCCAAAATAGTAAAAAAGAAAATTTTCTTTTTAAATAAAAGAGCTTATATACGTTTGGATAAGACAAAAAAATACATAAAAAATGTTTAAACTACCCTCATTTTTATATTGAAAGAAACCACACAAACTCGCACTGCTTTAATTACGCGTGAAACAAATGAATAAATTTTACAAATGACGTATCGCTAGTGTTGGTAGGAAAATTAAATAAACAAGTACTACTAATTGACTTTGCTATACAAGTGTTAGAATTTTAAAATAAAAACCTATGTGGTAGGAAAACAAATATTAAGCATCTGTCACCTACAGGTGACACTGGGAATTGAAGAGTTAACTTAAAAGTTTTTCATTTGACATTTAACTTCAGTTTCATAGCATTTTGTTTTATCCAAAAATGACACTTAAACATAACTTATTACTTTGCAACCGATGTATCATAAAGTGCATATGTATATATGCATATTTGATAAAAAAAATAAAATAGTTAATTTGTTTGTGCTTTTAGTTTTACTTCGATTATTTCGATAAAAAAGTTAAGCGTTTTGATTAACTAAAAACTGAGATCTTAAAAATACAAAGGCATTAAGTGTTTTGTTCTCTTATCTAGAGCGAAATTTATTTCTAATGAACCCTGCTGAAGAGAAACATCCTTCAGATTCAACACTTGTTGGTTGAATGCTTAGTAAATAATCATAAGCCTTTTGCAAAAGACGCACTCTATCCCCTCCCTTCTCCCTCAAATAAGGAATTGGGTTTTTGTGCCTTAAAATTTATTTCATTTGAACTTTGAAGCATCTTTTGCAATCCCGAAAATCCCGGGATAAAAGAATTTGAATCCCGGGATTTTCGGGACTAGAAAAAGTCCGGGATCCCGGGATTGCGATGCCTAGTCCCTATGTATGCTTAAATCTTTAAAACTACGCAACGGTTTTTAAGCGATTTTTTTTAATGGATAGAGTGATTCAAGAGGAAGGTTTATATGTATAATACATGTTTGTACGGCAGGTGGGCGTGGCACCTCCCATACAAGCTAAATTTTTAATATGGTATATCTTCGGAATTAAAAGTCGAACAGCATTGAAATTTAGTACAGTGTCATGGTGTAGGCGTGTCTTTTCTTTGGTAAAATTTAATGGGCGTTGGATAAGGGGGAGTGGCACCGCTCATACAACTCAATTCTTTAATATGGAATAGCTCTGAAATTATAAGTTGCTCAGCATTGAAATTTGGTACAGTGTCATGGCGTAAGCGTAACATTCCACCGGTAAAATTTAGTGGGCGTTGGATAAGGGGCGTGGCACTTTCTAAATCCAGGTGTAACTTTTGAACTCATTCACATCAACGACACTCAGTATAAACTAAGGATTTAATCGTGTCCTTCGGCAGGGAGAATAAGGTGGATTTTGGACAAGGGGGCGTGGCACCGTCCATACAACTAAATTTTTTAGTATGGAATAGCTTCGGAATTATAAGTCGCTCAGCATTGAAATTTTGTACAGCGTCATGGCGTAAACGTGTCGGTCCACAAATAAAATTTAATGGGCGTTGGAAAGGGGCGTGGCACTTTTTAAATTCCGGTGTAGCTTTTGAACTATAGCATTCACATCAATGACACTCGGTATAAACTTATTATTTAGTCGTGTCCTTCGGCAGGGGGAATTGGGTCTATTTTAGACAAGGGGGCGTGACACCGCCCATGCAACTCAAATTTTTAATATGGAATAATTTCGGAATTATAAGTCATACATGAGTCATTCTAATGATAAGATTTTATGGGCGTCAGACAAGGGGCGTGGCGCATTGTTTGTGACCCAAATATTTTGCTGAACTTTAAGTGACACAGCAATGAAACTAAGTACGAACCTACCATTTTCCCTTCCGACAGACGGGATGGTGCGGGTATTGAAGAAGGGGGCTTGGCACCGCCCATATAACTTAAATCTATATATATATACAAGAAAGTGGCTGTATGTGAGTTACGGCATCACACTCAAACGGACCGTTTGGGCGAGACGAAGTTTGCCGGGTCAGCTAGTATAGTATAAGAAATGATGTGGCCATTTTCGCTTTTAACGTTTTCTCAAAATTTACAAAGCGAAGGCTTTTACTTCACTTTTAATTTCAAATATTTTTCTAAATTCAAAATCTGAAAATTGGCAAAACTTAGAGGAAAATATCTAAAAAGTATGTGAAAGTATGTTCCTGTATTTTTTTTATTTTAAGAAGAATTCTTTCTTTGTCGGATAATTTAATTACATCCTCCGATATCTTCCGATCTCAGAAAATAATTCAATTTGAAAAGTGGTCTAAACACGTATTTTTCAACCAAATTTATTTTATTTATGCCTAAAAGTGTGCAATCAGCACGAAAAATTATAAAATCTGCAAAAATGCAAAACATACATCTATTATTATCGTTTTTATTGCAAATTCTAAGACCCTCTGAATTGACAATTGACAATTTATATTACTCATTGGAATATCAATGTTGACGTTAGCGATTAAATGTAAAATCTGAAAAATCTAGCCAACACGCTCGTTGCTATAGCTCAACAAAAACGACGAAAAGTGCAAATTTAAGTCTCAGGCATTGCTAAACTATAACAGTTTAAGAAAATCTAAATGGAGATTTCAATTCAGCAGACCATGTTTAACTAGTATACCAAACTTTATGAAGAACGGACCACTCCTTCTAATTTTGTCCCGCGGTTGTATAGAGTCGAATCACTGTGCAATGAACCTCTTCTTCTTCTTCTTCTTCTTCTTCTTAGCATGACAGTCCTGGATGGACCACTGCTTCCGCAATGAACCAATTAGTTATTGAATACCAAAAAGCAGACTTATATCATTGTGCACTGTCTAAAACCCACTTATGTGTCTGGTCTGTTAAAAAATCCCACAACGCGGGGAAACCTAACAACTGTTAGGTACCTGCTAGTACTAGAAGATTTGAATGCATATGCAAATCCTAACATACTTATAAATAAAGGAGTTTGGAGTAAGTAAAGTTAGTTTTGAATTTAATTTGAACTAAACATCACTTCGACTCCGACACAACAACTAAACCGAAGAAGAAGCACAAAGATGTTTCTGAAAAATTCGAAGCTGTTTGAAATATTTACTATTTCGAAGACAAAGGAGAAGTTCGTTCTGGCTGTCACTAAAGAAATTGGTTACGTCGAAGGAAGTTTGCCTGGAGCCAACATATCTACGACTAAAAAGAAGCTATCCAGGACTTATCGCACCACAAAGTTGAAATGGATTGCGGCAAACCGTACCAAATTCAATTTTGTCCAGAATAAGGAGGAGTGGTTGGAAAAACAATTTACTTCGATGCAGGAGATGCATGTAGCATAAGCGATGACCAACCATCGACATCAAACGCGGCGAAAGGAAGGCCGAAAAAGTCAATTCAGGACTGTGCGTCATTTAATAAAAAGGAAGTTTATGGAGGCAACGGAAACAATAACTACCACCCACCTGTCAGAAGCTTGATTATAAAATAAAATAAGGATCAGGAGAAAATGAAAGGCGTTATAGTGGAAGCAGTTTTACCAGCAAGTCCGGTTCGTGTTAAAAGAATAAAAGACAGTATTCCCAGTATACATAATAAAACTTTAGCATTGTTTTTGTCTAAAGAAAACTTGGCTTTTTATGAAAAGTTTTCGAATTCTGGTTCTAATTTTGAAAGCGAAATTTATTAATTTGTATCTTTAAATTTGACTCTTTCAGCTTATTTCTTAAATTTCTTATTACTTTTCATCTTTTTTAATGAATTTTCATTAATTTTGCAACTAAAACTTATCGTTGCCTCTCGCATTATTCTTATTTACAGTAAGCCGAACTTTGGCAAAGTATTACGTGGCACCCTGTACCTCGATTGAGTTTATTTTTTTGAATACAATAGCCTGATGAATTTCTAGTTGTACAGATTAGTTGAATTATTTGAAGTTTATTAGCTTAAAGCAGTTTTATATATTCAATTAAATACTTTCATATTTTCTAATTACAACCACAAAGTGTATTTAGTTGCATGCACTTTGTGAAATAAGAATTAAATTGCTTTTTCGTTATTAATAACAATTAATAATTCCTTAACCCTTTCGGGACTACTGGGATAATACGTCCCACCAAAATTCAAACATTCATATTCTCTTTATTATCAATGCCACTGCCGAGTTTAATGTTCCTAACTGTAAAAGTAACTGTATATTTTAAAATGTAAACAAAAATATTACGGTACATATAAGTGCACAGACTCCAGCTGAGAATTAAAACTACAGTGTGGGTGGATTTCAATTAGTTTGATCGGTAATTTGCTGAAACCACTCGTAAAAAAAGCGTGATTTAAAAAATTGTATTGATTTGTGTTAAAAAATACTCGATTTACCAAATAAAATTGTTTTGTGGTATTTTAGGTTAACAAAAGGTAAGTTATAGCTAATATAATAAAATTGGGACATATAGTCCCAATACGCTTTTTACGTGAGATTTATTGTCCCAATACCCATTTTAGATGACAAAAATGTGTATGATGTATGCGACTGAGAGTTCTCACGAGAGCGAATCCGCCCCAGAAACTGGCAATAATATAAACGTGCCTTCTGAGCCTGCGGCAAACGATGACGAGCCATGACCAGTTACTCAGTGGGTAAATGTTACCCCAGATAGCCGTCATGACTTCAAGCGAAAATACGAATTCCATACGAGTTCATCTGGCACCGAAACGCGCACGAAGATGATATGTGCAGGCTGCAACCACGCATTGTGCTACAAATGTTTTGGACCCTTCCACTTGAATCAATAATTACATTAAAATATTACTGAACAATAAATAAGACAAATAAATACGAAATTCCATTCAAAACAAGTTATTCTTCTAACTTGTAATATATTTCTGTAGTTTATATGGCGCGTCAAAAACATTTCTGTGGTCAAAAGCAATAACCGCTTAAGTCGACTTAAGAAGAAATTGAGTTATGGATGCCACCACGTTCCCTTGACTGTGCTCTACGTTTGTGTAAAATCGGGGAGTTTGTAACTTTAAAATAAAAGAAGTTATTAATAAAAACCTATTCGCATTCCCATAACGAACACACTACGCGCTAAAACTTTAAAGCGAGATTGCTCGAAACAGTAATTTTCGACTTAGGCGGTTATTGCTTTTGACCACAGATTTACTGGGATTGTATGTCCCACGGAAAATACTTATTGGGATTATATGTCCCAGGATAAAAGAACAATTTAAGAATTTGTAAGTATGCAGAACATAATTTTTTAGACCGATCTTTCAGAATATGAACTCATTTCTATGAAGAGTATCTCGGTTTTTTAAATAAAACTCCGTCCCGAAAGGGTTAAATAATTCATTAAGCTCTATCAAAGTTCCAGTTTATTTATATTACTTTATACGAAAAATATTTAAAGCTCCAGAAAAAATTAAAAAAAATATCAACAATAATTCGTTTGTCGAAACTAAGAGCCGGCCACCTCTGTATTATTGCGGCATATCACTGTGGTGCCTAAGAGTATGCAATGAAATGCTATATGAATAAGCATTTAAACAGGATGCCTCGAAGTATTCATTGTTTATAATTTTCTTTACAGCAGAAGTAACAATTTTTTTTTTTGTTATTTTACAAATAACTTTGAAACGGTTTCTGTTGTATTTTTTTACTCAGATAATTGCAAAATGAAAGCTTAGTTAGCTTAAAGTTAATGCCGACAGACTTTAGATTTCTTTAACCCTGCGTAGCTAACCATATTAAAAGCCAATGTTCGTCGATTCGACAAACACAACTTTAAGATCGATTTTAAAAAGCCGCTAGTGCACAGATTACACACAGACATTAACATCCAGCGGCTACGCTGGCTCGGTCATGTCTGCCGCATGGACGACGAAGCTCCGGCGAAAAAGGTATTCGATGCGATGGTTGGAGGTCGACGGCGAAGAGGGAGGCCGTGTCTCCGGTGGAAGGACCAAGTGGAAGAGGCCCTGGTATCTCTTGGTGTGACCAACTGGAGAAGGCGCGCGCGAAGCAGAGGCGCCTGGAGAGAAGTTTTGCGGCAGGCCGTAACCCGATAACGGGTTGTTATGGCCAGTTAAGTAAGTAAGTAAGTAAGTAAGCTAGTGCACAGAATGATAATTAAAAGTCTAAATATCATGTTTTTAATTTATTTTATTTTGTTAAAGAATGACTAGCTCCTCAAGATCACCAACCAAAAAGCAAACAAAAAATTCCACGAAATTAAGCTTTTTCACCATTTCCAACACCATATCCCCATATCGACTGATCCACATTTATCTTCTTTAATCAGGTTAAGGGCAGAGTACTCAGAGGCTGTTCGCAGTTGAGTTGGCATAAAAAGTTTACTAGAAAACCGCACTGTCAGCCCGCGGCCAACGAACACTTCAACACTTCAATTGAATGAATAATCAGAATCACGTGAGGGCCAGCATACGGAACAAAACTTAGCAAGAATTTCATGAATGTGTCTGGCATATTAAGCTTGTCATTTCGCCATTCGGTCGTCAGTTGCTCGAAATGTGTATGTTCATTGATTAGCGCGCGAAAACCAGCCATCAGCCGCACTGAAAACTTAATACATGTCTGCGGCCAGCGCCGGAGCGTCTTGAGTATTTAAGCGTTGAACCAGTCGAGCCGCCGGCAAAATCGCGTGTTGCGCACGATTTGCGGTGAAGCCGCTTAACGCAGCCCCGTGCGGAGCGACTTGCCACTCGGCAACCGCTGGCGGACCAAACGCGAGCGGAGAGGCGGCGGGCCGGACGCATATGGCCAAAAAAAACAGGAATGCAAGCTGATCGGCAAAAGGCGAACGTGTGAAACGTGCGACTTCATGTGGCAGCAGATACGAAATTCTAGTTCCAAATTTTGATGTGACTGTGGTTGTGTTTTAGTTTGTGCTTAGAATGACTCTAAGGCTTTAGCGATTGCGATGAGACTGGTTTTTATAACTTTTGCTAGTCTTCAGATGTTTGTTTGTTGTTTTTTGCTGTGCATTTTCAAATTTGCCGCTATAAAATTAATTTTGCTTTTTTGTTGTTGTGTGTTATTTTTGACAACACGTGGCTACAAAACTAAGCACATTGGGCATGCTGACAGTGGGTCAAAAACAGCGCAATTGCTCGGAAATTTTCAAAGCTAAAGTTTACTTATATTTGTTTTAAATGTAGTCAACATTTTTTTCAATACATTTCAGCATTTCGTAACTGCTTAGAATGTACAGTTTTGGTATGATGTATTGTAGTAATGAGTAATGTTTCTGTTGTCTTAGCTAGGATGACCGAAGTAACTGTATATCCGTCAATCTTTCTATTTGTCAGATTTATGTTTAATAATAAAAACATGTATTTTTTTTAATGTTTAGTTAATATATTTGACAACTGGAGGCTAAAAACCCGAAAACTCAAAAGCTATTTATTTAAACAACTCTTAAAAAAGATTTGGATAACAAAAATATATAACGTAATGGAAAATTGTAATATAAAAATGTAATGTAAAAAATGTAATGTAAGAAAATATCTGATGTCCTTAAAAGATGGGTAAATAAAACTGATCACATAGATTACTCAACCAGTCAATGTTTTTTTTTATTTATACAAGTTTTATTCAAATACTTTCTTCGATGCTTTTCAGTTCAACACACCGCAAACAAAATTATTTACTTATTTTTGTCGTAAACTACTTAACCGTAGATCGAGCTTTGTATCAAAAATGATACATTTAGTTTTTTGTTTTATTATAACTTTTTTCAGGATATAACTAATTGAACCACTCCTTGTGACTTTGTTTGTGTTGTGAGAGAATTGAGAAGTATATAATTCTCTCCCTTGTATCGCTTTTGATACGTAAGAAATTTATTTGCGGTCTGTTTTTTTATATGGCATGTGAAATTATTTGCTGATAGACGTGTAAAACCAATTCTTGGTTTATATATATTGGAATATATCGATTTGTGTGTAATTTTGTGGATTGTTGAAGTAATGTTGCGTCCACGATTTTTGACGTTGGTACGCCTAGTAAAGACGTCTTGGATAACAGTTCAGAGGATGAATTCGAAAATGAAGACATATCCAATGGGGACATTGAAATAGACAGTGAAAGTCATTCAACTGAGCCTGATAGAAATATTGGCAGTAACTCTGGTGCTGACTCGAAAGACGACACTATTTGGAGCGACAAACCAACCAACTAGTGGTCGGTTGAGGAAGAAAAATGAGAAATGAAAAATTTGCGCCGATTATTAATCTTGAGATGAATGAGTTGAGCTACTTTCAATATTTTACGAGCTTCACGATTCCGTGACCTTTGATGAAAAATTACTGGTATTTCACGACCGCTGCAAATTCTGGCAGTACATTCTCTCTAAACCCGAAAGATATTGCTTATGGTTGATTCAAATACGTGCTATGTATGAAAAAAACAGCACAATGGAACAAGGGCCTAATATTGTTAACAATTCAAAGATACTCATCATCATCATCAACATAGTTGGATTCACAACCCCGGTCGGGTCTGCGCCTGCTGCAGTAAAAACCTCCAGTCGTTTTTATTTCTAGACAGCTTTTCCAGTTCGGTTGGTTGTACCGCTTTCGATTCAAAGATATTGCCGGAAATTATTTCTTTTTATAACACAACGAAAAAAAGTGTTAATACAGTTGACAAAATTTTGGACTACTACAGATGTAAATGGCTGTGTTTTTAAATATAATCGATATTGCGACTCTGAATGCTTACACTGTTTACAATGAAATCGATCCTAAATGGAAACATACCAAAAAGAATTAGAACGTTGACGATTCTTGCATGAGCTTGCAATTTCGTTGGCTTCACCTTATAGCCAGAACAGATAGCAACTTCCAAGAAACGACGCATCTAAGGAGTTGTTACAAAAGTAACTATTAACTGATAAATCATCCAAGAAGAGCCGAGCAAGGTGTCCTAAATGCTACTATTCTGAAATGGGCAAACATAAATGGGCCTCCTTATGTGAAAAACCATATTGTAAAGTCAAAAATATTTGCATTGATTGCACTAATAAATGCTTACTTTAAAAAGAAAACACATTTGTAACACAATTACCTAATTTTTTCATTTTTCCATATGAATTTTATTATGTACCAAAAATGATACATAGGATAGGATTCTTTAATTTTTTTTCGAAGCTCGATCTACGGTTAAGGAATTGTTTTCCCAAATGTGATAAAGATTTTACTTCCCACACATTTTATTCACGAACTGTGCTATTTAGGATCATTTGAACTCAATTTGCTTGCAATGCCTCCACCATTTCGTACGAGTTGATTGCATGGTTTTGCGCGATTTTATTTGGCACGTTTTCGATTGAATCCATTGTACACTCATCGCTTTTCGCGAAATTTAATTAATTCTGTTTTTGCAGCAAACTTATCAGGGGCGTCGCTGAAACGGGCAGACCGGGCAGAGACGACTGGTTATGGCAATTTGTGCAAGTGGAGCCGCACACCGCACACCGCTTCCAGAACTCGACAACGCTGACGCTCGGCTCCGCTCAGTGCGACCGCATTAAACGTTGTTCATTTGGCCATCACGTGAAGCGCTCAGTCCGAACGTGTACGAAACGTGATCAAAGCTTATGCGGAGAGCGCCGAGCGCCAGCACGCGCACCAATGATCGCCCGCGAGCGCCAACGAGAGCGCCCGAGGCGGGTGTGTGCGTCCGGGGGCTTAAAACCATTTACTGGGAGCGGCAGTTTGACTTTTTTGGGCAGCGGGAAAAGCGAGCGGGTTTAGACGAGGTTTTGCAAAAATTGAAAAAAGACCGAAATGTTTACTTTTCCCTTGAAAGGTTATCGTCTCCCGGCATGAGACTTTACTCGTGAAACGAGTAAAAAATACTCCAGCAGATTGCATTCAAATACGTCAATACGAGTACAAGTAAGTTTTATAATTTTTATTGCCGTCTTTGCTTTGCGCCATTTTGTCAATGATTAGAATTGTATTGTGTTTTTTTTAAACACTTTTTAATTGGACTTTAGAAATGCTTGTTTGATAGTTGAAGTCTGTTAATGTTGTACTCGAAAATATCAAATGCAAATTTCAATTTTTGTATCAACGAGAACTGCATCTTAATTCACGCTTTCACACCAGCTTTGCAACATTTGTAGCAGCACTTTTGCGATAAATATTATTTGCATTAAAAGCCACCAGAGAGACATCTGTTGGTATTTACAGAAGTATTCATTTCATAAAAAAAAGCGCGGAGGAACAAAACATAAATAAATAAATGAAATAAATAAATGACGTTCCCTTCGCGGTTGTCAAAAAATAGGAGGGATCTGACTATAATAGTTTCGCTTTCGATGTCCTGGGACTCTGTTGAAACTTCTACTTAAAACGGCCAATGTGAAACCAAGTCAAAACTGCCTGATAGACATCGAACGTTTTTTTCTCAGCGTTCACACCAACGCTGATTACTGTTCGATCTATTTATCCCGCAAGTAGTGGCCGGTCATCGCTCTTATCAGAAGGTTGCAGTATCTTCACAGTCGAGCAGAAGTTCTCAGATAAGGTTGTCGTAATCCGAATGGCACATTGGCTGCTCTTTGAAGTCTCTCATTAGGAAGAGATTAGTTTTTTGTTTCTAAGGATTATTTTTTCTTTTTATAATTTCAACCAAATAGTTCAATATTCTCGCATAAACCCTGCTAATAAATAGTTTGAACTTGGCATAATTAATTGCAATTAATTTGCACCAAAAACACGACCACTATTGCTTCTTTCAATTATCACCGAGGGACAAATGTTTGCTTGGAGTAAAAAGCTAGAACTATAACTCTGTATCTCTCCATGGCTCAGTGATATTTTGGAGCCTTGCGGTGACAATTGACGCTTGTCATCATCGATGCTAAATTCACTGCAAAGTGTGGTGAAATTGGCTTAAAATGCCGAATAGCACTGAGAATTGATTCAATTACATAAATGCATGTTTGCCCATTAATTCGAATCAATTTGATCAGCTTCGGATACTAACGAAAATGTCGCAAATGAAGAGTTATTGTCTGCACTCCTGGCATTCGAGTTTAGTTTCTGTACAAATATTTGAATTAATGCGTAGTTGACAATTCTAATATTTACATATAAACACAACATTCGCGAAGGCCTTTGAACATCTGACCCGATTTTCCACTACCGACCAGAGTGTCGATCGAAATGATTAAATCAATATTTGTTAGTCTTGTCAGGCTTTGACTCACCTGTATACTTTGTGGAAAACTCAATTGCAAGCTGAATGTTGTGAGATAAACAGCAGCAGCAACAACAACAACTACTACGAAACATTAGGTTTGTCATTCTCATCAAAGACTGCTGCATGCCTTCACGCTGCCATCTCGCTTTAGGGGCGGACAGCTGGCGCACACGGAGCCATCTTAATGCAAATTGCATAGATTGTATGTTAATGAGGTGTAACTTCGTATAGATTGATTCAATTTATACAATCATCGTAATATGTTCAACCAATACACGTTCTGATCTCAATTAGACATCACGTGCACCCACCGTGTTTTCAGTTGTCAACTCAATTAGTCGGCCATGTCGACCAATGTGTGCCAGTCTGTCCATTTCAATTCGGCAGGAAGTGTTATCACTCTGTGAAGGTTCGTGCCCACCACCAATCCTGCGAACGATTCAAACGATTTCGAAACGATTTCGATGTTTGAATAATATTTCTTTGTTTATTTTATTGATTGGCAACTTTTTTTGTTGGCGTTTTATATTTTAGCAAAATCCAAAGTAATTACCATATTTAGGTCATGGCCAAGTTAATTGTTTTTGAACATGATATTGTTGAATGTTTTTTAAATGTGACTGCAATTACAATGCTTGATGCGTTAGGATGAGTTTTTGTGCACCTGTGCAGACTTCTGAGAGTCTGAAATTAATTCAGATCATAAAAAAGTACTCAGAAAGAGTGCGACACAGATTGTCTCCCTCAATCAAATAATTCCATTCCATACAGCGCAGCTTTGAACGCTGAAAGACAAGAACCAACATTCCACATTTATTAGAACAGCTTTGCTTGTCAAGTGTGCTAAAAAGTTTATAAGCTCCATCCATTGCTTTGTTTTTAATAGCAATTATTATTTTTATTTCTACAAATGATTTTGCCAAATTCAAATTCTCAACTTTCTCATTGACGGTATGTCGTTAGTGTTGATGTGCTAAATAATATTTGTGTATGGAAAAACACCATTAAACATTCTGACTCGACCATGTTGGCACTGACCGAGTCAGATCGAGAGTTCGATCGAATATTCCTTAAAACAAAATGGTTCTCTTCTCTGAATTGAATTGTTTCGAAGAATCGAAACTTCGAACGAATATTCCCTAAAACAAAGCGGTTCTCTTCGCATTCGATAACTCTGAATTGAACTACTTCGAAGAATCACCAAAACCTGGCAGTATTTCAATGTTGTTGTTCTAAATTGCATTGAATTCACCGTACAGCGGCAACTCGTCACCTTTTCATCACAATAACAAACATGAATTCAAAGTCCCCTTGCATGCAATAATCATTTGAGCTGCAAGTGATTTGTTGAAACAATTCGGCAAGCGAGACAGAATTAAATAAAATTTGATGGGACTGAAAATGCGCTGCGCATTTGACGCGGATGTGTGGGTGTGGCACATGGCGCCTCGTCCAAGCGGTTCAGCAGCAAAAATTAAACAAAACGCGAATGTCTTTGCGAATGGTCGATTTTATTATTGTCAGCCAAGATTTGAGCAACAGAAACAAAACAAATTTTGTTTATGCCAAAGCGGGAGGACACAACAGAACGAGTAGAAAATAAAACACACGAGCAAAAAAAGCGAAATTGTTGATAAGTGTTCTTTACTTTATGTTAGTATTTTTAAATTAAAAAGTATTTTTATTCCTATTTTGCGCTCATTTATTTGTGTATTGCAAACAGCAAAAAACTACCTGCAAGTGGTTCGAGCTGGCCAACTGTCTATTTAACTGCTACTAAACTTTTCCTCCCCCCGGCAGTGCCGTCACCGGCGCAGACAATGAAATACATTTTATTGCATTTGACGCTAACGTCATTTCCATGCAGTTGTCGCAACTATGTACAAACTTTGTAGAAAATAAATTCAGATGCATGAGAATCGCTGCATTTACAACGCGTTGCCACACTGTGCAAATATTTACAAGTGACTTGTCTGGAATAATGTATTCACTTTGCTAGTACATGACGAGCTCAGTTGATGAAAGTTACGATGGGCGTGTGTGCAATTTCCGCCTTCCAGATGGAATGTAAACAACACAAGTAGGGAACTTATGGATGACTGCAACTTGCAGGCAGCCGTCAACCCGCAGTTGATGTGCGTAAACCTCGGAAACCAGCGCGTCATCACTCAGTTCTTGGGATGAAGATAGCTTTTGAACAGATACAAATGGAAATTTTAAAGACAGTAAAAATATGGACGGCATAAAATTAAGCCATGTGTTCGACTTCTGAGGTGAAAATCGATTACTTCGAGTTAATAAATACAGTGATTTTCGCTTATAACGAACCCGTTTAAAACGTTTTTCCGCCTAAACGAACCAATTTCAAAAGTACGCGCTTTATGATTTCGCTTGTTACGGACCCCTTTTAAAGCGAACTTTCGGTTAAAACGAACCAATTTGCCCAGTCCCTCGAAGCTCGCTTTAAGCGAAAAGTACTGTACTCAAAAATATATACAGTATTAGCATATTTTTTCTCACTATTTCCATCTTCTTATGGCTTCAAAGGGGTTTAAGCCTCTTAACCTTCTACTTTGTAGATGTCTGCACCTACCAGTTGCCTGATCTCAGTGATCTACCGACTATTACATACAATCTGCCGCTGTGATCCGTCAATAAGGGCTTTCTTTGTGGTGTTGGAATATCCATAGCGTACAAAATACTTAAAAATGTAAAGGGTAAATTACGGTTGCAAATAATTCGAGGTCTAAATTACTCACCGCCTTTGAATTACTTTTAACAACAAATTCTGCGCAAATCATTTCATTCTACTTTTACATCCATCGCCCTGCCAAATACGGGTTGTGATCATTGTCTGTCATTGTTTTTGGGCGCTCTCTTTCCTAACTAGTTCGCTCATTGATAAATTGAGTGATAGGTGAGTACGAATTCCTTACTCCAGCGAACCTTTCATACCCAATTCGAATTCTACTTTCCCACTTGCTTGGCCGAAAGTGCGCACATGCTCGCCGCTCGGCCCCGTAAAAATCGCACGAAACTAACCCAATCACGTTTCGCACTTCTGCATGCACGCGTTTGCGCAGCTAGTTGAGTGTGCAGCGTCTATCTTTCCTGTAGATTTTACTTATCAACTGTCGTTTTGTTTTCGTTGTCGTTGTTGTTATTAATATAATTAAGTGTGTTGACTTTAGTAAAGCATATAGTATCAGTTGATAAGCGCAGAAAATTTCATAATAAAGGTTCATATGTTCTCTGTGCGACTTTCAGTACAGTTTGTGCTGGCCACAAATGTGGTGATGACAGCACTGACACAATGTGAAAAATATTTTCATACCTTTCAAATTTCATAACCAGGCTAATATAGTTGTTAGCGTTGGTCACCCTTAGCATTGTTTTGGTAGACGTTTCTAAATTTATTATGTGTCTAAAGTAAACAGAAAGATTTTCTTTTAATATTTTCTTATCGTGTATGGTGTCAGTTACACGTTTTGGAAAATAAAATTTTCGCTGTTTTTAATAGAAAAATTGATTGTAAGTCAAACATTTATACTTCGGAACCGTACCAAATGTCGTGTTTACTTCTTCTGTCATATGTCAACAATATTCAGTTCACAATTTGTCAAGTTGCATCCAACAACGCATTGTTTGACGCTCCGGAAAATGTCGGATTACGTGCCTACAAATTACGATTTGCGGACACAGTTAATTTTGTGTTACCATTTGAAGAAAAATGCTTCTGAATCGCATCGAATGCTTGTGGAAGCTTACGGCGAGCATGCTCTTGGTCGCACACAGTGTAACGAGTGGTTCAATAAATTTAAAAGTGGTGATTTTGATGTGAGAAACGAGGAGCGTGGCCGGCCACCAAAAAAGTTTGAAGACGCCGAATTGCAAGCATTGCTCGATGAAGATGATGGCCAAACGCAAGAACAGCTCGCAGAACAATTGGGTGTTGACCGTCGGACCGTCGGAAAACGTTTAAAAGCAATGGGAAACATTTTAAAGGTCGGTAGATGAAAGGCAGCAAGAAAACCGAAAAACCACTTGTGAAATGCTGCTCGCCCGGTACAAAAGAAAGTCGTTTTTGCATCGAATCGTAACTGGTGATGAAAAGTGGGTCTATTTCAAGAATCCCAAACGGAAAAGATCGTATGTTAACCGCGGCGAAAGTGCGCAATCGACCGGAAGGCCAGATCGCTTCGGAAAGAAGGCCATGCTATGTTATGTGTTTTCTGGGACCAGCGTGGTGTTATATGGTATGACCTTCTAAAACCTGGTGAAACGGTTAACGGTGAACGTTACCAACAACAATTGGCCGATTTGAACCGTGCTATACGCAAAAACGCCAAGAATATGAAGCCAGGCAACACAAAGTGATTTTCCTCGATGACAACGCACCACCACACCGCACTAGAGCCACCAAAGAATTGGTTGCATCGTACAACTGGGAAGCTCTTGCTCATGCGGCTTACTCACCACACTTGGCGCCTTCGGATTATCACATGTTCGCATCGATGGGCCACGCATTAACGGAACGGCGCTTCAATTCTCACGCAGAAGTAAAAAAATGGATCGATGATTGGTTTCAGGCAAAATACGAAACATTTTTTTGGCGAGGCATCCATAAATTGCCTGAGAGATGGGAAAAATGTGTAGCTAGCGATGGCCATTACTTTGAAGAATAAAATTGTAATCATTTCCTCACAATAAACGTGTTTTTTCAAAAATAATTACCGGTTTCATAGGCCTGGTAAATGGCGGCTCAAGAAATTTTTGTCCCTCGTTCAGCAGTTTTAACTTCCATAGAGTAAACAGTGAATATTTCGTAAGTTTAACTCATTTCACGCCCAATGGCAAACAAGTAAAAGTCATGAACGAAATATGAAAAACGAATCCGCACAACCAAATTTTCCATTTTCAGCGGTTTTAAAAACCAATAAAATAAAAAAGTCAGTAAACAATATTGTGGTCAAAATGACTACATATGGGCATTTTAGGCAAGTAGATCGTCAGGCATTTCCGAGTGTTAAATCGATCGCTTATGTAACTATGGACACTGCCAGGAACTAGTTCAAACGAAGCAATTTAATCTCATAAAAATCTGTTTGATATAGAAGTAACCGCACTTCAGCGCAAATATTTTTTTGAATTGAAAAGACCTACCTACCTTTTATTATTTATATCATTTTTCTATTTATATAATTTTTCTCAATCAAGTACTTGGACGATTTCGAAATTGGGTTCTACTAATTTAGAATGACTTAACACATTTCCATTTGATGCAAAGGTTATCAAAAATGGCTGATTTGTTCAACACGAGCCTTCATTCAGTGACAGTGACTTTCGAGTGTTCTGAGGTTAAACTTTATTTTCCAAATACGCATTGCAAATGTTGCATCACGGCGCTAGTTGCGCAAATAACGAAAAGCTTTCATTGCAATAATTATTATTATTTTCCCTAATCTAATCGCAGTATGTTCGAATCCATTTCATAGCTGGTTGCTATTGTTGTCCATGGATTGCTGAAAGCGCTGATGCCACCGTTCAAAGGACACAACGAAAACTTTGGAACTGTCAGCAATTCTGCTTGTGAGATCTCAATAAATGTTTGGCATGTGAACTGTGCAATAACAACCGAAAAATTGCATAGCATTATTGTTTGATGTGCCGTGCATTTCTCCCAACGACTGATTAGTTAGCACGCCACACGGCCTGCTAACTAAATATTTATTACACCAAATATAATTGAGCCGAAATCTAATGCTGATGTTGTTGCCTATTTGAAATAATTTTTGTTTTTATTTATGCTTCAATTCTCAACACTTAATAACAAATAATGACCTTTAATTCATTTTAACGATGATTGAGTGAGCCTTGAAGTGGCCCTTTCAAATTGCTTTAATTATAACATTAAATTTTGTTGTCAAGATGAAATTCCGTTGTAACAGATTGAAATATTTTATGTGCATGTAATGGATCAAGCTTTCTGAAAAATGTTGGATTGAAAATTTTCCAACAAAAGTCAATAATCATCAAATGTTTAGCAAAATAATTAGAAACTTTTTATCATAATTATTGGCAAATCCAGCTACGGTCACAACAACAACAGCCCAGCGAGTTGCCAGCCAAGGAAGATCGAAAATGAATAAAGTCAACTGGAGCAGACGACGGCACAAGCGACTGGTGGGTGGTTAACAGGTGACAAGCGACAAGCGACCAGCGAAGAAGCAATGGGTTGGGGTGCAGTGGCAGCGGCTCAGTGTGTGTGGGACTTGGCAGCACAAGTGGTTGCGGTCGGCTCGACGAAGTGGTAAATAATGCACAAATAGCTCGAGTGATAACCAGTCATCGGCTGCGTGCGTCGGTGTGGCCGGCGTCGGTGTGTTGTAAGCTTATCGGTGAAATAATTGACATACAGTGTTGTTACGTATGAACAGCAACTAAAAAGCAAAAACAAAAATTACGTAAAAAAGGAAAAGTACAATAAATTTTAGTAGCGGCCATAGTCATAGCGTAAGTATTTGTATTATCAGCAATTTTAACAACAACAACAGCAACATTGAAACGATGTAGTTGAGCGAATTTGCAGAACAAAGACCGAGAGTGAACGAGAGAGAGAGAGAGCGAAGTAAACAAATACAGATGTGGCTTATCTTGACTGCCTGCCGACATGTGCTCAGGGCACGGTTTGGCTCATTTATTGCACTCTGCAGTGAATCTGAACAGGGAAAAATACAAACAACTTTTTCTTTGTCATTTGTCCAAAAATCTCAAAGTTATTAGCTGTCAATTGCCAGCCGACAGACTGAAGATTTGCTGCTGCAATACCAATAAAATTTCAGCTACCAATGATAACCGAAAAGATTCACATCGCGTCGTCAGAGCGAGTTGTGGCTGACGAAAGAGAGACAGCAGGAGAGAACTGCCTTGCGTTGGGCCGCCCCCTTCCGCCACCTGCAAAAGCACTCGGTCATTGGCGCAAAGACGTCTGCGTTGGTGCTCCCCCGACGCTTGGGGCCCGATGAAGAAGAACTTGAAGCGATTTGTAATATTTCGCTGTCTTATTTTGTGCTGTCACACGTAACCCAACGCACCAGCAAGAGCCGTACAACAACAATAGGACCGTAGCGCGCACAATCGCTTGGATTGCGTTATGGGCGCTCAGCTAATTCATTGTTGTTGCCTGACGTACAAAACTCTCGCTCGCATTTGTATCTGCACACAGCGCCAGGCGTCGGTCGTCGTGTCAGTGGCACTGGCACTGCTTCTACCACAAAGCCGGAGCCGCCGGAGTCGCCGACTCTTGACAGTTGTTGTTGGCGCCTTCGTATTTAGCAGCAACAGTAACAGTAACAACAGCGACAGCAACAACAATGCCAACAGCAGCATGTGAGATACGATCGGTTTTATTTATAAAAGCGTTGCTGGCACGTCCACTTCAAGCAGTCGACTTTAGAACGTTTCTTACACGAGAAGACGCGAGCAAATTTGCGGCTGTCGCACCGCACCGAGCACAACGCACACTCACCACTCGTGCATTTTCGAAAAAATATTTTCCTGCACGAATTACAAAAAAATTGTTCGCGATCGTCTGTAAGGAAACAAGCCAACCGCGAGTGTCGCTATCAGCCAGCGAGCGAAGATAGAAGTGTATTTACTTTGGACTTTTCAACGCGGTCACTACAACAAATTCAAAAATTCGTACAAAACGTGCGCGTGTGCTTTTTGGCTACGTGTGGCCTACGAAGAAAAAGTTTTGCAACATTCAAAATCGGGTGTCGAAATCGGAGTACGACCAAAGTGCACTGTGTGCAATAGTTGAAATTTTTCGCTGCTAAACACCTACAAAGGAAAGCCGCAATCACGGCAGCTATCACAGGAAATATGGTGAAGAATCGCCGCTTCGAAAAAGGTACAGCAGCAGCATCGACTGCGCCGAAAGCACGAAAGCGTGAAATCGAAAAACACGCTTGTTCAGCCAGACTCAATACAAGTCAACACTGATTGCACCCTACATTGCTGCTCAAAGGGGTTATTCGAAAGTTGTGGGGTTCTGAAATGTGTTGGTGGTCCTCGATGCTTGGTAGTCGAATCACTCATAGTCGAAGTTGGTAGTCGAATACTGCACACTTTGCTGTTGTGAGCACGTTTTCAGTTTATTATGAAACACCTTTAAAATCTCTTTTTCAATTCGTTGAAACGAATGAGTATGTGTCAACTATAGACCAAAAGTTATAGCAATAGTCCTAACGTGTATATTTCCAGCGTCGAGAAGAGAACCAATGAACAAATGGTTTGTAAAATTCTATTAGTTTTAATGAAAAAGAAACACTTAAACTTGCACTGAGCGAAAAAGCCCCACAACAACAAGTTTTCGAATACTGCACACAAAGAAAGAGTTCACGTTGTGTGTGGGACTGTGGCCCATAAAATCCATTGTGAGTGCAAACATCTCTCGGACTGTCACCGACCAGAAAAATGCATTTGGTTAAAATTAAAAAGATATAAAATTTTACATATCAGTAGATATTTTATTGTAAGTCAATATCACATTTTCTCCGCTATAGCTTTTATTATGATATTTACATATTTACATACATACGTATGTATGTTTTTTTGTGCAGTCGAACAGTGAAGCACCAAGAAATACTCAGAAACGTTTACATACAACAGTGGCTCCTGCGTTATGTTGTTGTGTTTGTTGCTGTACAGTGCCGGAAATATATTTTCATATGGGGTGGACAACACTCGCAGCGCTGATACACGAACTTGCCGTATTTGGTAAATGTTTTGTACACTCGCACTGGCAGCGCATTTTATTCCGTTCGGAAGAAAATGTTTTCAGTTATTTTTCAACTGTTAATTAACGCTTCATGCGACATAATCAGCGATACACTCGACTTAAATTGTCATAAAAGATTTTATGTGCATATAAACATGTGAACAGCTGATAAGGGACTATTATGTATTTACTAGCCAATTTATATGAGATTTTAAGTTATAACAAAATTCAAATATCTAATACTATATAAAGTTTATTGAAAACGAGTTTTTGCCGCAATTAACACAAAATCTGGTCAGGGAAAGTTGTAAAAGAGTAGCAGCGTTTCATAACATTTCACTCAACAATTTTATTAAATTTTTTAAGACTACGAATTTTGCAATTTATGCTTTCCAGTCATTACAAGACAACACCTTCTGGTCCTTAACTTCACTCAATCAAACATTATTTTGTTTTTGCAAATTGTCTCAAGTGTTTTCTTCTTCTCAAGTGGCAATCTTTACGCCAAAGGCCCCATTAGCCCTTACGCCTCTTTTGCTGCACATTTTGTTTGTTCTTTTTCAATATTTGTTTGCTCTATGCAATGACTTTGCGTTTGTCCCTCAATCACTTTCTCTGGCTTGGGCGCGCGCAAAGTGCAACACAGTCTATAACAACAACAACATAACTAGATAGCAGAAGCGAAAACATCTCACAGATACTCATTCGCCCATGTGCTGTGCTCGCGCGTAGACATTCCGCTCCGGCCGTAGCGCCAGTGCCAGCGCGGAGCGAGCGATCAGCACGCGTTGTCAGCACGTGCACACGTCATGACCACTTTAAACTCCACAAATACGAAATTCTTATGAAAAGACGGAAATCGAAACATCTGTACGAGTAGGTATGTTCCTTGATTTTTCGGGAAAAAGGATGAAAATCACTGCTGAACTCAAGTGGTACAACAAAAGATTCGAGGAACACACAAACCGATAACGAGCAATGACGGACGAAAACCAAAAGGGCCTTCAATGTGCTTTATAATCCATACTATACCAACAACACTTGGGCCATTTGAATAGTACGCTCAGTCTTGGAAGTAACGAAGTAAAACACAATCAACAAGTTGATGGACATGCACAGTTTACGCGGAGAGGAAGTGAGGTGAAGAAGAAGAAGATTAGCGTTGAGCTAATACTGATAATGCTCCATTGCGGGTGCGAACGATCGATGTGCAATTGTGGGTGGAGAGGCAGACATGCAATTTGGCACGTTCCCACAAACAACATCAACACATTGGCTGTGTTGGCAGAATATTTTCATTTTTAGATCCATGCAAAAAACCTTGCAGGACAAATTCGGAAACAGTGGGATACTTTGCTCAACTAGTGGGAATTATGAAGAATATGGAAATTAGGGAACTGTCATCCAATGGTTTGGATATACATACACTTGAAGTATTTTTGTAAATAGAAAATTCTCCATGAACAACAAAAAACATGTAATATTTTTATATGAGTAAAAATATAAAAATTGCACTGAACCAAATGACACGCCCATAGCCCATCGTCAATTTACTGTTATAAATATAAGACACTGTCACATTCTATTTTGCAAAAATTTTGTAGGTAAAAATAGCCGAATCGTTTTTGCAGTATCGAAGCATTTAATGAGAAATCAAACAAGACTCAACAAAAGTAACAACAACGACGAAAATAGGAAGCACAACAAATACAACAACATTGAACAATAACAAAACAGGCACAACGCCAGCGAATGGCGAAAAGTAAACGCAAGTCGAATAAATTTATTCGAAACACACAAAACGAAAAAAAACACAAAAACGCAAACAGAAAAATCGAAAAAGAAAAAATAACAAAAACGAAGCGAAAGAGAACAGTAAAGTGTGTGTAGAGGAATTTTGCTTTCGGCGAATAACCTCGTGCTCGCATTTCGGCACGAGCAAACGTCAGCTGAACTAAAAAAACACAAATTAAATTTATATAAATACATATTTATATTTATTTTGTATCCTTATGCACGCTTGCACGCACACACGAACAGCAATAAATGCGGCTCCATTCAACACGACAACATGTGTTAAAAAATCGTCTGCTCGTTGATATTAAAATACATTTTTCCCAAATGATTATTGCATGAAAAATCTGAAAAAAGATCTTGTACGAAAGTAAAAAGTATTGAGAGCAAAAATAGGGAGAATGTTTGGCTTATCACGCCAGCGTACAGTCTATGATTGCAGTCACACGGTACACACGCAGCGAGCAGCAGCAAACGACAACAACAACAGCAAAGCCCTCACCAACAACTGTCCGTCGGCGGGGTTAAAAATACAAACTTGGCAGGCGTTGCTTGTTATTGGCAGTGCTGTTTGGCATTGTTATTGGGTGCCGCTTCCCCAACTGATAAGCATTACTGCGAACTGTCCACGGCGGCAGCCAACAACAATCGCTATAACGCATATATTATGACGATAACGGGCCAAGTGTCAAGCGATATCGACATTGGATACGGTCAACCGACAAATAGCAAGACTCGATTGTCAATTTCGGGTCTGAGCGTCCCGTTTATGGTTTATTAAGGCGACGCCCGTTGCGAATTAAACTGAAATTGCCACCTCAATTCGAAAGCAAACATATGTATTTACAAATAAAATCGAACAGAACGCAATTACTGGGGCAGCAGTTGTACGCGCACTCGGGCAATCTTATCGGCTGGAATAACCCGGTTTGCTGAAAAAATTATAAAAATGTGCGCCTTATCGTGTGTCGCACTCGTCGGTCCGTCAACGTCTGACAGGGTGTCCTCCAAATGGCGCCCTGCCCGCGGACCTGGTGTGATAATGAATCGCTATAGCGACCGATCAGCTGTCGATGCGGGTTCGAAGAGTACAAGGATGAGATTGACACGATTCTTGCTAATTCTTCACGTCGAGTACTTAACGCACAATCTCGGCAGCTACAAAGAAACTAAGTATCTTGAATCTATATAACTATTTGCTACCTCATCATACCTCCACTGGAAAATCCTGTTTTCAAAACTGGTATCGAAAAGTCAGTATTTGCTAAACTTTTGCTCTGCATACTTGCTTTCAAGTGAGCGTGAAAACTGCGGAACATCCTTGGGCGGTAAACGCAAATTTAAATATTGACAAGAAATCACCAACTGCAGCAGTTAACCCTTTCGGCCCCGAATTTTAACTCTATGTCTCGATATTACTTTTTGGTATTTAAATCATGAAACACCTAAGAAGTGTGCACACGACTTTTGAAGTTGCCACGCCTTTCTTAGAGTTCTAGAGCTAGTTTACTTTTGAACAATTTTAGCTTAAAATGGGTTAACTAAATTTTGTATCAATATTTTTGAATTACAGAAAAATTATTTAATATTTACGGAAAAATACAAAATTAACACTTTTTGATTTTATTTAACCATTATTAACAGAAACATCAAACGCGCCCAATTCATAGACTTCAATTAGAACACAAACTTTTACTGATATCTCTGCAAATTATTGGAAATTATTTTAGGGATAACAGTACAATTTTTGTAATTTGCTTTGTATTCCCTTCTAAAAATATTGAATTGTTGGTGCCTACTTAAATTAAACCCATAATCAAACATAGCTTTTGCTATAAGATGACAAATAGGTTAAGTGCTCCCAGGCAATTTTGGGATCGAAATTGCTAATTTCTTTGAGCTATGAAAATGTGTATCTTTGCAATAAGTATCTATGAAGATTTTAACACATTTATAGTGCCGTTTTTTTTAATGGCAATGCAAAGCACACAGCGTGTATCGCTGCGGGCGTCTGTCCACAAGGCGCTCGTTCGCCCATCTTGATGCAAGCGCCGAGCTCAAAGTCCACTTAACTAACAACCGAAGCGAAACAGAGTAACAAAAATCCTTCTGTCGCCTCAATTGCAAGACATTGACCGCGTCGGGTCCGACACCTCTGTGTCGAATTCAATTCGTACTTGTGAGGCGTCAAGTGGCTGAATGTCCGCTGATTAATTTGTTGATTGGACCCGACGATGCAATTCTCGCGCCTTGATGCCTTTTCGAATTTTCATATTTTGATCGCTTGTGCGGTGCAAATTTATTGTTTACATTTTACGATTTAAGGTCAGCGCAGCAATTTGCCTGAAGTCGTTGTTGGTGACTGGCGACTGGCCGTGCCGGTGATTTTCTTAGAAATCGCCAGGTTAATAGACAACCTTGTTATGTTGCCACTGCACGTTTTGTTCTTGTTGTTGTTGCTGTTTATTGTTTATTTTTTTTGTTATTGTAACTGCAACAACAAACTGTGTAGTCTTGTGAAAAACAAGCTGAATGAAATTTGTTGAGTAATTATTTTACGCTGATCCGCAGTCCTAGCTATGGTATTGTAATCTCGATCTATTTTGATATCGGTTGCAAACATTTTGTTGTTTACTATTTAAATCAGATGTTAATATAACTAAGCTTCTTACTATATAATTCCCAGGTTTGTCAACGTCTTAACTTTTTATAGAAGAGTTAGGGCCACACACATTCTCTGGTATGGTATGAAGAAAGTGTATGCCATTAAGATTTAACCCAAAGCAAACCAGAAGCTTTCTCGCAGCTGTTCGAAGCTCTTGACAGCTGTTTATCAGCTCACATAATTTTATTATCTCACAATCTGACTTGTTTACGCCCATAATGCGTTTTGGTAATTTGTTGGCTTTAACCGGTTGTCGAAAAAAAATTATGTATATACTAATTAAGGTCAAACCAAGCAGCATTCTTCCGTGGGGTGGGGTGGGGTTCGAGAGCCAAATTGGTAATAACAACAAGTACGGCACAGATTCTGGATTCAGCAAAGCGCCGGCAGTCACGTGAATCAGCAATGAGATAAAAATAAAATCAATAATTTCTCTACGTTTCAACGTCGCGAGCGTCCAGCGCACTCGGAGAACAGGTAGCGAGCGGCTGCCACACGCCCGCGCAGGCGTCCCAGCCCACTTGGGGCCAGTGAGCGCCCGAATGACACACGCGATGTTAAAAATAAAGCACGCTTTCTATCCAAAAGAGAACGAGAGCGACACAGCTGCGATCGCAGCGAGTGTTCGCAGCATTGATCGCACAGGCTGGCAGTCGCGTCGTTCTGGGTGCTGCCGGTATGTGGGCAATGCGTGAGTGGCACATGGCTAAAAATACTCGCCAATAGCCACAACAGCAACAAAAATATGCACTCGCCTGCTGCGCATTTGTGTGCTTGCAATCGCCGACCAGTTGCGCAAAGTTGTATACAAAGCAGCACACGAGACCCGATCACGTCGAGCCGCGCCGTGAACAAAGCAGCCAAGATCGGTCGCCAATTATGCCAAAAGAGCCCCAGCACATTCACTGAGTCACCGCGGTTCAAAGGCCTAAAAGTGGCAGCACAAAGCTGCCGAGTTAAGCGCGTTGTCAGAGCACAGCATCAACGCTGCGGAAGCTAAGCTCGCTGGATGAAATTAGTCACTGCGCCAAGATCGGCTGCGCTGCGCCGGCGCATTCCTGCATTGCACCGGCGGCAAATGTGAACAAGTTTTGCGCAGCGTCTTCCACCGACCTGCAACAAGTGAAAAGGCAAAACAAAACAGCCGCAGCGCGCTTGCGTTCACGTTGCAATTGAAGACGAGCAGCGGCGGAAAATCTGGCTAAAAATACCCTACAGCCGCAAGGAATTTGGCGTCTTACCGCAAACTGGGCTCAATGTGAAATGTTCTAGTCGTTGATATCTTTTTTGCATTCTTTAATTTGCTGGACAATTTTCAATTTGATTGACAAAACTTCATTTGAGGAGATGGCGGATGTTAGAAGTGCTGAATTTTTTTTAAATTATAAAATTTTAATAATTTAAAAGTTGATAAAGTAAAAATGATCTGAAATTAAAAAGCATTTCTAAGAAAAAGTTTTCACAACGGTTCAAGATAGAAATGGAAGTCAAGTCGATTCTATCTTGAATGCCAATTGATATCTCCTCGAAGCGACGTTTGTTGTTGCCAATTACAGTATAATCTCGATAATTCGGACACTCGCTAATACGGACAACGCGGTAATCCGGACACTCATTTCTATTGTAGACTCTGTAATCCGGACATTCAATTTCTATTGTAGACTCTGTAATCCGGACACCAGTGTCTGGTTTTTAATTGTCCGGATTATCGAGATTATACTGTATTTGTTTTATATAAAAACTTCAACATCATAGTTTTCAGTTATAATGAAACATTCGCAAAAATCTGTTGCGATGGTTGATTAACCATTTCGATACAGATTTTTACTGGGGATTGAAAGAGAACGTCAAATTAAAAAGTAATCTAATTTTTCTGCTTCTTCTTCCTTTACTACGTCAAGATATACCATTAGAAAACGTGCATAGTTCTCTTCTTTAAACTTAAATATTCAGTTTATTAATTTCGTAGTTTTCCTAAAACTAACTATTGTAAGGACCAACAACAAATGTATTCTTGAAACAACAGAGGGTTCGGACGTCCATAAAGTAGCATGTTGCCATATGGCAACAAAATAGCGAAAGGGTTGAATAAGAATGGGTTTTTGGAACATGTAAAGATTATGAAACTTGGGACGCAAATTTACTGAGCTGAAAGTTATATTTGTCTTGATGTCCCGATGCATGTTTGGGTTAACCCGTTATGAATCATATCGACTTGATTTTTAACTCCATGAAATTCTCCGACGAACGGTGGAAAGTGGGCGTGCAAACAATGCGGCAAACAGCCGAGCTATTCTGTCACTGCGAATACTACAGCAACAGTCTAATCTCCTGGTTGTCTCAGCAGTCGCATCTAAACCTCGACAGCTTCTTAGCTACGCTGTGACAATTGTTTGCTCGTTCGTGGGTCATTTAGCCTACCGGCTGCTGGTTCGGCCGGTTCTCGGTAGTGCAGCGCCGCGTCCATAACAACTTTTTATCTGCCCACAGAGCTCCTCGCTCCACAGCCAACAAGTTATGTTACAATGTTGTGCGCACCGGCCGCCACGAAAGTGCGCAGATCCTAACGATTGATTTACAAGCTCGTTTTCTTCGTCGTGGTTGTTGTTGTGCGGGAAAAGTGAAACGTTGCCGGATGACTCAATGAGATGTGTTCACACGTCGGCCGGCATCTGTGGTGCCACGGCGGCCTTCTTGGACTTTTATCGCGGACAAATACCGTTATCGCTTTCGAGCGCCACCGTGCACACAGACGTGCCAGCCAGCCAGCCAGCCAGCGCACGAAAGTGGAAATTTTCTGGCACGCACTGCTCCGAGACGCTGGTGCGCACCAGTCTCACTTCGAGCATCCAACTTGACGGCGTCGTGTCATGCAATCAACAAGTAAGAGTGATTGATACGGCCGATCGGCGTCCGAGCAAATTGCGTCGTACGCAAAAATGTTGAGAATCGCAGCGGTCGAAGGACCCGTCGGCGCCGCGTCTGCCTTTTTTATCGCCCACTCGATTGTTGTTCGATTTTTACGTTAATTGATAGTGTCTCGCTTACAAGACAACAAGTGCTTTCGTTCGATTTATGATTAATTTATACTTATTTGCGTTTCTGTTGCCTTTGCAGCTCCGGTTATCGGGACCAGGCACATACAATGCTTTCTGTGCTTCTGCTGTCTGTCGCTGTGCTATGCGCTGCGCGTCAACCTGAGCGTGGCCATTGTCGCCATGACGGATAAAAATTCAACGAACACGGACGATTCGGTGAGTACTGGTCAGCGCCATCGCAGATGTCCAGATTGGTCATAAATCCTCCAAACAGTCAAACTAATTCTTCGGTTTTGCAGTTTCAGAAATTCGACTGGAGCGAGAGCACCAAGTCGTACCTGCTGAGCAGCTTCTTCTGGGGCTACATTGTCACGCAGATACCGGGCGGCCATATTGCGCAGAAGTATGGCGCGAAAACGTTGCTGCTCATCGGCGTCACCCTGTGCTCGCTGCTTACGCTGCTCACGCCGCTGGCAGCCGAACTTGGCGGCTGGCAGCTGTTGTTTGCGCTGCGTGTTGCCCAGGGTCTGCTGCAAGGTTCCGTGCATCCGGCCACGCACGCCATGCTGGCCAAGTGGTCGCCGGTCGAAGAGCGCGGCACGCTGGGCACCTTCTGCTACTCGGGATCGCAGTTCGGCACCGTCGTGATGCTGGCGATTAGCGGCTACATTGCCGACTCACCCATGGGATGGCCGGGAATTTTCTACATTTCCGGCGCCACGGGCTTTGTGTGGGCGCTGTTCTGGTTCCTGTTTGCGTCCAGCACGCCCGCCGAGCACCGCAGCATCTCGCCGGAGGAGAGGAAATTCATCGAGACCTCGCTGGGTCAGGTGGAGAACTCGCCGCGCGTCACGGCGCCCACACCGTGGGCCAAGATCTTCACATCGCCGCCCTTCCTGTCGCTCATCGTGGTGCACTGCACGCACATGTGGGGCTTCTGGACGCTGCTCACGCAGATCCCCAACTACATGAAGAACATACTGGGCGTTGACATCAAGAACAGCGCGCTGCTGTCGTCGCTTCCGTACGCGGTCATGTGCCTGCTCAGCTTCTTCTTCATCTACCTGTCCAAGGTGCTGGCGCGCCGGGAGAACGTCTCGCTGTCGTTCAACCGCAAATTCTTCAACTCCATTGGCCACTGGGTGCCAATGGTGTCGCTGATAGCGCTGGGCTGCATGACGCCCGAACACGCCACGGCGGCGGTGGTGCTGCTCACGCTGACGGTCGGCATCAGCGCGGCCACCTACCTGGGCTTCCAGGTGAATCATATTGACTTGTCGCCCAACTACGCGGGCACGCTGATGGGCATCACCAATGGCTCGGCGAACGTGATGAGCGCGCTCGCGCCGCTGGCCGTCGGACTGGTGGTCACCGATGTGGTAAGTCACTTGAACCATTTCCCCTCTAAACGCTTCTAATGGTGCCCTCTCCTCTTCCTTTTGCCGCAGACCGACGTGTTCGAGTGGCGCATTGTGTTCTTCATAGCGGCGGGCTTTTACTTCCTCGGCAACTTGCTGTTCGTGATCTTGGGAAAGACAGACGTGCAGAGCTGGAACTCGCCGCAGGACGCGCTGGCGAAGCGCATCAGCGTGGCGGACGCTGAGTCGCCGGCGCTGCTGTCCAACGGCGACGCGAAGAAAGCAGCGCCGAAGGAGAACGGCGCGCAATAACGCCCCGTCAGATATAAACACTGTAGTCGATTAAGCACACAGAAGACCTCCTATCACATAAACCGTTAAGTTAGACTTAAACTGATACTACACGGCGAATCCTGTTGGGCGTGTCCTTGCGCCGTTGTTTTAGTTCACTTGCGTAGATGTTAAATTGTACTTAGTGTGTAGTTGTCTAAGGGTTTTTACGGCAAGGCGCTTTGTTAGCAGAAACGTGCGGATTAGGGGGTAACTCTCAAATTTGTACAAACACAGCAATGCTTGTGGGTCCAATGCATTTCAACGTGCATTTCCCCCCTACTTCCGTCGGCGGCCTTATTACTTTAACGGTAACAGGTAAATCGCGTGCTTCCATTAAAAATTCTAATCAACATTGAACGTCAAATGCATCCACTTGCGATATTATAGAGAACTACCGTAATTTAGAATATGATTAGCAGAAATTTATCATTAATTGACAGTATTTAATCTAAGAAGGAAAGCGCACATGACTTGCTGCGACATGATGAATAATATATATATATTTTTAATTTTGATAAAGAAACTTAGAGCGTTAAGCGAAGAGCAGTGTGCTTATGCAATGTAAAACTTAAGTAAGTTATTGAATTGTTTTTTTTATAATAAACTGAATTATTACATAGGTTTGCATCGGATCTGATCGAATCACATCACACACTATAGGAATGAAAATAAAAGTCATACGAGTGATGAGTTTAGACTTTTCAAATAGACAATAAAGACAAACCGTTGACGGTTCCATATTTTACATAGCGCAATTTCACTACACTTGAGGTCGGAAAAATTTTACTGAAACAAAAGACCTAATGTGATTCGATTTTAAAGTAACTGACTGACTTACTTTTTGTGTGCAATTTTATGTCAATCAATCTGTTAATTCAAAACCTAATTGTACAGCAGAACTGTATTCGTATTAAGTGAACTATAAATAAGTTTTTGACCGTAACTAAGACATGAGTTTCAAATTAAAATGAAGCCGAAAACTTAAATTTTATACTGGCCGTGAGCAATATAGCAAAATAAGAGAAAATAAGAAAAAAAGCGAAGAATAACTCAAGAATTTGAAATTCAAATAAATTGTCAATCTGACAAAACATAATTAAATCATATTCGACTTTAATTGAAACCATATATTAGTCCACTGTTAGGAGTAAAAAATACAATCGGAATGTTAATAGTCTTCCTAAGGAAGCATCAATTCCTTTGGTAGATAATCCACAGACCTTTAAAACATAGACTATTGTGATAGTCGAGTTCTTGCTTCTTTCAATACAGATTGTCCCCCTTATCCACTCTTGTACCCAGTTTGAGCGAAATATTCTGTAGCAGTGGCCTAACGTTCACAATTTGGCAGCACTGCCGCATGCGTCAGCTGTTTGCCTCCACTGCAAATTTGTTTTGGCCGCTGCTTCAGTTTACTTTGTTGTCGTATTTGAGACGTCTACGAAAATGTTGGTTCAGTGGATTTGGATTTTTGTAGGACACGAGTAAAATTCCAGGAGTTGCTGACTGACCTCGCGAATGGCCAACGCTCTGCTGTGCTAGAATTTTAAAAAAAATCTTGAACTTGTTTTCTAAAACCGCGCTGTCTTAGCGACCACAATCGGGGCATCACATGTGGGCACAAATCGGTTCCACCGCTGCAACGCATTAATAAATTAATTTTGCACCATCGCGCTGTTAATCTTCACATTACTGCTAAACGTTTTAATAAATTGGAGCAAGTTAATTTGTTTATGCCCCCCACAGCGAGCGATTGAGTAGTGGCAACGGGGACGAACTTTGCTAACGTGTCATCGCGCTGTTGCGCATTTGTGTGCGTGCGTGTGTGCTCTTTGCAGTTTGCTTCGCCTTCCACAATTTAGCACCAAGCACAGAATTCCATTCAAAAGCGTGTTGTGCGGGTGTGAGATGCAAAAATGGTCCTATGCGGAGACTGCTTCAATGGTGGATACCAACAGATTGGTGGCGGAGCACAGGGTATGATATCCGTTGCTCATCATCATCGCATTCGTGAGCAGTATACATTTTTAAATCTGCTTTCATTGCTGCAGGTCCCCGCTTCGGAGTGCGCCATATGCAGTGCTTCCTGGCCTTCTGCGGGCTGGCGGTGGCGTATGCGCTGCGCGTGAATCTCTCTGTAGCCATTGTGGCCATGACTGACCGAAATGCCACCAATATAGCATTTGAGGTAAGTCAGGTTGGAATTGTTGGCGTTGCACTTGAAACGCGCCGCTGGGTGTGTCGGCGTTCGTCATTAGCACTTATGCAAGCTTATCAGCAAAAACTGATATTAAAGTCTGTTTTATGGCAACATTCTTGTCTAAACATTTATATCAAATTGATTTTTGCATGGACCAGTGGATGCGTCAGGAGGGGGTAACAAAAGGGTATATACGATCGGATACGTATTTTTGTGCTTACTGCTTTGTAATTAGTCACCATTACATATTGAAGAGGGCTTATCTTATGTTTATAATTTCATTTAATACTTCGCGCCGACAGTGACAAAGTTCAGGGCCTTCGCTTCTGAAATATAATATCGAAAAATCAGTTTTCCTGAATTCACCCTTCTGTTTTGTAGGAATACGATTGGGACGAGGGCATCAAATCGTACTTGCTGAGCAGCTTCTTTTGGGGATATGTGGTGACGCAGGTGCCGGGCGGTTATTTGTCGCACAAGTATGGCGCCAAGTACACCTTCTTCTTCGGCGTGCTCTTCTGCTCGTGCCTCGCCATATTGACGCCGTTATGCGCGGAAGTGGGTGGTTGGCAGTTGGTGCTGGTGCTGCGCGCCGTGCAGGGGTTGTGCCAGGGCATGATTTTTCCCTCGACGCACACTTTCCTGGCCAAGTGGGCACCGGCGGAGGAGCGCGGTCGGCTGGTCAGCTACTGCTACTCGGGCGCGCAGTTCGGCACTGTGGTGATGCTGTCGGCCAGTGGTTATATTGCCTCGTCCCGTCTGGGCTGGCCCAGCATTTTCTACCTGTCCGGCGTGGTGGGTATTTTCTGGTCTTTTGTCTGGTATTACTGCGCTGCCAGCACGCCGGCTGCACATCCTACAATAAGTCTGAACGAGCGGCGATACATTGAGACGTCTGGCGTGCAGGGGCGGCGGTCGTCGGATGCAGGTCGCCACGCGGAGACGCACTCATTGCCTTGGGCAAAGATTTTCACTTCCGTACCGTTCCTGACGCTGATCTTCGTGCACTGTGCCAACAACTGGGGCTTCTGGACGCTTCTTACAGAGATTCCCACCTACATGAAGAACATACTCGGCGTGGACATCCGCAACAATGGCCCGCTGTCGGCGCTACCCTACTTGGCCATGTGCCTGCTGTCGTACGTTTTTATACTGATGGCCGATGTGCTGAATCAGCGCAGCGTCATGCCGCTGAGCTTCTCGCGCAAGCTCTTCAACACGTTCGGCCAATGGGTGCCAATGGTTGCGATGATCGGCCTGGGCTACATCAATGCTGGCGGCAGTGTCAAGCTGGCTATTGCGCTGCTAACAGTGGCAGTGGGCACAAATGCTGCAACCTACCTGGGCTTCCAAGTGAATCACATTGATCTGGCGCCAAATTTTGCCGGCCCGCTGATGGGCATCACAAACTGCGCAGCGAACATAATAAGCATCATTGCGCCGCTCACAGTGGGAGTAATTGTCACAGATGAGGTGGGTTGACTGTGTTTGAACTGTTAATCGTTGTTACTGTTGCTTTTTGTCTTGCAGACCAATCCAGCGCAATGGCGCATTGTCTTCTTTATTACTGCGGGCTTCTACTTTGTGGGCAATCTGCTTTTCATAGTTTTGGGTCGCACCAGTGCTCAAAAGTGGAATTTCCCCGGCAGCAGGGAACGCAGTAGTGCCCCCACCATTCCCACTGAGGAGCCGCAGCATGACGGTGATGAGGAAAAGACGCCATTAAACCCAGGCGCCGTAGTATGAATGCATTATTGTTTTTACACATTTTCTTACTTTACATTTGCATTGCTCGAAATCTTTGTCTCTTGTGATAACGCACACATTCTTCGGCTTATGTATGTACGTATGTATTGCTGCTGTTATGCTTAAAGTTGGCTTGCATATTTTTTAGCTACACAAAGATCTGCTATTCATATACAACTTTACCTACACATAAATCGAAATACAAAGTTGATTTTAAGTGTACAATGTTATTTACTACTGCGTGTACAATTCAATATACCTATATACATATATGTATACAATATGAGAACTTGTATAGTTATAAGCGACATGCCGTATTTATAGATGTGTAAGTGTTTTAACATCAGAAGCAAGTACCATTTATCATATTCGGCTCATAATTGAGTGTCAATTAATGAAAATATACTTGAAAACTTACGGTATTTGGTCATATGCCAAATATGCCACAATTAAATCGGCTCTTAATTGTTTGAATATGGTTTCGCGAATCCGAATAGTGCGTTTGGCCGTATTTTTACATAGGAATAAATTTGCATCCGGGTCGTTGGACACTAAAAATACTACGGTGTGATCGGTTTATTACGTTAAATTTTATTTATATTTTTATATTACAAACTTAAAGTACTTATCTCGACGTTGCTTAGTTTACATTAAAATAACTACGGTTTTAGATTCGTGTAGCGTAGTTGTTAGACATAACTGGGACTGTTGGTCGCTTCGTAAGAAGGGGGCAGTGGGTTTAAAAAATGAAGAACGCTTTTAATTTCATTGGAAATAAAATACTCGTACAGCGGATATTTACTAAGACAATTCTTACATTAAAATCCAACGCAACGCTGCGGACCCCGGTTCTGCATGGTTGCTGACGTTTTACACTAACTGCAATAACATTATTCGTAAAGCTAAACACTAAAGTACATCATATTGAAATTTTGTTCGTGTGTTTCGTGGCCGCAACTGAACTCACAACGAAGCAGATTTAGGTGCGCGGGGAAGAGTTACAGTCCGCGCCAACTCCAATCAGTGTTGTTATTAGTTCGGGAGGGAGAGGGGCGAACAGATTGTGAGGTTTCGAAACGCTTTCGCCAGCTGTATTATCACAATCTCGTTTACATAGACGAACAACAATTATTTGTGTAAATTTTCCTAACATCGCTCAATGTGCATTGCCGCTAGAATTCTACATTAAGATTACCGCACGAGCAGCGCCGGTGCTTCAGTTTAATTTGTGGTTCGGCGGCAGATCCTCGGAGCGCACGCAGCGCCCTCTGTAGCAGATCTCCGTTTCAGATGACACCTTCGTGGACGTCGATGTGGCGTACACCACGCGATCCATTAGATTCTTGGAGAACGCATTCTTGCCGGCCTCGGCACTTGGCGTCGACTCCGTTGTGGGCGCTTGCTCGTCCGGCGACATTGCTGCGGTTGTGGTGTCCGGCTTCGTGCGCTTGATGTTCGTGTACTCCTGGCGCCGCCTGCCTACCGCCGCCAAGGCGGCCGTCACCGCCGTATCGTCGCCCTCTTCGATGGCGAAGAGTTCGTGCAGCTGTTTCTTCACCTCGGAAAAGAGACTCGGCTGCGTCTCCAGGTCGTCGGCGCGCGACAGCTCTTCTTCGTCCGACATGCGCGTCGCACTTTCATCCGCAGCGGCTTCTGTCACCTCATTGCGCACAGTCGTGGCCGTTTCGTTTTGCCTGATAATCTCGTCCATGGCCAGCGTTGTTGGCAGCGTGGTGAGCTCCAACTGCTTGGGCGTGGTCATATCGTATTCATCCAGTGTGGTCTGCGGTGTGGGCGTGGTTGTGAGCTCCGCTATTGAGGTTGGTGTCATCGGTGTGGTCGCCTTCAGCTCCTTTGTGCCTTCATCTGTGGTCTTATCGTGGCCGTTGGTGTAGAGCGAGTTGTAGTATTGTGTCCCAATATTTTGCGACTCGGCCGTCTCGAAGCTTTCGTTGTTATGCGCATTGGGCAACCGTAGCTTCTTGAACCTGTTGCGTCGATTAATGCGTGCGCCGATCGTGGTCTTCTGCGACTCGAAGTAGGTGCCGTCGGTGGTCTTTGTGTTCGTGTCCTCCTCTGTTTCCAGTGGCTTCTCGACCGGTGCCTTTCCCATGACTTCCTCCAGAAGTTCAGCAAAGGATTTCTCCGGCCTAATAAACGAATCTGTTCAGTAGTTATTCTGTAAGATATACTTGTTGTAACTCACTTCAAGTTCGGCACTTTCAGCGTACTTTTCGTGGCGGTTGCAGTTGGCCCATAGTTGGCGGACACATTGAGTTCGAACGTATCAGGCTTCTTGTCACTCGCCTCCACATCCTCCGGACCCAGGGTGACAATCTCAGGCTCGTCCTCTACTTTGTGCTGATTCTTGATGCCTTTTGGATTGAGCGGCTTGAAGTGGTTTGTGTTGCCATGCTTCACAGCAGGTGACCACTGCGACTCCTGTCCGTCCAATTGGAAGTTTGGCTTGTAGCGACGTCTCGGCGGCTGCGTGGACAACTGAGGATATGAAAACATTTCAAACCGTACGCTGCTTGGTACTTACGTCACTTTCGTAGAGGTCCTGGTTGAAGCGATTCAGCTTGCGGTAGTTGTGCTTCGGCTCTTCCTCGGCTTCGTCTTCTTCGGGTGCACTGGTAGACGAAGCGGGATGCAGAGGACGACGTGTGCGGGCTCGCACCTTTATCACTTTGCGTGGTGGTATGCGCGGACGAATCTGAAATTGGATTGAATTAATGAATAATCGAAGAACGTAAAGCAAAGAGGTCTCCGCTGCCTTACTGAGGACTTCGCCTCTGCTGCTGGTGTGGTTGTGGTGGGCGTCTCAGTGGTTGTGGTGCGGACTCTTGGATAGTTGCGACGTATGAAGGGTGATCGTCGGGTCGTCGCTGGAGGTGCTTCCGTTGTTGTAGTTGTGGTGGAGGTAGTAGGAGCCGTGGCGGGTGCGGTGGTGAAGACGGGATTGATCTCGTTTCGCGTAATCGGTTCAGTGGGGTTAAAGTCTTCCTGGTTGGGGAAGTAGCCTGGGCCGTAGTTCTCTTTCGAATACTGGTTGTATTGCTGTGCGATTTGCATTGGCTCCAGCAGTCCTGCCGGGAACGTCTGTTCGTTTTGTTCAACAGTGTTGCTGGGTGTCACGGTATACACTTGCTGTGTTTCGGAGGTGGGGCCTTCGGTATCAACTGCAGCGTATGAGCTGGGAATGGCCGTGGGACTGGTAGGCGTACGGGTCGCCGCAGGCTTGATGACTGGGTAGTTCTGCTTTAGCACATCGCGCTGGTATTCCAAGTCTTCGTCGTCGTTGCCCTTCTTAGACCCGCCGTAATGCTTGCGCTGCTTGATTTTAAGCGTTTGACGCTCCTCTGGCGTCGGTTGGTAGCGTATGCGGTTCGGATTGCGTATGAGAGGGTTGCGTGCAGAGGACGATGGGCGGCGAGTTGTTGAAGTACTCGACTCACCATCGTCGTGATCAGCTGCGGTGGACGAGCTCGCTGAGCCGCGCGAGCCGAACGGGCGTCTTACGCGCTGTGGCCGTCTGGTGGAAGTTTCCGACTCAGAGTAGGTCACGGACGAGGTGACTTTCGAAACGACTGGCTTACGCACACGGTTAATGGGACGTCTGGAGGGGCGTGTGGACAGCTCCTTCTCGCCAAATGGTGTTGTAGTAGCGCTCTGATCGGCGGCGGCCTGCTTCTCTTTCTCCTGCAAATTGTTAACTAGACCTGGCAGGTTCGGCGTTAGCGGTGGCAATTCCGAGGGCAGCTGATACGGGTTCGGCTCGTATTCGACAGTGCTGTCGGGTATCTCGTTCTGGTTGTACGACGGACGATGGTTGGATGGGCGCTTCTTGATTGGCCTTAACTCTGGCTGTGTGTGCTGCTCTTGGATTTGTACTTGTGGCGGCAACGTGTTGAAGCTATCATCCGGCGTTGTGGTTGGTGGATTTGTGGGCGTATAGTAGGTGATGCGCTGCTTGGCGGTTGTGGTACGGTGCGTTGTTGATGGAGTACCGGTTTCGCGATCGTAATCCACGTCGACGGGGGTGTACTGCACCTGTTCGAATGGTGCTTCCGTGGGGTTGACGATCTGTGGGCGTTGGCGGAAAGCGTCTTGCTGCCGGAAGTACTGCTTCATGCGGTACTCTTCTTCGGCCGTAACGGGTGGCGGACGTGTGGTGAAACGCGGCACATGTTCTTCAGGAGCGGGCGCAGGAGCTTGTGGGGCAGTGTTGAAATTGTGGTAGAGTTGGCCGTTTGAGCTTTGGAACTCAACCTGCGGATTGGTGTAGGTGAAGAAGTTGGGTGGCGCTGCGGTGGTCGATGTGGTGCTAGTCGTTGTTGTGCTGGTGGATGTTGATGTGGACGTTGTGGGCTTGTTGGCGGGCAGCTTGTAGACATCGTCGTTTACTATCTGATTGGGTTGGGGTTGGAAATCGGAGTAGGGTCGAGTGAAGGTCAGTTGTTCGATTTGCACATTCTGCGGACGCTTCTTCTTCGGACGGTCGTGCTTTGTTATCTTGGGCGAGGTAACTTCATGTATGGCATCCTGGTCGTAGAAGTAGTTAAACTTATTGCCACGTGCGGGTGCCAAGGTGGCGCGCTGTGTGGTTACCTCGAAGGGATTGCGGTTCTTTTGATTGTCGCGAAGGATTTCGCCAGGGTAGACATCTTTCTGGATCTGTGGCTGCTTGACGCGTGGGCCGTGCGGGCGCTTGCGTTGACCGACGTCCGCCGGGCTGGGGGAGTGATAGACCGCACTCTGCTGTGGCGGCTGAGTTGTCACGGGTTGCAAGACGTTGTCCTTGGCGAGATTGACAACAATTGAGCCCACGTGTGGTTCTGGCAGTAGAATCTTGTTGAAACCGTTCGGCGTGCGGTAGCTGAGCGGCGCCACGAAGAAGGACACGTCATGCAGGTCGCGGGTCTGCGTCAGCTGCGACAAATAGGGCAGGTCGAATTTGACATAACCGTCCGGAATCGGCATGCCCGAGGGGCCGACAAATATATCTGGGATCTGCTTCGTAGGCGCATCAATGACCGCAATGGTGTTGGCGTTGCGGAGCGTTGTCACCACGTCGCTATGCGTGGGCCGGGAGCTGGTCCTAACGAGGAACATTGCCAGTGGCGGCTGATGTGCTTTGGGCTTCGGTTTTGGTGTGGTGTGCTGTGGCGGTGCGTAGCTCTGGAAAATGGTGGAGGGCTTCAGGGTGGATGTTTGCGGGCGGTTAGTGGTGCTGGTGGTGTAGTAGTTGGGCTCGACTGACGCCAGCGGGTCCTGCGTGTAGAATTGGTTGATTTGATAGGGATTGACAGCCGGCAAGCCGCCGTTCACATTGTACTTGTTGACTTCGAATGCAGAGTTTTGCTTCTGCTGATTGTACAGCGTGTCGTAGGGAACGTACAATAGCTGCACGTCTTGTTGGGCTTGGTTGCCAGCGTGTGCAGACGCCGCAGGTCCCGAAGGCGCGGAAGCGGATTGCTGGAACGGCGGTTGTGCCTGGAACGACGACGGTTTATTCAGCCCGAAGACAGGGTCAGGCTGCGGTTCAACGGGAAACACTTGCGGCGTAACCGACTGCAGTGACTGCTGTGTGGGCAGCGGCTTTGATTCGCGGTACGCGTTCTTGGCTGGGAATGTGTCCTCGATGAAGTTCTGCTGCGGCAGCGGCTTCTGCTGCAGTGGCTGTTGCAACGGCTTCTGGGGAATGGGATGGAACTCAGGCGGAAAGAGCGGCTGTTGGCTGCCGAAGGGCGAACTGAAGAGCGTGGCATGTGCGCCGCCGGCGCCGCCGAAGTGCTGTATCTGGTAGCCCGTTTGCAGACCCGGCGAGCCGCTGTTGGGGTGATTGGAGCTCTCGGCACGGAAGGGCATTTCGAATTTGAAGAACGATTGCGAGGTAGGCTCCTGCGACTGCAGGTTGGCTGCTTTCAGAGCGCCGGCGCTGAATGGTGACGCGGACTGCTGGCGCAATGGCTGCGTTTGTGGCTGGGTGAGGAAGCGCTGGAATTGGTAAGGGAAATCGAACGGCTGCTGCTGGCTCGCAGGCGGATTATGTGGCTTGGGTAGGTCGCTGAAGCGACCGTTGGGCGGGAACGGCTGTGAGTAGGTGAGCACGCGCGCATTGGCTGAGCGGTCTTTCGACGAGCCGTCGACTGGCTGCGCCAGCGGCACCCAATCGAACGAGTCGGACACGCCGGGCGCGCTGGGTTCTAGCTGGCGCGACCACTTATCGGCGGCGCGAACGGACGCGGTCGCCGCGACCAGCCAAACACAGGCCGTGGTAATTATTGTTTGCAGGTGTCGAGTCATTCTGGGGCCTGCAAGTGGAGCAATAAAATTTCAAATTAATTATAAGAAGTAATTAAGTGCGGTGCGAGCTGATGAAATGCAGAGTGATTACGCGGCATGACTGAGGTTGCTGTTGTTTACTATTAATAATAAACCAGACAGTGGCCGCAATGGCAATAAAGCCGAGAGTGAATGTCGAATGCGAAACACCTGCAGCGAGTAAGAAATTATTTGTGCCTGAAGACTGAAGTTGTTCTAAATAAAGTTGGATCAGATTGACTAAAGCGCTTGAAATTGTGTAGATGATTCAATATGAATCAGCACGACTCCTCGAATATTTGGGTAGCCTTGACATGATGCGGCAATATTTTGTACAACTTGTAGTACAGTCTTCCACCGAAGCTGCAGTTCGTTCAAAATGTCATATTTTGCCGTCACGTAAGCCGGAAAGCCGCAGTGTGTGATATTTCCTACACCATTTGCTTTCTAAGTTTTAGTCAGGTCCCTCTCAGATCAGTCATGGATCATTTGCCGCGAAAAATGGCTGTCGTGAAAGTGAGTCAGATACTAGATTTTTTGTTTTCGTGTTTTGTAATTGCCAATGTTTACTGCAGCAAAATTCGTCTTGCTTCATAAACACATTTATCTGCAGTCATTTCATCGTCCACATGGCTTACGTATTGGAACTGTGTGCGTGGCGAACGCCAGCAGTGCTAACCAAACTGTCTATAATTTAATTTGTATGCACGTTTGGCGTTGATAGATTGAATTATTCAGCAGCACCGCTGAGTTTCCTCATTGCGGTGATTTGATTGCGTCCCGCGCCGCTGTCAGATCATTTTGTCTCTTTCCGTTGTCTGTGCACCGTTTGGGGCGATTTTAATTTTCATGCCAATCAGTACTGAAAGCCTCTGCATGGCCAAGACGAAAATTGGCGAATAATTGAAATTGTTGCCGTTTCTGTGGTGTTTGGGTGTTTACCTGCTGGCAGCCGTATCGGCGGTGTCGGAAACCGCAGAGTTTATGTAATTTCTCTAACATTGAAATGTGGTGTGGCGCACAGGTGCGGCTCGCAGGGCCAAGTCGAGTTTTATTGAGACAGTGGAAGAATCAAGAGATGATTGACATCATAGCACAAGAGGTCATTCAATGACATATACGTAAATTTTGTTAGTACTTAACGTGAATGAACTTGTATTCGTATTAATGTTAGCTTCAAAATGCCAATTGAATTCTTAAGACATAATTTAGCTAAAGAATCAGAGAAGTTGTTTTCGAGTGCCTTAACCCTTGTGTGCCCACCCAGGTCTGGCCAGACCATATTGAACTTTGGGCCCACTTTTAGTAAGGTTGTAGTAAAGCTATCGGGTTCATATTTAATGATATCCTCAACTGATCCTTTCTAAGCACAAAAACCAATACATGAACAAAATTTTTACAAAAACAAGGCGAGAATCGTGCAAAACGTATTTGTACCCCTTAGTTGAACCCCCTACGGTCTGGCCAGACCATGGTGTATTTTCATACAAAGTTGCCTGTTATTTTCAGTTTTTTTTTTATTTTCGGTGTAATTAGGGTCAGAATTGTTTATAAATATTTTTTTTCGTTTGTTCCTTATTCAGTTATCTACGGAGCATAGGGCTGCAACTAGGTTTTTCCATCTGACCCGATTTGAAGCACTTTTTTCGTGCCATCTCGTTAATAGTGACATGAGTTAGCTAGCGCAAAATGTACCTGGTCCAAATGTTTTTCACTCGCCCTGGCTTTTATTCTCTTTTAGGTTAGTAAATTATAATTTTTGTTAGAAAACAATGTCCGAACACATTCAAAATTAATATTTATCCATTGTATTCGCTGTTATATTCGTGTTTTTGGTGTCAATTTAATTACATTTCTGAAGCGAAGGAAGTATTTGTGCTCTTTTCTTGTCTGATTTTAACCAATTGGATTGTATGTTTTCTGTGACAGAGATTGAAGGAAGAAATTGAAGGCAAATGCTATTTCGAGGATAACGTGTACATTATTTTTGAACTTCAACGCTGGAGTAACATCAGAGAGGACGATTTCTCTAAAAAAAAATAGTTTAAACAGTAGCAAAAACCAAAGCTTTAGAGCAACAGAATTAAGATATTTAACTATTTATTTATTCTAAGTCATTAATTAAATAGTTTGAATAAGTTTAACTTAAATGTTGAATACTTATCACTAAAGTTTTACTCGGAAGCATACAAATTACACAGGCAAATAATTCTCGCAATTGGCTCATTGAATGAATACGTAGTTCTGTGGGATAATTGAATGAACCACCTCACTTTTTAAAGTTTATGGAGGATTCATTTGTTGCTGGAGGTATCAGACCAGTTCAGCATGAACAGTAACGTGTTGAGTATGTTATGATTGAACGGAATGTTTTAGAAGATATTTTGTCTTATTGACAGCTAATAGTTCGCAGTGCTGTGTATTAGTTAGCTTCCTTTTCGACTTCAAAGCACAATTGTCAATAGTGAAAGGAATCTAGAAATAAAAATGTGTTCGATATATCAAAACAAGATTTGTATATGTCCAATATAAAATCTCAATGTGTTTGAGTCATTATACTGCATTATACCCCTGCAACCACTGCATTGGTGAAGCAGTTGAGGCAAATCCATAACAACGTATTTTACGTTTTTAATTTTTTTCCTTACTATCGTATATTTTTAATTTCAAAATTTATTTATTGAAGTTGAAATTCGCTGTGTATTTTATAAATCAAGCATAATTTTACCTTTTTACCTAAATAAAAAGTAAATAAGCAACAGAAATTATTGTATTCACACTTTCTTGTTTTTTTTGACATGCCTACACACACAAACATACGCAGACAAACACCCACACATACTAAGATATATATAAACTCATCAACAAAAATATAAAAAAAATATATTAACCAGCACAATCCTCGAATATCCTCTTTTTTGCACCATGGTCTGGCCAGACCATGGGGGGTTCAAGTATGAGGTTTTAAGTGGGTGCGCACACAAGAGTTAACTTGTCACAATTGGATCAAGTTTTACGTTCTTGCGTTTTAAATTAAAGACGTTTTCTTTGAAGCTCGCATCGGCGCAACTTCTAAAACGATCCCTACATCAGTTGCAATAACCAGGAATACCTATGCAGACGATTATTTAGATGCCTCGAGAATTGCATTGTAATGAATGCAAATGTTTTTCTTATTCCATTAGAACTAACAAAATAAAAAAATTTTACTCGAAAAATTTCACTTTCTTTCCATTGCAACAACAAAAACCACAGCTTCAGCATCATTAAAGCAACACAAAATAAGTGAAATACAAAAATCATTGTCCAAGTGCTTTTTCAATGTTGTTGACATTGATAACGACTATCAATACAAAAGCAGAAGAAGAGTATTCGATCGAGTGTGGCACAACAAACGCTGCAACATTTTTGGTCTCTTTTCGGTTATTATTGCTTCTGCTGGCCCGACATTTTGTGCTCTGGCTGCTGGAGTTTGCTCGCGGTGCGCCGCTATTGACCAGCGGACAAAGCACATAATTTCTGTTTTCATTACTGTGCATTGTTGCGCCAACAATGGCAACAACAACAACTGCTCACAACCATAATTGTATCAAAGTGCTTAATGAGCGGTCATCCATTCACGGTGTAATTGAAGGAAAGTGAACATATGGAAAGCAACAAAATTGCCATTGAAAATCAAGTCATGAAATTGTGACAGCCGAACAAAGGGCACAGGGGATGGTCAAAGCGGTGAGGCGGAGTGTTGCGCTCGCCTGAACTTTCTGCAGAACGCCTTAAGCCCACATTTGTACCGTAGAGTACAATAATCACACACACGCATACTCACAAACACACACACATGCAATGCGTTCAGCTGGCCAGAGGACATAAATGCATTGTTCCATGCGGCCATTCGCGCATGCGCAACACCAGTAAAACAACAACGTCGTCGTTGCTGGCCGTCAGTGACTTTTGCTTTCGTTTAACCCATATCTCAACGGTGCGCTGTGAGTGCAACGCAACGCTGCTGCGGCATATCCGCTTGCCACTTGCCATGGAACGTGGTTGCCGCTGCTGCAATATTCTCGCACACATGTGCAGCAAAATGAAATGCAACGCAATACAGCTGCAGCCAGGCGATTCGCTGGAAAAGTGAAAATGAAAGTGACCAGAGTCAGCCAGTGCTCGTTACAATTCAATGACCACCGCCGCGTTTTCGCCTTTCATTTCATTCCATTCCAGCGGCACTCGCTGCCGCAGCCGTGGCCAATCGCACCAGCACTGCGACTCAAAGGTGCATGCACAGTGCACCATTTTATTGCTGTTATTGTACACAAATTGTTTTGAAGTTTATTTGTTGTTTTGCCGAAAAATGAGTTGAGTGAGTTTGGCAGATTTTTTGATTGATTTGATTTTTTAATTTGTAGCTCACTAAGTGGTTGGGATGGTTTTCCAAACAAAATTCATCGATTGCGATGTTACAGCGGAATTTGATGTTGAAATCTTAAAAAGTAGCCACACGTTTTTAAGCAAAATTAATGGTGAAATAATTTCACTCATGCAATTTTCGGCTTTGTTCTGGCATTTTGAGGAGTTGGAAATGTAGAGTTTGGAATTGGACTCAAAGCAAAAATACAAGAGATCGTTAACAGCTTTTAAAAACGAAAGGAGCCTTGGCCTCCTATGCATCCCCTTTGTGCCCTGTATGTGTCTCGGCTCTCTAAATCTCAAACATTTCAAATTTAAAGCTCTTCAAAATCGTTTTACAATCTGATTTGATGAAATAATTGAGAATCTACGCACTAAACCGCTTCAAGTATTACAATCGCCATGAAAGAAGCTTAGGCAAATGTTCCAATTGCCCAATAAATGTGACTTATATTATTTCACACACATTTGCTTAGCATTGCCATGTTAGCCCAAATATGAGAATTTCTTATACTTTGCGGCTTAACTCAAGCACAACGACCAGCACCCGTTCAGGGTTAATAGGATTGCGCACATTGCTGTGTGTGTGTGTGTGTGATTGCAGTGCTAATAGGATTAAAGAATTGTAGCAGACATATGTAATCGAGAGTCAACATCGCAACGGTTCACTGGGGAAAACAGTGATTACGCAACAATCACAACGAATTTGTAATGAAAATGTCAATCAAGTTTTTTTTGAGATAAAGCAAAAGTTTAGTGTGGGTCACGCCAAAAAATTTGAGATTGTGAGGATTAATTGTTGGTTTTTTGTTGCACACACATACATACTTATACTTAGGTAAACATAGGTAGTCTATGGGCGGCTTAGAATTTGCAAGTTGGGCGCCATGCCTTTGGTGTTGTTGAAAGATACAATTTTCGAGCTAATGAAATAAAAACACTTGAATGATTTGCATAAAAGCATTTGTGCGCCCCACATCCGCCAGACGGATATTGTCAGTCAACGTAATTCAACTTTAAGCCGTGTGGGTAGGTGTGTTGTGTAATTTGTTTAATTAAAAATGTATCTGGGCAAAGTGGCCACTTACCATAAACTCAGAGCGAGAAGACAAAGGAAATTGGACAAAATCTGCAAGAAAAATAGGAAGCGAAAAAATTAGCCAATAAAACTTAGAGAAAAAAATAATATAAAAAAAACCACTAGAGTTCCCTAAAGTTTTTATAAAGTTTCGAAAAGTAGCTTAAAGTGAAGTTGTTTTAGTTTACCATTATTTATTTTAATTTTAAATTTGTTCTTTTAATTAAGTTTTTGATCTGTTTAATTATTTTATGATAATTTTCTTGATAATGGTGAAATCTTTACAGATTCCAACGATCCCATGTTCATCGGTATTTTGATTTTTTTAACAGCTAAAATCAGCTACTAGGAAATACACGGAAGCAGGTTTCGTTTTAGTTCCCTTGCACGTCTTTCTCTTTCCTATTAACTATTTTGAGTGCCATCATGATTGGATTCTTGTCACTAATGGTCGTCATCTTCAACGGACCCCACTTGGCCTCTAACCTTTCAAAACTAACCCACTCCAAAAATAGTTCAGAGTGGGTGTGTGAGCCAGTTGAATCATTTCTGCTTTGTTTACCAATACGTATCCTTCTTAATACAAACCACAAATTGGGTTCAGTTCGTTCGAAGCGATCCTGCCATTCATAAGTGATTTTAGTGATGTAATTTATTGTTTTAAAGTTTAAAATTTCAATTTTAATTCAATAATCAATTTATAATTTTTTATTTTATTTTTGAAATTCAATTAGTTAACCTTGTTTCGCACCGTCGCGACGTGCACATATTGCACTACATAAACACGTACAGTGGAAATGTTGCTGCAACAAGTCGACGCCGTCACCATAAATTGGGTGAGCGGGTAAGCGACTCAGTGAGCCACTTGCGGCACGTATCGCACAGTCAACCAAAGCAATGCCTCTGAAATTGCAATTAATTTGAGCGTTAATTGTGCGTGCAACACACACCAGCAAACCAAACAAACAATCAAACGCAACAGCCGACCAAACAAGTACAAGTACAATGCGAACAGGTGAGCAGCACAGCAGATTGGCAAATTATTGTGCGAATGTGAAGAAATTGCGAGATTTGTGGCCCAGCTGCGGCCGACAGATCTCTGCGCGAGGGCAATTCGGTGCAGTATTTGCAACACACAACACACTGGCCGGCCACATAAGTAAATACGTTAATTTTATTGGCATGCCGTACGTGCATGTGTGGGTGTGCTTTAAGTTGTTAGGCTTTTAGGCGTTGCGGCTACGCTTTGCTGCTTGCGCTGGTGGACGCGAGGACTTTTGACGTTGCTCCGGTTGCAGCATTTCGACTGCTTCAAATCAGCTCGAAACTACACTACAACAACACACAGGTGCTGTTTTCTGCGGCGCCGCACTTGCAGAAATTCTTGATTTATGAGCTTGTGCGTCGATTAGTAGAGCGGAAAGAAGCGAGTCGCTGGCCGCATGCAGCAGGTGTGAAAGAAAACACAACTGTCTAAGTGTGTTTGTGAACTTGTTGTAACTATGTACAAGTGCTGAGCGAAGAAGATGCTTTGGTAGGCGCGTTTTCTACTCAACAAGTTGCTGCTAAAATTTTCCATCGAGGTTTGTGGTTGAACAAATATCTGAGGCTTTAAAACTGCCTACAAAATCTTAGTGTACGAGTGATAAAAGAACAAATTGTTGTAATAAGATCCTTGAAAAAATTCAAAACATAAATTTATAAAGAACAATCAAAGCACCAATTATTTGTATTTAGAAAAATACTAAACTGAAACCTTGCTGTTGAATTTTTCAAGTGTCTAATTAAGAGTTTATGAAATCACACGATTTTTAGAGACTACCTATTTTAATCAATAAAAAACTAAAAAAATATTAATTAAAGCTTCAAGAACTTATCAAAGTTGGTACAAGATGTCGAAGTATATAAAATAAAAAAGATTTGTGCAATATTTCACACAAAAAAACACTGACACTGTAAACTTCATCAAAAAATTCAGGCTGAGAAAATTGTTTCTGCAATTCATAGAGAATAATTAAAGGACACATTATTTGTATTTAGAAAAATACTAAATTGAAACCTTGATGTTGAATTTTTCAAATGTCTAATTAAAGTTGCACTAGTTTACTTATTCAATGAGCACTTGGCATGACCTCAACTTGACCCGCTACCTTGAAATTACAAACAACTACCTTTACTTCAACTTGAACTCAAAATCATCATGGAATGTCATCCCTTCACCAAAGAGTACAATTTACAATTCAAAGCAAGTTTTCAATTTCAATTTTTTAATACAAATACATTAGAAATAATTTGCCAATTACTTTCAATGTCTCTGTTGTCGCATGAAAAATTCACTTGATTGGTTTTTACGAACAACCAACTTGATTGGTAAAATTTAAAGAGCACCGTTAATTCACAGTTCAATTCGTTGCCATGAAAAATTTAAGCAAAACCTCAACTCTGCACAAACCGTTTGCATGCACATTCAGACACACATCGATAGCGACAACGTCATTGATGCGATTTTAGTGCAGCGGTGGTTGTTGGGCATTGATTAAATTCCGCTTTTTGGTGCAGTGTCACGCAGATGTAAAGATTCAATATACGAGTCTGACTAATCGTTGCAATTTTTCATTTACTTCAACCAAGTTTCCTGGTTTTGCTGTAGTTTTGAATAATGCGGAAATTTCAGATTCCAAACAGGTTCATGAAAATCGATAAAAGTTATAGCTGTCTTTGGAGACTGTAATTTTGTTTGTGGCACATGAAAATATCGAAAGTAGAAAGTTGAGTTGTGACGGAAAACTATGGCAGCATTTTTTGTGAAAATGTACAGTGCAGTTAGATGGTTTCGTAACTTAGCTCATTTAATAAATTGTGTGAAACATTTTTAGTGAAGTGTAGCGCTAACACATTGCTCAACGAATGGAGGCGTTACGCTTCTGGGTGGGCAGCTGCATTCATCTTAATTCTATTCAACTGTTGAAAGGCTTGGCCGCTGCCGACGGCCACGTTTACATATCAGCACAAATGCATAAATATTTCAGCATTGTGATCATCGAGCCAGAATATTTGTATGAGAACGCCAACAGATTTATGTTCGAGAAGATTGCAAAACATGGAATCACCAATATTTATTCTAGATATAAGCCATGAAAAGTAAGTCAAAACAAAATATTTACTTGGGTGGTTACTATCCAGGTTCCACCTAGCAGCTGCTGTGGTCAGACAGCTGGTCAGTGCGTGACTGACAAAAAAATCCATACAATTTAAACAAAAAACTATTTTTTAGACATTAAGGCACGAGGGGATGTAGTGACTGTTGCGTATGTGTGCGTAAGCAACCTAACTTCAAAGCTATTGGAGTTGTTTAGGCGTCAAACGTACTCACGATCAAAATTCTTTCCTTGTGGCAACTATGGGTGGCACTGAAATGCGTTGCTCATACACAGCTTCAAGCAACACGACTTCCTTTGTGCGCATTCATTCATTCATTGCCAAACTACAAAGAATGCAACAGCACAATTGGCGCCATTACGCAGCAAAAGTTCGAGTTCGTGTCTGGTGTCTTTTGATTTGGTCAGATTGTACCTTGTGGCTTAATGTTCTCGCCACTTACTCGAAAATATATAACAGCCAGCCACTGTGTGACTTAATAGCACCCAACAGTTGGCGCTTTTGGGCATTGAAAAAAATGGGCAGAGCGAAAATTAATGGCATTTTATAACCGAAAACATTTTAAACGCTTCGCACACTGTCAGCGAGACGAAAAGACCAAGTCACGTAATGACAGCGCTGCAAGCCATAAAAACAACAACAACATATATATATAAGCATTTTCCGTATTTTTTTAGGTTTTCATAAAACTTATACACTGCACTTACGAGCATGTGAGTGTGTGCGTTTTTGTGTGTTTGTGCCACTTTGCTTAGCATTTTTTTCTAGTAATAAAACTGACCTGCAGGCTTTTCCGCTTATTTTTTTGCAAGCCAAACAAACATGTGCCAAATTATAGTAGCAATAACAACAACAATAATAACCAAAACCGTACTAATAGTAAACTACATTTTTGTATTGGTGGCTTGTCACTTGTGGTTTTAATGAAAAACTTTGATCGCTTGTGTGTGTGGTCGCATTTTGATTTGTCCAACAAAAAAATAATATAAACAATTGGTGGAAAATTACGCAAATTTTGTACACACATTGTACTTGTGTACCACGATGCGTATGAGTGTGTCCCCAGGTATTGGTTTTTGCTGCTTTTGGAAATAGTCGGTCACTAGTTGCGGTTTTGCGCAACACACACCGACTCTGACAATCTAGAAATTGTTCGAGCGGCAATAGCTTGAAAATTTTCTTAGTGCGAATATTTGGAGCGACAACTTCAGATATTTTTGTTGTGTGTGAATTTTGGTTTGCTGATTAAACTAAAAAAAAACTAAGTAGATTGTGCGGTATTTCACGAAATTCGCGTAATGCCAGATGATCATTTTAAGAGTAAATTTTCCCAGTTCAAAAAATTTGCCCAAAGAACACTTGAGTCCTGTGAGTTATTGATCTAAGTATAAAATATACTAACACTATTGCGCACAAACCCGATTTCATATTATCCACTTAGTAGGAAAAATGCTTTCACTTGTGTTCTTTAGAGAAATCAAACCTCATTGAATGTTATCTTTTTAGAAAATGTTAAAATCAAAGTCGCAGTTGTCTAATGGATGTTTTTCTTTCGACATATTAACTGTCGAGAATTTATTTAGGTTATTTAACATATTTTGAGAAATCATTTCTAAAACTTTGCTCCATTCGTTTGTCTACCCTCGCCGTGGATTACGCAAGATCTTTGCGATTTTCCGAGCTCAAATTATATGTATGCACACATCCATAAGTACATATGTGAATGAGTATTTTTTTTTAATGTTTAGCGATTTTTTCGCAATGTTCTTTTCTGCTTATCTGCAAACTGTGATCAATGTTTGAGTACTCGCACAAAGATTAACAGTGTTTCGCAATGACTTCCTGCAGCTGTCTGACTGCAAATTTATTGGACGTTGTCTGGCGGCGGTGAAAATCGTCAGTCTGCCAATTGTGGCCACATGCTGCGAAGATGTTTCTCATTCATTCACGTCAGCTCGTCAAGCAGCCACTAAAGTTCATTGCAATAAGTTAATCAAACGCTAAAAGCAATAAGCGATAAAATGTCATTGAACTTGGAGACGCAGCAGGCAGAAAGTCAACTAAGCAAGTAAGCAAAAATAAAATAAAATAATATCAATAAAATTCGTTGTAAACGATGGTACAACGAAAGCAACAATAACAAAGCGTTTACATAAACTTAGGCGCAGCTGCTGCCGCCCGAAATGCTAATTAGCCGCAACGGCAGCTGCAGAGACGCGCATCGGACGGCTGCGGCTTATTTAATTTCCGCCTGCAGCCAGTTTAATTTCAATTTAAGCAGTAGCAGAAACAACAACAACAACAGTAAGGAAATTTTTGATATATTTTGAACATTTGTTTCGATGCTGCGCCGATAAATTAGCACTTCTACGGCGCACTGAACGCCTTTCTCCGATTAGCATTTCTTACACAAATTTATCTGAATTTTTGCGTTTTTGCTTTTGTTTTATGCTGTCTTGTTGTATTTGTAGTGTTTTCAGTTGGCCACATTAGGCACGCTACGACGCGTCGCCCCACCGATGATGACAACAACGGCAGTCGCAGCGCGTCGCGGGGCGTGTCCGTGGTTGGCGGCTGCGAAATTGGAATTTGCCGGCGAGCAGCGCGTGGACAGCGGCCGTTGGCAGCAGTGCGTTCAACTTAGACGCACAACATTTACCAAATTTTTGTCGGGAAATTTTTCGTGTTGTTTTAACATTTAATGGAAATTTTTCAAAAGCATTTTTCTGATGTGATGACATGTCGGGGGTATGATTTTTAATGGAGGGGGCGATATCCTCTTCAAATAGTTTACAATGTTATATGAAATGCTTTACTACTCGCATTATTCGATTTTGTGACTGTGATGTTAGTCTGGCGAGTTTTTTACGATTTTATATTTAAAATTTTCCATAAACAATTTTCTTTTTCATAATAAAAAACAATATTTTCTTCAACATTTTGTTTAATACAAATTTTTAATTTTAATTTTTGACATCAGTTTATAAATTTCCCCTCTACGATTTGCCTACACTTCGCCCCTTGCTTCACGGTCAAATGGTGTTAATGTTCGTTGTGGTTGCGCTTGGTTTTGTGTGTTGACTTGTTGTGAATTTGTTTAGCAAAATAAACCAGCCATTTAAAACCATCTTCAACATATTTCTGCTGCAACGAAAGACCACCGAAATATTTTGAATAATCAAAACAGCTTTCATTTTCATTTGTTGGTGTATGTTGCCCTTCTCTCTTCTCTTACAAATATGGTTTTCGAAATTTTTGACATGAACGTTTTCTTGCGCAATTCGGTAGAATTATGGCGCCTCCCGCTATGCGCCGACGCGGCCACTTGTCAAACCAGCTACCTACGAAACGAAAGCGAAAGTCGGCAAACGGCCGACGAAGAAAGCTTGGCGTCGCATTGTTGTGTGTTGCTGGCTAATTCGCAGCCGCATTTGTCATGAGTCACTGCTTCTGGCTTTGGGTCTTGGCCAAGAATGCTGCTTGTGCGTCGCCGCTAATGTGACGAATTGCATTTGCCTGGTTTTTATGCAACTTGTTGTGGTTTTTCTGCCTATTTGCAGGTGTTATATAAATTCCGTTAGCATTTGGGACGTGTTAAAAAAAAGTTAAACGATAAACGTTGCGTTTTTGGCGCGTAATGATAGATCGGCTTTTGCAGCGTTCGGGCTTATTACATAACGCACGCACACACACACCCGCAAAATTCAAGCCAGACATGTTTAGTGTTCAATTGTGGCGTTTGTATTTGTATCGCGTTGCGTAAGTTTGTGTTTTTGTTTCGGCTTTACGTTAATTGTTTGTTTGAAGCTGATTTCAACTCAAATTAACTGCGCCACTGCGTAGTGGTCCAGCTGCAGGCCGCCTGCCGGTCTGTGGTAAAATGTTAAAATCAATTAGTCGCATGATTTGTGTTTGTGTGAGTGAGCGTGTTAAATGGTGGCGCACTTTATTGACTTTTTAACACTTTATGTAAGTAGCCGCAACTAAAGTAATGAATAAATACAACTTGGTAGCTTTCAGACAATGATTGATGAATGTCAAACGGAAACGTTTTTGATGCAAAAATAGCCTCAGGATGATTTCACAAAGGTGAGTATCGTTTAAATATGCATGAAAGAGTTTCGATCCCAAGTTTGCCTGAGAGCAACTTCAACTATTTGGTATCTTATAGAAAAAGCTACGATTGATTTATGGATTTAATTTACATAAGTAGGCACAAAAAAATCAATATTTTTAGAAGGAAATTCAAACAAATTACAATAATTTTACTGTTATCCCCAAAATAATTTCCAATATTTGCAGCGATATTAGGGAACGTTTGTGTTTTAAATGAAGTCTATGAATTGCGCGCGTTTGATCAAAACCCGGTTTCTTTAATAATGGTTAAATAAAATAAATAAATGATCATTTTGTATTTTTGCATTAATTTGAAATATTTTTTCTGTAATTAAAAATTCAAAAGAGGCGTGGCAACTTCAAATGTCTTGTGCAAGTGTTTCATGATTTAAATACCAAAAAGTAATATTGAGAATCAGAATAAAATTCATGGTCGAAGGGTTAAGTCCGAATAGGAGCACTTGGTTCCTACTAACTCAAGTTTGTGCATAAAATTGCCCTACGCCACAGTTACATTTCAATTTCGAATGCTCTGACTGTAGCAGCGATGTGCGCTGCTATTTCCAAAGAATTTCGCAACTTTCGTCTTCACTTTCATGTACACATTGTCTGCACTCATGTACACTTTTATAGTGGCAGCACTTAAAAAAACATAAACCAATACATTAAGTCGGTAACTGTTGCCATCTACACGTCATGCAACATTAATTCTTCGGTAAACAAAACCGCTGCTGTTAAATTAAGCATAAAAAATCCAAAATAAGAAAAGTGCAAATAGTGGTTGTTCCTAGATACCGAAGTCAGCCATGTGCCGCTCATTAATTTCTATATTTAAACATGGAGAGAAAAGTTTCTTTTCATTTCTCAGCTAAAACCACAATTCGAGTCGACTATTTGATTTGGCGATAAAGCCCAAAACACACAAAAACACACTTTTATTGCAGCCAACTACACAATTCTGGCAACATGTTGCTTATTGCTTATCGCCTATATAAATCAACATGACGGCTGAGAGTGTAAAAACTTCCAACAAGTCGGCCATCAGCACTTTCAGTTGACCCAAATCTCGTCGGCCTGATTTACCGCTTCCAATACTTAAAGTTTTATGCAGCATTTTTTCTCAGTGCAGTAAAATGGTCAACAGTTAACTGGTATGATTTTTCTTTCATCCACACACACACATGCACAGTCCACATACACAGTTGCACTTTGGCGTAATAAGCGCTGACCGGCTGGTGCTTGTTTTATGGGTTTTATTGTTGCTCTGTTTGATTTTCATTTTCCGCTTGTTGTGGTCTGCGGTGCGCACTGGATTCAAACGTTTGAAATTTAAAGTCCACTGTCGTCACCTGACGCCGCGTTATGTTCTGCTTACGTCGGCCGTATGGCAGCAACGGTAGCGCAAAAACTGAACGAGCGCACATTAGTCGCTGCCATGTGCCAGTGAGACATATTTGTATGCAAGTGTTCAGCCCATCACAATGACCACAGCGACCTTCAAGTGATGTTGCTTGCGAGTTGTAATTTACTTTTTATTTCTATTTCTGTAATCGACTTTTATAAGTGGTAGAAGCTGTAAGCAACAGTAAACGGCAAAATGCGACGCCCAAGTTTTACTAATGCTACATTGCGGACCTTCTTGAATGGGATTTTGGGTTGAATGTGTCAACATATTTTTTTTTAATTTGTGCGCACGATTAACTGTCCATCGCTCGAATTTGCGGACTATTTGAATTGTTACTGATGAGTTAGCCACTGATTTGAAAAAAAAACAAACTATTTAATACATAATGCGTATTCTTAAAAAGGGTCCTGCAGCATTTCTAAAAATTATGAAATTTGATTACTGGCATTGTCGAACTTGTTAGTCCTTGTGTTAATAATTGGAATAGCTTAATTTTTAGATTAAAATGTGATAGTGTGCCTACCTTATATCTTTCCTGACCAAAACTGCATAAGAAAATACTTAAATATTTGAGAATTAACGAACTCCAAAAACTATGAGAAGTTTGGCAAAAAATTCCACAGGAAATAATGTCTAAAACCAAACATTTCTGAATTGCGCCAGACATTTCCTATGCGGCTGTCGCTGTCGCCTCAACGACAGAGTGTGGGAAAAGCTGAGTGCAACAACTAAAACCAACCTATGTGGTGCACTCGGCTAATGCTACAAAACTGGCAGCCATACAGTCATAATCTATTAGAGACTATCTGTTAGTCTAAGCGGCTGCCCGGCTGACTCAGCGCAAATGCAGCAATTATCATTGCAACAGCCGCAAAATTGGTGCACAAAAACAATATTGCACTGATTTGTTGCGGCTGTAGTTTTGGTTGTTGCCTTAAGTTGGCCATAGAGTAGAAAAGCAACAATACTCGCCTAAGCAACGATGGAATGAATTTATCTCAGTTAGTCGTGTACAGCGCGAACTTGCTGGTAAATTCATTTATAATTATTGTGAATAAATTTATATTTTTGTTGTTGTCTCTGTTGTTTGTTTGGGTGCTGTTTGTTTCTACTCGCGCAGTTGCCAGATGCTGGTTGTACTGCAGCGTCTGCGAGTTTAATGCACGACATTTCAAGGTTTGGTCGGCGTTTGGTTTCACTGCCTCTGGAGGCTACGAACGCCAATACAGTATGTGTGCCGAGGCGATCAATTGTACTCATAGCACATCGATATGGTTTTGTGGCATAAACCCTGTAAGCAATTGAGTTGCATTGGTGGCTAAGTTTGTACTCATTAACTCATTAGTGCACGATTAACACGTCATATTATTATTAAAATATGAATTCGATACTCCATAATTCGATGCTGTCTCAATTTTGTCAAGTTTGCATTTTAAATACTTAAATTTAAATATTATTGATTTATTATATTCACTGCGTGGGTGCCAGAAATTTGAATTTGCTGCTCATAATTTCAAGCAATTAAATTTGCAATGTTTATTACACAATCGAAAGCCTCAATTTCCAACGGCCCACACGCACAGGCCGCAACCGCACTATGTGACAGCCCCGCAAGTATGCCGCTTAAGTCTTTTGTTTTTCGTCATTTAGTTGGCGCTCGGACTTTGGCACGTTTCAATTTCAAACAAACGCAATTTACAATAATTGCACAAATATTTCCTTACAAAAAAGCTCAGACGAGAAACAAAAACAAAAGCAATGGCCACAACACCAGTAAAACGTCACTCAAATGACATTGTAAATGAAATGCTAATTAAGCGGCAGCAATGAAAAACCTTCACTCCACAGCCGCGCAACAGAAAAAATGCCCAACCGGATTTTCATTCGTGCCGCAAGTGTGCCACTAAAAAGCGAAAACCGCAAAACCAACAACCAACAACCAACTGCACAACAAATATAATGAAACGTGCCTCTGAATGTCAACAGTGCACAAAAACGAAACAATATTCGCGTAAAAACCGAACGAGTAGCTGACAGAGAACTAATGGCTGCAATCGCGCGCTGACCACAAATGATAAATGTCAATCAATGTCCAACCCTAGGGCCAGCCAAGGCAACGTCACCACGCAGCCAAAGTGTGAAGTGCCTGAAGCGATACGTACAACAACAAAATTTTAAAAATTGATGGTCTTTTTTTGTAGGCGATTCATATTAGTTTTCACTTTCATTTCGAAATTCAAGCCGTGGCCAAGGAATTCGTTAAAGAAATGAGTAAGCAAGTAAAAGTATTTTAGTTGGTCATGTTTGATTTTGCTTATGTGCACTCGGAATGTATGCACTCGTAAGGTGGTGAGACTGCACCAAAAACCCATAAAAAGTAAATATATGCTTTAGGTTTGTTTCTTAAGTCTTTTCATTTAACCAAAGCAAAGAAAATCGAACTTCGAACTTTCAACTAATTAACAATAAAATTAATTTGTAAATAGTTTGAAATGTAATAATAGAATCATTTGCATTCCCGCTTCATTTGTAGCGCTTAACCGTGAGGAACTTTAAATTTATCTTCACTTCACTAATCGGAGTTAACAAAGTCAACACGTTTGTTGTTTGCATCTTTTGCTTTATAAATCAATGCTAATGCACACTTTGATGAATTTGTATTGTCTGTGTCGCTTTAGCTAGGGCGAAGTTTTGAGTATGTGACTTGAGTCTTTCGTTTCAATGCCTAATATTTCCTCATTCTCATTTAGTCATTTCTATTCGAAACTTTTTCTTTTTAAATATGTAAAAACCAAAAGCATACACAAGCATGGACAACTTTCAGCCAGAGCAATTTATAGCTCTGATGATTTAGCAATTTTTTAAAAATTAATATTAATATTAATTTATTTTATTTTATTTATTGTACGTTTTGGTTGCTTTTTGACAATTTCTGGACAGTGGCACTCTCGCGCAATTCACACAAACTAATTACAAATAGACGCGTACGTATATATATATATGTACAGTCACGCTGCCAACCATAAAGTCCAACTATTTCATCGCTGATGAACTTGGCTCATACGTGCCGGCGTACACAACTTCGATTATTACTCAAGTCCAATTCACGTCGCTGCTGAATGTCGCTTTCTGCTATTGCCAATTTCAGCGTTATTGCTGCCAGCGACAGTGCTGTTGTAATTAGAAAGTATTTAATTTAAATGTTTACACTTTGCCAGTGACACTTGCTCGCGCATTTGCCATTTGCGCAGCGGCGATCGTAAAAATTTCGCTTTCGGTATGTTAAGCAATTTTTGCTATCAATCTGTGCGTCCATCCGTTTGTCTGCCAGTCTCACCACTGGACTGCAATTCAGTTGGCTGACGACGATAGCAAAAACAAAAAAATGATAGCGCACTGACTGCATTGAATTGTAATCATGTCTGCAATGAAATTGTTGGCATATTAACGAAATAATTATATGAAATTATCGAGCAGCGAAATACCGACAACAAAGTGTCCAAGCTGCTGCGAAACAACGTTGTGAAACGCCAGTAAAAGTCGCACATTGTGTCGCGTCGAGTGCAGGCCGACGTCAGATTCTTGCCTTAATTTGAGTTTTACTGGCAATAAAATCAATGAAAGTGAAATGGAATGCAAAGAAAAGAAATCAATCCGTTCGGTTTTGTGCGAAGCAAGTGAAAATTGCCTCATTGCTGGCTAAGGTTCAACGGAATCGCAGCCACAAATTTGTTTATGCATTTTTTAGCGCCGCTCCTGCATTTGTTCGTGGCCAGCCGCAGCATACTTAAAATTATTCATGCATTTGAAATTTTAGGCGCCCGAGCTGCTTTCAGTGGTTAGTCACGCGTATAAGCATAAAACCCTATTCGAAATTTTGTGCAGCATTTGGCTGGCCACTTCATGCGGTTCGTGCGAATGAAACGCTCTGCAACACGATGAAAATATTTTGGGAATTTTTAAAACTTTCGCTTTTCATTTTTCGATTAAAAAATATATTCCCAAAAGCAGATTAAAGACACAAATGAATAATCAAAAAATGTTGATATGAAAACAAAAGACTCAAAACATAAACTGGCAAGTTATGCGCATTTGTTAAAGTTTACAAATCGAACACCGAACATCGATTGGCTTGAATTTAGAAAATTTAAATTTCCGGCTAAGCTGAGTGGGTGTTAGTTTGTTTATTTATGTGTGTGCAGCGAAATTTAGGCATTTATTTCAGAGACATAGAAATTAGTCGGGAGTGAATCGTATTGATCTGGTACCCAAGTCTTAAACACTTAGGATACGGTAGGGGCCCCACTCGTATTTAATTCAACCACCTACTATACGTACGAGTTTCGATATTTTGAAATGTTTGACATGATTTCAAAAGTTCAGCTATACGAAATATGAGATTTTCTCAGTAAACAGAGCATGAAGTATTTTGGCGACTGCTGCATTCCATTAAGTTTGCCACTCGTGTCAGCGCTTCAAAGCACTTAACTTGTGGCACATATTTGACTTTTCGAAAACATAAATTGTTAGTACTTGAAACCACAAATCATGAAGTTACGAAATAGCAAATTGTCAAAATAGGTCACCAGACAGTTTACATACCTGTTCGCGTGCCGCTTTGGCTGCCGAATTAATTTCCAATTAATTTAATTCGCTGAGTAGTTGGTCGATTGAGTGCACTCGAGTTGCTGCAAAACGCCACAAACACTTCTGTTGCTGCGCTGCTGTTGTTGCTTTTATCGCGTATATAGTAGACTAGCAACAGTTTAATTTGAAAATTTCACTTGCAGGCGTTACTTTTCTTTTTCGCAATTGTTGTTGTAACACTGTTTTTTTGTACAATTTACAAATGTTGCTGCTTTACCTACTTTTTGACTACTCCTTGGCGTTTTGTTTCTTTTGCAGTTTTCTTGTAGCTTTTGCTTTCTTAACTTTTATATGTTTTTGATTTGGAGAAGCGATCGAACGTCAAAGTAACGCCAAGCACTTTTCAGTTTGCAGAAAAAGTACGTTTTGCCTTTGCTAAACGCTTCCACATATGTTCAAGATTTTCACCGCATTTCACGTTTTCGTGCACTGCAAGCCACCAGTCAGCGGCGCGGATTCGACGAACGCGCGAGTGAGCGATTGAGAAGTGCGAACTGCAAATCGCATTAAATGCAATAAAACTTTAAAGATTTCTAATCTGTTATTATTGTTGCGACTATGAAGCACTGTTCGCACTCTGCGGTACACGCGTCAGCCAGGAGAAGGAGGAAGCTCCGTTCGGTACGTCTCGGTTCAGTTCGTTTAACGTGCAGATTTCAAATTTCAACCGTCGTCAGAAGTTGTTGGTGGCGCTGCTACCGTCAAGGCGCGTCTGCATCGTTTGCGTTTCGTTAACAAACTGAAGAAATGGAAATCGTCTCGCGCCTGGGTAAGTAAGAGTGGACTGAGTCGAGCGCTGTCGTTGTCGCTGTTCGCTGCTGCTGCTCGCTGTCGGTGGTGGCAAGTTGCTCGCTGCCAAATTGGATGTGGTAGTTGCTGTTGCTACAATTGAATTGCTCGCTTGCCGCTTGCGGTGCGGCTGGCGGCTATTTTGTAGACGAAAGCAACAGCAACATCGACCATAACGGCGCTTGCTGCCAACAATTGCGCCAGCAACCGCAACAACATTAACCACTGCATCGAGTGCAGAAATGAACGTTCGCCGTCATTTATCGCTGCCGATTGAATGAACTGCCAATAACGCCGCATTGTAAGCAACACGAACTACAAGCAATAAAAACTAAGTTAATAGAAAAAATGAAAAATAAATTACAAGAAATGACAATGTGTTTGTAGCTTGGCAAAAGTGTAGCAATATGGTTGCAGCTGATGTGCGCCGGTAATTTTGTGGTCGTTCAGGTAATGTTTTCGTCTGACCGTGTGAGTGATTCGCGTTGAGTGGCCGCGTTTTGGATTCTTCTTCCAATTTGCGGTTACCAGATGCTTGAATTCAATTGTGGTCAAGCAGCGTACAGTTCCATACAAAAGATTTAAGCAACGAACTTAATTTGTCGTGACGGTGACAAAATTCGTTTTGAAAACAAAAGACCTTAGCAACAAACGTTTCCCATAAAAATGTTGCATAGTAGAAATGTGTGATTTGCAGAGTGAAACACACAATAATACGAAAATGTTGAGGGAGTTTGGTGTAAATTGTGACTTAAATAATTCTTTAATTTAATCTTAATACAAATACTAAGAACCATCTGGAGTAAAGTTTTCTAAATTCACAGCGAGCAATTCTGTTTTTGTATTAATTCTGCCAACGTGTGACATTGTGGAAACTGAACTAACTGAATTGGAATTAAATCGAATTAAATTGTGCTCTAAGTTTCATTGCAAATAATGCAAAATATTATGCTGACATTCGAACTGTTCTAAAGTTGGTTATGAAAAAGAGAGGAACGTCTTAGTTGATGCACTAGAAAGGTTTTTTTTCTTTTTCAACTATTCAATTAAATATCAAAGTACTAAAATATTAGCACAGCACTTGGTTTGCTGAAACAGTCTATGCGGTTTCAAGACTTAAGCTGCAATTATGAAAGAATACCTATGATAAGTCGCGGAATATTGCCTCTGCTATTACAAGGAACGAAACGAACAAGATGAGGTCACCTACTTTTTCATAATCTTTTGGAAAAGTTTCAGATAATACAAAATCGAAATCCCACGGAAAACAGCGCAACCTAACATTTTCTATAGCAGTTTTCCGGTCAAACTTCGTGTGGTAAATAAAGTAACGTGAGAAATATTTGTATGCTTTTCCTACATTCGTAAGTCAACGTTGTGCTCTTTATTAGATATGAATTTGTTCAAAAAAATATAACAAAAACATGGAATAGCAAAAATCGTGTTATGAGTTTTATTGATTCTGGTTTGACTCCTAATGCTTGCCACACTTTGAGACTGCAGTTTGTTTGTGTAGATTTGTAGCGCTCGCGTTTACATGAAGCCAACTATAAATGGATCTTGTTGCTTTGGAATCTCGCTCAGCTGGCGAATTCACCATTCCACTTTATTACTATCTAAGCAAACTTAACTGCGATATGTCGCGCAAGTGGCTGACGTGTTATTTTATGGCTTTGCAGTTCACATAAATGTGCTGGCAATTTTGCGGTAATGCCTTTAAAGTGCTGAAGTTAGGAAATCCAGACGAAAATCTGCAGTTGCAACTTGTAATTGAAGGAAGAATATTTTTGTCGTTGTATTTGTTGCTTTTTTTGAAATTACTCAATAAACGTTTTCCCTGCAATCTGCTAAACATATCAGTGGGCTTAGTAGCAAAAGAACTTAGTTGGAAGTTGGGCTGAAAGAGGAAACGCTGAGCAATATTTTCCTTGAAAACGCAATATTGGAACGAAACCAGCACTTGTGGACAGCATCACAGTAGCCGGAAAGACGCTTTGCTCATTCGGAATTCAATGAAATGTGCAATTTCACTCTCACTTTCAGTGCGCAGGCGCGCAGACATGCAAATTCGCCAAAGCGTTCGCATGACAAGCAATTCGCAACGGATGTCAGCATGTTAATCCGCCGTTGACGCCGCGTTGACGCCGAGTCTAAGCAAAAGCCGCGGTGGCTTAAACTTCAACTTGTCACGCTTAGCACGAACAATTTTGTTTTTTATAAACTTCGTTTTGATTTTCGAGTACTTTGTGTAATATTTGTTTGATATAAAAAATGTTGTAATCAGGATTTTTGTAACTTTTCAAGCTATAATATTTGTTTGAATTGTTTTCCAATTCCACCACATTTTTCTAAAATTTAACTTCAGTTTTGCCATTTCGGTTGTGTTTAATCATCAATGAATTGCATGTCGAATTCATTATTTGGCAGCCGCCTCGGCATTGTTGCATTGAGGTTAAGTTTTTTTACACCGCAGTTTGAACTGGCAAACTGGCAATTTGCAACAACCTCGCTGACCCAAATTATCTGGCGCGCCATTTGACTTTGCTGCCAAAAACAATAATTAAAATCGAATACATATTGCAAAGTGTTTAGTTTTTTTTGTTAGCATTTACAACAGTTGCAATGTTTTGGCACCAATGCAAAGCTGGTACTTGTTAAAAAATGAATTTAAAACGTTTTCAACAAATGAGAAAAGTATATCTGGAAGTATTTAGTCAGTTGTCTGGTTCATGCTTAGCACATTTCTCACGACGAAAACCAACGCACTCAAGTTTAATGTTTCTCACCATAAAGTTAAAGAAAAATTGCTGCGAAGTTATTTACAATAAAACCGTTTAAGTGGCCCATGGAAATTATGTTAATTGCCATGAAATGTGCTGCCATTTGTTGGTGCTGTCAGCTGGCAAACAGCCTGCGGCAGCCTTGCAGCGTCGCACTAAAAGTAGACTAAATAATCTCCTCGAGTAGGCAGCGAATGAACTGTTCCACAGCGCATGGGAATTGCATAATTTTTAAGAATTTTGTGGTATTGTTTTTGAAATTAATGATGGCCTTATCTCACGTTTTAGGTTGCGTTAATTGGATTGTTTTTGTAATCTTATTTGAATTTTATGTACCTTTTGGGTTGTTGCGCTAATTAAATTTGTTGAAATGTTTTCAGAAACAATAACAAAGTTGGCAGTAAATTAATAACATTTTTTTTTCAATTTATTAATAACTAGAATAGACTTTAACTACTTGGAACTTGACAAATTATACGACAGTGAAAAAATTGTGATCATCAATAATATTTTTGGCAGAGTAGCCATTTTGCCGTTTAAAAAAGGCCACTGTCATTATTATTATTTATTGTCTTTTTTTTCTTTTATACAGAAAGTCACATTAGAAGTCATAAGCTATGAATAGTTAGATATTGTTACGATAAGACAGTCTGTCGCTGTGCAAAGCAACCAAAACTAAGTGTGTTTTGTTTATTTCAAATTACGCAATCCAGAGATACGTACTAGCCCACTAGAACTAGAACTAGCATTCGTAACAATTTTAAGAAATATATAACAAGTAATATTTTTTTGTAAATCATTCAAATTCTTATACAAAGTAACGCAACATTTCCCACAATTGCCTCATCAACGACTGCACATTTGGCCGCATCGTGTGATGTAAAACTCCTCCAAGTATTACAAAATAAGCGCGCTTTCACTTTTGCTAGAAACTTGACGCACCAAAGAAAGCCTTTCAAGCGTTAAAAACCAAGAGCCAAGTCGATAATAAATCGATTTGCTACGCAAACCAAAACCTCAGCCCAGCCAACATTTTATGAAAACAATTTGTTTTTACTATTATCGTTGTTGTAGAGTAACTACAAATTAGCAGCCTGCGTCCGCAACTGCTCTTTGACCTCTTGCACTGCAGCAAGCGAGCAGCAGCAGCAGCAACAGCAACAACAACGACAAACAACTGCGGGCAAGTGTCTGCCGCCATCGCCGGCGCTGGCAAGTGACCTTCAATTGTTCGCCAAATCCCTCTCGAGCAGCTGCATTCATTCGTATTTGCTGCTTTGCCGTTCGCAGTTTTCTCAGGGCGCCCACAATCGACGCCGGACGGCATACAGCTTTTCCCACCATCAATTAGCGCCGTCGCCGCGCGCATCTGTATGCTACTTCGAATGCGGAAAACGTTACACTTTTCCACGTTTAATGGCGACTGCAATAAATTCAGAGCGCACAATGCGCTGCTTTGAGAATTCTTTCGCGCTACGATTTGCATAAAAAAGCGCTGAAGAATTGTCGGCGCCAAAGGCAATCTGCTTGTTTGTTTGCCCTCTGCTTGACAAGAAAATTCCACACAATGCAAAGAAGCATTTAAATGAATTAAAAGTGTGGAGTAACTTTTTTGTTCATGTTAGTAGATTGTTAAGTTTTTTGTTTTGGGTACAAAATTGTAAGAGAAGCAAACAATTTAATACAATTTCAAGGTTAAATAAACCTAATTTTTTTTTTTTTAATTTGTAATGCCAATCAGCCACTTAATACTTACACATGCCACAACAACAACTTCTAGTTTTAGATCAATGCTTTTTGCGTTTACAGTTGCTTGTTTTCCCATTTTCCATTCATCACTCACGTCCCCAGGATCGCAGCTGTCAGCTGACCAATGCGCCCAACCATGCAACATAAACACGTCCGAGATGATCCAGCACAACTACTACAACAATAACAACCACAGTAACAACATAGTCAATAATATGTGCAATGCGGTTCAAGACAATGCAATCGCTGGCAATGCAACAAGGCAATGTGCTGAACTGAACTGGCAACGCCGACCGCACACGGGTGCGCTTCTATAGAAAATTAATTACAGATCGTCGGAGCGTTGGAGCGTCAGAGCGTTGAACTGCGCCGTGGAGCGCAAATCAGCCTAGAGGACAAAGAGCATTGCCACAAGTGCTTGCAGTATGTTTTGCATTGGCCAAATCAGTGACGAACTGCAGCGGGCGACGCACAGTGGGACGGGTGTGCCCAAAAGTAGCAAATGAAATAACGTTTGCTACTATTTGCAACTTTTTTGTTTGGTTTACTTTTGTAGTGGCACCTACGATCAAAATTTATAAAACTTACGATGTGTGGTATGAAGCACCGGCAGCAAAAACTAAAGAAAATTGAAATAATAAAATTTTTTATATTTTTTATTGTATGTAGACTAAATAAAATAAATAAATAAAATAATATTTTCTCATATGTTTTGAGATTTTAATATTACTGGGAAGTGAGCGTGTCCGTCAACCGATTTTGTTAATTTTTTCTCCAGACATATATTTTCATATTAAAATCATGTGGGCCAAATTTCATTAATCTAGGGCTCAGTACTCCCTCTACTTTTGGCCACAGCTAGTACTGACTCGTCCCACTGTGCCCACTGTCCACAGGGGTCTTTAAGCGGCTAATGCGTTCGGCGCTGTTGATAAAACCAGTCAAAGTGAAAATATTTCTTTGGCTGTTGGATAATAATGCAACACGTGCCACAAATGTTAGCATTTGGTGCAACATTCCAATGGCTGCAAAGCAACACAGCTTCGCGTTGATAAATATAAATTGTAAATTAATAAATTTTAAATAAAAAATTATGACGAATGGGCACGAGAGATTTCGGGAAGTTTTTAGCCTACAGCCCGTTTTAAGGTTATTTGGTGACCACAAAATTTTATGAAAGTTGTGTCCAGCCTCAAGTTCGTTTTACTGTATCAAATTCTAATTACATACCTAGGAATCGCCAATAGCAATCATAGCAACTTAAATTGATCGCCAGTGCAGAAAAATGGTTTTTAAATTCCTCACTCGTTGCAGGCGGAAATATTTGACAAGTGCAAGTTCAGCAGCGAAACTGAAAGCGACTGCAACCTGCACGCGTGCGCCAGCAATTTGATTTGTCCGCAGCTGCCCACTCCGCCCCTGCCGCCAGCACAACCCAATTCCAATTTCGTGCTTCCAGCGCGGTCTCTGGGCCAGGTCAGCGTCACTTGACTCTCGACGCTTTATTTGTCGAAATGTTAAATGGTTGGCATGGCGTGCGGGCCAACGCTGAGCATTTCTGACGCTTCAGTGGTCGAATGGAAATGGAAAGTGAAATGCAGCGCGATTTGGTTTTCGTGTTTCGACTTGATGAATGTGAACAGTTTCTGGAGGGCTCAATTTCCCTTTCGATATACATATATAATTTGTTATTGTTGTTGTTTTTGGGACTGTCTAAGCTGTTGGCAGGCAATGCAAATACGCGCACGCCGCCGCATACTTCATTGTCATGCAACGCAACACCGGCCGGCGCAGTGCGTGCACGAGAAATCCATTAGAAATCGACTGCATTCGAGTTGAAAAGGCAACAAATTTTAAAAGCAAAATTAAAATGGTGAAATTAATTGAAACGAAGACCAAGTCATAATTTTGTGAAGGTGAAATTTTGCCGTGCAATATCCGGTGAAAAGTGCTTTGCTTAAATGGAGTGGGGGAGCGCCATGAAAGGCTGTCAGTGCGGTAATGGCGGCGACTTGCGCAATGCCCGGCTTCAGAATTTTGCAAAGCTTAGGCAACTTTTGGAAAGTAAAAATTTGTATATATGTTAGTTGACAGAAGCAGAGAAACGTTGCGCAACGCGTGGTCCAATTTCAGTCGAAAATCATAACAAGGAAGGAAACCGCAGCAGCTCCAACGCCACGCAAACCACTTCGTCAACTAAAAAAACTGCAGTCGCTGTGGCGCGATTTCTGTGTGGATTACTTCTCGTGTACGTCGAGCGCTCCCAAAGTGGATTTTCGTCTTGCCACACTATCAGGAAATGGTGGCCAGTTGCAACTTTCCTGTCTGCTGGTGCATGGCCAGCAGTTTAATTATGGCCGCACTGGAGCCGTTTGGAGCGTTGCATACAAGCGCAGCTAAATCTTTGCGTATTTGGCATCTTGGTGGCACAATTGGATTATTTGCACAAACTGCGGCAAGGTGGGATGTGGGAGGTGGGAGACTGGCACCGTTAACAATTGACACATCTTGGGAGACTTTAAGCTGCATAAGCCTTTGAGTGGTTAAAGACAATAATTCGAACATTTTAAAAGGCTCTCGGAAGATATAAATTAACATTCCAAAATATCTGAATATTTGAGCATTTTTTAAATTATATAAGGAAAGGAAAGGAGACCAGGCCCCATTAGTCCTAATGCCAGATGTCTTTGGGAAATTCAAGCAATTGCTTACTAAGAAATCACACAACCGGATAAAAGTCATTGAGCGTTTCAAACTTGCATAGCTTTCAAGTGTACAAAAAAGTTATCAGCTGTTTAAGAAATTTTTCTCCAAGAAACAGGTTTTTACTGGGGAAAGTAAAAGTATATTGATTTAAGCTTCTGTGTGATTATTGGGTATCGGATTTATATGCAAAAACTATGCAAAAAATGCAAAAATATGCAAAATAAGACAAAATTGGCAATTATGCAAGGCATATGTTAGCTTATTCTTAATATTTTTAAATAAAAATAGTTTCTGTCTTGGTCCCGTTCAAATCGGAAGCTCCAAAAACATATGCACGTACATATAATTAGTGATTATATTAACACCATTCTATAAAAATTGCTTTTATTTGTATAATCTAACCCAGTTTTAAAATAAGGACTGTATCGAAAAGAAAGTGCACACTATCTAACTTAATTTTCTTGCAGCATATAATTATTTTTTTAATTCTAAAAATGCCGTTTAATAGAGTAGGCCTTGAAATACTGATTTCAGACAAATTTCGTTTCATATATTTTTATATTACGAAAATTACGCGTATCGAGTTAGACATCCTCAAAAAATTTGTGTACAGTTGGTTCACTGAAACAGGTGCTTCGTACAGAAAATCACCCAAACGACATCGCGTGTCCATAAACTTCGCTAAAAAAAAATGATTCTTAAGTATGGTGAAAATTGCACTATAAACGACATACCAAAAAGTGACCGTAAAAAGGGTCCTAAAGACCCAAAAATGGAAGAAAAACTGAGGCATTAGATTGACGAAAACAAGTGCATTTGTATTGGACATTTAGCTAGAACGAGTGTGACGATGGTGCAAAGAGTGAAGCAGAGGAATAACTTAAAAACATATAAAAAACAAACAATACCAAAAAGAAATGAAAATCAAAAAGTGGCTGGCAAAACGCAATGCAGAAAACTATACACTCGTCTCTGCAAAGAAAAAATTTCGGGCATCATTATGGATGACGCGACATATGTAAAAATGAACTCAAAATCACTGCCAGGAAGAAATGAGAATCCGCTAAAATCACCAGAACTACGTCCAATAGAGCGCTACTACGCAATAGCCAAAAGAAACCTTATGAAAGATGAACAAGAAGCTAAAAATCTTAAGGAATTAAAAAAAAATTGGAGAAAATCAAAAAAACCCATAACGCAAACAGCTGTACAAAATTTAATGAAGAGGGTCAAACAAAAAATTAGATATACATTTATTTGAAAAACAAATTTGTTATTTAAACAAAAATCCTTAGTCCTTAAAGTATATGCAACAAATGTTAAAACAAAACATCTGATCAAAAAAATTTCCATTAAAGTTATACTTCAAACTAAGCGTGCACTTTCTTTTCGATACAGTCCTTAATAAAAAATTTATCTGAATTGAAGTAAAATGTCTAAATAAAAAGTTATCTTATTTTTTCTGCTTCTTCTTCCTTTACTACGTAAAGATAATACATTAAAAAAACTTGTATATTTCTCTTCCTAAAACTTAAATATTCAGTTTATTATTTTTGTATTATTTCTAAAACTTCAAATTATTCTAAGGACGAACAAAAGAATGTAATCTTGAAACCATAAAGCTTTCAAACGTCCACAAAGAAGCATGTTTCCATATGGTAACAAAATAGCGAAAAGGTTAACCATGTAAGTTAAAATAGCTTGCGATCTACTGAAATACAAAAATTGGAAGTGAAAAAAAAACATTTATTCCATACAAATCACATCATATGAATCTACTCTGATTATCATAAGTTTTGAAAGAAGTAAGTAGTCAACAAACAGAAATGTTTCTCTTTAATTTGAAATTTATTAAATTGATTTTTAATGAATTTCTGTACCGAAACTGTTGGCAGAAATTCACCCAAACCGATATGAGATTTTATGTTTGCGTGTGCAACGGCACCCAAAGATACCGACTGAATGGCAGGTGAGCACACGGCCTATGACGTTGTCGTTGTCTGTACAGCGGCAAGTGTCATGTACGCACAGCTATGCGATAACACATCCGCATTCAAATTGGCAGTCGAGCCGTTTAAATCGCTGTTCAAACCGTCCATTTGCGCAAAGTGAGTTTTGTGGCTTAAGTAAACGTCAACGGTTAAAATAGTATAAGGCGAACGATAAAAACGAAACCGAAAAGTCATGGGACGAAGTCGCGGAAAACGAAGATACCGCGAGAAAGAAATTTGTTTGTTTTATTAAAACGAAGCAACGATGCGGCAGCGCGCATAATTGAAAATTATGATAGATTATGAGGAATTAACGTAGGTCAGAAACCTTTTCACTTTTACGCAGCACACACAAACAGGCACACACCAGTATTACGGCGCATTAGATGTGCGTGTGACGTGTGTGTTTGTGTTGCAGGCACTGGCATTCACACTTGAACCAGCATTTTTGCCGCACAATGGAATAGAAATCAATTTTCAAGTGCGTGTCTTGAGCAACGAAAACATGCCTACATATTTGATATTTTTGTCCGAACAGCAATTATGGGTAGGCGGCACAACAATGGACGGCGGCGCACGTTGGGGTGAAAACAGGCGCACGATGCGTCCGCGCATTGGCTGCGCGGTGCTTTGTTTATTTGTTGCCATTCAACGTGAAATTATGATTAACCAAAGAAAATTGAAAAATTATAATTAACCAAAGAAGCCAAACGGAGAACACGCAACGTGCACGCAATGTGTGCAAGTTCGTGGCTTGCAGTCTTCTGTTTTGTGATACGACAACAGCTGACAGATGTCGGGCGCTCATGCACGCCTATCAAACTCTCGTTTATAATGAATTTCGTTTGCAGTATTGACAGTCCGAAGCAGCAACGACGACAACAGCCGTTAATAAGATTTCTTTGTGCAACAGCAGATTTTCGATTACATAATTTATTTTTGGTTCACACAATAAATCCGGCGCGATGTCAGTTGGTTCATTGTCGGTGACATGGTGACTGATCCGACACAATTGCATCATAAATTCATAATTTGCTTACGGAAATGTCAACGCGATTGTGGCAAGAAGGAAGCGTTCAGCGGCCCTTGACAGCCGTTCACACATTACTGTCACTTGGTGGCATCTGTGTAGAGTTGTGGTGATAATTCTTAGTCAAAGCAGGGACTGAAATGTCTAAGGATTAATTACAAACTACAGGGATAAGAAGTATGAATTGCGATCGCCCTCCTTCGCAGAAGCGTCGAGTTCGGTCTGACGTTATGCACGTCCAGCACGCCAGCAAATCGAGCGTGTTGCCCAACTTATCCGACTACTGTCAATCACAAACATCTCTTTCGATACAATTTTTACGATTTGGACTTTTCTTACTTAACCATGGTTTGTGCTTTGCTGTTTTTATTTGCGCTATTGTGAAGCCCATTGTTGTTATTGTCGCAATTACAAATATGTAAGTCAACGACATGGCACGGCACGGCTCGTACATATTTGTGGCTGTTTGTTTGTCTCTCGTCGCGTTGCAATAATTCGTGGTTACTATGTCAGCACTTGGCGCTCGATGGATTCATTCAGCTGCGCTCGCTTTATGGCAGCGCGTCGTTGGACAATTTCATTCAAGTGTGCGGCAAGTGTGCGCCATGTTGTCCAGCTGTAGCGCTGATGTCAATGTTGTTGTTGTTATTGTTCTCCCTGGCCGTATTACGTTGTTCGCGCGCGGCTGCAGCTTCCAGCGTGTTTCAGCCGTTGCGCGCCTGCAACTCGGCGCTATCTGCCTGCTCGCCGTCCGTCTGTCCATCTTCTCGTCCAACCTGCAGCTACCTTATGCAGTTATCGAGTTGTTATTGCTGCTGCCGTTGTTTCTGCGGCTGCCATATTGCGACAACTTTCGAACCAGATCTGCAAAATCGTACACAAAGTTGTGCTGGACTACTGGACACGTACACACACACAAACACGCACACACGAGAAGCTCTTTTTTCATATCAACATATCAAGTTACCATATTTTCATTTTGACTTTATTTTGACCAATTTTTCTGTGTGTGTTTTTGCTGATGTTTTGTTTTATTTTTGTTTTTTTCGCTAAGAAATTTCAACATAAAAATGCAATGAAAGTATTTTCACTTGAATGCGTTTTTGAGTACTTTTTGGACTTGACTGCGCCGTCGCGTGATGTAATGTTGCTGGCGTAAAGTTGCTGAAATGTGCATTTGGAAAGATTACAAATTACGCACACAGGTTGTCGTCGTGCGTAAAAACAAATTTTGTCATAATGATTATTCTGGTTTTTCGCTTTTGGACCATCAAAATTATGGGTGGAAAAAAATAAAAAATTGCGTAGACTATCGTCCGATTCGGTAATTATTTTCAAATGTGTATTGGTTCAGTTACTACTGCAAAGCACTGCTGCAATGGGAAACTTTTTGAAGGAAGTTGAAAAAGTTTGAAACTGTTGTTGCCTGTCAAAAACGCTGATTGAATTTAAGTATCGCAGCTTAATACAATACTCTTCTACAATACTATTCGACGCATTCTCTTCGATAAAGAAGCAGGTTACTGAAGGTAATTTGGACGTGTGAATTTACTGATCTAAAATATCAAAGGAAAGCGTGTTAAAGGTTTTGGCCCTCTAAACTTTCTGGGAATAGGGATATGATATTTTTTCTTACAAACTTTGTTTGTTTTCTCACACAGCTACCGAACAGTTCAGAAGATTTGCAGCAACTGATAAACCCCATGAAAAGCGTCTAAACAGTCCTTGAGAATCGGCATGGCTGGAATTGCGGGACGTTTGAACTTGGTTTCGTAATGAGGCTGTTTTGTTGGTTATGTTTTTGTATTAAAATAAAGATTTCACCTGCAACTAATCGGCCAAAAATGTCATCAAGTGCTATATGAAACATTTTCAGCCAACCTTCTCGATAACTCGGGGAGCAATGCTGCAAAAAATTCACTTCTCATTTTCAAACTTTATTGGAAATTGCAATTAATTTTTATTAAAGTATAAAGAATTTATTTAACTTTGATGTTTACAAATTTTTAGTTATTCTTGCGCAAGTTTTGAAATACTTAAATTTTAACTATTTTAATATTCTTTGGTATATATTTGCTATTAGATTAGTGTTTGAGGAAAGGAAGCATAAAGGCAAACTTTGTCATAAATGCTAAAACATTTATTGGGTGTCACAATAATTCTTTGGTATAGGTTTTGTATTTTTGTATTTTTATTGCAGAATATTTAGTTTGAAGCTTTGATTTATGTATTTAAGGTAACTTTAGTATTTGAATTAAGAATTGACGGTGTAAAAAGAGTTTGCAATTTTTGATAGTGTTGGCGTGTTTCATATTTTTGAGTTGAAGTTGTAGTTGTGAAGGGGAACTTTGACAAAAATTAACCAGAACTGAGTTAAATTGTTTTATATCCAACTTGCGTAGATTTTATTGTATAAAAAAAATAACATGTAAAAAATGAAATAGAAAAATGTTTTGCAAATAATTTTACTTAAAGTTGTTTATCTGTAGGGTTTTAAAAAAACGAAATATTATGAAAACCAATGCTTTGGCATTTTCTATGAAATTTTCTACTGGGTTGGCTATTGTAATAAAACAAATTAAAAAGCTTTAATCAAAGCACGAGCAAATTTTTTAGGTAGCAATGTGTGCCGGGGAGAGCTGCGCTACTTAATGAAATATGTGGAGTATTAGTGCTCTTATCGTGGAAAGCGTGTTGTGTGCTTTGTTGATATTGAAATTATCTATTGTAATGAAAATTGGATCAGTTTCGGTATAAACATTGAGAACTCTACCCTTGGTAATTGAAAGATTCAAAATAATTTTAATAGGACAAATATATTTCAATGTAAAGAACTCAAGAAATTGTAATCTAAGAACAAAATAATTGTAGGATTCTTAAACGATTCCAAGGGAAGAGGCAGAGAGAATTCTTCCATAAAATGGCCTTGAGAATAGACTTGAGGGTGTCATGCAATGAAGCGAACTAATGTCGCGAGGGGGGCATCTTAAAGACGGTCACCAGATCAAAGGGCTTAAAAGTAAATAGAATGCAAGCAGCACATGTGAAGCCTCACATACAGCAAGTTCAAAATTTACTCTCCGAATGACTTGCAATACTGTGTCGCTTCTGTCGCACAATTGAATCCATGCATCCATTGCTAGTGTCAACAGGGTCGACTATTGCGTCGAAAAAAACCAAAACCACAAAACAAAACAAATTCGTGCACACGCTTCACAACAACACATTCCCCCTGCGCCTTACGCTCCGCATTAATTGACAACAATTGCTGAGAAATGCCAAAGCTCCCGTAAGCTTTGCGGCATATCTCAGCGCCAATGCAAACGCGCCAGTGGAATCGCATTGGAAGAGTGAAGGCACGGCCGGCAAACAGCGATCGCACCACAAGGCATTTTGCTCCGCTCCACCATGCCGCCCCCTTCCCCCATTGTCGTACGATTATTTTCAATTAACACACACATCCGTATGTTCTCTCGCTCTCTGCTTTGTATTCGATAAAGTCGGAAAGTAGAGTTGCCATTGTAATTGAAAGTAAAAGTGTTTACCTTACACAACAACAACAAGTAGCATTTGGCGATTTGTTATTGTTGGTGCAGGTAGGTGAGAACAACCACTTATGTTTCAAAAGCAGAGTTCTCTGATCGCTGATTTGCGTTCATGTCTATGCTCTCACATTAGCTCAAACGTAGTCTACATGACGTGGCAAATAACGCCAAGAGGTCCAACACTGTCCCGCGTGCCGGTAGATATCAACTGGAATGTTTACGGTGCGCTCCGCGTTGGCAAACGTGCCCAACTGTTCCGAGCATGTGGGCGAGACGGCAACGGGCGGCGCGACGGCAACGACTTGTGCGATTTCGAGCAGATAGTTCTCCTCGCCGCATGGGCGACCAGTGTGCTTTTGGCATTCAAACAGGCAGATCGTGTGTGTGGAAGAAAACTTCTTACCCCAACAGGCACTTGCTGAGGTACGGCTTCTGTGTGTGTGTGTTTTGTTTTCTACTTTCTTTGTGGTCGCATTACATAATGCCAACTAAATTGTCCCCATCCCTTTTGCAGTTAGAATTTCGTGGAGAACTGCAGTGAAAATGGCGCTTCGTATTGCGTACTCCTCCCCGGCCCTGTTCAACGTCATGGGCCAGACCCTGGTGCGTGCCATGTCGTCGCAGAGCGGCTCGCCCAAGAACGTCGGCTTCATCGGTCTGGGCAACATGGGCGGCCACATGGCCACCAACCTGATGAAGCAGGGCCACAAGCTGCACGTCTACGACATCTCCAAGCAGGCGTGCGACAACATGAAGGCCAAGGGCGCCAAGGTCTACGCGAAGACCGCCGAGCTGGCGCAGAACGCCGACTTCGTCATCACCATGCTGCCGAACAACGACATCGTGTGGGCGGCGTACAACGACATGACCGCGCAGGGCGTCAACAAGGACACCGTCTTCATTGACTCGTCCACCATCGACCCGAACCTGGTCAAGCAGATCCAGAAGCTGGTGAGCGGCAAGGGCGCACGCTTTATCGACGCGCCCGTGTCAGGCGGCGTGCCCGGCGCCGAGCAGGCCACCCTCACCTTCATGGTGGGCGGCACTGACGCCGAGTACAACGCCGCCAAGGGTGTGCTCGAGGGCATGGGAAAGCGCATCACGCACTGCGGCACCTACGGCATGGGCCAGGCGGCCAAGCTGTGCAACAACATGATGCTGGCCATCTCGATGATCGGCGTGTCGGAAGCCATGAACTTGGCCATTCGCCAGGGCCTCGACCCGCACATCTTCGCCGAGATCATCAACTCGTCGACCGGCCGCTGCTGGGCCTCGGAGCTGTACAACCCGGTGCCCGGCATCACGCCCACCGCGCCCGCCAACAACGACTACAAGGGCGGCTTCTCTACCGACCTGATCACCAAGGACCTGGGCCTGGCCTCGGGCGTGGCCACCTCCTCCAACACACCCATTCCGATGGGCGCGCTCGCACACCAGATCTACCGCTCGCTCAAGAGCAAAGGACTGGGTGGCAAGGACTTCTCCGTGGTGTACGAGTTCATGAAGAACGAGAAGAACAACTAAGCGCCAACGTGGCGACAAAATCTGTAGTGCTTCCACAACAACACCGACTGCCGTGCAATGCCACTCGCCACACTGCACCGCCCACTACAACTGGACCAGACTTGCATTTACCTAAATTACTGTGTCTGTCAAGCATGCATTTATATAGAATCTTTTAACGGTTAAGCTGTTGATGATTGTTTCTGTGAGATTTTCGAGTAGTTGAGAATACATTTCGTTTTAATGTGTGTATACAAATTTACTAAAACCTATTGTTGTTGTATTGTTGTTCTTTATGTTCTACGCCGCGAACTATCGTTTACGTAATCGCGGATCCAAGTCAGCATGCGAGCGGTGGCAGAAGCGGCAGCAGGTGGGAGCAGAGCAAGAAAGCTCGACGACTTTTATTAGTTTCGCAAACTTTTTTCGTTTGGCTGTGGGCTGTGCCGGCGCATTTGCTTATGCAAACTTGTGTCAAGTGTTCGTGCGGCATTGACATTGGCAACTTTGATAAGCGGCGCACCAAGGGATCTCACGTTATCTTAATGACAACAATAATCAGCGTGCTGATTTTTTATACAAATATGTGTGAAGTAGGCAGAGATAATGCTTGGCACAATGGCAGTGCAGTCAATCCCAAAGTGGGACTAGGCGACCGACTCCTACCTACACAACAACTTTGAGAATTGTGTTGCACTCGTTCGGGATATAACAATTTTAAAATATATATAAATTTATATAAACTTATATCTTTAAATAGGAAGTGATTTAGTGAATTTCTCATGTCTTGCTAGTGCAGAAAATTGTTAGAACTTATTGACCCACTGTGGCGATCATATACAAAATCTGAATGAGTTGATTAAAAGTTTGTATGACTATGTACGAACCAAGTGTTGACACTAATAATAATTTGTATAAAATTATTTGACAAATAAGCAGACGTTTGATGTGCTTACAATTAGTCTAACATCAGTGAGACACTTGTGTCTGTGATTGGATCGTAGGTCAGATTAAGTAACAACACTCAGTAACGAGCTGAATAATCGCAATCTAATCAGTTTTCTAGGTCTGCATGGAGAAATCTATTAAACATCCGTGCATTGCCAGCATTTTGAATAACGCCTCGTTCGAATGCTTTTCAATCATCTAAATGAAACAGAAAAATCCAAAACTATTATAAAAGCTGTTGAAAGATAAATTTAAAAATAAAAGATCATTACTCAAATCATTGCACCTAATACAAAATGATTTTAGCATTTCCAACAAAATAAATCAATGTACAAAAATGCCAGTTTGAGTTAGTAAAGATTCAGTTACATAATTGAGTCGAACACAAATAGCATTGTAATGCATTAATTGCACAAAGATTTTTCAAAACACAAAATAATAAAAAGTAAATTTTAAATTTTCCTTATGTATAGTATTTAAAAAATATATATATATTGCATTAATAATTTAAAAATGTTTAACAATTACATAGATTACAATTCTTCGCGTTGTCCATATATCAAGTCAAAATTTGTAGCGTTTGAAAGTTATAGATATTGCAGATATATAGGAAGGAAGGCATTTGCAAAGTATAAAGGCTATAGTGCAGAATATAAGAATACTTGTTGAAATATTTCGTTCTGCGCCAGATAACTCATCATATTTTAGTGTCTACAACTATTCAATGCATCACAAAAGAAAAGTGCTCAAAGCAGGTTTCTTTCAATTTTCAATTCATTCATTATTCATTATTGATGTCATTTAACAAAATCACCTTTTCGTTCTTTAATTTTTTTAACACTAATTTCTCATGACTAACAGTCGTTTTTAGGTAATAAAACTGATCAGATTCGAAGTATAAAGGGATTCCGAATGTAGAAACTTCAGCACAGATCGGCCTTAGATCGATTTAAAAAACAAAGGAATTACACACTAGTTAACCTGACACTGAAAAACTTTTGAACTAAAAGAGGATATATTAATTACGTATTTTTTTTACAAAAACTTACCATGGGTTTTCAAAAGCTAGATGTTTGTAGTTTAAAAAACGTTGAACCGTGTTTTCCACCTTTTATGTAGATAAATAAAGCTTTTGTAGTGCTAACCAGAACCAAAGATTCGAGTTTTTTATCAGCTCTGTGATTTCTGATCTGGAATCATAACTTACAGACCAAAATCGTACAACTTAAAAAAACAGATTTGCTGTTTTTTCTCGTTCGAGTTTTGTTTTGTGTTGGCAAAACTTTATCTCAACTTGAAGGATAATTCTTGTTGATCGTATACGCAATGTTTATAAAACTTTTGCTGGATAGGAACATGATGAGTTATCTATCGGCTTGAGTTCAGATTGATTGATAGTACAATTTGGCTTAATTGTAAACAAAATAAAAAATACTAAGCAAATGTAATTTTCTTAAATATTTCTTGCAGGTATGTAAATTTAAATGTAAATTGAATATTGTTTTAAGGTATAAAGAGTTTCTTAAAATGCTAATAATCGTATTTTAATTGATTGTAGGTTAGTTATTCGCTCACACCATAATAAAGTAATCGTTTTAAAATTACACAACTCTAATATTAGAATTAATTAAAATTTAACACGTCGCCGCCGAAATGAAAGGCTGAAAGCTCAGCTCCTCATTGCAGCAGAGCGTCACTTTACACTGCTAGGCATTTGGTAAAAAAATAGTCACTGTTTGGGTTCAGTTCCCGGGTTGACCGCTTAAGCTAAACAATCCAAACTATTCGAATACTTGTTGCAACTAGGAGAGGACAAGCCAGATTTGAGAACCGAACTTGTGATGGAATCGAGTACTACAGTGTTGCATAACTATTCGGACGCTAATTAGCATTGTTGTATAAATATATGCACGTACGTAATTCTTGGAAAATATCACAAATGTTTAATAAACTTATGTATCTGTTCGTACGCGTCGCGGTGCCGGTTGCATACTTAGTGCTTACGACCAGTTGTCTGACTTAGGGAAACAATTATGTTTCTCTTTATAGAAGTGCATTATGTGTGCGGGCGCGTGTGTATGTGTGTGTATTTGTATTTACAATTCGCAAAGGCGTTGTATGTGCTCTGGTAATGTTTGTAGAGTTTTTGTTAAAAATTTACTTGTAAATATTGATTTAAATCTTCCTATTCAAAGTCTAAACAAGTGGCAATTACTTTGTTAAGTGAGCGTTTCGAAGTGCACAATTGAAGTGAATTGCTTAAGTGGAAATGGCCGCGTTTAACGGTTTTGGTTAGATTTGGATTTGGTTTGGTTTTGTTGCTCTAACATTTGCGCCAGTTCAGCTAGTTTGACTTTTTGGCGCTCTTGGCGTGGACTTTGCCGATCGTGTGGCGCGCTGCCGAACGCAAACCCTCTTTGCTCGCCTTGAAGAAGCTGGAGACGTTGCGCATGGATCGTGTGGAGATATTTACAACCTGCTGCGGCAGCACGGCGGCCGCGTTCACTGCGGCCATGGCGTTGCTGCCGGTGTTTGTGTACGTGAAGTCCTGCAGAGCGCCCGTGCCGTCCACGCTGGCGATGGACTATGAGGCTTTGACTTTCTTTTTCTGATTGTTGCGCGACTGTTCGGTGGGCGCTGAGGGCGGCAGCTCGCGGTATTGATTCTGAAAACAAATTGAAAGCATGTCAGAGATTTTTGTGGCAACTCGATTAGGGTGAAAATGAAATGCCGATTGCGCAATAAGTTGGAATGTGCTTGAATACTTACGATTTCCTCGTCGTCGGGCACGCGCGAGAGAAAGTCCAACAGTTCATTGTTCGGTATGGTGTTGGGGCGCAAAATGCGACGCGAGAACTTCATGAAGCCCCAAAACAGCAGCAGGAACCGAATGGGCACAAAGTGTAGCACCAAAATTGCTCCGATCAGCAACACCACTGCCAGCCACGTCAACTCGGGGACGGAAAAATTGAATGTGCTGCAATCGAAGGCAAACAATCTGTTACACTAACAACAATTCTAGAGCACAGCCACAGTCGGAGAAGACATCTCACTTTTTGGTGCTCTCGCCCAGCGAAGCCAGGTAACCGATGGTGTTTTGCACCGTCTGCGATACTTCCTGGATCGTTTGCAGGCGCTCCTTGATCGACTTCTTCTCCTCCTTCTCCTTGTCATCGTCGTCGTCTTCGTCGTAGTCGTATTCATAGTGGCCCGCAGCCGCATCCGTGTTGGTGCCGGTGATTAGACGCACCAGCCACTTTCTGCAAAGGCAAAAAAAACACATTCAGGTCGCATGAACTCGAATGAGCGAAAGCAACCGACGCAACGCACTTCAGTATGATTAGCAATAGGACCAGCGGCACAGTCTCCAGATTGCCGTAGACGCATGCCAGCACCCAAAAGGCGAACGCAATGGTGGAACGCAACGTCGATTCCCACTCGAAGCAAGTTCTGCGAAAATATTTAAATTTTAATATATATTAACCCTTATTCTCACACCCAAACTTACTAACGTCGTTTGGCACCCGGGGTACCCGGGTACCCATTTCATGAAATTTTTAAGTTTTCAATATTTTGTTAATTAAAAAGTGTTTATAAAATTTTAATATGATTTGTTCGCTTTTCACCTAAATAACGAGGATCCGGAAGGTAAAAAAAAAATTTTCATTTTTTGTCAGTTTTTTTCACGAAAATACATCGCAGTGGGCACCCGGGTACCCGGGTATGAGAATAAGGGTTAATATAAATATTTAATAAATATTAAAAATTTTAATATTTATTAAATTTTAAAGAGAGTCAATAAAGTTTATGAGTGATAAGTGGCTTGACTCACTGCACGTAACGCGCCGCGTCCAGGATGTCCATAATGATCACTTTCAGCCGATTAACGTTACGCAGGAAGAGTTGTCGCTTGAACTTGGCTTCCTGCTGTATGAGCTTCTCCTCCTTGGGCTGCAGCACGCGGCATATGGCGCGTATATCGTTCCACACCACAGTCATCTCGAGCAGAATCTGCGGAGCATTGGAATGTTACGCTCATCCAACACATGCAAACAATTGACTGTCTCTGACTGTATGTGTACCTGCGGGGACAGACCCTTGGCGCGTGCGCACAAATTTTTGTCTTTCAGCGTGTACCAGCGTTTGACGCCGTTCTTGATGCGCAGCAGCGGTATCACCAATTTGCCGAGAAACTCGACGCGATGGTCGCGATCCTCGTCGTAGACGGTTACTTCGAGTACTTGCGTGATGTCCTTAACGTTGCTGTGGTTGAGGGAAAAATCAAAAATATTTCAATGATACGCAATTTCCATTTCAAACTTACAACGTGAAAATCTTATTCCATGTCGGCGTTAGCGTCTTGTACTCCGTCTGCGTCTGCAAGCGCGCATTGCCCAGCTCGAGCACACAAAACGGATCCGACTTGCCGCCAATGTCCGCTGCCGCCAGGCCAGTGGCACCGAACACCTTCACCGTCAAGTGACCCACATCACGCAGGTTCTGGAAGCAGCGATGCCACCGGTAGCGATCGCGCAGACTCTTCAGTTCGCGCGGATCCTCTTTGAAAGCTTTCAGGTCGCTGATCGTCTCCAGCGCGGTGGTGCCGCTAATGGTCAGCATGAGAAACACCTCGCCGGGACAGTCCTCGAAGGCCCTCCACATGCCGTGCGTGGTCTCGCGCTGAAAGGCGCTCAGGTCGATTGTGGCTTTGCCGTAGAGCGTGTTGCGGTTCCAAAGCGATATCTCGAGATTCTGGTCCTCGTCGAAGAGGTGCAGGTCGAACTGCTCCAGCCAGCGCTCGGTCCAGGAAGACTTGCTCTTGTACTTCTCGTTGCCCAGTCTGTGAAGTGTGTAATGTCCTGTGTAAGTGCTTCTTCACTCACTCAATGTTACAAAACTTACCGGAACTTGATGTGCGTATCGGCGAGTTTGCTGCCGTCGTCGGCCAATGGTAGGTCTTTGGCTTTGACCAGCACTATCGTGACGACCGAGCTCCAGATTTGCGATTTCAAACGCTTCGATGACTCGGCCAGTTTCGAGTTGCGCTGAAAATGCTGCGAGCGCACGAAAATCATCAAATCGAGTGACGGAAATGAAATGAGATTTGTAACGAACAATAATGGGTTTTGTGCAACAAAAACAATAACTGGTGCCAAGGTCGCTCCACATTCCATTTACCCCCCAAATTGTTGTTAGCGCAAAGCAAAAGCATGACCGACTGGCCGACAAGCAAGCACTTTGACTCGCTCCGCTGGGAACTGCGAATGCCACAGCGCTCCCCGCCCCGCTCCGCCCACGCTCACCCAGCGCATCTCCCTGAACTCGCACTGCAGCCGCTGCCGTATGATGGAACGTTTGGTGCGCAAACGTTGCATCAACAGGTCCGCCGTGAATCTGCCAATTTTCACTGTGTTGCCGACAAAGCTTTTGTTGTTGCCATTGTTGTCCATGACGCTGCAACAAGCTGCTGCCGGTAATCAACAAAAACACAGGCCAACAACAAACAAATAAACAAACACAAATAAATAGTGAGCAAGCCGAGTGTGCTTGCAACCGTCGCAAATTGCTACCAACAACTGACAACCGCACCGCTCACATCAACTTGACGCCGCTGAACGGCGAAACAACAAGAAACGAGCAACTCGCAAATTTCGCAACAACTAATTCGAGCAACCGACAACAAAAATAACGAAATTAGCTGTAGCGTTTGCCCCCCCCCCCCCCCTTGGCTGATAGACAGTCCCCGATTTGTTAAAAAAAAACCCTCGATTATTGTAGTATGAAAACAACAACAACAACAATAGGAGTTGTGTTGCGTACCTTTGAAACATGGCTGAGTCATTGTTTGAGCTTGGAATGAGTGAATCTGTCCGTCGAACTCATTGTATTGGCTATTATTGTTGTTGTTGTTGTTATGGTGTTGACTATGTGAAAATATATACTGCTGTTGTACATAGCTGTCGGCATTGTTGCATAGGTACATTAAGGTGGGTCGAAAAAAAAAAATTTTTGTTGTCACCACCTAAAAATAAAATTCAGAGTGTTTAATGACTATTTGGAAAATATTGCGATTCTGAGGTAAGCCAATTGTGAGCGGTTTTGCTTCAAAAATACCTCTAATTATTATGTTTTTTGGGTGTAACTTTTTTGTTGTTGGACATTTTCGAATAATTTTTTTTGGTTAGATAAACCTTCAGGAGTTCTTGGATTGCACAAAAAAATTATTCGAAAATGTCCAACAACAAAAAAGTTACACCCAAAAACATAATAATTAGAGGTATTTTTGAAGCAAAACCGCTCACAATTGGCTTACCTCAGAATCGCAATATTTTCCAAATAGTCATTAAACACTCTGAATTTTATTTTTAGGTGGTGACAACAAAAAATTTTTTTTTTCGACCCACCTTAAGGTACATGTGTGCCAAGTAATGTCTTGACGTGAGTAATTATCGCGTTCGTTCATCACAATTGCGGCTCCCTCCTACAGGTTTATAACACAATTACTAAATAGTTTCAGTGGTGCACAACAGACATGTTTATTTATTTATTTATAGACAAACACATTATATGGAAATAAAAATGAATATGTGTGCAACTTGAACATGAATGCTGCACGCTGGATTACCTCAATACCGATGTAAGAAAACCTTATATTTTTGTTGCTTATTTGAAATTTGCTTTGTTCCACATAAATGGCCATTTGCGGTTTTGAGCATACAAATCCCCATCAACATTAAATTAAATTATATGCGTAGAGCAAAATGAGAAGAAACTGAATTAATTTTGAACGGACATATTTTAACCTTGACTCATGTCATCAAATGTGAAATGTCCATTCATCTGTTTACCAATCTGTCTGGGTATACTTGCACTCGTATTTACTTCCATACATGAAGTCTTTACACTATAAAGTTTAAGGGGGGAGATACCTTTAGAACATTAAAAAAATCGACATTTTTTTTATTGCTGCAATTGAAAGATAAACTATTTAAAAATATAGTCCCAAAGTTCTATTGGCCTACTGTTAATATTTTGGGAGATAATAGCCCAAGACCCGCGCGGCGGCTATACAGGCAGCTGCGCGCACATAAACTTTGAACCTCTTTTTCTCAAAACTATGTTCTCAGATCCGGCCGTCAAGATTGCGAGCGAGCTATTCAACCGATTTAGTCGGATTAAACAGCATATTATAGATAATTTTATATTCAAGTGCGTGGCAGCGCAATTTTTTTAACAAAAAGCGTTTTCACAGTTATTTACTCATTTTTATGTCAAAAACACGGGTAAAAAATGGCACTTTTTCACTAAAGCAAGCGGAAACACTACTCAGGAGATCGGCCATAACTCCGCCATTTTGTGGTTTTTTTTTTTAATTTTTTTCTCTCATATATATATATATATATATATATATATATATATCCGAAACAGACCTGACTCTATGTGTTTTTATTCTCCCAGCATAAAATCAGAAACAACTACCTTTTTTGACGCTTCTAAAGGTATCGCCCCCTTAAAGGGGACACGGAATCACTTCCATATAACACAAGTTTTGATGTGGTATCGGCTTGGGACCATAAAGACGTACAATAGCAGAAGTCACCGGTTCGAAAAACGCAATTTGCTTTGGCACCTTTGACAAATTGTCATTAACAGCTAAGAAGCAGCAAGTTAATTACACATAGTTTGTTAGTGTAAATTTTAGCAAATTTGTTTTTGCTCTTAGCAGATTCATATACACATTAGCGGTATTCACGAGTTCATTATTTTGTTAGATCGGTACTCGGTAATTTTGTACGCACTAACAAAGTAACGAGCTCGGTGTGAGTACTTTCCGCCGACACTTAAACATTTGCATATTGCAATTTTGGCCACTTTAAGTTAACATGTAATGTATGTTAAATGCAGCGTTTAACGAAAAAGTTGTATTCTTGACTTGACTTGACTTAACTGGCCATAACAACCCGTTATCGGGTTACGGCCTGCCGTAGTTGTTGTATTCAGAAGCTTTAACTTAAATGGCTCATTTGGGTAGCACCGCTCATAATTTATGCACAGCTGAGATTTCGTACTCGCAAACAATTTTTGAATAAATAACACTACAACCACTCTGTAAAGCTTCTGAATTTCATTTTCATATTTTTGGCTGTTGCAAATTTTTCTGATTAAAAATTCATTTTAGCATTCTGTGTGTTGTTGTAGTGGTGTGTAAATACTCGAACCGTGAGGGCACATTTGTTATTTGTCCACTTACATTAGGTCTGTTTGGCCAGATTTCCAGTAAAAATTATCCAGTAAAAAATATCAGGAGAGTAAGCCCGCTTACGCTCCCTAAAATCAAACTATCCAAAAAAGTGAACAAACAGCAATTTGTAAGAATTTGCAAGTTTTAACTCTTGGTTACACCAGTTCGCACACCCACAATACACAGTAAAAAGGGTGTAAACAGGAGGGTTAAAGAAAGCTACAGCTGATCTAAAAGTTTCATTTGACGCTTGAAGCGGTAGGGAAAATTAAGTTTAATCATACATTTAATGCAAAAGGCAAACAGTTCGTTGCGCTCAATCTGCGATTCTTCCCTTTCAGCTTCAGCGGATTAAGCTGAGCAAGACGGTTGTGGGTCAGCAGACTTGCGAACGCACAAGTTCTTTGTAGGTTCCATTTGCCTCCAAAAGTTTACAAAAATTATTTCGATCATATGTCCGCCAGTCATATGTTTTTCTTGTTCTTCTTCTTACTGGCTAAAAGTTACTGGACAAAATTTCTCCAGTAAAAACTTGCAAGTTCTCACGAAACGAACTGTCACTTCAGGCTCTCACCTACTCTCTCGTTACTGGAGATTTGGCGTCAACAAACAGGATCCAGTAAAAATTTGTACAAATGCGTACAAATTATTCTCTGCCAAACAGACCTATTATCTTTTTGATTTGAGTGGATACTTTAAGTGGTACTGGAAATTTGAAGTGCTTTTGAATTGGCCAACATTTAATACACAGACACATGCTATTTTTTGTATCAAAATAAAGTAACAAAATGTAAATACATTGACGCGGTATTTATTAAAAATACCTTTGGCAGACAGCAATAATTAACTGACAACGAAGTAAGTCGTCAGCCTGCGGATACCCGAATTTCAGCGTCAAAAGAACCCAAGCACTACACCGCAAATAAGCAAAAAGCTTAACAAAACCAAATTAAATGAATAATTTATGGGTTTAGAGAATACACGACAGTCTGACAAGTGGCCGAACGAAAATTACACAGAAGAAAAAGCCGCACGTGACATGTCACGCCGAAACGCCCAACGCCATGACCACTGCCACTGCCACAGGCGCAGCCACCTCCACTGTCGACTTGAGCCGCACACACCATTACTCAAGCGAACTCCACTTCATTCATGAATGAACGCACAGCAGACGCTTAAAGAAGCGATGATGAATGGTTGTTGACAACAGGGTGGCGAAGTGCCGTCTTGGCAGCAGCTGGCATTCCCACGCGCCGCCAATCGGCTGTGCGTGGCAATTTAAGACGGATTTGCGTCCACAACGCGATTGGCAAATCGTAATCAATTTTCACTTTGATGTCGCGCTGATTGCTTACCATTTCCTTGTCCTCCTGGCTGCGTGGCCACAGGGTCAGATTAATGAGAATTTCGCCCATTTGGCGCTCGGGATGGCTGACGTCGTGCAGCGGCAGACACAAATCTTCAGCCTTGCCCAGCTCCAGTTGCCTCAGTTCGATGGTGGTCGAGCCCATGAAATCATCCTGCAAGCCCCAGTCGTAGTCGAACACCTGCAAAATTAGGACATGTACATAATTTTCTTCAAGTGAATAAGAAAAATAAACACGAGGTTTTTGCAGATGGTTTGTCCTTAGCAACGAATTATTTCAAATTAATATTTCGTATTTATGTACGAACATAAATATGTGTGTTCATGTCGAGGACTAATGACCAGTGTGTATTTTGGCGCTACTAACAAAATGAATGGTTTGCTTAGTGAAGAGAAATGTCATCTATTTCGAGAAAGTATGCGGCATCGAATAGTTGGTGATGTTAAGTTATTTTTATGGGCTCTTAAAGATTAGGCATACGTGGTTAGCTGTCAACACATGACAGTCACTTCAAGTAAGTGTTGAATTTTCGTAGTTGGTCTCTTATTTCAAGATGTCTTATCCTCGATGTTCTTTACAGGATTTTACGGTTTTGAACTACCAATATAACTGAGCAGAAACAAAACATATGTTGCAAAAAGCAAAAACAAGTCCCAAAACAAGTAGTCAACATTCAATATTAAACATTATTTTTAGTAAAAGGCCAAAAATCTCTCTCATTCACATCAACTGTAATTTACTTACAACTGACTGTATTGGCCACATTTTTCGTAGAACAGAGCTTTTACACACAACGATTATGTTGATTACAACATACATACAATGTTGTTCTGTCAGTGGTAAATGCTTCGGAAAAATTAATCGCCATCTTGTTTGAATTCACGCTTTGCTTCCGTACGGCCATTGCTCCAGTCACGCTGACAGGCTATAATTTTCACTTACGGTATTTTCGTTCACTTCCGGCATGTTTGTACATTTACCTTGTACGCTTTCGTCGACTAGTGGCTGTGTTGCTGGCAAATATTTATTCTTGTCTGCATTTCATATTCTTTTGTTTGTATTACGAGAAGTGCGTTCTGAGTGAAAGCGATTTGTGTTTTGCGTCTGCGTTTTCTTCTCTTTTGTGTTTTACAAGCCAACCGACAGACACAAAACAAATTATTATGATTAGTTCGGGTGTCTCATTAAGTGGCTGACAAACTATTAAACACCAACTTTAAGTTGTAACAAATTTCACGCCTGTTTGTTTTAGTAAATTGAGTCATTAATAGTTGCGTCGAATGAAGTAAACTTTGGTCGAGTTTGTAGAAAAATTTGCCATTTGCGAGGTGCGGCGACGATGTGTCATGATTCCGACCCTCTTGTCGTTGCTCTTTTGCGTGTTGCATATTTAAATGTCAAGCCACTAATTCCGGTCTGCTGTAATGTCTCCCTGCGGTATTGTGAGGTTATGTTACGTTGTGTTGTGCGTGCAAATTAATTTGGTGTTGTAACTTGCGAATTTGGAGGGTCTGAAGTGGTACGCGCAACAGGCTCTGAATTGGTGCTCGGTAGGCAATTAACTTGGCATACTTGCAAAAGTTCGCATTTTCTTAAGGTTATGTGTGAGGTTAACAAATAAAACAATTTTTTAAGAAAAAATCAACACAATGGGGATTCAGAATCAACATAATTCAGGTGATTCATCAGCACATTTACAGCTTCAGAGGGGGTTTTGTGAAGTTTTGCTAATTAATTTTAAAGATTTTACTTTTTACTTTTTACTAATTTACTTGATGACAAGCAAGTAATGGATATTTCTTCTAAGATCTGTTAAGTTTGTCAAATGGGAACTTTAAGATAAAATATTTATACATCACGGCAACTATTTGTTCTATGATAACAAATGACATTATTTTTGCAAACATTAAACGAAAATCATTTAACTAAGAAATCCTATAAAAACTTAAGCAAAAGAATTGTGATTTAATGCTGTTCAACGTAATTGAATCATTATTTATAACTCGACTTTTTTCATTTTATTCTTCAAGCTACAAACACTTTTTATAGATCTTTCCTTTTCCATCACATCAACGAAAACCTGCCATTTGCCTTACGACAGCTTAACCGATACCAATAGTTATCACAACAAATTACAGTAAACAGACTTCCCCGACGATTCGCGTCGTCTGGCCAAGTGCGGCGTCCTGAATTATTGATGACATTATTGCGTATCAATGACGGCGCAGACAGCTAAACGCACACGCGAGAATTCAAAGGACTCACCTTCACGTTGATGGGCTGAAAGGGGTCCTCAATGGGCACTATGAACACTTCGTCCCACACCGGATTTAGGTCACGATGAATGGTGCGTGATTTGTGCAGCAAACGGCCGCCGACTTTAAATTTGACATAGGGATCGCTCAAGCCTGCACGCAGCGTGAAATTAAATGGCGGCAGCGCCGCATGAAAAATGCGAAATGTAATTAAATGTTTTGTGCTGCAGGCAACGACTGCTTGTGTGTGTGTTTTCACTTACCGTTTTTGTCCATGGCCACCAAGTCGCTGCCGCTCTTGAGATGAACGCGCAACTGAAAGAAGACGTACTGACGTAATTGGGCTTCCTTTTTGCGGCGCAGCTCTTCCGCCTGCGAACAAGCGGCGGAAATCATATTTCGAGGGGAAAGTAGAGTAGTGGAAAAGAAAAATAATAATTTTGCGATTAGAGGAGTAAGCATTACACAGAAAGAAAGCTTAGTGCGAGAAGAAAGCCGGGAAAAACGTTGGAGGCGATATGCAAATTGCAGCAATTGGCCGTTGGTGTACACGGCACAGTGAACGATTACTGGGAGATGAATAGAAAAGGACATGACTGGCTAAGAGTTAAGATATTGAAACGATAGATACGCGTTGCAGCTGGTATTGATTTCAAATCAAAACAAATACGATTTTGCAGAATCTACTCATCCTTGAGCAAAGTGGTATAGCGACAGACTGAACGAAAGTGCTCAGAGAAATTTCAGAATATTTAACTAAGACGGAAAGGATAGACACCTACCTGCAACGCCTCCAGCTGCTGCTCCGGCACGTGTTCCGTCGCCAGTAGACTGCCTCCGTTTTCGGGATGCTCTTCGATGCGACCCTCCATGGAACCGCCAAATCGATGTATCATCTGCGCCATCTTTGCCGATGCGCTAAAGTCCTTCGTCAGCGGCGAGCCGCCTATTGTGGTTGCCCGATGTCGCGGGCTCTGCGTAACCGAGCTGCTCTCCGAGCTATAGTCGGCCGCATAATCGGTGCTCTCCTCGAGAAAGTCGCTCGGCGACTTGCGGCCGGCCCTGTCCTTGCTGCGCGCGCGGCTCCAGCGATGTTTCAGATTGTTGAAGAAGCCGTGCGTCTTGTGGAGGACACCGGCACCGGTGTGCGGCTGGGCAGCGCTTTTGGCACGTTTCGGTGAGATGCGCGGCGAGTCGTCGGCGTGGCAGTCGTGGCCGTTCAGCTCCGATGCCGACTTGCTCAAATGTCGGCCCATGCGCTGAGCGAGCTGCGGCGAGCCGTGCGGCGTGGCGCTGGGCGTGGCATTGAGCGATGTCTGGCCGCTGTGATGGTTGTTGTAGTAGCGCGAGGCATCACTGCAGCTGGGCACATCGTCGTTGTAGTGAATGCGTGCTGCAAGAATAAGAGGCAGACGATTAGTACGGGGTCGGGGCGTTAATGCGCTTCGGAGAGGCTTTGAGCAATCAATCCGCGCGAACGGCAAATCACTAAAAATGTTTATGGTACAACGTGCTAATGCAGTCCTCATTGATTTCACAAAGCACAACAGCCCACAAAAAGTGCTGCAGCAGAGGAAGTGTTTGAAAACATCGACATTCTTTGAGTGCCGCTGACAGACGTTCGTCCGACTCAGGCCGCCTGGCGTGGGCTAAAGGTGACGGTGGGTGGCTTTACGATTGCAAGTGCTTGAACGCCTTGAAAAGGCAGCGAATGCTGCTCGGTTGTTGAGGGACATCTCAATTCCACGGCATGAACGAGCGCCCTTGTTTCGAAAGAGGCTGATGAATCGGTTGAGATGAATTTGGAGGGTAAATTTGTGCTCTCGTCCACATTAGCCACAAGCCATAAGGATTTACAAAAACACTCTGCTCATGCCGAGTGCATCGGCGAACGAAGCTGTACGCATACAAATCGCTGGCAGTGTGTCTAGCAGTCATCTCTTTTGATGGCACGTAGTAAGGAATGCATAAATTTAAATTCAGCAGACTTGATTTAAAGTTATGACAGTAATTCAAAATTGTATCGGAAAGCAAAAGTTTTGCCGTTAAACCATGAAAAGCAATGAGTGTAAGAATCTCAAAAATTATTGTAATACAATAATAAATTGGACCTAAATAACAATAATTTCAGGTTCTATTCAAACAAACAGCTTTAGCTGATACAATTTTCTTATTCAAAGAAGACAAAGTTTGGTTACTGACATACATTAGAAAAGATGAAGACCCGTAGGCGTAATGGAAAACTACTGGGCTACGCATTCTATTGCAATAAACAATTTTTATTATAAGAAACTAAATAATTTTTGGCATCCATTTTAGATACAAAAGTAAACCCAATCAGTCCTTTTTATGTAGATAAACTCCAAAAATAGATCTTAGCTCCAGCAGGCTGACATGAAGCTATTTCTCTATGAATTTGAAATTGCGTTAATGTGATTGATTACACAGAACTAAATAATTGCGAAATCTAAATGAAGTGATTCCTCACCTTGGAAACATTTCGACAAATCAATTTCAAGAGAAATCAAATTAATTTTTAATGAAGCATTGTTACAACTTTGTTAGACAAAAAAATGCTGATTGTCTGCATCAATAAGATAACCAGACAGTTGTGCTTATGTTGGCCGCAAAATGAAAACAAGCAAAAATGGCACGTCTACTTATCCAAATATACATTTATTTATAGTAAATTATTCGTTTTTGCACAGTGCCTGTCACATTTTAACAGAAATTGCCAACGGAACGTGACCTTTGGGGTATTGAGCGGCTGTGCAAATGAGCCGAAGCCAGCGTTGATGCTGTGGGCTGGCAGTGCTTGCAACGTGTGGGAAGTGAAAGAGGCAAAAGCGTGCGGTGCAGAGCGACCGAGATGCGCTGAAATGCGTGTGGGGAAAATTGGATGAAACGGTGGGGTGAGTGGAGTTGATTTTACCTGGATGGATTTTATTGAATTTGCGACAGGCCGCTGCGAAGATGGGACATGGCTTGTTGAGCGGCTCGCGCGCACCCGAACTGGACATTCAGCTGAAACGCTGATTCAATGGCGACATATTAAATTGTAGACAGGTGCACAGCTGCGTCAACAAGAGACTTGTTGTTATTATTATCGCTCTCCATAAAGTGTACAATGCAGCAATTAATTTCAATAATGTCAAGTTGCGCGCCGCGGATATTTACGGCTGCGGCCTTAGCGGCAAAAAGCTAAAGGTCAACGTCAGCCACAAAACGAGCACCGTGCGAAAATTCTGCACATAAAACGTATTCATTTGAATGTTTACTCGAGTGCGACAGGGCACTTGAACAGATTTATGCACGACGGCCTGGCCAAAGGAGCACAAGTTTTGCGGTTCAAGTGCCACACCGAGCACTTCCAAATCATAAGAAGGACCAGCGCAGAATTTCGCAGTTTGCACTTTGCACGTTGCACTTCTGCTCGCATAAAAACCAGCAAGCAGCACTTTGCTTTGATGTGATTTTTGCTCGTCAGCTGCGGCGACGTGCAAAACTTACGCTGGCCAAATTGTGTTCGGCTGGGCCAGCTTGAGTGTCTCCGTAAGCCGCGGAATAAGAAAATGTCTTGTTATCAAACTTGAGTGTCACATATGTGCCTTGGCAAAAGTTTGCAGCACCTTTTTCAGGGAAATTAAAATTCGTTGCAAGTAGTTTTTCTCTATGTTAGTTTTTTTTGCTGTTTGAAATTCTTTGCAAACTGTCTGATGAATGATTTTATTTTAATCTGCCGCTTTTTATTGTTTTCACTTGTCTGAGCGCAGCGTGCGGAAAATCACATTTAACGCGTTGAACCAGTCGGAAACGCGGCGCCTAAAAGACTGCTGTACTATCGCGACGAGCGCGCACAATTAAATGCGGCGACCAAATGCGCGTCGCGCCGCTGCGTTGCGCGATGCTATCTCGCCGAGCGGGATTGCCACCACTGTGCGCGCCGCCACTGTTGGCTGAATCGTCGGAACTTGTTCAAGTGGATTATGCGCGCAGCGGCAAAAGTGACGGTGGGTTGGGGAAGTGACAGTGGGCGGTGTGGTGGCTGCAGTTCTCATGTAACTACGACTGCAAGCTGCGAGCATTCGCCCTGTTTTGGCTAAATGAAAGCACAGCTGGGTCAACACATCCTCTGCTGCACGTCTACTGCATATGTTATAATATTTTCATTGTCGTCACCCACAACGAAAGCTTTCTGAGTTCTACATGCCACAATGTTTGCTGCAGGCTGGTCACACTGACAACGTGTTGGAGGTAGCTCGCCGTTGAAAGTTCAGCGTCCAGCGCCTCTGTGCGCTTATATGACGCCCCGTGCAACTTGTCTCATTTTGTAGTCGTATTTTAATTTAATGAATGAGACGAGAATGGGTGAATTTCTGTGACCTCAGTTCGCAAAACAACAACAACAATATTAATAGTTTGAACAAATAGAGTGAATGATAAATGTTGCAACACTTTAATGTGCCATGAAATGTTAAAAGGCAATAAACAAACGAGACAAATCGTCGTCGGATCTGTCTGAATAGCTAAAACCGAAGATTGGGTTGTTGTGATGGTAAAGCTTGACTCCAAATCCCTCAGTTCCATTAGAAGTTTACATACTTAAGTTTTCGGATTTAACACTTAACGTCTGTTTAATTCGCTCCAACATGCAAAGACAGCTATAAAAAAGACAAAGACAGACAACCATTCGTGGTGACATTCGAACTAACAAGCTTTTGACTTTTAGTTCAGAAAATTAACTGAGACGCTAACAAACAAACAGTTCCTTAACATATTTTAACTATTTGTTAGGAATCTTTTTTTGAAAAATCGTTCTTAACTTGTATGAGAAATATTCTGTTAGTATTTTCTATATTTCTTTCAATCTTTTCTTTCTATAAAATTTTTCATGAGCTCCTTCAAACTTCGCTTAAAACGTCATTAATTTTTTTGTTGGTGCTCAGCAAATTTTACTCAATTTTATTTATCTCAAAAATTTAATAATTAACTAACAATTAATTTAATTTACGAATAATTGTCTCTTGACTTATTCGCAACTAGGTCAGAATTTTTTAAAGCTGACACTTTCGAAAATGTCCACTTTGTAAAATTCTATTGCAAACAAAATCACCGTTAAATTCAGCCATTTGTTTCGCTCCCGTTCTCAATTCAGTTATATGAGGTCCACCTAAAATGTGGTAAGCTAAATAGCAGCTTACTTCGCTGCTTCTGACAATAAACTTGGTCGAAAGTTGTCAAAATCATTGAATCGCAATTTAAGTGCAGCTTACCGAACACAAATTGCCTATGAAAAAGCTCCCAACCTGCCGTTCGGAACCGGCATAAAACTGTAGGTCCCTTCCACCCGCGTACAAAATTCACACGCACAACACGGGTGGTTGCGGGAAGCTAGGCCTTAGTCTCGCGTAAGCGGGCTGTCGTGCCAATCAATTATTATTATTATTACCGAACACATGCAAAGCAGAAGCCAAAGAAATATAATATTCACAATAACAAAATTACCTGCCATCAAAACAAACCCCAATTCGAAACTGCGCTCCAAGTCTATTCTTGTGTGTGTGTGCGTGTTAATCTTTTTGTGTGGGTGAGCATCAAAATTACAGAAGCGCACTTAAACATAAAAGCGCCCAATACCAGACGGACGTGCACATTGCTCAGTCTTCTGTCAGCGTAGGTGAGGAGTGCTCAAGGACACGGAGCACACAGCAAAGCGAACGTATTAAAGAGCACAATTTTTTGTTTGCTACTGTATAATTAATGTGCAGACGGCACAGCACTTTGCCAAATTAATAGCAACACTCTTAATTAACCAGTTTAGTGCATCATCAGCGCTGCCAACGCCCGCGTAATTATTTTTGGTGCACGACGAGGTGGGAACTGACCATGCCTGGAGTTGGAGTGCGCCTGTTTGCGACTGTCGTGACAGACACTCGTGCGAGCTATTGGCGAATGCAAATTCACGACTGCCATTTTATGTCTGACAATTTTCATGGACATAACTCACGCACTCGCCCGCACGCAGCGTCGACCTGCGTTCAGAATAGTCCGAGCACCCACTTGGGAAAACTGTTTGGCGACGGTATGTCGCATGCAACGTTATCGCAGCATTAATCGCGTGTGGCACATCTGCTGTCGCGCGCTCTGACCACACGCAACCAACAATTTCACGCATCCCCGGTGGATAATTGAACAAATGCTCTTATTGTTGTTGTTGCTATTTTGGCTATTGTTGTCATTGGTATTATGCGAGTGTGTGTGTGTGTGGGTGCTTACATAACGTACAATAAATATTTAAATAAAGAAGCTCGAAGACGAGATTTGACGTGATGATTGTTTAATTATTCAGTCGAAAAGTCTCATTTGCTTATGTATGAAAGTGTATTTAAACATATGTTTGTACGTACATATGTCAAGTGCTATGTATATGCAAACAGTGGAGGCACAAGGGTGCATTATTTAGTCTAAGCTCCAACTGAGCGAGAAGCGTCAAAACACAGCAAATTTGTAGGTTAGGTGAGCGTTTACTGTGTAAGAATAAATTTGGTTGGTTAGTGATAGTTCGGCAAGTTTACGTTACGTTACGTTTACGTCATATGTATAATGTAGTAGCGTTATTTACGCTGTCAGTTTTGGTTTTGCCAATTTTAGTTGGGTCTACTAAAGAAGGTTGGAACTTTGGATTTGCTGCGAAAGTTAATTATTGATTGATTTTATTTCAGTGTAATTCCGAACTCCTTGCTAGAAAATATAATGAAATTTTTGCAATGCTTAAATCTCGAAATATTCAGCAATATTGCCAACACAACAGACTTGGCTAATAACTGGCAGACTGCACATTCCGAACATTTCGCAAAAGAAGCGCTTCATCGAACGCGTTTCCTGAGTGTTTACCTTAGCAATTTGCCTTTTCTTGTGCTGCTCCTGTTGAATAGCAGTTTTTGTATATGTATTGGTTAACCCACACGCACGCAGCGATAGTTGCGTTGACCGCCGCGTATCGAATATTTCGAGCGTGATTCGAACATTTCGCGGGAAAACTTTAGTTGCAAAAAGTTTTTGTGAAATTTTCCAATGCTTTAGCGTGAAAATTGCATAATTAATGAAGGGAAATTGCGCGCCAGTTGTTTTGGGCTTTGTGTTTCATGTAAATTTTATGCGAAACCGTAGGCACACTTGACACACTGTGCAGAAGTCGACGGCAAAGTCGAGTCGTTTATTGTGGAGGAGTCGCGCGGACTGAGTGCGTTCGCAGGGCGTAAAAATTATGATTTTGTTCGAGTGTTAACGAGACGGTTGTGCAAACGAAGTGCAATTGGTTGGAGCTGACGTGAAAATCAGGTATTCACTCGCTGTGTATTTTGCGTGGGTTTTTATAAGCGTTGCTAGACAAGGACAATTTTTGTGTTTGCATTTTACTTGATTTTGACTTATGGCATTGCAATTTATAACTCAATTACGCTGCATGATATATAGAAAATCTATATAAACAGTGAGTCGGGAATGTCTTAAAAAGTGGGAGCAAGTCTAGTGTACACTGCAGCTGGGAGCTGATATTGATTTAATATGAAAGGACAACGTAAGATAGACATTCAGAAAGCTGAGAAAGGGAATGAGCAACAAGAAGAAGAATATGATAACTTCAAGGCCAACATTGATGAATTTTCGGCGTATTTTTGCCAAATTCAAATTTTCGCTTAAATCAATTCACAGCACAGTGCACTCGTCCCAGGATACTTTTCGCAAAAAAACGGATAATAAAAAATGTTCAGAAGCCTTAATGCATGAAATTGAATTTTCTTTTCTATCTAACTTTGTATTAAGCTGTATTAAAAATGTATACACAGTTATCTGTAGTCATGGAGTCTATTCTCTCCTTCACTCTCTCTCTCTTTCTTCTCTCAAAGGAAGTCGATTGGATTTGTGTGCACAAGCAATCTTTACAACATGTTCGCAGGTGTTTTTTTACCACCAGTCGTTCAAGTCATTCCTGTGATTAGGAAAATTATTGACATATTTGCTGCTGAAAATGTCAACGCAATTTTTTAGCGGATGTCATACAAGGACAGCACACAGCAAGCGCACATAAGACGCAATGCGTAATACAGACTTTATTGCTTTTAGCATTTATTGTTGATGGCAACAGGTCCCTCACTCAAGAAGATGACAAAGACGATGATTGTGATGATGCAATACATATAAATGGTTTTGGAAGATTTCGCAATATTGAGTTATCAAAAGAAACGTTAAGTTGCTGACCAGAAGCCAAAGTAGAATGAGTGATGAGTTCCTTTGTTAGATGATATGAAATGTAATTTCCTTTGCTAGTCGAACCTTGTGAACTTTTAGGGATAAATACTGCCACAATTTGTCCTAATTTGATTTTGTAAAGATTGTATTATAAGAAAAACTGTCATTTATATTTAGATGCGGTTGCAAGTAAGTTCACGGAAGGAAGAGACAAGGCAGGATTTTTAAAAGGTTAAAGGTTGCTGATACCAGTTGAGGTTCCTCCGCGTAACGGTTCCTTGGAATATTTTCTTGTGCAGTTAAAAATGCGAGTGTACATACTAAAGAGCTGCACAAAATGTTCTATTTGCCACACTTCACTACTGCACAGTACTGTCAAGTACTGTTCTTCAGTGTCGCAATGACAGCAAATTCAAATGCTCAATAGTTCTATTCTGCAACAAAGCAAGCACTGCATCATTCCAAAACCTTTTCGCTACAGCAGCGACAGTGCTTGTGTTCTGTTGCCAAACAAAACATCAAAACAGAAAGCTATACTGAGGTTAAGTAACGGTAAATCATAGCAAGCACACGGAGTGACACACTTCAGTAGAAGTTCTACTTCACTCCGTGTGAAGCAGAACTTCTACTTCACACCGTGTGAAACAGAACTTCTACGTCACAACGAGTGAAACAGACTTAAATAAATATCGAAAAACATGTTTTAAACCTGCGTTTTTTTACATTAATGTTGTTGTAATGCTTGAAATGCAGCCCAGATTCCATACAAAATACCAGAAACAAACATCAGCTACTCCGATCGTGCAAAACAAAACACCGTATGCTTGAAAATGTTCTACTTCAGTGCTGTTCTTGTTCTATTTCAGTGTTGTTCTACTTCCGTGTTGTTCCACTGCAGTATTGTTCTACTTCAGTGTTGTTCTATTCCAGTGTTGTTCTACTTCAATTTTGTTCTACTTCAGTGTTGTTCTATACTTCAAGGTGCTTGAAGTTCTATTGTCGTTTTGTGCAGTATTTGTATGAATATCAAAAGCTTCCTTCAATGCAGTGCTTGTTTTGTAGTGAAAGTGAAGAAGAGCGGCAGTACAGCGATGGCTTGCAAGTCATTTTTATAGTGCTTGCGCAGCTCTTTGGTACATACACAGCTACAGAAAAATTCGTTAGACAACTAAGCAACTCACTAATTCTCCTTGTTCCGTAACTGCTTCAAGCAGCTTTGTAGTAAAGTGATTTGGCTGTCCGAACTTCCAAAGCGAAACTTTTATTAAATCTATCAAAAATTATCCTCTTGATGAAGTTCTGACTGTGTAAAAACATTCTTTTTAAGAGTTTTCAAGCTCAACTAGTATTGAAAATGCCATAAATTACTGTTCAGCTTTCCTTGTGCAAATTAGCCCCCAACGTTAGTCGCATTTTCACGGTCACCAAAAATTCACCGCACAGAAAGCCGTTCAAGCAGCTCCAAATGTGCACCCTTCAACATATTTTTAGCCCCTTCAATTTCCCATCAATTCCAAAAATACCTAAACGATTCACAGCACACACACACACACACACACATTTGCCCAATAAAAATTCGTCAGCAGCAAGTTGGCGTGACTGTCATAGGTGTCGCCTGGATGGCGCTTCGAATTTGTTTTTATTGTTCTGGGTGTTATTGTTGGGCGGCGTTAGGCGGAAATGAATGGCGGCAAAGTCGCGGAAGTGCCACTTAATTTCCCCAAACGGAGTTGCAGTGACAGGACCGCTTCGACACTCACCTGTTGCCGCCGTTGTGGCTGGGTGCTCCGACATTCTGCCGCTTCCGTAGGGCATTGCTGTGCTGGAAGTGAATGCAATTGCACGCAGCGTTGCTTTGCGGTGTTGTTGTTGTGATAGTCAACGTTGTGGCGAGGCGTTTTGTTTGCTTGTTATTGCCGTCTACGGTTTTAAATGCAGCCAAAAACAATGATGATTATTATTGTTGTTGTTGCTGGCGAAGGTAAGTTCTGCAGCCGCTCGCTTAGGCGCTGGCAGCGTGCGGTGATGTCATCGCCGTCAGTGTTGTGTCCCGTATACGCATTCCGACTGCACGCATTGTTGTTGGTGCTGTTTTTGTAATCGCTCGCGTTGCTGCTGCTGTTCGTGTTGTTGTGGGCCACTTGGCTGTTTGAGCCACTTGGCTGCGGCGGCGTTGGCATGGGCGGCTAATCATTATTTTTGTGCCGTTATGATTTTGCATTTTACTGCCATGGCCTGTCATCACCTGTTTTGTGCGGCCGCTTGCAGCTACTCGTTTATTTTTTTGTTTGCGCTTTTTGTCGTTTTGGTTCTTTTGTGCTTCTTATTTATTTAATTGTTGAGCATAAATATGAGAGTTGTTGTTGTTGTTTTTTGGTATGACATTTAACCCCTTTTACGCGCGGACAATTGCGGGCGTTGTGTCCGGTGGGCTGGCTGCGGCTTCGGGTGCCATTGTGTCGTCTGTCATGTGGGCAGTGTCGTGCAACACGTGCGTCGCGGTGCCTGCGGCGTTGGCTGCTTGTCGCAATTTGCACGCTGCCTACTTCAACTGCGGCCGGTGCTCCACTTTGTGTGTGCGGACTGCTTATCGGTCATTCATCAATGTTTCTGTTGGCAGAAAGAACAAATAAAAAAATATGTAAAATATTTAGATTTTTATCGTATTTACATATATTCATCAAAAATATCAAAGTAGGAATTATTAAGTGCGAAAAATATCAGCACTATGTAAAATATTTGGTTTTATATATGTAAATTAAATTTTATGGTGAGCACTTTAAAACTAAATTTTCAAGTAATGCACCGATTTCTCGAGCTCTTCGTGAATTCAATGCATTATCTATTTCTCATCAGCTAGACTTTTCTTTGCCTAAATCGGCTTTTATTGAAGCTCTTAAATTAATAGTTTAATTCATTCATTATTTAGTTTGTAAATGTACATTGTATGATTTGCTTAATTTGTACATTATATGGATTTGTTATTATCATTACCTTTTAAGTGATCTAGTCTGTAAGGTACTTTGTACTGTAGACTTATAATAAATAAATAAATAAATAAATTATATTTGTATAAAGATTTACAAAGCAAATAAAGAATAAAAATATTTAAATTGTACGAAATTGTTCAAAAAATCCTTAAATTGTTTTTCGTGTCGGATTTTCTACATACAAACATAGTCTAAATCGATTTTTGGTTAATTAAAATTTTAAATATTTAGTTTTGCACACATTCCCCACAAATTACATGGACTGCTTTCTTATTCATAGCTAAGAATAATTTATATTAAGTACACAACTGATTAACTCTTCTTAGAACTTGATTTTTATGACTTGGTCACTTGGCTGGTTTTATAGCTGATTAACGCTGCCGGACGGACGGCATATTTATTTATTTACTGTGTGCCAATTTTGAAGCAAATTTCAGCAAATGCTTTTGTTTAGGCAAAGATGTGCCAAATTTCATTTTTAATTAAAAGCACAACAAAAATTAAACTGTACGTAAACAAAAGCAGCTGGAACACGCTTTACACCTGCTGCGAAATGTTCGATTAGTCACACAATTTCCCTCATCACTCATGGACCTCTCTCTCGCTCTCGTTCAAGCGCTTTTGCGATGTCAAATTTGAAAAGTCGGCTACAGCAAAACATGAAAAGTGTAAACAACTTTAATGAAACGGCAGGAAAATGTTATAAATGAATTTTAATCATGAAACGCTCAGAATCTCTTATTTCAACTTTTAAAAAATAACATGGAACCAAAATACAAATAACAAATTGGAATTAAAAATGTTAGTAACACTGGCTCCGACCACTCTGGAGCGAAGCTTTTTTTGAAAAAACTGTGCATAACCTTTTTGTAGCGTTTGTAATTTTTAAGACAGTTTTTCTCTTCTAAATTATACAGAAAAAAAATGAAAAAAACAAAAAATTACAATTTCGAACTAAGTCCTAAAAGTTATCACTGTGTATTACGATTGTAGTCAAATTCAGATTCGAACCGCGAATGCGACGAAAACACTACAACACAAACTTCTCTGCTACAATTTACATGTTTTACATTAATTCATCATGTTCACCTTACTCACCTCAAAGCTTGATCTGACACTTTGCTTTTTTCCACAACAAAGCTTGAGGTCTGATCTTTTGTCAGACTTTGCATTGAAAAAGTATTCTTTGCATTGAAATAAGCAAAATGTTGACACTTTTATGTAAAATATTGCGATTATTTTGCTTTGGATCAAATCTGAGAATCTGAAATAAGAAACAACTACCTCAACTGGCATGAAAGCTGTGTATTTGGGTTTTTGGGTACTGTGGATTATTTATCACTGCGACGCAGCCTCAAAACTGTTCGACCGTAGATAAACGTGATGTCAGCAAAATTAAAAAGCCGAATTTTCTGAATTGTGTTTTGAATGCTCACAAGTAAATTGTTCCATTTATGAACGAAGACAACACGAGCTTACACCCACACACGAGCATTAATTAATTAATTACTTTGACAAAGGCCAACAAATGCGATTTGGGTAATAATTTTCAATGACCTGTTTTCCAAGTACTCTCGAAAATATTCAACACAGGTTGGCGCTTAATGTGCTGTTATGTTGTTAAGTTCGCACTTGTCGCGCCCAACAAGCGACATTGTAATTTTAAATGCAATTTTGCAAACTAATTAAACGACACATTCGCCGAGTAATGCCACAGCAGCAGAAGAAGGAGAAGAAAGCGACAGCAACGAAGTGTTGCAATTAATGGGTCAGCAGCTGCAGCGGACTTTACAACAATTCTATTGCAATGCGTCCCACATTTGTGTTTTACGCACACAAACACAAACGTGCAACGACTGCTGCAAACACAAAACGCCGCCAACGCTTCAATGAGTCCGCAAGCATTGTTGAGAAATGAGTCCTTGCGGCTGTGAGGCAACAACAAAGTTAAAATATGTATATAGGCGGTATGTGCAGAGTGCGCATTAGAATTGCACACATGACCTGAGTGTAAGCTTTTGACAGACGCACCAAGACTAGAAACAACAAATTGATAAAAATAGCAAACAGTGAAATGTTCGAAAATTGCATGAAACCAAATGAAAATTTAAAAATCCTTTCTACAAATCCTGCAGGAGCGTCAAGTGCGGTTGTGTGGGATTGTGGCGAATGTAAAAATCGATGGCTCGCGTTGTTGTAAGTTGTAGGTCCAATTTATTGCGAACACAAAGCGTGTATCAGCGACTAAACCGTTGACTGTAAACGAGAAGTGGCAGGATGGAGATTTGGTGTTTTTTTATTGTAAAACCTAAATGAACAGAAACTCGTTTTCAACTCGTTAACTGGTATAAGTTCCCGCTTTGCACCCAACAACGAGTTAACATATAGAGAGATGGAGCTGTGAAAACCAGCTTTCAAGGCTTCTTACATTCACTGCTCACATTATAACGTCATTGCAAACATAATTTAAATATGTAAAATATAAATTTTTTTTGTTCTTAAATTCTGAGCATAATCAAATTTACATAATGCGTCGTGTTGCTTATTTCAGTTAGCGGTTGATAACAGCTAAGAAATTTGATAGCGAACGAAAAAACGCGCAAATGCAGCCAACCGCAAAACACGCATCGTGCGGGTTAATCCCGCGCGATAAGAATGTGAGTCAAGAATGCTACAAGAACGACCAAATGGTTAATTTGTGCACTCAGCAAGTGAAACAATTTCGATATTTAATGCAAATGAATTTAATTATGTGTCATTTTTACGCCATTTTTCGTCCTTGAACTTTCCTTCTAATTCAGACAGTACGCACCGAAATTTACATTTTAGTTAAAAAGATTTCATCTGGTGCGACTTTATCGTAGCTTCAGCAGTCAAATCTAAAACTAAAACAAACTCCACGCCCAAAGGCAGTTTTCCAGTGGAATAGAAAGTCGGGAAAAACGAATTTCACCCACCCACCCAAAAACATAAGTGAATGCCTATGTAAATGTGTGTGTGTATGTATGTCAGGTGCGAAGTAAAGTGCACAGATTTTGTTCGATTTTTATCAATAAAGGTTGCTGATTTACCCCCCACAGAGCCTTGAAAGTTTTCCTTTATTTGTTGTCTCTTTCTTGGTTTTTCGCACATTGGAATTGCCTGAATATTGTTGTCAAAGTTGAGAAAAGTCTGGAATGTTAAATAAAAGTTAAATTGCGTAAAGCAAAAGTCACATGAATGGACAAAACACAACAAAAATCAATAGAAAAATTAAGGAAAGTACGCAAAAGTGTGATGACAGGCCATTGTGGGAAAGTGGGCCTTGCAGCATAAAACCCGCAGTTATTGTATTCAATTTCGGTTGCACTTAATTTGGAAAAGCGGCAATTTAGAAAAATCGATTTGCAATAAAACCATTGAAATGTGAAGCAATTACGCAGCACATTTGAAATATTTATTAGTTTGAAAGTGCGGCGAAATGATTGGGGAAAATATGTTGAGTAAAAGTAAATTAGGTCATTAACTAAAAAATAGACAACACTCAGACAAATTAGTTATTTCGGAGTTGGAGCTCTCAATTATGTAAATGATGATATTCCGAACCGATGTTGTGAGCATTAGTACAGATCTTCTAATACTCTGCTGTCCTGCCAGTAGATTCAGACTAGTCACCTTTATTTCATTGATCCCATAAAATCTATAAAGACCAGAAAGTGTTTCACTCTATATCAAAAATTGTCTTTGGCTTCTCACAACTCACTTTAGCTTCATTCTATGAGCATAGGACCATCACTTTGGTACTAAAATCTTGTAAGTTTTGTTACTATGATATTCTCAGAGTATTGATTCTTCTCTGATCCATAGATCTTGTGTTTGTAGCTACTGCCAGTGGCGGATTCAGGGGGGTGTTTTGGGGGTTGAAACCCCCCGAAATATTTGGATCGCCTATAAAACTACATACAAATTAAAAGGCATTTTACAAATATTAAAGAATTACTTTTTGAAACCCCCCCCCGAAATATTTTTCTGAATCCGCGCCTGGCTACTGCTACAACCTCCGAAACAACCCCACAATGGCCTCTTAGCGAATGGAAGAGAGATCTATAATACTTGACCACACCAACTATTACTTTCACATGATAGCTGCCACTCTACAATTCCATGGTGTCGAAATAAAACAAGAAGAAATTCAATTTGACTGCCATTTAACTTTGCTCCAAATCACGGTTAGTATTAACTGCAATGCCACAAGTGCAAATAACCGCAACAGTGGTCACTTTGTTGTCTATGAACTTCCAGCGAGCAAACAGCGCACAACACCAATTTGCATAAAACCAAAGAGCGGACAGCAATTATTGTCGACATGGTGTGAATGTCGGTTCTGGACACAACACAACATTGTGTCCGAATTTAATTTATTCTGGCAAAATAAGCCCAAAAAGTGACTATGCAAAAAAGCCAAAATGGCAAATGTCACACTTTGTTTGCTCACTTTGTTCGTAGCTGTTGTCATGTAACCGTGAATTTAAATTGCAAAATTTGTGGTTTGCAAATTTGAAACAAACGAAATGTTATCTTAAATTAAAACATTTGCTGGTCATCCAGCCGCGAAGTTTAGAATATTCAATAAACTTGAAAGTATAGTCGAATTGCAATTAATTTTCCGCCCACTGCTTCCGAAGTGCCAAATGAAAGTGTCATGCGACATGTGTTCAATTGAAAAGCTGTCAGAAAGTCTCCAACTCTATTAAAAATGCATTTTAGTGCTCAACCAGTATCAGCGAAGCATCGGCGGTAGAGCAACGGGTGGGAATTCTAAAGATTGCACGTTTTCCGGCTGCTTTGTGCGTTCTGCGTTAGAACACGAAAAATGGCACAGCAACAAGCAAACATTGACTCCTCCTCCTATAATGTCGTTGATTTGATGAACTTGAAATGCATCCATGCGTTCGCTCATGGTCTCGGCCAATCGACAGCATACTCCATCATACTTTTGCGAAACGCCCCAAGCGATTCATTTGTGTTGGAAATTGACGCAGTCAAAATGTTGCTTAGTTACTCTTGTCGTTTACGCTGCGTAACGTTGAAGGAATTGGAGCAAATTTTGATTTTTGACATTGAAACCAAAGTTATCGAAGATTAGCAATAGAAACGTTCAGCATGCATGTTTGCCTGGAGTGATATGTTACACATTATTATTTTATCCTAACAAGACACACAAGTGGGTACGAACCATGTGTACGAGCAAAATGCTGGCAATGTTGTTTTATTTGTTGCAAAACCATTTGTTATGTCCATAGTTACGTCTAAAATTATATAAAGTAGTAGTTCTGAAGCAAAAATCAAGAATCACTTGTAAAAAATAAATCTCTTAGAACTAAAAATTGAACTATGAAAAAGATACATCAGAAGTTCTTTTGTGACAAAATTGCCTTTAAACTTCAGCTCCACACTAAACGTTAGTCTCAATCGGTATGAAGCGTTGATCTTTAATGAGTTTTGATGATTAAAAAAAAACTTCTCTTGATTATTTTGTTGCATTAAAATTATATATAGGAGTAGGAAATATATAGGAGTATCATATTTATACATTTTAAGGATTTTAATACAATAAAGTTCATAAGAGCGAGTTTGTTCTTATAACAGTGGCTCCTGTTAGACCATAGAAACTTTGAATATTGTAATCGAAGTATATTTTCTATATCTATGAGGGAAATTTTCCCCTAATAATAGTTGTGACGCCATTGCTCATTTTATTTGTAAATTTTAAACATAAAAGAATACATACAAAAAATATTTAAATCACACTTTAGCGCCATGAAAAACTTTTCAGTCGTTTAAAGGTGAAAAAGCAAAGGGTTTATTTAAGGGGGGTAAGGGTTTACACTTTCGAATTTTTTTTTGTCTTATCTTATTGTTAAATATTTCAAGAATATATTCTCAAAAGTTTAAGTCGATCGGAGCAAAACTGTTGAAGTTATGGTCTATAGTTAGTCCCCTGTTCTTTTTGAATTTCCCGCCTCTTAATTGAAATGGCAACACTGCTCCCGTCAACAGTCATCTGTCAGTTGACTCTTGTCAAAAATTGAACAAGCTGCGACATTTCGTTTGTTTTTGACAGCCGTTAATATCAGACTACCGCGTTGACTGAGAAGAGAATGGAAAAAAGTGAATTTCGTGTGCTCATGTGCAGTTTCCATGGCAAAAATCCATGAATTGGGCTACGAATTGCTCCCTCATTCCGCCTATTCACCCGATCTAGCCCCAAGTGACTATTTCTTGTTCCCAAACTTGAAGAAATGGCTCGGCGAAAAGAGATTTGCCTCCAATGACGAAATCATCTCACAAACAAATGCCTATTTTGAAGACCTCGACAAATCATATTTTTCGGAAGGGATAAAAAAACTGGAGAAACGTTGGGCTAAGTGTATAGATCTCAAAGGAGACTACGTTGAACAATAAAATAACTTTTTATCTAAAAACCTGTGTTTCATTCAAAAAGTCATGGACTTATTGACCCGCCCTCGTATACAGCTTATTCTCTTCTATTGTTCTGGTCTCAAAACTACTTATTCAAAGTCCGTGTTCACTGTAATTTAAAAACTACTAAACCGATTCATTTGAAACTTGGAACACATTTTCTACATATAAAATACCTCCCCCCAACGTTTAGTAAATTTTTTTTTTACATTAAGGGGGTTTCCCACCCACAAAATGGCGGATTTTTTCGTGGAAAATAGCAGTTTACACTTTAGATGGCCACCAAAAATTTGAAATGAAAAAAAAATAATCGGAGAACACTTTAACCAAATTTTAATGGTTCTTGATTTCAAATAATTTCCGACCGAGACTTGCGGCTTGTTTTGTAATATTTCTGCATGAAAAAACTGCAGAATATTGTTAAAAGTATACTTAACCTTAGAACCGTGACTTGGCTATACAACTTAATCTCGTGACTTAGGCACTCAGTGCCCAGTAATGTATTTTGTTTGGAAATTTTTTTTTTGATTTTTTTTTATAAAAAGACCAATATTTCGCTTATTTATGCAAATAATTTATTGAAACCGTTATTTGTTGTTAGGAAAAAGATTTTTTAACTGAAAAATATAAAAACCATATAAAGTTTTGGTTTTGAATCGCTCAAATTGGTGAAATTCTCCGTTGTTCTCCGTTTTTGGAATATTGTCTGCATCTTTATCAATATCTTAGTTCGTATCAGCATCGCCATTGTATTTTGCGAAAAAGCCCCTTTTCACATGTCCTTATATAGTATTTGGTGGATGTTTCTGTACTAATTCCATAGAGAGCTCTTTCAAAAATATTTTGCAATTATCAAAAAGCCTGAAAGCTCCATGTCTAGCGACATCCAGCATATTATAAAATAATGCCATGGGCCAACGGTTTGTTTTTCTTTGTCAAATGTATCGACACCACATTTATGCTCATTATAGTCATGTATGACTACTGCATTTTTGATATAGGATTCATTTCTTCGCTGGCATAGGCAGTTGATACCCAATATCCACCATACAGTTTGACTACCATACAGTTCCTTCTTTGACCAAAATATTTTTCTCCATGATTGGCCTCAATAACCGAAGTTGACAAAACAAGCCTGTTTTACCAGGATCCATGTCTACTGCAGCTTCCTCGTTTTCATATTCTTCGAAACGTGGATCTGGAATTGGCTGAGCAGTATCTTCTCCAAAGTCAGACTGGTCACTGGGTGTCAGTCAGCCATCAAATGTAGGATCATTTCCACCATCGTCACATCGCTTTCATGAGCATTGAAATATATTGGAGCTGTTTCCTCTTCTTCTTCGGTCAATTCACGGCATAGGCTAGCCAAATAAACCGCCAATTCCTCACTCATTTCCAAAAAATATAAGTATCATTGCTAAAAATGAACTCTTAACTTGAAATTTTTGCGTGATACTGATTACAAATCCACAATAAACACCAAAAATCGTTAGAAAATTACCATTATCCATACAAAATATATGAGGAAATATTATGGGCACTGAGTGCCCCAAGTCACGTATAGCGTACTCATCTTATAAAATGGCATAACTTTCTTATTATAAGAGGTATATACCTGTAAATTTGGCAACATATAACCAAAAGTACAATCTATCTGCCTACTAAAAAAAAAAAATTGGACTTCCCAAATCCCCGAACATTAAAAATGAATATGGGCACTGAGTGCCCAACTCACTGTTCTAAGGTTAATAATGTACAAAAAGTTTAAATAAATTTGATCAATCCATACTTTCAAAAAAAATTCATTAAAAAAAAGTTTTTTTTTACGCTGAAACCCTTACCCTCCCCTTATAAAAATTGCGCTGTGACACGCTGTCAGGCATCAACTTGATAAAGTGTCGTCAAATTAATGTTGCACGCACGCATACACGCGCATAAACACATAAATATAAGCATAAGTGAACAGGAGCTAAGCACTTCGTGACTCATGCCTGGACGTGGCTGAACGCTAACATAGCCGCCTACATCATTAAGTAATATCACAGAATAAACAGTGGGGTTTAGCGGGTTAAAGTCTCGCACTCGTTTGGCTCGTATGGTTTCTACTTATGAAAAAAGCGCAAGTGAACACGTTGCGGTTGCACGACGGGCCACGACTGGCCACGACTCGCAGGATATAATCTCCGCACAGAGTTAATTAAGTCATTCTTCCAGCCGTGCTGCCATCAAACGTGGCATATAAATGCGTTAAGTGCCGAGGGCATTTCATAGCGGGTTTCATGTACAGATAGACTGGCGCATAGAAAGCAGTTCAACACTCCTCCAACAGGAGAGCAAAGGACTCGTCAGGAATTATCTTCGACATTTTTCTCGCAGAGTTTTCTATCTCTGCAATGGAAATAATGTAGCGAGGACTGTTGCAAATGTCGCGTAGTAAGAAATAATGCTGTGAATTCCAAGCCATATTGTCGCTGGTGGTAGTCACAACTCAGCCAACATCAAACAATGGGAACTCTAAAACTTTGCTAAAAAATTTTGCATCGTATCGTTTAGATTGGATAATAAAAAACTGAAATAATGAGAATGAACTCTTCGCCTTTATATTATCTATGTATATAGAAAACTCTGTACTGGTTTGGGTTCGATAAGGAACGTATCCGTTTGTCTAGTGCCAAACAATTCCATGACAACATTGCATCCATCCTAACACATATATTATGTAGGTATGTGTGTTGTGTTAAGAACAATGTATTTTAATATGGTAAATGGCAAGCAATGGGATTAAGTGAGATGTGCGCAGATATGTACATATGTATAAGTCCCCAATGTGATGACGGTTGCTTATAATTGCCAATCTATATTTAAACGTATGTACTTAAGTGATGCAAAGAATCATTTTTAGATAAAAAAACAAGTTTCACCAACACTCGTTCTCAAGTCAATAACAGACGAGGGGCTTGAGAAGCTTTTCTCTTATATTACTCTCATAGAGGTTTATCATTGGCTTCAACGCACAAGTTGATGATAAAAATTATTTTAAATTGATATTAATTGGGTCACGGATTGAACCTTTGACCCTCAGCTACTCAGCTACACTACGAAATGCCTTAACCTTTTTTCGACCAGTGAAACATAAATGTTCTTATGGCTTCTTAGTGTAGGTTTTAATATCTTCATATACTATCCAATTATTTATAGCGAAAGCTGTTGCAAGCTCCAACTAGTCAATATTTATTTCAACTAAAGTGCACAGTTGCAATAGTCTATAAATATTTGCAATTAATTTTAAAATGCAATGAGTAATTGGCTCAGTTTACTCAGCAGTTGATCATTGTAAAATGTAGAACTGGTAATAACTTTCGATATTTGTGGGAGGATTGTGTTGCGTCAAGAACTTAATTAGAAAAAAGAAATACGATTTGTGGCCGTTACAAAACAACTTATGGGAAATATCATGAAAATGAATTTGTTTAGAATTGAAAAATTTATGGCCAGGTATGAAATGCCTTTTGGGGGTGTTTGGCATGAAAAATGAGAATGACCAGTGTGTCTAGCGGAATCGAATCAAAGCGATGTATCTATGTGCGTTCTTTGATTTCTTCCTTTAATTCCTGATTTGATTCATTGACTTTCTTTGATAAATAAATAGACTTACGTACAAAAGTGATATAAGTAGAATTGTCAAAGTCTAAAACTTCAACTTCAACTTGGCAGTGTGATTCGCTGGAACGCACTAATTCCAACTATTGTATGTCACTCTAAGACGTTAAAGGTTCAAAGAAGGTTGGCTAGCAATTTAAACTTAACTGAAAACACAAACCTATTCAACCTGAGTGCTTGAGACACTGACTTTTCAGGGGATAATTTGACAAGGAGACAGACAGAGAATGCGAGGCAAAAAATAAAATCTTAGAGACAAATATGATGGAACAAAAAGCTGATAGCTGAACTGAGTGTTAACCGATGTGAGTCGTCTATGTCCTGGCAGAGATGAAACATAATAAATAACTACTTAGAAATTAGATTGAAATATAACAAATACATAGACATAGGAATCGGTGCAATATTCAATTTTATTTGCAAGGTACGCAAATAGATAGAATTAATTAATATCATACAAAAATCTGTCAAATGTCAAAAGGTCCGAATCATTTGTGAGAAGCTGAGAACCAAACAAGTCAGATACCTTTGTGTACAAGTTGAAACTATTTAAGATTGACAGCAGTATGAAAGGACTAACCGTGATTATATTTGGAAACTCATTCAAAACTATCGAATATTACATTGAATTGTTATGACTTTGTTTTTTTTTATGACTTTCCTATTCTCAAGAGATGCTGTGGACAACTCAAATGTATACATTTGTTTTGTGTCAAAACAAGTTAAGGTCAAAAAAGTTAAGGGATTTCATATTAAATTTACAAAGTCCATTCAATTCGTGCACAACGCCTCCGAAAGGAAGCCAGCCAGCTTGTGTAACAGGGAATAATAAACGGATAATCGTTGATTAGCTGCTCGCATGTGTTCGTGCAGCATGCGGCTCGAGTACATTGCGGCTCAGCGGCGAGAATATCCTTTCAGCATAAATTCAATATATGTCTCCGTTGTTTTTCTTTCCGTTTCCATTGAATTGCTGCCCCACACCTCGCACTGGCGAAAGTGGCTTATTTTTGCAAACGCCAACACGTACACACTCGCACTAGCACACTCACACTCACGCACACGCGCACATACACATGGAACGGGCGGCACTCACATTTTGCGAACACTGGCGCCGCTTTGCTGTGTTTCCTTCCTCCAGGCCTATTTTCGGTGTCTGGTGTGTGTGGCGCTGGCACTTTATTGCACTTCGCGAGCGGCTGGAGAAACTGGCAGCATTTCTACGAGCAGCCGCGTCTTGTGTCCTGTGTAATCCTGACAATGCGGCAATTGGGGTAGAGGATGCAACGTGCTGTGCTTCCCCTTTGGCCCCGATTTTCTTGGCAAACTTTTCTATGTTTTTTCTTTAGTGCTGGTAACGACGCGCATCGTCGCGCTACGTGTGTGTGTTGTTACGCGCCGCGTCCACCGAGTTCGAGTGTTCCTACGCAACTGAGTGGATGGCGAAGCTTTTGCCGCTCGATTTCGGCGAGTGGCGCATGTTTTGGCCCAAAATCGAGCTTTCCATTGTTTAACGCTGCACTAACAATGACGTCGATGATGTAGCGTTCGCTGGTGGTGTTGAGTTTATTGGGGTATTAAAAAATTAAGTAAACAATGAATAAAAATATTTGACAAAGTAAAATCGAGATTAACGAACTGTAAACTCAAAAACAGAGAAAGAACTTGTGGGCAACTGCCTTAAATCAATAAGAATGTGTAAAAAACAATAGTTTTGTTATGAAGGATTGTTATGGAAACGGGGGAAACAAATCGTTTTATTGCTCCATCGATGAAAAGGACCAGGATTTAGGTTTACAAGTATTTTGATTTGATAGAATCTATATTTAGCTGTCGGCTAAAACTTCATGAATACTGACATTCACATAGACATAGGCCGCGACTACTTGAACTTTCATCCTTTTTGGAACCATTTCATGATTGACCAACTTATTGTTAAAATAAACACCACCCTGTACGCTTCTAATATTGTCAAAATATCCTTTGACCCAAAAAGCTCCGTGTTTTGCTTTATTCCTGTCTGGCTTATATTGACTGCTCTCAATGCTTTCTGCAGCTTTTTCTTCTCTATTACGAGTAGAGCGAGTGGTCGGAAAGTTCTCTTTGAGTTTTCAGCTCTTATCACCTAATGTTCGCCTACAAGTCATTTACAGCTGCATTCGATTTGTATTTCTGATTACTGGAAAGCTTTACTTTCAGTCCGACGGTTTTGCACATTTTGGTTGCAGTTTGTAATATAATCATTGAATACAAAACTAACCAAATTCGTATAAAGCTTTTTCCACGACTTGTAAAAAACACACTGACTGCTGGCCGATTGGGAATGCGGACGTTGTTCATTTTTCGAAATGTATATTCATCACAAAGTAAACAACAAAGTTGAGTAGTTACACAGTGTGCTAATTAATAGATTTTTATGTAATTATTGCCATTCGATTTTCGGGCACCTGTCGTCTACACCTTTGTGTATGGTCTATGTGCTTTTGAAATAAAATTACAACAATTGCTGAAATAAAATTCAATTTATTATTATTATTTGATTACATTATAATAGTATCAGTGAATTCTAAAGCTGCGTGTACACTGTAGAGAAATTTCGGTAGAGCTCTATCTACTCTCGAACTCTCGTCTATCAAATGTGTTTACACTATAGAGGATCTCTACTAGAGATTTGACTCTACGTAGAGTTTGATAAACTCTAAACAACGATGAACTCTATTCGACGTATACACTATGAAAATTTTTTCTCTCGGCTAGAGCTGTAGAGCAAATTTTTATTCTTGCGAACGAAATTCGGAAAAATGAGTGCGCGCCAGAAGCAAGCAACAGCTGCAGTTGTAGTTTATTTGAAGAAGAATTCAAAAAAAAGAGTCGGGAATGTTGGGTGCGAAATTGGATCGCGAAACGGCAGAGTGCGGGTGTTTATCGGGAGCTACTTGGTGAATTATAAAAGAGTGATGCAGCGGCGTATGCCAATTTTTTTTTAATGTCATCCACAAATTTTGAAGCATTGCTACAAATAGTGGCCCCGGTAATCGTAAAAAAAGACACACATTTGCGCAAAGCAATTCCTGCAGGAGAAATGTTGGCAGTGACTTTGCGATTTCTTGCTACAGGTAAATATAGTACATACATAGTACATGTTTTGAAAGATTTCTAAATTTAATGCGTGTTTTCGTAGTTGGCGAAAAGAAGTCAATGAAAAAATACCACTAATGCACAGAGGGAACCATGGGAAAACGTCCGCAGATGCAAAATACGTTCAAAATATTTTTTGAGAAGAATATTTTTTGAGCTTAGAATGGGAAATTCCATGGCAATACGCGCGTATTTAGACTCTTTGTTTATATGCGTTTTGTCCGGTAAATGTATGCATTTCAATAAATAAAATAAATTACTTTTACTATCGTGTTACAGGACCCAGCTTTTGATACAAAATTGAAAGCAATGAATAACACCCAACGGGAAACATACAACTCGCCAGAACCAGACCCACTTTTCTTTTGTTTGATTTTTCTCACTTCGCCGTTATATTGGCACCGCAGATTGTACCACTTTGCGGCCACTTCTTTTACGCCAATGTTACATTTTTCGTCAATTTCCAACTGTAACTAATCAATATGTAAAGTCTTTTTTATTCATGTTATTTAACAATTCTTTACATACATGTATGTAAACGTTAAAATTAACGTTAAAGTTTATTAAATAAAATTTTCATAGGTTCAAACAGGTTAATACGGGAAAGCAATGTAATGGGCCCGGACAACATTTACTGGTTTGCGTAGGGTCCACTGGACCCTTGACTCGAACATCGAAAGCAGTTGAAACGTTTTTTCTTCGGCGCTGATGCCATTGCGTTATTCGTTATTGTTTGTGTGGTGGATATTTTGTTGCTCTTAAAAACTCATTAACATCTTCAGTTAAAACCACACTTCAAAAACATTCATAAATCGTGAAATTCTCTACTATGCATTCATATAAACAAAAAAACCTGCATGCGAGAGTTCTAAACTCTATTGAACGTGTTCAATAGAGCTAGAGTTCTCGTAGAGCCAATGAAAAAAGTGTCTACACTACGAAAAACTCTCGACTAAAAAATCTCGGGTAGAGACTGTGACGAGCTCTCGTGGAGAGCTCTACTGAGTGTATAGACTTCTCTAGGCGAGATTTTTCTCTAGCTCTCAGTATATTTCTCTACAGTGTATACGTAGAGAAAAAAATTCATTATCGAGTTTAATTTCAGCTAACAAAACAAAAAATCGTCCCATGTGAAGAAGATTGAAATATATAACAACATTTTGACATCACTGAAAGTGAGAAGGGGAATAGAGAGAGGGAATCCGGGCCCGAGGGAATCGAAATGCTTTAACCCTCCTTCTGACACCTCATAGGCCCACGAAAAGCTCGTGCCTGACTAAAAACATTCAAGTCGCCTTTCCTCTCGGCTGCTGGGGTAACAACCATAAGCGAAAATAAATAACAATAAAATAATAATAAAGAAATAATATCGACGCTTTCCTCCTAACCAGGCCCCCGAGACATACTTTCTACTTTACAATACGAACGACTGAAATGTCAATTACTGAAGACCTTAACGAGCTGAAGCATCATGACAGCATGGCTCGTGGTTAGGGAAAAGCCACGACGGTTTCGGAAAGCCTGGACACCGAAAAAACATTCTAAGATAACTCTAAAGAAAATGTATTTAAAAAAATTATAAATTTTCTCTGAAGAAAGAAAAAATGCCACCAAATTGTGGGGCAATAACAATTTAAAACGCTGCTACAAGAAATTTTTTTGCAATGAAATCAACATCGCAAATGAAATGATTACTACTTATTTAACATTTCGCAAAAATTTCTGCCAGACGAAAAAGTCAAACAACAAGCAAAATGTCCAAACTGAATTGAAAAAACTGATCAATAAGTACTAATAATCTTATCGGTGCTCAATAGTTCATTATTAGCAGCTGAGCAATTAAAATTTGGGGCCAACCGCGATTAGAGTCTGCTCTACATTTTGGCGAATTTGTTGCCAGTGTCCAAAACTGCCAGCTATATTCAAATCGCCTAAAATTTTCCAGCATTGTCATAAGTCAGCGATTGTAAGCGAATCGATTTTGATTGAATTTCGACTGCAAACATGGCCTTTGGTGTTTCATACCAATTCGTCGATACTGAATACGGTCTCTACTATCCACACTTATCTGTCGTCTTCCAATTGTAATAGTTTCGCTATGCTCACAATCACACTCACTGCTGTGCACGTACAAAACGTGATCACAGGAGGAAAGTGATTGACAGTCCAAGTGCTGATAGTGCACCGGACGAGAGTCGGCGCTTCGTGCGCGGCTCAACATCGTCTTCAGGGCCGGCCGACGCCCGATCGATCGGCGCTATTGTGCCGACTGCGAAAGCGAGCGCGCCTTTCCGTCCGTCAGTCGGGTATTGCACGTATAATGCACAAGTTGAAGCGCGGTCGTCGAAATTAGCTACGTGCGCCTCTACCTTTTGATTTTGTCTTAGCTCTGCGAATCAGAACCGCTGCAGCTTGTATGAAGGCAACAACAAAAACCATAAAACACTCAAGTTTTAACAGTTCAACGCTGCGAGTCGTTTACCGCGAACGTTTTACGAAAAAGCCGCCAATACTCCGCAAGTGCAGTGCACAATAATCGCTTCAGTGACATCAACCAATTTCAAGGAATTATCATTCGAAGTGGGTAAGTCCATGTGCGCCAGGGCCCAACGAAATTCGCACATCGAAATTCCAGTATCGACAGTGCGGAACGTCGAATTGGCGAACGGCTACGCGGCCGTTTGCTGCAAGTCGCCGCAGCAGCAGCGAACTCGAAATGGGACCGGGTCCCGTTATCAGGGCGCCGCATTTGTGTCGGTACCTATTGCCCGCCTGAGACATATCGCGCATTTCGGTACCAAGAGGTCAATGCCGACACATTTGCGCGGCGGTCAAGTGGAAACGTCGAAACAACTCGCGCTCGCACTTGCATTGCCGCAGTTGTTGTTTTCTAACTTCGATTGTTCATTCCAGTCCACGCTCGACTGCGGCGCTTTATTTCGGATTTTCGATTTTTATACCGATTTAATGGCCACTTTATTGTTTGTTAAATAATCTCCGTTGCCGGCTGAGGGTGGACGGCCGGCGAGGCGGCTGGACGGCGCGGACGGGGAATATGCACGGCCGCCGGGATGCGTATTTGCTGTGAATTGAATTCTTCTCGCTCGATACACTTTGATCTCTGCAGCGGCGTTGATAATTTCGGCAAAAAATTCGCATCGTTCGCCTGTTTGTTTTTCAATATTTTTTTTTCATTGAAAAACAAAAATCGCTTCATTTCGCTGGCGGCGTGTTTGTTGGTGTTGTTGGCGCCGTTGTTGTTCTTTTCCGACACTATGAAATAAATTCTAAATATAATTTTTGAATTATTGCATTTTGCACCAAAACATCCAACTTTGGAAGTGTGATTATAATTGAGCGATCGGTACACTCCCAAAAAACGCTCCGACATGCATATTGACATACATATGTACTTGCAATGTGTACGCACTTATTACATATAGGGATATATTGCAGTCGCCTAAACATAGGGTTGCCATTTGTCTTCTAAATGCTTTCCAACTTAAGACATTTTTGAAGTGATCAAAGTTCATTCGAAGGCCCTCGGCTTTTGACGAACGATTTGAGTGACACGTCCCCCACGATCCTCATTACGGGACTCAGGGTTAGCTTTCCACACGGATCCACATTGTGTGTCAGAACTCGAAAACGGATGGAAGGTCATAGGTTGTTTCCCTCTCAAAGGTTTGCCACTCCCAATTTTTTTATTTGAGTATTGGCCGAGCCAGGGCTTAAATCCCGATCATGAGATAAATGGACTGTGGTCCAATGGCTCAAACATTGGTCTCGAGTTGAATTCAAGCCAGTTTTACTGCTTTGCTTATATTTTATGTCAACAGTCTGTCAAATCATTAAAAGCATACATGTTTATTTATGTAAATATGACTCTGTATGACTCTGTAGACCCAAGGATAGTCTTCAAAGTCCATTGATTAATTTGCTACAATAGTTTTCATAAGCAAGCAGCACTATGCTCTACTTAAGAGTGTGACTTGTCATGCTTTTTAATTTGACATTCTTTCGCTATTATTTAAGTCTCTTTCAGACCCAATTCGGATTTGGTTCCGGTTAGGAAAGCATACATTTCCATATGTGGCACAGCATTCACAAAACATTCACCGTTTATTTTTAGTTTGCTTTCAGTGATTACGTCATGTGTCCACACAGTTCAGGTATTCTTAATCTGAGCAGTGATTCAAGTTCAACTCTGTACATAGTTTCCGACTCGGACTCATAACTTGGTGTTGTTGTCTAATCGTCTCGGTCGAAATCGCTGAAATGTATTTCATTGCACTTAACACTATTCATAACAAAAAAACTGATAAGAAATCTTTGAAAAAATAAGTCGTCTGTTCGAAGTCAAATACCAAACAACAACAACATAGCACGACTTTTACTAATAAAAAGTTTACTTTCGCATGTCTTGTGTTCAATTTCAATTAAATCGCTAAAGTGTTGCTTAATTGCTACTTGCAGTTTCTTATTGAAAATCGGTACAGCTCAGCTGAACGACCTGCCACAACATGGTCCTCGAAACCGGCGTCGAACCAAGCCAAGACCAGCAGCCACCTAGCTCCCCCGATGAGGTTGAGCCGGAAGTGGCGCCCGCTGCCTCCGGTGATGTGCTCTTCGATAAAGTCCATCAGCTGATGGGAAAATTCGCCGCCAATCGGTTGGGCCAGTTTGTGATCGATCGCGCCGATCGGCTGCTTAAGACGGTCGAAGACACAGCCAAGTGGAGTTTGCCACACGGTAGGAAACCCATTGAAGTGTTGCCATTTCTTTGCAACTTTTCACATTTGCATCCGCAACCTCGTCCTCGACCATTTCAGAGCGCTCCAAATGCACACTCGAGCGGCCGCTCTCGTGGCTGCCGTTCCTCTTGCTGATTGTAACGCTGCGCCAGGTGCGCTGGGGTCTGTCGGTGGGCGCCCTCATGATCGGCAACGGGCCGGTGACGGCGCACGACATGGTCTACTTCATACAGACGCGACGCCGCAAGCTGCGCTCCATTCGCTTGCAGGGCTTGAAGCTGATGCGGCAGCGTGAATTGGAGCGGAACGCGCTGTGCTCGGGCGGCCAGGATGGTGGTTTCATGGTGAAGCTCGGCAAGTTGTTCACGATCGCCATATGCCGTCCGGGCTACCACAGCGAGCCGGCCCGGCGCATTGCAGTGCACCGCGAACCCGAGGAATCGCAACGAAACCAGGTGAGTGGCCGTTTGACTGCTTCGCTGGACAGTCCTTGGTCAGTAGTTTCGTACACTCGTCTTTAGAGCTACGTCGCAGCGCGTTTCAACCAGAAGCGACAACGCGAGGACGACAGCCCGGAAGCGGACCTTACTGCCGATCAGCTGCTCTCGAAGTACGCCAATGAAAACTCTGAGGATGACTCGGACTATGTGCCGAATCGCGAGGACGAGACCAACGACGATACCTCTACATCAGCGGCTACGCACAGCAGCTCAGAGGATACCCAAGGCGAATACACTATGGTAATAATCAGTATTTGCTTATGTCGATATGAAAAATAACCCAAATGAGGCACGGTGATATTTCGAGCCAGAGGTCTGCAGCGGTCAGGTATCTGACACCTCACCCCACGGTATTCAAACCTTTGGTTCTGCTTTTCTGCACTGACGCCTTAGAATTCCTTCGAATCCCTTCGGCCAGATACTTGAAACATCCGCTGTGGTGCACTTTAGCCCCCTCCTTCAAATCGCCTTCTAATTTACACGCATAATACACAAACTCCTCTCACTAGGACACCGGCAAGGCCTCACTGAATGCACCGCACAGCCAGGGAGAGAAGAATACGAGCCACAATGCCGAAGATGCTGGAGAGCGCGCGGAGAGCGCGCAGCCAGACGCCATGTCGAAATCAGCGCAGCGCGGCAGCGAGGTGGCGCAAACGCCACCACCGCCATCGTCCTCGCAAGCACCGATCGAAAACGGGCCGAGCAACGGCGGCGAGAACCGAGACGCGGATGTCGGTAATGGATATTGAATAAGTTTCCTTTTTGCCCTAAGTTCGTTAACACGCTATACGCACATATAAACAGCAATTCTCCTGCATTTACAAGTAGAAACATCTCTAATTTTACGTCTAACATAATTTGCACTTTGCTTTTGAAGTACTGAAGTTAAATTTTTGAAATAAGATTTTTATAAAGAAAAGAAAAGAAAACAAAATGGAACTTTGTCTCTTTACTACTCACCGTGAGCATCGCTTGTCGGCAATTGGTCTAAGCGTGACCCGAGCCCGTAACCGAATCAAATGAACTCTTTACGAAATTCAAAATTCCACATCTAACTAAAATCCTAACGAATATTTACATTTTGGCTTTTTTATATTCTCGCAAATTTTTGAATATCTTTAATCCACGCTCTTTCACACAGCGCAAAAGCGATTACTAACACCCAGTACAGGCAGCAAAGTGAAGCAACTTAATGGCGGCCACGGCAACGGCCACGGCTTCGGCGATACGAAGCAGAGGTTGACGCCCGGACACGAGAGCGCCGCCCTCAGCAAGCCCAACATTGCGCCCTACTTTCGCAACGTCACGAACGCAAGTAATAACCCGCAAGACGCCGACGTCACGCCCGAATCGCCTTTATCTAACGACAGTATTTTGTCTCTGCTTCTGCTACTCACTTTACATGTGCAATCGTAGCCACTGCTAACGATACCGACATCGACCCCGATGACTTGTTCTCATTGTACCCGTCCAATGTTCCGCCCTCTCCCAGCTCCACCACATCGTCCTCGTCTCTCGCCTCGTTTGTGACCAGCGATGACTTTGTTGTGAATGAGCATTTCCCCGATGCCGCAACGCCGACGCCAAACGCGACCGCAACCGCAACATTCCCGTCTTCCGAGAGCCCCCATCTGACCAATGCTTCGTCGTCCGAGGACATTTTTTCTAGTCCAATCGGTGCGTGCACTTTTCCAAATTGTCATTCAACTATGCCGTGCTGTGTCTCATCCTTCATTCACTTGTGGTGGCCACTGGGAATGTGCGAATATTGGCGCCAGTCCTCCGCACATGCGTCGACCCTCGCTTCTTGATGATCGATGGTCGATTCCCGTTCAATATTCGCGGCATTTCCGGTTGCTGCGGGGTTGCGCAACGAAGTCATCGTTAGTGCGCGTCTCACGTGATCGTCTTGTGCTGTCCGCGAGCTAATATTTTCACTACAAAAGTCACGCTCGTCTGTGTTGTTTGCATGCCACACCTCATACAAATATACAACAAAAACACCGAAACACTGCAATAAACACTAACCTGATTCTTTCCATCCTTAAGGATCGCCGCCAACTTTGAATGCTTTCTATGGAGCTGAGCCTTCTACCCTGAAAAATCCGATGGCAAAACTGGGCCAAGTCGACGGTAATTGCTAGTTGAGATTTGCTCGTTTCCTGATTAATGACAAATGACCATCTCTCCCGTAGGCCATTCGACGCCAAAGAGCGCCGATGAATCAGTATCCAGCGAAGAGCCTGAGTCATCGAACATTTTAAAGGCCTCAGCCCAGCAGCCGCATCAGGATACGTACAAGCAGCAACAACTAAATCGATACCGCAGTAGAAATCGGCGCTAAAGCGCCGCCCGGTCGACACTGTCGCCGATTCCTATCTCGTATCTATACTATTTATCTTACAGCCTGTGGAAAGCATGAATTTCTTTTATATTTAGATTAGTTTCAAAACACTGAAATACCATACATACACACTAACATATTTTACTCTATATCGCGTATACAGTAGTACAGAAATAAACTCATGTCGGTTATTTTATTCGGCTTTGTTTGGAATTTTGCAATTTTATGAACCGGGAAAACTCACATACCTTTCTCACACACGCTTCACTATTTCAAGTGGAAAATAATTCTGTAAATTTAAGACTCAATCTTCCACTGACAAGGGAGGGGATATGTTTTTTGTTTGGTTTGTTGGAGTTTCATATTCGCAGCTCCGAAGCTGATTCCCGTCAGACCGACGACCGCAAATCACTGCGCATTCAACATATTCGGAAATAAACAACAATGTAATAAATCTCCGAATGATCACACATATATTTTGTATTAATTTATATTCAAGTACCGGCAAACGTCACATATTTACATCACGGAAGCAATGGGCTCGGCATCGTTTAGTCCTTCAAAGGTTCGAATTTGAATTTCATTTGGCCATGCGGAGTTAGTATCAAGTTGCTGATGTACTTCAGCTCCTTGTTGCTCGTCCACGTCACCTTGTAGCGACGCAGGATGCGCGCCAGCAATATTTCCATTTCCATTTCGGCCACCCGCTTGCCGATGCAAGTGCGCGGCCCGAAGCCAAAGGGCAGGTACACGAACGGGTTGCTGGGCCGTTTGCTCTCCACCGGACACTCGTTTCTGCCCGCCTTCAGCCAGCGCTCCGGAATGTACTCGCTGCTGCGCGGAAAGTACTCATCGGAGTTGCACAGCTCCATGTTGCTCATGTGCACGCCAGTTCCCTTCGGGATCCGGTAGCCGGACAGCACCAGATCGCGGCCGGCCATGCGCATGGAGCCCGGCGCCACGGGCGTTATGCGCAGCGCCTCCTTGATGCAGGCGCGCAGGTACGGCAAGTTTTTGGTGTTCTCCTCGGTCATGGGCGTATCCTGCTGTGGCATGGCGGTGCGCAGCTCCTCGAGCAGAATCTTCTGCTTGTCCGGGTTGCGCGAAATCAAATACAACGTGGTGAGAGAGGCCGACGAGGTCTGTGTGGGCAAGAGAACGTGAGTACCTCGGCGGTCAAAGTGGCTCGGAGAACCTACCGTGTCCATGCCGGCAAACAGCATATCGATGGCCATCACAATGGCCACTTTCCTATCGATGCGCAGCAGCTTCTCCAGAACGCTCTTCGCCTCGCGGTTGCCCTCCGCCTCGATTTTCGCCAGAGCGGCGTCGATGAACTTGGTTGTGATCTCGGTGATGTGGTCGTGCGTGCGCATCAGTCGCTTGAAGCCGGGCGTCTCGATGTAACGCCACAACGACGGCGCAATGTCGTAGTCGAAGGTGTACTGCAGAAAGTCGGACATGCTCTTCGCCATTTTGATGGCGTCGGGATTTGCAGTGCCCGACATGAGGTTCAGTCGTTGATTGAGCGCCACAAGGCAAACCGCTTCGAAGGCCCACATCCTCAGGTCCGTGATGAAATCGGTTTTGACGAAGCCCGTCGCTGGATCCAGCCGCGACTCAAACCTAACATAGACAGGAAAAGTGGAACGTGTTCTGAGTATACACAAATGTAGCACCGACTAACCGATTCACAAACTCGCTGGACACTTCGTCGATCTGTGGCAGTGACTGACGCACAGTGCGCAGCTTCATCATGATCGGATTGACCTTGTTACGCATCTCGGCCCATTCTTTGCCTTGCCTGTGGTGGTTCAAATGACAAAACGTTGGTTATGGCACACAATGGGAGGGGGAGTAGGCGTGGAGTGCTGCTCACTGTGCTACTAGTCCGCTGACGCCTTTGAAAATCTCTGGCCGCTTGACGCTCCGATAGTGGTCAATGCTCTGCAATCCGATTCTGATGGGCCACACGCCCTCAGTGCGGTACACCGTCTCGAAATCGGTGGGACTGTATGTGCACACCAAGTCGGGCCGGCCAAATACTCCTTTGATCACAAAAATGTCGCCGTAGCGTCTGCGCAGAATTCGATACATTTCCAGAAAGTTTGCGTTGTGCATTTCACCTAAGAAAATAAAACTTTTAAGACACTATTTGCGTGGGTTGTGAGAGTGAAAGTGTTAGAAGACGCGTCCATATTGGAACTTCATCGGCTTACCGCCTGGTAGAAAGTCTCTCATCAATCCTAGTCTACTCGGACCCGGTATGGATTCGTAATCCTTTGCATTGGCCCATTCTTCAATGGTCAGCTGTTCGAGTACTTGACTCTGTGAATAAAGCAATTGGATGAAAGTGACGAAATTATACACTTTAAAGCGATAGATAAGTCAATATATAACATTTCAAATAATGATTTCTTGTGAACATTATGAAATTAATTTTAGTATTTTTTTAACGCGTAGCACAGTGTTGCGAGTAGTGACAAAAATGCCAAAGTGCAACTGTATAAGCGCAAAAATCTGAGGTACGAGGTTTTGTTGGAAATACTTCAGTTAAGAGAAATCCGAAGTTTTATGAAAAAATATTGGATAACATAGAAGTTATGAGCTCCTAAAGTACGCTCTTCCAGCGTTGAAAAAAAATTGTGTACAAACAGCAAATTTTTGTTTTGGCTTTGAGGTTGAATATTTTAAAATAAATTATGAGCAGGTCTCTAAAAGTTACTATTGTCATAAGTTTTATATAATCTAGGTCTGACAAGACCAACATTTTGCTGATTACTCCCATCTCTGAGCAGTACCGTTATGATGAAAATTAAGTAAAGAAAGCGAGGGAATAAAAAGTGAGTTCAAATTTTAAAAGTGATTTAAAAAAAAACGTTCAATATTACTTTTGAAATTTTTTGATATTTTGTTTTGGCAAGTATGTAGATTATGCTGTACAATTTTTAGCTGATGGAAAAATTTGTTGAAGATAGCTTGGGAAAATCAATTACGATTACCATTATATTCGAAATAGAGGGGTTAATGGAGTTTCGACAGTACACTTTGATTTTTTTTCGTACAGAACCAAAAGTTGACGACCTTACTACTTCAATTGTATGGGAGACGCCTTCTGGAGGGTATTTTTGAACTTTAATTAATTTTGTATTTTTGGCATTCAGGAATGTTGACGATTTTTGAATAAATCATTAAAATCGGTTAAGTACTTTGCCAGATACTATGTTTCTTCGCTTACTGTACTACATTTACAAGTGTAGAGCCAGTTCCATTCAAAATTACTAGTTTTGTATGGCAGCCACCTTAAGAGTTGGATGTAGCGGTTAGATGTGTATAGAAAAAATATTCAAAAGGGAAAATAAATGGGGGTCAGTCTTACATATGGTACATCTGGGACCATCCTGAGAGCAACGGGAGCCCACTTTTTAAAAACTATGGTTTTGTATGGGAGCCTCATTAAGGGTTGGAGATAGGTGGTAGAAATGTTCGAAAAAAAGATTTAGGAGGAAAAATTAGTGGGGTCAGTCTAAGATTTTAACCCTCTAAGAGCAATTTCTGAGCAGCCGTGGAGCTTTTATTTTGAATCACTTTTGAAAAAAGCGCATTTTATCCATATACACATTTATAAATAAATTTATATTAAAATGCAATTATTTTAAATGTAGCTTTTACGAACCAAGATAATTTTCATTGTTAATATATAGTTTTTTCAAATCCGTTTGTATGGGAGGTAGTCGAAGTTTTGGTCCGATTTAATTGAAATTTTGCACAGTCTTCTTCTTTACTCATACAATAACTGTATACCAAATTTCATTTATATACGACCACTCCTTCTAATTTTGTCACTCCGCTATATGAACTCGCAACACTGTGCGTAGTGGCTTCATATTTCCTATTGGGTGCTGTGCACCTGATTAGTAACAATTACCACTTGTTTTGAACTTGACTACACTCGAAAAAATTGTGATGGAGATTTATAAGTTTTAAGTTCTAAAAAAGCAAATAAATAGCTCAACTTGAATTCAACTTTAAATTAAATCTTAAGCAGAAGTGAAATGAAGTATAGGTACGAGTATTTTTGTATGTTTGTAGCTGCTTAAATAAATGTACAATCCATCGAATGATATATGTTATCACTGGATAAATAAACAATTTCTTGCACATTTCAATTGGGATAAAGAGCGGAACAACATTGCATCTCACTAAACGCAAAGTTACATTTACTCGTAATCGAACTGGCACACATTGCTGTACATACAAACAGCAAACCGCATTATCTGCACTGTTGCATCACTCGGACTTGGCTTGGCACGTTTCTCGCATAAAAATTCGCACAAAACACAAAACGACGAAACCAGCGATGTTTTCTTGTTTTTCGCACCCACTGACAAAGATGCAGCAGAGTTGAATGAACTTGGAAAGTATGAACATGAGGCGTTTTTATTTTGGACTTGGCACACTTTCGTGTGACAAGCGGGCACAGCTGATAATTGTGACATGAAGAGCGCCGCTCTGAGCGACAGCGCCTCGCGGTTACCTGCTGCAGCTGCCAGCCGCCGGTAGCCAGCGGTCGCACTTGCAGGCGTGACGAACAGCAACGACGTAGCGGTGTAACGATATTCCTCCACATGTTGCACAGGAACTTCGCTGGACGCTTATCGACTGGATGACTGGCACACTGATCTCTTTGCAATGAGCACTCGAAAGGGAACTGGCAACAAAACACGCGCGTCGGCGGCTGCAATGGCACTGAACTTTGTTGGCGCACTGCACAAATTTAAATAATACTACGTTTCGTTGTGTTTTTTGTTTCTGGCGAAAGTTGGGCACGACGGATATGACAATAAATGCAATCGCATACATTTTATATAAGTAAGTATGTCGTTGCATCGCATCCGTAGCGAATATTTATACTGTGGCGATGAAGGAATTACGAAAAAAAACAGAAACAAAAAAGCCAAGACGCAGGCGGCCACAGCACATAAAAGCCACTATTGGCGCCTCGGTCGATTGAATACGATAAAATTCTTACCCTGCCTGTCCGTCCAACTGACTGTTTAAATTTGAGTTTATGCCAGTATACGTCAGACATGCCCAGTTTGAATTGGATCGAATGTTTGTACTTCGAAAGTTAGTTAAGTAGGGTCATACCAATCAGAGGACGGACAAAAGACTAACTAACGGTATAATACTCACACATTTTTTTAGAATCCTTCGAACACTGGCTTCACGCCTGTGTTAATTTTTGCCTTTCATTGTTAAGGAAGCCAGCTGAACCAAAGGTGGTGGCGTATTACCTTTGACTTCATCATAACCGGGTTGACTTAATTGCGCATCGCATTGCCCGTGGTTTGTCTTGCCAGCAAAAGACAAATATGACACAATACATAATTGATTGAACTGATCAGAAGTACACACAGGTCCGTGACTAACAGAGTAAGTCACGGACCAAACTGGAACGGCCTTAAAAAATGTCGGGGCGCTTCACCTTGCGATTGTAGGCGAATTACACTCGGGCCAGGTGTCTTCGTTGCAGTTGATGCTCCCGGAGTTGGACATTGTAGGTGAGCACAGTGTCGGCTCTGCCTATCACGTCGCCGTAACGATAGCGCAGCACTTTGTTCATCTCCGCAAAGTATGTGTTGCACAGTTTGACTGCAATTCAGCGAAAATGTTCAACTCTGCAAAATAAGATTACAACTGGATAATGGAAAGGGTCCTGGACAATCCGCTGGTCCATTTCTTGTCGGTTCATGCTGCAGCATTCATGTCGATAAAGTCCGTCGGCACTTGCTGTTAGTTGGCAGAAATCTTTCAATACATATCGACAATGTTCAACAGATTTGAGTTACTGTGAAAACAATTCCGTGTAATTTCCAATCAACTTTAGGCGGTACTTAGTTTTAAAAGAACCAGGTTGATGTGTATGTATGTATTTGGCTCTGTTAACTGGAAGCACAGAGTCCTATATATACATATGTATGTAGGCAAATAAGTGCGTTTATCTGTCGGTACATGGACTTCTTGTCTTTCACATAAAGTTTCTCTTCTTCTTACATCAAGTTTAAGGTAGCACATTCGCCTTCAACGCACATTTGTTGTGTATTTATAATTTTAAACCGCATGATTTTCTTCTTTGTGCTTCTTCTCAGTCAATAAATATGCAAGCAAAATGATTGCAATAAAATAAAAAGCACAAAAAAAGTTCAATGCGCTGCAGCCGAACCTGTGCAGCAGTCTGCTTGAATACCAAATGTTCTTATTTCGTCTTACAGACAAAATAATGGTGAGCTTACCGACACACTCGTGGAAGTCTGGCCATGCTTATGGTTCCTTAACAGTTGACGTCCAGCAGCCAGTTGGCACTTCACAGTCGCAGCGTTGAGCTTTTGCCAAAGCATTTTTTTTTTAATTTCCCTATTATTGTTTGATGTTTTTTAAATCTATGAGTATGGCAACAGATCTGAGATCAAGAATTAAACTTAACTTGAACTGTTGGCGGCAACAACTCAACTTAATGTCTGTGAACCGCTGTTGCCGGCAGCCGCAATGGCACTGAATCGCATTGTCGACAAGCAACATCGATTTAAATTAACTGAAATTGTTTTTTTCATCTTCGCGGTTGTTGCCGGAAATCAGCAGAAACAATAGCGCAAACATACAAAAATCTACCAGTGTATTTATCTATAGAACTTATCGGTTGTTCAATCGTACATTAATCTCATCTTATCGTACACCATCGATTATTGATCCTTATAACTTACCATTCACTAGCACAGCTTTGATCCGATACACATTCGGATAATCATTTACAAAAATGTCTTTTCTATTGTTAGTTATTTCAAGTGTCCAAATAGTCGGTTATCTGTGGCTTTGTACAACAATCTCTCTGTCTGTCCGTGTGCCATTGGTTTCTCTGTCCTTTCCTCCAATTGCTCATTCATCTTCCATTCCTTTATGCATGTGGACATGCATAAAACCTGTCTCGTAGATGCCGTTTTATTAGTTGTCATACGATTGTCAAACTGGGTTTTCCCTTTTGTTATATATAACACTTCGTTCAATAATGTGTGTGACTAACTAATTAAAACACATTTTTTTGCCAAAATTCGTTTTTATTCATCAACATAGTCCCCTTTTAGGGAGATACAATCATTCCAACGCTTTTCCAATCTTTCGATACCGCCTTTGTAGAACGATTTTTCTGTGCCTTCAAAATAGGCGTTAGTTTCGGCGATTACTTCATCATTTGAGCCAAATCTCTTACCACGGAGCATCTTTTTGAGGTCTGCGAAGAGCCAGTAGTCGCTGGGGACCAGATCTGGAGAATACGGGGGATGAGGAAGCAATTCGAAGCCCAATTCATGCATTTTTGCCATCGTTTTCATCGACTTGTGACACGGTGCATTGTCTTGGTGAAACAACACATTTTTCTTCTTCATATGGGGCCGCTTAATCGCGATTTCTTCTTTCAAACGTTCCAACAACGCTATATAATAGTCGCTATTGATTGTTTTCCCTTTCTCAAGATAGTCGATGATTATTATACCGTGCACATCCCAAAATACTGACGCCATAACCTTGCCAGCCGATGTTTGTGCCTTTGGACGCTTTGGGCGGCTTTCACCGGTTGCATGCCACTCAGCAGACTGCCGATTTGACTCTGGAGTGAAATGGTGGATCCATGTTTCATCCATTGTGATGTATCGACGCAAAAACTCCGACTTGTTGCGCGTAAACATGTCCAAACAGCTCTTTGAATCATCGATTCGTTGTTGTTTTTGCTCCGGTGTGAGCAAACGCGGCACCCATTTCGAAGACACCTTTTTCATAACCAAATGTTCGTGTATTATGGTGTGTACACTGCCTGCTGATATCTTTAGAATGTCAGCAATCTCCCCCACTTTCACTTTACGGTCGGACATAATGATTTTCAGTGTTTTTTCAACGTTTTCCGGAATAACAGCGTCATTTGGCCGTCCAGTAGATGGAATGTCATCGGTGTCTGTACGACCACGTTTGAATTCGGCATACCAATAACAAATGGTTCTTTTTGATGGAGCAGAGTCCGAATAATGTTTTTCAAGCCATTCCTGGCATTGAACAGTATTTTTTTTCATTAAAAAACAATAATAAATCAGCACACGGAATTGCTTTGAATTCATTTTTTTTGAAAACTCAAAAGTAGTGTCACTTAAAGCATTGTAACTTGTAAACTAATGGTCGGATTGACATATAATTTTGACAGTAAGCCTAAAAAGGTTCACAATTTCGAAAAAAATATTGATTTAGTATTAGTGCCGCCATCTATGTGTCAGTCACACACATTATTGAACGAAGTGTTACTATGTTTATGTTATATGTAGTTTAAATTGACTATTGTATTTATATGCATTTAAAGTGTCTGAAAGCCTCCAACGTCAAGTGCCGTCCCGCACCTGAATTGCCTCGAATAACATCTAAAGCTTTGGCCTAAAGTTAACCTAACATTTAAATATTTTGCCATTTGTTGCGCCCTGTGGCAGAATACAACTTCCGAGCTGTCCAACTGGTTTGTGAATAAAATACTAAAATGCAAAAGAAGAAGAAGAAGCAAGTGCTTTTCGTAAAGCACATTCACAATCAAGTGAGAGCCGCCAATAAAAGACTAAAAACAACTAAAACAAGAAAACTAGAGACTAAAAAAACTAATTAGACGAGCCTAATGATTTCGAACTTTGCCATCACAATATGACATGGCAATCAGTCAGTGAGGAACGACCAACTAACCTAAGCCGAAACGTTTGGATCGATATTGAACGATGCAACGTATAATTTCACTTCAAGTATTTTTTAATGGAGATAAAATATTACTGTGTTAATGTTTCTAAAAGCAGAGATAGCTTTGTTCATCAAATCACACATTTCAATTTAGTCTTGCAGGATCAAACTATTTTAAAGTAATAGGATAACGCTCATGGTTTTAATTAATTCTTGGCCAGAATTGCAGCAAGACCTATGCAAAATGTCATTCGAATATATAAATATTCGGATCTTTGGACCGGCGGATTCAGCCACTAACTGTCTGAACAGAATGTCGTAGCTGTGGTTGTAGTTGTGACTGTGGGAGGACTTGTCAAAAGTTAAAATGTATGAATTTGTGGCTGTGGCGAAGATTGAATTCAACACTATTGTGCTCACAACTTACGAGTGTGGCGACTCACATCGTGTTCAGCTAATGTGGCTGCCACATCGCTTATGGCTTATGGCAGGGGCGTACCCAAGGGAGGGGTTTTGGGTGTCAGAACCCCCCCATGGCCCATCATTATTTAAAATTTTCAATTACTATGCACGGTATGTACGTTCCCACATTAGCAAAAAGGTCTTTTCACCTTTTAATATTTAAAAGAATATTACAAAATTTTTTTGGTAAAACCGTAAATTGGTAAAATTGTAAATCGTCCCCTTCAGGCTCAGTAAAGCTATTTGCATAATCTAAAAGCATGTCTAATGAGTTTTTAAGATCGTCGGTTGGAATGTACATTAGGATGGCTGTACAAGCTGTTTGGATGGCTTCTACGTCCTCAAAATGCTTTTGTTTAATCGGTAAATGCATTTTTTATAAGGTGAAAGTCGCACGATGCCGCATCAGGTGAAAACGAGGAGTGGTGGATGGTTAAAATTCGACTTTAAATTAAAAAAATTAGTCACAAGTGTCTATCGATGAGATGGCGCCTGGGATCAACCGTGTGGGTATTTGGTATACAAAATAACAAAAATAACAAACATTAGATAATAACATAAAACAAAAAGGAATTCGTTTATGTTATTGAAAACTACTTTCGAATCTGTTCAGTAAGTCGAAATCATAATTACATTGGATAAACACTCTGGCAGATATTGAACATGAATATTAAAAAGATCACCCGGGTGGGTGGGTGGGTATAAGTAAAGCGAAGGTCAAATCCAATCGATTTTGGCTGATCTATGATGAATTCCCGCCAAGTCTTGATGGAATCTGCGGTGATCGCGGATTTCAGTTGGCTAACACGTTGGTCATCATTTATGTTCTGACAATCGTTTTTAAATCGCGTGTACCACCCATGAAGTCATGAACGATCATCACCATAAACTTGGTCCACCAATTGAAATGTTTCGTATAAAGTTTTATCAACTTTAATGCAAAACTTAATATTTGCTCTTCGCAAATTATCGCCGAATTTTTGTACTAGTGACAAAAACCTACCTTAACTTCGGACGCAATAACTTCGCTTATAGTGAACCAAATTTGATGAAATTCCCAATGCACTAAGTCACATATGAGTGGCACTACCACAAATTGCCCTCTTTGAAAAGTTTAGTTTAGTTAAAAAAGCATGTAATACTACATTGGCAAAACAAGTTTTGCAAAACCGCCCCATGCCCAAGTTCTGGCTACGCCCCTGGCTTATGGTGTTATTACATTTTGTTCAGACAGTAATACGACGGTCTGATTTAAAAAAGTTTTCCACCGCAGACAGATGCACATTATTATTTTTTCTGAGTATTGAAGCAGCACCTCACTTGTGGCTATGAAAAAAAATACTTACATACATATATGAAATACAAACTAAATGTTAAGAAATTTTTTAAAATGTTATACTTACTTACACTCTCAATCCACCCGGAAAATGTTATGACAGCTTTTTTGTTCATTTAGTTTTATTTTAGCATTTTAGGTACATTACAGTTTAGAGTTTCGGCTTTTTGGTTTTGGTTTACAAATTCTGCTAATGACAAGAATACACACAAAGATGTTCGGTTGGCTTTTAGTCTAAGTTGTCGTTTTTTGTTTCTCATTGATTTTTACACAGGGATATGCATGATTTCGAAGTATTTAAATAATTTAGCGTAATGCTCATTTGATTCTTGTAAATATCTAGAATAAAATTTGAGAAGTGTATATTTTAGCTGGAATCTTTACAATTGCTCGGCGGCAATTCGCTTGCTTGCTGGTTAAGTACATTTGTAAGTAAGTATGTCTAAGTACATTAGATGAAGGAGCGCCCACGGCTGGTGCGTTTATAACTGTTCCTTTCGTTTTGATATGTTTTCTAGTTGTATTTGTTGCATCATGGGTTTTGTAGGGAAGGATATGGGGAGTTACATTTCGGGACTGGATACGAAAAGTCGAAAGTTTTAAAAGTTTAGAGGGAAACTTAACTAGTCGACGAACGAAAAACATCATTCAAGTTTGACATATTTATGTATATCTAAAATTTAGATTTTAAATAGAAATATTAAAACTATGTTTAGTATCTATAAACTGCGCACACTACAAAATTGTTCACACTTATTCGCTTTATGTATAAAAAAATTATAAAAAATTAAATTTCGTTGTTTCTATGTTGCTTAATTTAATGTGTAGTTGGGTTACCGTTGGTTGGTTGCAATCGCTACGAATTGCGTGCGATGACACGTTCAAGTTGCTGCTTAGATTTACCTTTAGTCGAAACGAAGAAGGGAAATTTTAAGTTTAAATATGACAGCAGTTGACACATGTTCGGATGCGTGGAATGCAACGTCGTTGCAGCGGTACGAAACTGAAGGCGGTGAAACAAAGCGGATATAAAAGAAATGGGAAAGAAGGGAGGAAATGAAAACTGATGGGGAAACATTTTTCTAGAAACGTTAATATAATAGAAAAAATAAGAAAAGAAAAGGAAAGAAATACAACAAAATAAAGTGATTAAAAGAAAAATGAAGTTGAAAGTACAATTTCAAAGCTAAAAGTAGTAAGAAAAATGTAAAGTAGAATTAGAAATTGAGATGGAATAAAAAGGAACGAATGCAATGAAAATAGAACAGAAATCAAAAAAGGAATAAAAATGGAAATACTAAAATAATAAAAACCTAGATTTGTGTGAAGCTAGGGTTTTTCCTTTTTTTGGGGCTTTGCTTTTATTACCATATTTTAATTAAGGCAAATAACAAAAAAATTAATCAAAATTATTTCAATAGCATTATTTCAGTTTTTGAATATTTCTAAAAATTTTTTATCATTTCAAATTCTCACAAGTGCTGATGTAAATTATTGAACTATTGAATTATTGAAGTTTCAAAGGACTAAAATGGAATTTAAACTATTAAAAATATCTTTCTATCTATTTTCGACGTTTCCAGTCTGCACTCTATTCCACACAAATCAGACTCAACTAGATATTTTATCAAATGTTATCAGTTTGGAGAAAAAACAAAATAAATTTCAGAGTTTCAGACTTTTTTGTCTTTTCAACGAAATTAAAGGTGAAAAAACGTTAAGAGATGAAAAAGCATTCCTAATACGTTTGTGCCAGATGGTTTCTGCAGTGCATTGAGAGATTTGTATGTGTGTAAGTATATAAGATTTGATTGAGAAAAAGCAGGTTTCTAAGAATTTTTTTAAATGAATATTACAACAGGTCATAGGACACAAGTAAGACCCAGTACGAGGGTTAAGATGTTCTCTTAAAAGTTTATAGCTAACTAAACGAATGTCACAAATGTGTATTTGTATACCAAGTACACAAAGTTGATATGTTTATGATGTTTGTTTGTAATTTTGTAACTTTTCTTTAGTAATTCTTTTACTTTCATTGCTCGCCCCAGGCTGCAACACTTAAATGTAATTAAGATTTATATATAAAAAAAAGGAGCGGTACGCACAAATACTGTGACACCTTATCCTAAAACGGAACTGTACGCTGCAGCGCCATCTACCTAGTGTAAATAACGGTAATAGGTATGTGTGTGTGCGCCTGCTTGCACACCGTCTAAAGTAATGCATTCCCATTACGCTCCTATGTACCTATGTATGTATGTTTGTATGTATATACATGTATATACATATATGTATGTGTAGAGGCCGCAGCTGCAAGCAGCCGCAATTTAAAAGGAGTTCAGCTTAGTGCCAACAATGTTTTTGGGGTTTTGATTGCCAGAGGCAATTGATATGTATCGATTTCATGGTTGATATGCGTCGTTTTTCACAATAATTTCCATTTGCATTTTGCATTTCTTCTCATGCAAACATGCAATCAAAAGCTGAATGAAAACACTCGTCTCGCATTGTGCTGTTGCGAGTTTAAGCGTTCGCTCGTTTGCCTAAAACAGAAATTCAATTTCGCTAAAATGTTTAGTTTAATTTAGTTTAGTTTAGTTGAAATTAAGTTCCTAATTTTTGTTCATTTTTTCTTGGGTCCAAAATGTAGTTGGATTTTTGTTGTTGCTTTCCTAAAATCTATGCACACCTTTCGTTCAGCCAAAGTTCAACTAAAATTACAATAACTACATTTATTTTAATTTAATAACTTTTTCTGTTTTTGTTTTTCTAATTGGGATTTTGCGTCTCCTCTCTCATTTTCTATGCTGCTTATGTTAAACAATTGTTGTTGTAATTTTGAATATGATTAGTTTGAAATTGTTGTTTGCTTAGTTGCTAGAAAATCACATTTAGTTGCTTAAAAAGTTCTTACAATTTATTTAGTAAATGTATGCACTCTACACTCAGCCACTGAGTTTTTCACATTTCCAAATACACACTTACATAAATGTTCAACCATTAATTGTATTTAAAACTGCCCAAACACCATACATGTAAATGTTGCTTCCATATTTTGGATTTTTTTTTTTTGGATTTGTATAAAAAATTAAGAGAAAATCAAAATATTGCTTGTAATCGATAGTTTGTTCATTATTGCGCCACACAGATCATTTTCTTTTTGAATAAAAAATGTATTAAATTGATGCAGAATTGCAAAATTGTTTTCATATTTTTATGCGAATGAAAAGCACAGGCAACATGGTTTTTAATTTCACTCACGTAGGTCAAATGACGGCGAATGCGAGAACGATGCCAATCTAAAAGATGAACTTTTTATGCCACATGTATTTTCATTCAGAGCATGAACAACTTATTGTTAACAAAATTAAACAATTGGGTAGCAAAAATCAACTATAAAAAATATGTTTTTCAACACTGAATACATTTTCCAAGAATCTGCAAATTGATTTAAAGTATTTTCCTTTGTTCTGTTTCTTTTGCTGCTGGACTGATATCTCTACTAGATCTGTCCGATGTCTAAAGCTCTTTATATGCTCATGGCGATGCTCACAGCGCTCACCTCTGAACTGGTTCTGAAATGCGTCCATAAACTAAACACTTGATCCGCGAATGAGTTAGAACCGACGCCGATGTGAGTTAGAAGACATGTGGGAGAGAACAGAATTAGTGAGGTAAACTAGCCAAGGGGGGTCCAAAGAGGATCAACCAAGTCTGGATTAAGAAAAACGAAAACTAGATTACCTCGACATACCAGGAAAAGTCAATTGGGACTATTAACAGTAGACAATATCTATGGATTTTATAGAAGCTATAGGCTCATGCAAAAAAACATATTTTTTGTTAATTTGAAATTCGTTTGTTTTTTTAATTTAATTCTTCGCTTCATAAAAATCAAATTTAGTGAATATTCAACGCTCAAAAATTATTCTCCACGCACTGGTAGGTTTTTCGTTTTATACGAATTTCATTTTAATTATCAACATGAATTGCCTATTGAATTACAACCATCTATACGCATTTATGTACGTCAGGATGTGCACAAAACACCAAACAAACGCTGATATTTGCGAGAATACACATGTAAAATTACGCCAACATGCAAACATACATACATATGTATGTATATGAAAGTAGATGTGCTCACATCCGTGAATATTTTACAAATTTTACATTAAATCCAAAGTAATTTAAGAATTCAGAGCATTTTAGTGAAACTGCAATAATCAACAGAATTGCAGCCAATATGCGAGTAGAATTTCATTTGTCTACACAGCTAAATCCACCCACCGACAAGTGTGCATGTGGCGCATAAATTTGCACTAAAAGCGTCGACAGCGGGCTGGCATTTTGGATACTTAATGTGGTTTATCTGCATTTCAGCGCAATGAGAGAAGAAAGAAGAAGAAGCAGTTGGGCTTTACTTTGAAGCCATTGCAGGCAATGTGCATTAATTCTGTTTTTGTTAACGTTGAACACGAGAGATGGACTAGAAAGATAGTGAAGGGCTACAAAAATCGTCGTCATTAGTCTAAAAGAACAAATTGCCAGACTTGCAATGATTCTTTGATTATTGTGGATGGGAAAAACCTCAGCGTGCTTCAGTGTCTCAGCAGCTGGTTAACCCTTTCGGGACGGAGTTTAATTTTAAAATCCAAAATACTCTCAGTAGAAATTTTCTAATGCCATGAAAGTTGGGGTTAGAAAAGTATATTGAATGCTCACAAATTCTGAAATTATCCTTTATGCGGGAACACCGAAATCGACAAAATATTTTGCGTGGGTCGTAAGATATGAATAATTGTTGGGACGTATTATCCCAGTAGTCCCGAAAGGGTTAAAGGGAATTTCAATCATTCAATTGAAATGTCAATATGAATTTATTTTATTTATTCAAAAGGCTTTTAAAAATGCAAAAGTAAAACAATACTTGAACTATTATGAAAATAGTCGAATTAGAAAAAGTGTTATTAGATATTTGGGCCACACATACGCGTGACAATAGTTAACACGCAGTTCTGTTGTATAAACTGCAAATTATTGAAAGGTATATGAGTGAATAATGAATGATGTATACGAGTAGATATTTTTGTTTATCATGCTTGAATATTTATTCATTCATTTAAATGCGACAAAGTTATTTATTTGTTGTGTGGAAAACGAGTTGTGCTCGCATTCATGAAACGGAAATGTTGTTGTTGTTGGGAAAAGCCGCTTTGAGCGCGCATTTGTCGCTCGCCGGCGGCGGGAGTTGTTCGTTGGTAATTGAACTGTCAACTTAAATGGCAAATTACACACATGACTGCGTGCGCAAAGCCGACAGAGGACAACAAGTTGATTAAAAAAAAATGGCGCAGATGGAAGCTGCACTTCAGGTATTTAAGGACCTTTTTTTCTATGTGTATATGAAGTGTGCAGTGAAAAAAGAAAGTGTACTATGGATTTTAAAGGTAAAACTGTTGCTCATTAATTTTCCGCCTCGATTCGATTCACATAAAAATAGAAAATAAGTTGAACGATAAGCTAAAACAGATTAGATTAGATTTTTGAAAGTATACAAACAAACAAAAGGTTCCCGAAGGAGCCCATAGTAAACGTAATTTATTAAAAAAAATAAAAATTGTCTAACAATTCATAGCAGAAGGAAAGCATTTTTTATATTTTTCAATCCTTCGTGTGGCACAATTTTGTGGTTCCATGACATCATTTGACGACTGTTTTCGGTGTTTTTATATTTTTATATTTACTAGCTTTACATTATATTAAGTTAGTTGTTGTTGTTGTTTTGGGTTGCTGATATGTTTAATGATTTCACTTTATATTTTTCATAAAGATTTGCTGCTTTTGTCAACGAGTTTCCGTCTCTCATTCTCCTCCGCAAGGTAGTGTTTACTTTTGATATGCATTGTTGCAGTTGTTGTAATATGTATGTATGCAGTCTATAAACTTACATATACATGTTACAAGCTGTAGCTCCGCAACTGTTGTTGCTTTTGTTGTGTTCTTTTTAAAATTTACACAATCAATTTAAATGTTTGCCTGCATGTTTTAGTACATTTCTCCTTTCAGCTATTTCAGTTTTTTTATTTTTAATGTGCGAGCGAATTCATTTGTCTTCTTCATATTTGGTTTTGCTTTTAACTTGTTGTTTTTTTTTTTTGGGGGAAAATGTTTCGCTTAGCTTGCAGTTGTAAAATCAAGCGCGGAGTACAGGAAAAATTGTAATATGAATACAAACACTTGCGCATATTTACCCAACACAAACACACATGCACACGCGCACTCGCACGCACACACGCGCACCCAGCTCAATATACATAAATGCATATGCATTCGGCTGCGAGTATTTGTGTCGGCGGAATTCCTTTTAGCGGGCACTCGCGCCTGCATCTGTGTGCACTACCCATGTGTGTGTGTGTGTGCGTTGGGTATCTGCTGTGCGCTGTTCACTACATACCTACTTCATAAATCACTCGCACACCAACACACTCACAAATTGCTCGCGTTTGCATACAGCCACCGACTCACCAACATTCACTCATGGACACGGCACCAATCCGCACTCACACTCGCACTGGCCAGCATTTTAATTTAAAATTAAATTTCCCAAAACGCGCGCACAACACAAAGTCCGCACAAATTGAAAAGTCACTTTGCAGCGCGTCGTCGACAGTGAAAAGTGCATAACAAATGACAACAACAACGACAATTATAAATTAAACTATATAGTACAGTATGCGCTGCTCACACACACACACACACACATGCACTCACACGCATATCCGCCCACAGATGTGGGCGTGTATTCGTGTCCATCAGTCCTTGATTCTCAATTGCGAGCGCGGCTGTCCAGCCGGCCTCACTCCTCCGGCCAGCCGAGGTCTTCGCCGACCAATTCGTAGAAGCGCTGATTGTGCTCGGCGAAGAATTTGCGCAGCTTGGACACGACCAGCGGATCGACGTGCGGATGCTTGCGACCCTTCGTCTCGCGCAGACACCGGTCGCCGCTGTCGTAGCGCAGACAGTAGAAGCCCTTTGTCTCGTTGAAGTAGAAGTGGCTGCTGGTCACGCGGTGCTCGATGCCTGTCGTCGGCAGCAAAGCCGAAAGGTGACAAATTCATCATTTTCGCCCATTTTACGCCGGTTTTGACGAGTTGCCAGCACATGCAATTTTAATCCGTTGTTGGAGTGACGCATAATCGACGGCCGGACGGCGAGTGTGTGTCAAGCATGGAGCAAGAAAGAGAGAGAAAGAAAGAAAGACATAAGGAGAAAATATTAAAATTTTTGAACTGCCTGGAAAGAAGACAATTTGACTGAATGCTGCGAAAAAATTGTCAGTAGTATTGTGTAAATTTACACCCAATTCGATTTGTACAATGCCAGAAATCAACTCAAAGTCAAAGTGTTGCGCTTTACAAGAAAAAATTGAAATTATTATCTTTTCTTTTCTTATCCTTTTTTAAACAGTGTGATATTAAAAAGAAGAACTGTGGGATTTAAAAATGTAATTTTCTAATTGACTTTTGGTAGTTGAAACTGATTAACTACAAATGAATTACTTAAAATATTGTATCACTAGATTCCGATAATTCAAATTCAATGGCATTCCAATTGAAAATGGCGAGTGTAAATTTACACGTTACTGCAAAATATTGAACACATTCACTCGGTCGCTTCAATTAGTCATTTCGAACAAATTCAAATAATTCAAACAAATTGCGAGTGTAAATTTACACATTTATGCAAAATATTGAACACATTCACTCGGTCGCTTCAATTAGTCATTTCGAACAAATTCAAATAATTCGAACAAATTGCGAGTGTAAATTTACACATTTATGCAAAATATTGAACACATTCACTCGGTCGCTTCAATTAGTCATTTCTAACAAATTCAAATAATTCGAACAAATTGCGAGTGTAAATCAAATCAAATCAAATTCAAAATTCACTCGAACAAATTAGCGCAGCTTTCATATCGCACGTGTTACATGTTACACGCCAACTAACCGACGAGCATTCGTATCGATCCATCAGCGCTCACCTAATTAACTAATCAGAAAATTACTGAAATTGCCCGGCAATGCAATTGCTTTGCTTTTAATTGACATGTGCAACGCATGAATGAGCTCGCAAATCATATCGGACGAGCTGACAGCGGCGTCAGCTGCATGTAACGTGACCTAAACGCCGCACCCAATGCAAATGTCAGACCATGCAAATTCGGTTAATCGCTCATCGCCCGAAAATCATTTCAATTAGTCTGTGTTTTGTACAATTTGCAATTTGTTACAATTTGAATTGAAACGTTATCTGCGTCAGCGGGTCAACTATTAATAACAATTTATTCCATTTATAATTGGAGTAATAATTGCTAGAAGGCGGACAATGACAACCGCTTGAATTTTTAATGTGGAATTCAAAGTCAGAGGGTTGTCGAATAAAAACCGACTCGAATTACCCGAAACAGAAAACAGTTCAGACAAGCTTTTTAATTATAAAGTAATAACTACAATTATGAAAAAATACTTTGAATCCACCAAAAAGTCCTTCTAATTGCAAGTCGAGTATGTCGAACTACCGAATAAATGGTAACAGATACTGTTTGTTCAGTGTTAAAACTCAATGAAACTGGGTTCATTCATAGAACCATTTCTTTCATATAAAGAAAAACTAACGAGTGGTTGAAAGAATCAACTTGGGAGTATAACTTTGAAGGTATCCGGTTGTCATTGCAATGAGAAACCCACATGGGGTTCAAAATCAAACAAGATGCTCGTTCATAACGGCCTCGTAAATATGATTATGATGACGGATATGATTTTTACTACCTGTTTAAATAAACACGAACGAGAATGTCAGAGCTTCAATTATAACTAATATTATGCAATATCGCGTCACAGTCACACGCGTGCACAGCCATATTAGCGCAATACATACTCGCAGCATAATTTAATCAAATAACAACAACACACGGCGGCACTTCACACTCACCCAGAAACGTTTCGATGCGCTTCAGCTGCGACACGGGGTCCTCAATTAATCGATCGCCATTGACAACGAGTAATTGCTCACGCGGGAAGACTTCCAGCCAGCGATGCAGGTGCAGATGATATAGGGAGATGGTGAGCGGCCGGTAGGATTCGTTCACTGTGCCGTTGGGGAATATGGCGAGCTCCTCGAATGACCTGCAAGTACACGCAAACACACACATACACACACATTAAAAAATTTACACGAGCAAATTACGCAACATTGCCATAATTGCACCGACGAACACGTCGTGTCAGTTGAGTCGAGTCAAGTCGAATCGAGTTGAATTGGTTTTACTTCCGTTTCCGCTGCTTACTTGCCGCCCGCTTATCGTTGTAACACTTTAAATTGTGCGCATTTTATTGAATTAACAAATTATAAAACGTACTCCAAGGCGGCTGGGACAACGTTACATCGTCGTCGTCGTTGTTGTTTCATTGCATTTGCATGCAAAATAGCAAATAGCAAAGACCAATTTCGCTGTTCGCCTCCGTTAAATGCGCGACACTGTGTCTCTTCGATGCCTCTGTATCTGTCCCAGTGTCGCGCTCGCCCACTTTTGATCGCTGCTGTCCTCGAACTTGAGACCGACGTCAATCAAACTTCATACACGTGCGGCCTGATTGAGCTTCTCTGGTGATTAGCACTTTTCACCAAACTAAAACTGCTCGGTTACATCCTTATTGTCATTTCTGTCACTCACAGATTCAGTTTTAAACCACAAGAAGTCAAATTGTTCAAAAAGTAGAAAACTGTTCAAATTCCTTTCGGTTCTTAAAGCCTGCGACCCTTGCGGCGACACTTGAAACCAATTCAACCTCACATTCAATATGTAGGAGCATAAAAACAATGAAAACAACAACAACAAAGACATGTAAGAGAAAAGCTGTCACTTACTTGGTTGCAATTTGTGCTGCTGCTGCTGCGGCCGCGGCTGCGGCGGCATTCGACAGAGGCGTCGGCGCCGTCGTGTAGATCTCACCATAGTGTCGATTTTCATTTCCTGCTCTGCCTTCGCTGCCACCCCCGCCGCCCAGCGAGTTGTCATACACTTGTGCCGACAGGTAGCCGCTATTCAATTTGCCATTTAGCGAGCCGGACTTGTGCTGCGCACCCGAACCCCAGCCCGAGCCGGGTCCCTTCGACCAACCGCGGCCCAAGCCGGCCCCGGAGCCAGCCACTTCGCCGCCTCGGCGCGCTTGCTGGGCCGCTGCTGAGAGTTTGGCGCGCATGGAGACTGGCGTCGGCGTGAGCGGTGGCGGCGTTGGTCCATCGGCCAGTGGCAGCGTGGCCGTTGCCGCATGACTTCGTAATTGTGTGTAATCAGAAATGGCCCTCGTCACCGGTTCACGTACAATGAGCAAAAGTTTTATGCTCGCATTCATGGCGCGCACACGTTCCGGCACCTAAAAGCACACAAGAGCGCACAGCTATGTTGAGAAAATCGCAATCGAAATGGAAATGGAAACGAACGAGGTGGCACTGCGTCAGTAACGTCACAGACGGCATTGCGGCGCATTTTTCGCATATTGCGGCGTCGATATTGGCCGCCCAGCCCATTATGGCGCTGCCAAATTAATTTATTGTTTTAGTTTTTCAATTCGCTGTGGAATGGGAGAGCAAATGCTGGCGCAGAGCAGCAGTCAGCCAGACAGACTGCCAGTGCCGCAGCACGAGCGGAAAAGGCACAAATAAAAGAGCGAACTTAATTGACTTAATAAGATTAAAAGAGACTGTCGCCCGCGGCGCGACACACCAAGCGCAGGTTCACACACACATACACAGCTACCGCAGAGTTGAGGTTTGTATGCGCCCTTGTGTGTGTGTGGACACACACAAGCAGTTGGACAGGATGAAGCACTCGACAGCAATGAATTGCAGCACTCGAGTTTGTTACCTGCAACGAAATTTCAATGAAAAGTTCGCTCGACAAGAGCGTTAAAGCTGTGCGTAGAGAAACGCTGAATTGAAAGTGATCCTAATGCCATCCATATGCCTTGAAATGTTGTTGGTTTATGTTGACTTGAAGTCAAGAATGTAGAAGCTGCACACTGTTAGGCTGCTGTTGTAATTTCATAGTCTCGCCCACTTTTCTAAATCGTCGCTGCAGCACTCGACTTTCAAATTATATGCTTCGACGATTTTCAGCGCTAATTGTTCATACTTTTTGCACAAAAGCACTCATAATGCACGCCCACTGTGAGTGTGTTGAAATTTCAAGGACATGCTGGGCGCAAAATGCCAATTCACACGCCAGCCGACAGCCGCTACGTGGCATTTAAATGGCAGCGACAGCGGCGGCAATTGCCCGCAGCGGCCAGTGTGACTGTAATTGCTTTGTGGAGCATGAAAAGCTGACATGAAATAAATTTGTCTACCATATAATTAGGCGCTGCCTGAAAGGGTCAACCGAGCACCGCAGCGAGCGGCGGTCCAGCAGTTGCACAAAGGGTGAACGATTTAATTAAGCAAAATAACAAAAGGCAGCACAGCGGCAGCGCCATTGTAGTAGTTTTTATTTGCATAAAATCCAAAGCAATGTCCAAAGTTGCAGCACTTTAATGCTGATTTTGTCAAAATTTTAACTCGTGCACCAATTTATGCGCAGACATGGAAATTGTCCCAAAAGCCACAGCCGAGGCGATTGTTGTCTGTGGTTCGACGGCAACAAGTGACAAGCCCAACAATTCCATGTCGCCCGAACACTCAATTGAACTCAATTGAACTTTATGGCCGTATAAATTAATAAACACGGCAGCAGTGCCAAAAAGTATGCAGCAGAATGCTCAGGAATTTGCAACTTGAACATTTGCCAAGTGGAAATGGCAAAACATGCAACTTGGCGGTGCAAAGTGCTGTGAAGCGCTTCAAAAGCTTTCAATTTGATTTTATTCTGGCAAAGTCAGGTTTGGGAAATTTAAATTATTTCATACCGAAATATTCAGGGTCTGTAATTGTTGTTGTAGTTTTAGTTCAACTGCATGTTATTATAATGGAAGTGCAATGCAACTCGTTATGTTTGAATTAAAAAGAAAAGCTATGGTAAGAATTTTGAGGAATTTAGAGAAAAACTAAAAGGTCACACGAGAAGATGATTCACATGAAAACATGTAACGTTTTATGTATTTTCGAGATATTTTATGGCTATTAATTGGATAGTCGTTATTGCAATTATTACTTATGAAATAACATGAAATGGTTACATACTCTTATATCAGAAAGAGTTTTCTGAAGCTAAAATAAAAATCTGCCTATTGCTTCAAGTTCTTTGCCCAACTCTGCAATCACTTTTTACTTTTTATTTACATGTTAGATGTTTTTTAGTTAAATCTTTTATATTTTATGCATTCCCATACACCTTCAGCAATTCGGTATTAAAAACCATCTCGAAAGCTAAACTGTCTCTGACAAATTGCCAACCCATTGGATGCATCAACGCGATGATGTTGCGTTTGGGACTAACTCGTCGCGTTCAGCCAACTCTCGACAGCACTGTCAATAAATATTAATAAAGCCATTAATGAAGATTTATGACAGTTCTAAACTGCATAAAAACCAAACTGCCACTTAGCCAGCACTGGAGGAAACTTGGTCATAAAATGTGCAACTAGCTGACGCCGTAATGTTGTGGCAAAGCTAACTAACTTTGCGCGAGAGGCAACATGCAACAAATACTTTGTGTATGTGTGTGAGTGTGTGTGTGTGTGTATGTGGGCGGGTGAATGTTGCAGTTCATTAAACCGCAGTGCACCGCACAATGTGGAATGCAGCCACCGTTTCCTTCGATCTTTGTTTCTTCATTTATTTGCTACCAGGCAAACCTGCCAGTGATGTGCTGCAGTTTATCTATTGACGTTCTAATGTAAATTATTGTACAATATGTATTTTGTTGACATGATGGAGATCTACATTGCTTTTCAAGAATCTCTCTACATGGGTGAAAGTGTTCGACATCCGCTAAGAAAAACAACAAATCAGCATCTCAAAGTTGTCTTCAGGACATCTTAGTTTGTAAGACCAATGAAAATATTGAACATTTTTTGCGCAATAAACTGTCAATTATAGACTTTTCTAGATGCGCCATATTGCTTTATGAATTATTTTCTATCACTTTTCATCAAATTGTTATTAAAGAACCAGACTAATTTCTTCTTACAAGGTTTATTCGAATATTTTGTGTCAGAACAAATAAAAAATACAGGTTTACAGCAAATGTAGACAAATGCTAAACTCTAAACTCGACACAACCCCATTGCTGACCAACGGCACTTTGCACTTCAAACCCGCCAAAGCGTTGTGGCCAGTGGCGGATTTACCAGCAGGCTAAGTAGGCTTGAGCCTAGGGCGGCAGATTTTAGGGGCGGCAAATTTGAAAACCGATTTTTTTAGATTTTCGTCAGACGATTTTCTGATGTGTAGATATCTCTCTAGAAGTCCACAAGACACCTTTCCGATGACTTTTCCCTCTTCTCTTTCATTGTACTTTCAACGGGTACCGCAAACTCCTATATTCTACGGTAAAACACCCATATAACAAGGCACGAGACAACAAGTTTTACGCTTGCAAAAAATATTAGGTCGTGATTTGAGAAGCTCTGTTGTGTGGAGTAAGTGAACCGAAATTTACGGAACAAAAGCATCTATGTATGCGAATTTCCCATACTAATATTTCGAGTAGGAGTGTCGTCATTTTTAACGACACTTTCAAAATAAAGCTGCAGGATTGCCAGATGCTGGCAGGCCCAAGTCGCCAGATTCGGAATCTGATGTAGCCGAAAACGCCCAAATAGGGGGGCGTCTGAAAAAGCTCCTTAAATTTCCTTAGAATTACACCTTGAGTAGTGTATTTGCTTACTTTCTGTCTTAGTTTGCCCATCGCTACCTCTACCTCCTCGGTCCAGTTAGACTTGTTTTTTGTTTTTTATGTAATGTGGTTTGGTTTATGGTTAGTTACCACGTTAGTGGAAGGGTTATTAAAAAGTAAACGAAGTCAAATGTTTAATTATTTTTATTCATTGATATACCAATGGTTTCCCCACTTCCCCATTTATTCGGATTTAAAACACAATAATGTACGAAATAAAATGCACGATTCAGTATAAATAACTGAGTAAACAACGTAAACGGCGGCAGAAATTAGAGTAAGTAATCTGTGTGGGCGGCAGCAAAGAAGATGTAATGTAAATTGTAATACTATTCAAGTCGCCAAACGGATTTTTAAGTCGCCGCAAGGGGCTCTGAGATAGCCCAATTGGCGACATGTAGCCCAATCTGGCAACAGTGTAAAGCTGCAACAAGGGCAAACGGGGAAGTCCCGTACTTCAATAAACAAAGCCACGATTGATAGCTTCCCGCAATAATTGCATAACGAATTCACACTTCTTCCTGGTGTGCGTTGTGCGCTGTGATTTTTCAAAGTGTTCGTCGATTGTATGAATATTTCCATAGCACCGGTGAGTAAAAAATTATAATAATCATTATACAATATAAATAATCATCCACAATGAATCAGTTTATTGAAAAAGTCCTGCAAAATATTTTTCAATTCGATGCTTGAAACACAGTCACGTTGAACAGTTGAATGTTTATACGTCAACCTTTAATAGTATTCCAAAAGATTTCTCATGCTTCTATTGTTATTTTGTCTTTTTTTAATAAAGCAAACATCGGAATAATAATTGGGAATAAACAATTCATCGGGAAAAATTCAACAATCCCACAATCATCAAAAAATTGTTACAATGAGTGATGGAAGAAAGCGACTTAGTGGAGCTGAGTATAAAAAGAAAGCCAAAATGAAAAAAGAAGAACAAGAGCAGATTATCCATAAAACAATAAAAATTGACAGTTTTTTTAAAAGTGGAAGTAGTGACGAAATATCAGAAACTTCAACAACGTGCACTGTGACAATTCGATCTGGAAAAGATGAAACGGATTTTAACTCTGCAGCCCAATCATCTGTTGAACAATCCACTTTAAATAAAAATGATAATTATGTTCTTGGCGAAGAGAAATCATCAATAAGTGATAGCAGCTTGAAAATTGAAGATACGTCTCAGACTCAGGGGTTAAATGATGACCAAGTGCAAACAACAGTAAATATAAACAAAGATCCGGCTTTATGGGAAATTAACGATACCTTAAGGGAGATTATCGCAAGATGCGGCTTCGATCAAAACAAGACTTGTGACTTCTCTAAAAGTGAAAAACTATATGCTAATCAGCGTCGTTTCCTGCCAGTGAGTATCTTCCAAAGAAAAATGAAAAATAATGAAGTGAAAGACCGAAATTGGCTGGTTTATTCTGAAAGTAAGAGTTCCGTATATTGCGGACCCTGTTTGGCATTCGGTCCATTACAGAATACAACTCAGTTTGAGAACCAAGGATTTAATGATTGGAAAAATGCAGAATACCGAGTAGCTCAACATGAAAACTCGGCGCGTCATAAATCTAGTATGCTTAGTTTGAAAGCTAGAAGTGAGATTCATGGTCAAATCAACAATTTACTCTATCTCCAAATTGATGAAGAAATTGCTTATTGGAGAAACGTTCTGAAGAGGGTCGTTGCTGTAGTGAAGCGGATGTGTTCAAGAGGTCTCGCTTTTAGAGGAAAAAGTGAAAAGTTCGGTGATCCACACAACGGAAATTATTTTATGATGTTGGAACTGTTAGCTGAGTTTGATCCTTTTTTAGCCAGTCATATTGAACGCTTTGGGAATCAAGGATCTGGTAGTACCAGTTACTTATCAAAGACCGTTTGCGATGAGTTTATTCTCTTGATGGGTCATAAAGTATCGAAGCAGATTGGAGACGAGATACGAACGGCGAAATACTTTTCCCTAATCATCGATTCAACACCAGACATCGCACATGTGGACCAAGTCACTCTCGTGATTCGATACGTTTTGGAAACGGGAGAACCATGTGAAAGATTTCTCAAGTTTTTGCCCTCAGTGGGACATAAAGCTGAAGATATGTTTTCTGCCATTACTTCGGAACTAAAAACCTTAGGAATAGATATTGAAGACTGTCGTGGACAATCATATGATAATGCCGCGAATATGTCTGGAATGTACAACGGCTTACAAGCTAAAATTCAAAGCCAAGCACCGTTTGCTTTTTTCGTTCCTTGCTCTGCCCATTCTTTAAATTTAGTGGCAACTGCGACTGCTGAATCTTGTACAGAAGCATGTCGCTTCTTCATGTTGCTCCAAGAAATTTACGTTTTTTTTGTAAGTTCAACACAACGCTGGAAAAAATTAATAACTGAAGTCGGAGAAGGGAAAACAGTGAAAAGAGTAAACCTCACACGGTGGTCAGCTAGAGAGGATGCATGCAGAAGTTTGAGAGATTCTTGGCACGAAATCCTTAAAGCTTTGGAAACAATCAGGGATGATTGTACCGAAAAGCCTGTTACACGAAACGAAGCTACAGGAATTCTTCTAAAATTAGAACAGCTGGAAACGGCGTTAATGGTTGTTGTGTGGAATGTTGTTTTGGAAAGAATAAACAAAGTGAATGTACAAATTCAGGCTTCTACCGTAGATTTGATTACTGTAGCCGATCTTTATGAATCTCTTCGCAAATTTTTCGTAGATCAACGAGGAAATTTTAAGTATTTCGAAGAAAAGGCGATGGAGTTAAGCGTGTCGAAGCAGTATACAAAAGACATGGAAAAAAGACAACCGAAAAGAAAAAAAAAATATGATGACACGCCTGATGAAGAAATAAAAATGACCGCGAGTGATACTTTCAGAGTTAACACATTTCTCGTCATCATTGATAGACTCGTATCTGAATTAGAAAAAAGACAGAAGGCCTACAACAAGTTCAACGAAAAGTTTTCGTTTTTGACCAAAATGAGTGAATTGTCATCATCAACCCTTACAAAAAAAGCTCTCGCCTTGGAAGAAATATATTCTAATGATTTAGAGACTGACTTAGTTCAAGAATGCATTCATTTTAAAAGTCACATTTCTACGGAAGGAATTTCAGTAAAACCAAATTCTGAATCATTGGAAAGTCTATCTTCGTTTCTGCGAAAACAGAATTTGCAGAACGTTTATCCTAACTTGGACATAGCTCTTCGTATGGCATTATGTACTCCAGCGACAAATTGTTCGGGTGAGAGAAGCTTTTCTTGTCTAAAAAGGGTAAAAAATTATCTGAGATCGACCTTAAGTCAAGAAAAATTAAACGCTTTAGCTCTTTTGTGTATAGAGTCAGAATTAATGAACAAGATCACTTACGACGACATTATCGATGATTTTGCCAACAAAAAATCGCGCAAAAAGGTATTGTAAGAAACTTTAATAAGTTAATTAAAATTATTATTTTTTAACTGTTTGTAAGCGCAATAAAGATTATTTAACTACGTTTACCGAATGTACATTATTGTGTGAGTGGCATACCCTGCCTTATTAGTCATACATCATTGAACTTTGATTACCTCAGAAATATACTCAAAAACTATTTCTTGTGCAATTTGAACCGAATTGTTGGATTGTAAAGATAATCTAGGAACTGACAATTCACAATTGTAGAGGTAAGGGCGGCAAAAATTCAACAGCCTATACTTGGGTAATGTGTAAATCCGCCACTGGTTGTGGCATAGCGGCAAAAAGGCGGCACTGCATTTTATTCACTCTTCACTCTCACTCTCGCCCCCCCTCTGTTGTTTTATGGAATGTGCTTGGCATGCTTTGAAGGGTTCAATGCAAATTACTCCCTTTGCCACACGGACAAGCGCAGAGCACTCTTGACTGAATGGCTGCACCGAACTGAACTGAACTAAACGCTCAGTGAGTTGGCATCTCGTGCGCCAGCAGCAAAAAGTCTGCAACGCCGGCGGACTCAACACAATCGTTTGTTAGTTGTTTTGTGTGTCAGGGGCGCAGCTGAAATTAACTAAACATTATGAATTTTTACCCTGATTGTTTGAACCAATTTTCAAGGTCACAACGGCACCTTGTCACAACGAGTAAAACGATAGTTCTATATTTTTGTAATGCAATTCAAATACCATCCTCCTTTGGCGCAGTTCTGGCGCCGCCCCTGGCATGTATGACCCAAAGCCGTCTATCTCTCTATAAATTAACCAAACATAAACTTTTCAGCAATTTCGTGGTGTTGTGGGGTTTTGTGTTCACAACAACGCTTTGCGCCAACCCTCGCTGTATTAGCCCAACTTCAACCACTTCAGGTTGCTTTGGCTTGTTCTACCCTGCAAAGCGTACCAAACTTTCTAAAGCGTTTGTTGTTTCATTAAAAGCACACATACACGTCGATCACTCCTCCATTCACCATTGTGCTGCTTTTGTTATCCTTTTGCTTTTGTGCTTTAGAAAAGCATAAGCGAAAGCATAAAATTCACTTTAGCCAATATTTCGCTGCATTTCGAGCAGCTGACGCACTTTGCGCCAGTACTCACTCCATCAAAGTCTGTCACCGCACGAGCGGCTCAAAATTATTTTGACAGCAGCTCAAAGTGAAATCAAGGCTTTGATACCTGGCAATTTTTCTATTCATGGCTCGTTTTGGTGCTGAAAGTGTGCCTGTTGCGGTTGAAATTCTGCTACAAAGCCATCACTCGAAGCAGCGTTGGAATGTTGCAAGCCATTCAGAATTTGCTCAAACAGCGCTCAATTTATTTTGACATGTGAAGTGGCTGAAATTTCATCAATTCACAAAAAGTATTCAATGGCAGTGTACCTTTCACCTGTCGATTTTGAAGGACGATTTATGAAGATCACTTGATTCGTAGTGGTTTCCCGACGTGTCATAGAAATGGCGGCAAAACGTAGTCAAATCAGACTTGGCTTTCAATTTCGGTGTCGATACTTCAAAAGACACTTTCTGGAAATACTTCAGTGTTTTTCAGACAACCGAGAGATCGTTTGTGTCTCTGGTGAAAAGCCCATTTTTTTCAATATATTTTTTTAGGAATGTAAATATTTGTTCCAAGTATTTTGAAAAATCAGCGCTCTGCTCATCAATGCCTTTCACCAATTTATTTCCCCACAGCCTCGAACAGCATTTGTTTTTTTTCTCTCCATTAATTTAACATCATCGATGCATTGGTTATATATATTCAAAAATGCAATATTTATGCAATAAAACTGCGGAAATTGCAGACATTTTTTTTTCAAAACCTTGTTGGATCAACACTTTGACGGCGATGGTAATGAAATTTGCAATTTTTTCCTACAGCTGAATAACAATTCATGAAACATGCAAATTTATAGCGCGCTACAAAAATGACGATTTAAATTTATGAAAAGTTGTTTTTGCAAATTTCTCTCTTTTAATGGGTCAATGTTTTTACATTGTAACTCAATGTTTGATGTTTTTATTAGGTTTAATTATTGCTGTTGCATATTTGCAGGCGCTGCCATGCAACTGAATTTCTGAATTTGAAAACGAAAAAATTTAAGCATTTTACAGTTTAATGAAACATTTCTTTTTTTGTGCCCACCGCCTTCCGGACTTGTGGGCCGTTGCGCAAAAAACAAAACGTTAGTCGTTGGTCAACTTTCGCTGCTCGCTAATTATTCGTACATCAAACCGCTTGCACTGCTTCGAGTGCCCGTGCCGCTCTGAACTTTGCGCTTTGATGCAGTGCCTCAGCTAAAACATTATCTGCGGCCAACGACGCACCGAGAGCTGAACACGCGGCGAAGACTACGCAAACGAGGCAGTAGTTGAATTAGAAATGTAATTGCATAATTGCCAATTTAATATCAAAGCGCAACAGAGTCCACAAATTAAGAGACTTGACTTCCTTTGCGCTTCCGCTGCTCGTTAGTCTATTCATGGCCCACACACAACTTTCATGGCTCCAACTTACCTCCGGCGACACAAAGTAGCTGGGACTCTTCTCGATGGTAATTTGGCCGCGAAATGAGTGCGGCATCTTTTTGCGGTACCACTCCAGACCCTTCAGGTAGTTCTCGTCGCGGTCGAAGAAGTGCACCTCTCCGCCCGCCTTCTGTATGCGCGGATGCAGGTAGAGCATTTCCAGCAGCGCACGTGTGCCGCATTTGCGAATTCCAATTATGAGCGCCTGCGAAGAAGACACAAAATGCGAAAAATTTGTAGTCAGTTGTCGGCAAGCGAGCACTGTACTCAATTGAAGGCTTCAATGGCACTTGTAATTAATTGACTAATCAATATTCAATAACAATAGTGCAGTCATGTGTGTGTTTTAAGAAGATTCAAAAATAAATGCTGACTCACCTGCGGTAGCCGCCGGCTGGTTTTTGGAAAGTGCACCCGATTCGATGGAAACACCATGGGATGGCTTATCTGATTAGATGACGGCACCGCCGCAGCGCCCGGTTTCGAGTAGTCCGGCAAGCGGTTCGGGCTGGTGTCGCCGCCGCCACTACTGCTCAGCAGATGCAGCCGATGGCGGTGCTCGGAGACGGCCTGCGCCGCTTGTATGTTGTAGACTGCGCTGTCGTAGAGCACGTGGAACGTGAGGAACAGCGAGATCAGCATAACCGTCAGGAAGACGACAGCCAACTTGGGTCGCGAGACGCCCACAACCAGGATGCAGTCGGTGTGCGACGTTTCGGGACCCACGGGCCGCATTGCCGACTTGGGTAACCATCTGCGCGACAAGAAAATGGAAGAAAATTCAATTAAATTGAGATTGAAATTAATGATTTTTCACCGCGCCAGCTGATGGAGCAGTGTTGCGATCCAATCGGCGACTGATATCCGTGGCGCAGTGACAAAGTTTGTGCTCAACTTGACGTTGCGGCGAAAGTGTGCGACACGGAATAGTTTAATTTACTTAGTTTTCGTGTTTTCGTCTGTGATTGTGTGCGTGCTAATTATTTTAATGGACTATTCGGTTGATGTTCGAGACAATTCTATGCCTGACTGCACACCGACACACACAACTGTATGCATGCACGTGCACCTGTTTATCTTTCGCCAAGTCAATTTGTAATTACGATTGAAACCGACACGAAACGCAACAACAACAGCGACAACGTTTCAGAGATAAGCGAAAATCCATTTCGGTAATTAACCGCGGCAGTGATTGGGATTGGGGAAATTCAATTCGATGGAATTAAATAAATACGGATTTAGTGGCGTTTCGTCGGAAAGAAATCAGAGGCCGATTTGCAACGCGGCGTCAGTGCTTGTGTCGCAGTGTTTGAGGGATACAAAATGTACTGACTATGGTTTCAGCGACTGGAGGATCAGCATTGAAACTCAATGCTTCACAGAATTAGGTGGAAATGTGGGTGATTCAAAATGTATGACGGTGCAGTTTGTAATTTTTTTTAATAGAAGAACATTACAAAATTTTGATATATTCTGTGCAATTACTGGGATTTCTTTTCGCAGCCTTAGAAAGCCAAGAGATATGTGTCAATGCATTTAGTGGCCAAAGTGTGCAAAGAATTTTTAAAAATTTGATTGACTGTCGCCTCAGAAACATAAACGTGTGTCTCATATACGACAAAATAGATCATGAATTTCCATTACCAGAACCGATGAAAGTCAACTCAAATAGCAGCTGCAACAACTTTATTTGCTTGACAATCACTGCAAAAGGCCGAAATGAAAACAATTTCCAATCAATAAAAGCTTTGCTCGAGACGTCGCACATTGGGGAAAAACAGGCAAAAACGCTCGCATTGGAGCAAATTCAAAAGTTGCGAATCTAAATATTTTTTTGTACTTGTCGTAATATAGATACTCCAGCCGGATAGAAAATAAACTTTTCAAGTCCTTTCATCTCATGACCTGGGCCTTTCAAAGTTGAACGTTTTATTACATTATTTTCACTTCTAGCAAAATATCGTTAACAAGACTGTCTTCAGATGCCCGTAGAATCTATAGGGCAGTTCACGATAACGTGCAAACGGTCTTGCATCATGGCATTTGCAAAATGTGATGACAAATATTTTCAACGCAACAACAAAATGTACACATTTGCCCATGCCCAGCAGCTGCCAATTTGCAACACTTAAAACCTATTGCATATTTTCGGGCATGGACAACAAAGATTTGCCAATTAATCAGCTGTTACAATTGTCGAAATGAAGCAGACGAAAAAGAAAATAAAAAGAGAAACCCCGAATAAAAAGTGGACGCAGGAGGAGATTCGTACATTTTTAAGTTATTTGCAAGAAGCGCTGGAGTTAGAGGTGTGAATTGTTTTCGGATTCCACAGCGGCAGCAACTTGTGCATGCTCTTTATTCTCGCAGGCTCCCACGGCGCAAATATTCGATTCTTCTTCTTCTTTATTTATTCTTCAAAAACAGCTGTGAATTTGTTTTGCAATCGAGTTGCCATGCAATTTTGAAAAGTGTGTTGTCAGTGTTGATGGCAAATATTTGAAATGGCATATATTTGCCTAAATATTTGCACGTTATCGCGAACTGCCCTTATATTTTTCAATTAAATCCCCTAATTTTTCACATGTGGGGTCACGATATTTAAGCAATTAATATATCAAAATATATATATATTTATTTCTCATATATAATATATCAGAAATGTGAATTTTGACAGAAAAAAGCATATCTAACATTTGCCTAATTTTTTAATAAAAATGAGGAAAATCGGGAATTTCTCTGGACTGTAACTTTTGAGATTCCACAGCATTCCACAAAATACTTATACACTGATTAGGTGGGAGATTCAGCTAAATGATGGAACCAAACTTATCTGCGTAGTCTTGCGTCAAAATGAATGCGAGCAATTTTCGCATGCCAACCCAAGCACTTTTTGTACTCAATTCTGGTGAGCAACGACATATTGTTAATTGCTGAGCAAAACTATAACGTATGAAAAACAGCAAGGCTGGTATTGAAAGGAATAAATATGTATTTAAATATATAGAATTGAGATGTTTGTATATATATAGCGCATTGATTTATCTATGTCTGTCCGTTAATATGTCTTCCAACTCGTATGTCTGATGGAATGTATTCATAATAGCTTTTGAAAAAGTTGAGTTACGAAACTAAAATTTTGTACAAAAACTGTAGAAATCATGAAAACAACATATTGACTAAAATGGGCGTGGTTTGCACATTTTTTAACAGGGTTGCCATATATTTCTATATATATATAAATATATAAATATATTTTTGCAAGATATGAAGTTTTAAATATTTACCGTCCGTTTATGGATATTTTTGTCTGGAAATATGTGTGTCATGTCTCTTTAACCCCTTATGATACATGATAAGTCATTATTTTAACTTTTAGTGACCAAAGATATACTTGTCAATTAACTTTTTCAGTTCTATATATAAGTAAATGAATAGTTTAGAAATTTTAAATTTTTTTTAAGAAAGTGTTTGCCTATTTTTGTAAATGTGGGTTAAGTGTCACATAATTCAATTCTAATTATAATTAATAAGTCTTTGTCTAGAGAGGATTTGAATGCATGACAATTAAATTTGAGCCTATCTTAATATTGTTTAAAATAAAGTCTGTGTGGGGTGCGGGCGCAGCCGTGGGCGGATTTTTTCATTTTCAATCTTTTATCTTCATTATTTTTAAAGTTTAAACATTTTTTGTTATATGGACAAACAAAACCGTGTGCTGAGAAAAAGTGCTCAAATTAAAAAACGCTAATATACGTCCAACTTTATTTTTGATCAATCACTTATCAAAATATTGATTTATTTCTGTTTTGCTTCTGATTATGCATATTTCTAAAACTCTTAACTTTCGACTGTAGGGTACCAGCTCCTGGTAAGGGAAATTGAAAAAAATTACACCCTACAATTCTCTGAGGAATTTTGAAGATAATATCGAGATTTCAGTCCTCTAGTGCAAAAACTATAGATTCTAGAGTTCAAAACAGGCGATGCGAGCGTTTTTGCCTGTTTTTTACCAATGTGCGTCGCTTGTCGTTAGCCGAAAACACGTTACTTAAAATTCCAGCACATTTTCATGTCAAAACAAAACGTGGCTATGTGTGTCAACATGTCACAGCCGCAAACAACAGCAACAGCAGTAGCTGCAGTGCCTGACGTCCTACAGCGCACACTTTAACGTATAATTAATTCCGTAATAAATGTTCCATCCTTAGCCTAAATAGCACGACGCGACTGAGGACTGCCAAGCACAACAACACCACACAACTGCAACCACCTATATTTGCTCACGTGCGAGTATGTGTTAAATGCTCCAAGCGACACGAATTCAGGCGATGCCGCAGCGAGAATGGCAGCCGATGCAGCACGCTGCGACGCCACCGCCGGTTGCAGCTCTTAATCCTTTCAGTGGCTCTGTGAGCCAGCCATGCGAAACTTGACATTGGTTGTGTATTGGTGATTTTTTGAAAGAAAAATTCCCTTACACAAATGTTCGCACTTGTCAATAAAGTTTCTTCGAACTGAGATAAACCAATAATTGCAGTCTGTTGCGCACTTGGGCATCCTAAAAGTATGCTACTTTTAAGCAGGTTTATCATTTAATGACGTACACCTAACTGGCAGTGGTTATAACATACAAATTCACTAAGTCCCAAAAATATGTTGCAACCCACCGTTGCAAGTAGTCACTGCTCGCAGTGCAGCGCTGAAAGTGTTAAGACTTCGACGCGCCGGCAAGCAGCGCTCTAAATTCCTGCCGAGGCACGCGGAGCGAAGCAGAATCAGCCCTCCCCGCCCCCCATTATGTGCTGCCATAAAAACCTGCACATGCTGAACGCACACAGGTAAACAGGGAAGCAAGCCCCCAAGCTCAGGTGTCCTTTTATGTTGTTCGCTCTTCGTCTTTCACTTGTGCCTCCTGCTCTTCAGCGAAAAACAATGCAAGCGCCTTGCGCCTCGTTTATGGCTTTATTCCCGGCATTCCAACGCCTGCATTGTGCCGCCTGTCGTGCGGCAGCAGAAAATTGCATGGCGCAACTTCATTCCTCGAGCGTCACTCGACTCCTTTTCACTTAAATGAACTGTCGCTGCTGTCACTTGTTGGTGGCAGCTTACTCTGTGCCAGGGCTGCCATCTTACGCGCAAGTGTCGCTCGCGCTCTGCAAGCTTTTCGACGCTGCAGGAATTAGCAATGCGTGAGCGCCTTCCACCCTTAATTTTGTTATTGCAAATAATTATGATAAAGTGAAAATGTGAAGTGTGTGTGTGAGTGCGTGTGCGGCGCGCATAAAGCATTTTGTTTTAAATTAATTTAAAACGCTTGTCTGGAAAATTGGCTGTCAGCCGCCAAACGTGTTTACAGAGCCGTTCAAAGTGTCGACTAGGACTTTTCAAAATTGTATTAATAGTTTCGTTTAAAATTATACAAAGACTTTCAATTAATTAAAACAAATTACAGATAAACTTTAAAAATTTTAAATCAAATTTCTTGTTTTCATCCATGCGAAAATATATGAAATCAATTGGAAAATATGCAAACAACTACTTAAATGTTATCGCCCTTTTGCACCCTTCACAGTTCAATTCCAAAAGCAGCTATAAAACTGGATCCTTTCATGGCGATCGCCTCTTAAAAGCCACACACAACCGGCGCATTTTTCCGCACTCCCCAAGTTGTCATCGCTTTAAATTTATTTAAGGATGTTGCCGAAGGTGGCGAGCGCCGGGCTGCGCAGCGCAGCACTTCAAGCAACACGAACACTTGTGCAAAATAACGACCTGTCCGCCGTCGCCGCACGGAGACACCGTGACCACTCGTGGGTCCTTTGTTCGCGGCATTGCGTGCAGCGCAAAATAACAACAATTTAATGTGTGAAAAACTCGCTGAAACCGAAAGCCAGCAAAGTGGGAGGCAAGGAAGAAAATCAAGCAAACTTGACGGCCACTTTGCTTCTGGTGCGCCCCATTTTCTTTCTGTGCTTTTGAATGGCGCGCGCTGTTTTGTTTGTGGCGCACAAAGCGATAAGCGTGCGATTTTCTAATGACGTGTTACGGTGCTACGTGTCGCCGCGCCGCGCCGCTTCACTTCACTTCGTCCTTCTCGCTTTTATTATTTTTCTTTAAATGCAAGAATTCTTTATGCTAATTTCTGCGCGGTCTTTCTTTGCTGCTTCGCACACTTAATTGTCGCCTGGCATGAGAAGTGCACATGAATTGTGCACTTGGGCTCGCAGGCAGCGCGGGCGTAGTGGCGCGCCGGACGGAGAACATTGAATGGACGCGCCAGCCGCAGCCCCCACATAAAAATAACTTCATTTGCAATTGAGGTTTCGTCGTGCCAGACCGTAAAGCAGAATGAAACGAATAATCTCGCAAACTGCAAGCATCATTTAAATCGAATTACATTCTCGCAGAGTTGGCCCAGCGGCGGGTCGATCGAGTTGTTTACATTTTCGTGCACTCAACCGTTTTGCTAGTCTCGCATAGTGCTTCATTTAAGCCTGGTTTGTCAATTTCTTTAATGTCGAATCATCCAACCAAAATAATTTGTGCCGTTCGTCAGGGCGTATGAGTAACATGAATGCACTCAAATCAAACATGGACTCAATTATTTAAACAAAATATTATACGAATGTGCAGAAAGTTTAGAAAAGTCTCAAACAATATTCACATCCTCAAACAAATCTGATATTTGTTGATAAAGAGGAAACACATATTGTCTTCGAACCACAATTTGCTTAAATAGCAACGGGTATTCGGAGCGTATGAGTGACATTTAATGAGGACAAATTAGTAAATTTTCCCTGAGGCTGCAACATAAAGTGAAGCACACATACATTACATCGTCAGCATGTAGTCTACATGATTTGTAAACAAGTCAACCAATGCTAAACGTTCCACTCCACTGGGTTCCATCAAAATTCTCCAAATTTTCGGCACATTTCGCATTCAGTCCGCAAACTCTAAAGCCCCACTCCAAAAAATTATATACTTCTGCGAGCCAAATGCTATTTTTGTTGTTGTTGTTCATTCCATTGTATTTGCAATAAAAAGTAACGATTTACCTTGGGGCCTCTCAGCGCAAGTCTCGCGAGTCGAATGCATTGTGTTAACACAAATTTTATGGCATAAAATGTAAATTTCATTGAATCAACAGCGTGCGCGAGCAGAACATGTGCTCAGCCTGTGAGTGTGATGCTTATGTGTGTGTGTGTGTGTGTGTGCGAGACGTATTTTTGTATGGTTGCGTGTATTTTTGGGATTTGTCATTCGATTTTGTCTGCGCCACAAATATTTGTTTGTTTATTGTGTATGCGTATGTGTGTGTGTGTGCGGTTAGCTGCCAAGTGCGTGTTCGTGGTCGAATTTTTGTGTGTGGGTGTGTGTTTGTCTGCAGGACCATTACGACAGTGGCCATGTCTAGTGTGGAAAGTTCACAACGTCTTTGGCGCCCACCTAACAAATTTTTGAGGTCAGAGGATACTTTGCAGTAGTTTGGGATGCAAGACATTTCGTAAAATTTTCCAAGGCCATCACAAGAAAAAAATTGTTCTTTAATCCAAGTTAAATTGGCCTTTGGTGCAGCAATAATTTATTATTCTTGCAATAAAATGTTTACTTTCTGCCGCTTTGATTCTGTTAACAGAACTAATTTTTGGAAATGGCAAACGGGAGCGTTCGGAAAATATGAATGTTTTGTGATATGAAACAGTCGTGAATTTAATTCTGCTTCAGTTTTGTCCATGTTCGAACCATCGTCGAGATGCTCCGACCAGATTTACTTAGAACAATTAAACTTTTCAGGCAAGGTGCAAGTTTCGGTTTGACGAATAAGCTGATTTAACTTTGATTATCTCTAAGATAATTTTAAAATGTGTTTACCCAAGTATGAATACAAATTTATGGATGGTTATGGGTGCACATGTACTTACAGAATATCCAGTGGCAATTTGACGGAGCAGTCGCGCAATGTTGGCTGTTGTTGCTGATAGTGTTGCTGATGTTGTTGGTGTTGTTGCTGATGCGGCGGCTGGTACTGTTGTTGTTGATGATGCTGAAGGTGATAGTGTGGTACTTGTTGTTGTTGTTGCTGCTGCTGTTCGTCGGTGCCATTTGTCGCGCCGCTGCTTGCGCGTCGTTTAGCCGCTGTCATCAGTGAGTGAAGGAATGGAAAAGCGCTTAAGAAATTACAAGATCGATTCACCGCGGTTCGTGCTGCGAGCGTTGTTGGCCAGCAACTGCCGCGTCAACAAGTGTGGCAAGCAGCAAAAACGACGCCGTTGCGCAGTGGCAACAGCAGCGCAGTGGGCGGATGGTGGCGTCAGCGGAAAATAATTAAAGATTGTAGGCGTTGGCAGCTAAGCCGATGCGCTTATTGGCCGCTTTTGCGGTCGCAAGTTGTTGAATTCCGATTGTGACTAGTAGTCGTGCAGAATCAGGTTGTGTGAGGTTATGTCTAGACACGTAGTAGAGAATTTGTTGGCAGATCAAACAACCTTTTAACTGGCATTATTTTCAATGTTTAGATTTGTACGGCAAAGCCTTACAGTTTTTGATGAGCTTTAAAACGTTCATTCAGCTTCTGTCGAGCTAAGTCGATTTAAAACTTAACTGTTGTCGGTTCAGGTGCTTGAAAGCTTTACGATTTTTGTCCCTTTTATCTGTTTAGAGTTTACCTTGCAATTTGTGAAACTGCTTTCGAGTTCGTTAGAGCTTTAAAGCTCATTGACTTTGTGATGGAATTTTGTTCGTTTCCGTTTTAGACTTTTTTTTGTTTTTTTTTAGTTTTGCTGGCAACGCTCTTCAAGTCTCGGCCTCATCAATTTCAATTTTCGGCTCATCTACGTGCGCATTCCCGCCGCTATTGCTGTCAGTTTCGACGTTGTTGGCTGTTGGCGTTGCTGTGGCCATTGTGACGCGCGCCGGTCGAGTCGCGTCGCATTACACCGGAGCTCAAGTGGCCGTTTAATTTCCGTCAGCTATTTCCGCTTTTTAGCCAATTGCATTAATGGCGCCAACAATGAAATCTGCCGTTAGTCGCCGTGGTTATTGCCGCCCACCCGTTGCCGTAGTCGCTGCACGGGCACACACGCCGCATGTGCGACAGGGACGCGCCGCTGCGCTGCAACAAATGCAGCAATATCGCGCGTGTCACGTTCACGTCCCCACCAGCTGATATCGTTAGAATTTGTTGTTATTGTTGACGCGCTTGTTTCTGTTGTTGCTGAGCAATAATTAGATTTGGCGCCTTTTCTAGCTTCGCGCCAAAGCGTCTCCTGTCCGTGTCAAGTTGAATATCAAATGTGGCTGTCGTTGTTGTTGGCGTTGGTGCTGCTGTTGCCACTGCACTGTATGCTGCTTATGTGTTACTGTTATAGTTGTTATTGTTGCTGTTGTTGTTGCTGATAATTATGACTTCCTCGTTGCTGATGTTGGCGATTTGTATTGCTGGCACCGTTGCTGATATTTGTTGTTTGCTTGTTGTTGTTCTAGATGCTACCACCGTTGGCACTGCTGCCATTACGTTTTCCTTTTCACAACAATGGTTGCTGTCGTTTTCATGCTTGCAATCCTCCTTATGGCTGTCAATGTTGCCAGACTTGTTGTTGTTGACGATTTTGTTGTTGTTTGCACCACCATTTGTTCCGTTGCTGTTGACGGTCATTATTGTTTGCAGCATTTGAATTGTTTGTCATTCAATTGCTGTCGTTATTGTTGTTGTATCTTGTCGCTTGTGGTCTTCTAATTTGAATTGAGTGCGATTTCCATAGGAATTTTTATTATATATTAATTGATAGTAATGTGGTTGTTGTTGTTGTTAGTGGCACTTTTGATATGTTTGATAATAGTTTGGTTGTTGTTGTTATAACCACATCGGTTTATTATTAAACCCTCGCAATAAAATTTTTGAATTACTCCGCTCAGTTAAGACCTGCAACGAGTTGAAAGAAAGCAAGATTTGATTTTTTGAAACAATTTGTCAGTTTACTCATGCTTTTACAAAATGTTTTTATGAATTTTCCATGTGTGATTTTTTCTTAAAATTATGCTAAAACTTAAATGAATGCGCTGACATTAAAAACTTTTTCCGCATTGTTCAAACTTTGTCACACATATATTAATTTGAACCACACCTGACATATTAACCATTCTAAAAAATAAGTAATAAGGTTTTTTATTAAATCGTTTGTTTAAAATACAAACATAAATGTTTCCTGTCAGAATTTGCTGAAACTTTTGTAAGCTATTTCAAGTCATATTTCAAGTATTTCAGAACTTGAAAATGAAGATTTGCATTTCTGAACGGATTAGTGGATTTTTCTAAATTACATTTAGTTCAAAAAACAAACAAAAGAAACATTGCTTTCCGAAGAGACCCCAACACTTCTTACAACAATATTGCAAAAATGTCTGATATTATTTCTAATGCAATCGAGACGAATGAACCTTATACTGGAAGTGGCATTAACTTTCAAATGTTGCACATAATCAATCTGACAGCGTCGCTGGCCGCAATTTGTGCAACTGCTTACATAATATTCGCTGAAATGAGTTTCCTTGGCGATTGCACTGAATCATTTAAAGTGAGCGCAACAGAATGCGCAAACCGGAACCCACTCTACCTGAAAGATTTGTCGCCTACACTGACAAAAACCCGCACACAAACGGACACAAGAGTCACTAGACAACACCTGCAAACAGCCGCGCTGCAGTGCTCGTATGAGCCTCACACACAAACAGACACATAATACATATGCGATGAATCGTTGCTTATCCAACTTTATCAGTGCCGTTGCTTCCGGTTTGGCCGCATTTTGTTGTTTGCGTTGTACTCGTCTCAATTTCCCGCAACTTTTTGCTCTTATTTCATTGTCGCAGTTGTTGCTGTTGCTGCATCAAATCTAGACGCCCTACATGCATACACGTATTTATGTACGTGTCGACATGTATGGACTCAAGTAGAGACTGCGGAATTTGTATTTCTTTTATTTTGCGCACTGCCTCGCTCAGTAATGGAATAGAAAAGCGCACCGAATCTGGGCATTAGGCCATAACCAGGCAGCGGCCGGGCGACAGCAGCCATGCGGCACCTGTGTGTGCGCCACGTTTCGGTTTCACTGCGGTACCGGGAATATCTTCTATTGGTTGCGATTGGTTGTATGGATCCGCACGCGAACAAATTTCGCAGCCAGCCACAAGAAAAGACACCGAAAAATGCCACACGTGTTGCTGCCACATACCGCATGCCACTTGCCACTTGTGTCGCGGCGGCAACAATTGAATTCGGTCTTGTTTTCGTTGCTTTGTCTTCGCGCGAGCGCAGGGAACCGACGAAGGTAAATAAGTAAGAACGAGCGCCAAGTGACAGAAGACAATGGCACAATTGGCCAATGCGGCCAATACGGCAAATGCAATTCCAGACAAGTCAATATGGTGATGCGACAAATTGCATGGATATGGTGTGTGTAAACGGAAATTCTGTGCTTTTGCGATTCCGTCTTCGCACGCTTCACACGCTCCGTCGGCTGCCGATGACTGCTGTTTTCTTCTTACGGCCCTGAGACCGTATTATATGCTTCGGAGACAAGTTTCGTGTGGAACAATTCAATTGGAATGGAATATTTAGAGAAGCGAATTATTGGAACTTGTAATGTTGAATGAATGAACGTTGATACAATGTTGAATTTTGAAATATTTGCACTAAAGAAACGATACTGTGCCGCTGGATCTCAGTGGAAACATCAATGGATCATGAGCCAGAGGATTATGGATTGAAGGCCTGCAATGTGCATTGTGCACGGCGTTTGAGCATATCTTGGATGATCGCATCGATAGACCTATAGACGTAGTTTGAGATCATCGGATTCCATTATGAATCAAGATCAAAATATATGGAAAAGATACATGTTCTGGATCGCAGTCTGTAGATTCATACATCTAAATTTTAATTAATTTCAAAGTCTTAAAGTTCAAAATAAAAAAAATTATTAAAAAGGAGACAATTTTCCTCTTTAATTTTATACCCATATCTTTATCAATATACTACCGCAAATATAAAAAAACAAAAATGTCAATGGGTATGTCCTTTAAAAAGGACTTTGGGCCAGAAAATGAAAAACTAACTATGCCAGGTTACTATATATGAGCTCTAGTTTCACGTCTATATCAACATTTGGATGGGTCTCGGGAAAAAAATCTGTTTTCACACGGTGTAATAAATGTAAAGTTGGTGTTTTCACTCAGTGCATCATAACTTTGTCATTGTTCTTTCAATTTTATTGATGTTAGGCTTGATATTTGCTCAAATAATATATATTTTATCTTAGATTTTGAAACCAGAGGAGATAATTAATTTTATCTATAAAAAACATTCGAAACTTTATGATTTTTAAATTGGTCGAAAAATTCACTTTTTACAACTTTCACCGTCAGTAACATCCGCAAATCTCATCTGACTTGGACAATTTGTATATCGCTGGAAAGGTTAAGGTTTTATCTTCTGACCGACGGAGCTTATGCTAGTCGGATGATTCGTTTACGAGATATGTGCTCATTACTGAAACAAAACGAAAACAACTTGTTTATCAAAGATTTTTAGAAACGGCTTCTTAAAAAAAAATTTGTATTTCAGTTTTGTATTCCGTGGCTCAAATTGAGTCAAGAAAATACTTTTTTTTAGGTGTTTTATAAGTGTTACATATGAAATCGTTTATATGTAAACAATTTACAAAGAGAGACAATGCTTAGTTTTTTATATATTAGGTCAATTGCGACTCTATTCGTATGTACTGTGTTTTAAAGTAGTTTTATTGAAGAAGTATTTTAAGGCAGTCGCTGGGGTTTAGTCTTTGGTACATTGAATCAAAAGTCAGAGGGTGGTGGACTCGAATATCAATTGAATATCAAATATAGTCCATTCATCATAGCAACAAATATAATTGCAGCAAGGACCATTGCATAGACCTTTTAGAATAGAAATAACTAATAACTTAGTTTTGCATTTACAACTCCGCCATAGGGCGTCCATGCCCATTATATTCTTATGTAAAAATAAATGTGGCCCCATTTCCTCGAACTCTTGTTAGCCCTTTGCCGGATCAGTAAATGAAAACCTTACAAACGCAAATAACGGTAATTTAAATGCCACATATCACGCACACCCTCCGCGCAAAGCCGAAGCTGAGAATCAATTTTCCAAAAACATTGAAATAGTTCGTAATTTACGTCCTTGAAATCACATGTATGGTATAAACAATAATGCAGTCGCGACGATATCATATAACATGGAAAGTCATTAAATGACTGAAGGTCTGTAGGTGAGTGCTTCAGTTGCTTGCTCCAACTTTTTGTTTCAATTAGTGGGTTTTCGAAGAGCTCGTCTGCTACTACCACAACTAAATAACTAAACATTGCACATGCTCGCGACACGAAATACGAACAAAATATCGTCTCGTGAAACCGCCACCGCAGACGCTTTCGCACCCGTATCGCTCTAATTAATCTAACGAAATCACTAATGCCGTCCATATGCGACCGACTGACAGCCAAACAAAAGCGCTTTCGATTGGTGCTTTCACGTTCACATCGACAGCAGCGGCGCAACTTTCAAAACTTTGCCAACTAAAAAGACGCACAAAGCAAAACAAAAACTTTCCATGCCCCAAGTCAGACTGCGCAAACCGCACTCACACATCACAACGGGACGCAGCGCTATGCACACAACACTCACCGCCCCCGCACACACATAAACACACACACACGCAGCCCAGCCGTCCGGCCGCCCTTCATTGAAATGCCATTTATGCGCCGCATTCGCCCTCAAGTCTGCCCGCTGTCTGATACATCAATATTGATGTTCTTAGCACTGCGTCCTTCGGCAACGCCGCAATGTTATTGACGCCTCGCCTCGCCGCGCCAAGTCCAGCGCCAGCCAACCCCGCACCGCTTGCGGCAATGCTGCAACTTTATTTTTCAAAGACAAATAAAGCGAAGCACTAAAACCACAACAACAGCAACACTGATATCAATGAAGCCAGCGAGCGCGCACCGTTGGCCGTAATGATGATGGCCGCCAATAAAACAATAAGAAAAGCAAATTTACGCACTGCTCGCAGCCATGTTGCGGTTGCCGTCAGTCAACACGCAGCCAGTCGAACTACCACCGCCCAGCGGTGTCCAGTTGCCCGCATGGAAACAATCGAAAGGGACCTGGCGCAGCACCGACACGCTTTGCAGGCCGCTTTGTCGGTTGGCCTCACCAGCACCCAACGCGTATGAGTCGACCACATTGTTGCAGATTGTTGTTGTCAGATTGATGATTTGCTTCAAGTGTCAAGTGTGCGCCCCACGCCGAATTATGCGTGATTTGGTATTTTGTTTTCTTTGTCCTGTGTGTGCACTAAAAATATGGAAGGAAATAATTTTTATGGCATTGTTTGCAAAGAAAAGTACAAGGAGAGAGACGAATAGAAGACAAGGAAGCAAGCAGAAATGGCTTTAGGGTCTGATTTTTTAAAAAGTTCATAACAATCGAAGCTGTGTCCATGTTCTCAGCCGATGAATGATTTTAATTGTATTTAAGGATTATGTTCAGACTCTGTACTTATAAACATTATGTAACTAATGTCAAACGTTCTCACGGCAGAATTGGGCTCGGTTCCCACCGCTGCAAGTACTAATATTACGCGCCAGTATTCGGCAGTCAATGCATTTTGCATACTCAAATTCAATTCAGCAGTCAATGCATTTTACACACGCAAATTCCATTCAGCAGTCAATGCATTTCGCACACTCAAATTTCACTTAGTTAATCGCAGCATAAGCAGAAGCGGCGTAATCAATATGCAATACAGTTTGGGCAAGCGTGGGAATGCTAAGTCAGCAACGAGGTCCAACGTGCCCGTGAGAACGTTTGACATTGGAAATAGTATAAAGGCCAAGGAAAAGTGTAAATAAAGAGAATAATTGGAAAACAGCAAACAGATAACACGCTTATTCTTGACTCAGGGCTGAATCGGTTCAAGTGCCGAGTCAGACTCCAACCACATTACCCTGAATTGGTTTAAGTGCCGATTCAGACTTTAGTGACAAACCAGTCACTAAACAGATTACACTACTCGACACGAAAAATTCACCTAAAAATGGAAGTGTTTTCTAGACTAACTTTGGTCCGCTGAACATGATACTGAAAGTCCAAAAATGTTTGTAAGAAACATTTTCGACAAATCTTTCACTTTCAGTTATGAGCACATATCTCCTAAAAGAATCATCCGTATGACACGAAGATGATGCGTGGTTCCAAAACCAGAAGCGATAGCTGCCTTAAGTTTAAACAAACATTTTCTTTAACTTCAAGAAGTACAAAACACAAAAAATCGAGAAAAGCATATCTAAATAAGCTTTTGTATCAGCCCGATCAGTGTATGGCTGCCCTTTTGATGGCAAAATTCTGCTTGTTACAATATGTGAGCCGTTCTAGTAAAATGCAAATTTCAAGTCTTGTTATTCTGTTCGTCAGACGCAACTTTGAAACGGCTATTTGTTAGAAAGTAAGCAGCTGACGTCTTTGTTCGGCCACCAACGATTGGCAATAATTTGCGTCGCCAGACTTCTTCTCCACAACATTGTCCTAAGTGCTACATGCAGCCGTCGTCCGCCTACAAAGTTGCCACCTGCCAGAAAAGCAACGTTTTCTGGATGCACAAATGGTTTGCGAGACAACGAGGCGATTCTGCAACAAAGATAACAGCACGCTAGTTGTTGTTGCAGCTGCAACGCAGCGCGGTCTTCAGCTGTCCTGAAAAAATGTGTTTTCATTTACAACTGCAACAAAAGCAGTTGTAATTTTAGACAAAATTCGTTTGCAAACAACTGAACACGTTGTATGAAGTGCCGTACACTTGAAGTCACTTGGGGCATTGGGTGGAAATGCTTTCAGTTGAAGCACTGCTTTAATTTTATTTAAATTTTTATTCGCAAAAAAAAATATTTGTTTTTCAGAAATGTTTGTTAAGAATGGAATTTTCTTTTATTTGCTACATGCAATTATTTATTCATATTTTTTTCTAGTTCCACCTTTTGCAGCGCGAAAATAATCCACAAACGAAGGTACAACTTGGCTTCAGTTGAGGCCGGTAGCAAGTTGTAATTAATTTATGAACTTCCAGTGCTGCGCAATCTTTCGGGAACGCTCCGCATATACTTTCGCAAAGCAAACGAAAACTTTATTAACATTTCAATGCAATTTAAGCTATTTGTCTGCCTGCGCGTGAACTTTTCACCGTTTCTAAATTTGTGTTAACCCTTTTGTGCGCTGCAGTTGTGTGAAGTGTTGGGTTGCGTTCATGGTTGGTAACGTGGTTTCTATCAGTCAAAGCAGACAAGGTTTTATTCAGCTATTCGGATTCGTTCCCACTCTGACTGATACATAACTTTCAAAGGAAATCAGATATCGTTGTAGGACAGTCAATTGTATGCGGTGGATATAGCCGCAGCCTTGGGACAGAATTGAATAAAAATTGAATCGAATTGAATTGCAACCTTGAGAAAAAATTCAATAAAAATTTTAAAATTGAAAATTAAATCAACTGAATTTAAAATGTGGAAAAATCGATTGAATAATTTGCATACATAGCAGTGAAATTCATTGCAGTAGAACTTCAAAACAAGCTTTGAGTATGTAAGTCACAACTGTCATAGCTCAGCTTTGAGTGTCACTTTGACGGAACAGATTTAATCATTTTCTATATACTTCTCAAACAATTATCCATCCATCTATGGGTCCATTTGCCCGCAACTTCGCACTGAGCAGTCGCGTGCATGCAGCTGACACAGGACGCCACCGATGCGTTGCCTGCAAAAGGTGCACAAGGCTTAGCTGCCAAAAGTTTTGTAATAAAATTTAGTTTAATTTGTTGCTGAGCATGTTGCGCGGCCACAATGTCTGGGCACCGACAACTGTAGTCTGCGCGCACAAAGTGACAGAACGAAATTGACTCAAAGTTGGGCGCCATTAAAAGCATTAAACTTGCAACGTAATGCGGCAAACTTCATTTCGCGTGAATTTGATGAATTTTACACTTTAATGCAATCATAATTTTTGTTAGGAATGGCAGAAAAATGCGCCGGGCAAATAATGGACATTACGTGATTGCGCATAGCAGACACTGCGTCGCCTTCAATTCCGCTCGCAATGTGTAATTTTGCTCATTTATTCGACTGTGCGTGTGTATGGCTGTCTAGGAATATGTACGAATTAATGTGATGTTTACTTGCGTGTGTGTGTGTGTACTTGGCGAATTGGCATATCAGCTGGCAAAATTGAACCTCTAATGGAAATGAGAATGAAAATGAAAACGGAAGCTTTGCCATGGCAGGAATCCAGCGCAACTTGTGGTGCGCTCAGACTTCAACGCCGGCACCCAAAGTAAGCAGCCGCGAGCCAAGGACATGCGAGTAGCTGTGTGCGAGGCAAAAACGTGCAGCACGTAAATTTTGCAATTTGCATTGGTAATTTGAATTTAAACTCATTGTCTGTGCGTGTTCGGACACACACTCGCACACTCAAGCAAATAAATATTTACACGCATACAAACAATTTCCATGTACATAGCCTTGCACATAAACACGCAAATACGCCCACATGCAAATAGTTGAATATGTATTTACTGTTTGTATGCATGTAGGTGTGTCTCCTACTGCGAGCCAAGACTTGTTTATAATCCTTGAAGAAGTGCCAGCTGCTCTTATTCGTCTTCGATTAGCTGTTTGTTGTAGCTGTTTAGTGTAATTATGTATGTGTGTTTGTATGTTTGTGGCAGCAGCCACAACGTTGAACGATTGGCCCACAAACGCGCAACTCTAGCAAAGCTTTTAATATTTCGGCTAATTAATTCATGAGGCTCGCATTAAAGTGTAAATTCATTCAAGGGAAATGTTCGTCCTACTCAATGCTCATTTATAATGAAAATAGTTCAAGTGATCAATTAAGACACTGGGGAGAGTTTAAAACTCACGCTTGATGCGAGAATTTCGCATTAATTTTGTGTTTAACGATTAAAACGCAGAGTGTGTTTGAGGTGAAATGCATAGAAATCATTCAAATACGCCCAGTTTTTGTTGTTATCACGACCATTTTTTTCCATTTTGAGTAAGATTTTTTATCCAGATTTTGTATTTTTGGGTACAACATTGCAACGACATATTCACATCACTGCGTAAAACTCGAAAAAATACCTCAAAATTGATACTATTTTTCTAGTGAAATTGGCACCAAAAACTGACAATCGTACTAAAACTAACGATTGGCGACGAGTGGCGAAGCACACCGCAAACTATTTGCATCTAAAAATAAATGGATTCCCACTCGCATTGCCGCATAAAGTGCAAAAATAAAAATCCCTGCTGAACTTCGACCAGTGACAAACGAGCCCCTCGTCGTCAGTTGTCACGCTTTGGCGGAGAAGAGACGAGCGAGTGGCGTCGGCCACACCTAATTTCCATGGCCTTGTCAGTTGTAAATTCAACTTAAGCCAGGTAGACAAACAGACACCCACCCACATGCATCGACGGAAACACTGCCGCACACACACATACACACAACTGAATTCTGCATTGAACGGCTTTACGGGCCGCTGTCCGCCATCCATCGCGTCCATCGTTTCGCCCGCTCGTTCGCGTCGTTCACCTCCTGGCACCCGAACTGCCCCGCAGCCGCACTTATCAAAATTCAATAGCTCTGCTGGGAAATTATATTTTTCAATTTGTCTACTCAAAACAAACGGAAACCAAGTTTGCAGCTGTGCTTGTTGCGCTGCCCTTGTTGCCATTGTTGATGGCAGTGCCGGTGTGCAACATTGTTGCAGCTCTGAATGTTGCATGCCTGAATGCAATTTGCAACCTCTTTCAGTTGCTCGCAGCTCGCTGCTGTTGTTGCTATTGTTGGACACTTGTGGCGCATGTTTTCGTTTGGTTTGGGACGCGCGGGAGAGAAGAATGGTGATGGCGTTGGTGATGGCTATGATGAATCAGAAATGAATGCAGGCTCGGTTGGAGGTGGGTTGAGAAAAATTCTAACGATTTGCATTTGCGCGCAAGAATACTCCGACACTCTATGAGTACCGATATAAAGTAGTAAGAATGTTCTAGTTGCAACATAAAATGGCATACGAAACGTTTAAAGCAATTTAAAAGGTGCTTTGAATTTTCGGAAAACTTTCCGTGATTTGAATGGCGCCAGAAATTGCAATCCAAATCAGTGTTTAAAATCACAAACATTAAACAATACTTTTTATAAAAGCCAAGACATTTTAGTGGGAACTGTGAAAGTTCTTGGCGTTGTTGCAACAATGGAGGGGGTAGACTTGACACCGGCTGACGCTCAATCAGACACGGATGTAAGTAATTCAATGCTCTTTGAGCACGCGCATTTAATTTTAATTAGCGTTTTGTTTAATAAAAAAAATTACTTAAAAATTTCTGAGAAAACTCGTACACTCACTTTCATAGATTCTTTCGAACCACTGTGCAATATTTAATTCGCCACTGCATTGTCTGCGGTTGGAGCGGCGCTTGTCGACGTCAGCTGACGTTCTTTCGCTTCACTCGTATTACTTTTGTTTTTGTTTGCCTTTTTCGGTTTCGTATATTTCAAATTTTGTGCAGGTTTTAATTTTCTAGCTGGCATGTTTTGTTCTTTGTTTGTAACTTTTCACCGTAAACCACGAAATTTGAAAGTTCATTGTTCGCGTGTTACTTGTGCAATTTTCTTCTGTCTCTTTACTTTGTTGTTGTTGTTACTCGGCTCGTTGTTGTTTTCCATTGTTGTTATTTCATTGCTTTGATTGCTTAGCAACAGTGAATTATACAAAATTACGAATACAAGAAAAGCAACAACCATGTCTGCGTACAAACCAGCGCGGCCAGCATTTGCGTGACTGATTGACTAAATGGCTGGCTGTGACTCACTCACCACGCAACCACCGTTGGCCTCCAAAATATTTACATGCCATACAAAAAAAGTTGACAAACGAATAAATAAAAACACACTCAATATGAAAATTATTTACTCACCGCGCGACGGAGGAGTGGATTCCGCAACTTAATGTCTTTCTAACGACGTGAAATGTCTTTCGTTGACTCTGTATAGCGGCCTAATACTTAAATATATTGAAAAGTATTGCATAATATTTTGAATCTATGTACATTAGTAGCTCAGATACAGTCATACTTTGGGCAGTAAAAGTGATCTTTGAAGACGGCAAATTGCAGGATATGGAGTCGACGACAGCGTTGAAAATTTAGTAAAAATCTGTTTATTAGACTTTCAGTGGAATAAGTACGAAAATTTAGTTAGCAACGTTTCGAGTTACTCTATGATTCCAGGTCAAAGTCTCAAGACCACAGCCCTCATTTGCTTCTACACTTGTATGAATGTGCGTCTGTGTACATTCCGCTTTATTAAATAATTACATGTTATATGTATCCACTCAATTGTAGGCGCAGCCGGAAACCATTCGTTTCGATCAACTGCCTCTGCCACAATCAGATTTTCGTCAGTGTTAATTATTCCATGTTTCCCCAAACAAAACTACAACACTAAATCGGGCTCAATTAACACTTTGAGAACTTGAACAGGACATCACTTATTGACCTGCAGCTGTCAACTGTGTAGGACTTCAACTAAATATTTATGAGCCGAAATATGCGCGTTTCATGCTTCGCTAATCACGAACTGACCCACAACTCACCGCCGTTATGGTTTTGCTTTTCCCTCGTTGTTTTTCATATTATATTAATGCCACGCGCTCTGAAGGATTGAAATGCTTTGCATGCAGCGCGCTTGAATTATTGTGACTGCCATGTAATTTGCGCCATGTAATTTACATAATTAAAGGACGAAACAACTTTTCGCTAATCCTTTTCCTATTTGTTATTGCATAATGTGTTTTTTCTTGGTTTTTTCTTAATCCCTCAACAAAAGTACATGAAACACAAGCAGCGAACAGCGACTAACTAAAGCGACCGCTTGAAGGTTTCTATGGTCAGTCAGTACGACCTGTCACCTTATACGCGCCAGTTGTAGTTGATTGGCTATTCGATGATTGATTTTTGTTATTAAATTTTCCAGTCATTATCAGCGTTAGACGTGCACTAACGCAGCGCTGCTTGCTGTCGCCGTCGATGGATTCGCTTCGCGGAAGTGGAGCTTAGCGCTTTTGTTGCAACGCCGGCTGTCAGTTGTGTGCCACACTATTTCACTGCATTATCGACAACTTGTCAATTTGGTTGCACGACGACTGCAGCCCCTTTCCTTCCGTGCTTACGCTGATTTTTTGTTTCATAGCGAAAAAGCCTTTGGAATGCGCCGCAACGTGCAGGCGACAGTGCTGGCTGCGCTCGATTCGGAGCAGCTTTGGGCTGCCGCACACACACTGAAATATGTGTGAACTTTGTAAACTTTTGACCTCAAAATCATGGCACACGTGCACAACGAGCCAACCGCAGCCACAGCAGCAACCACAACAACAACAACAGCAGCAGCGCATAGGCGACCAACAAGCAATGATACAAATGCTGTCGCTCCGGCGCCGCACCAAATGGCGCAACATATGAAGTGGCAGCCGCGCGTGCAGCAGCAGCAACAGCAGCAATCTCAAAGGGATGTGGCATCGACTCAAATCGTGTATTTATATTTTATGTGTGCTTATTGAATGCACATTTCATGTGTCTCGAGTCTTTTGCACTCACTCGCCTTTTCAGCATTTTTCCAGCTTTCTGCCTTATGTGCCGTTATGGCTTTTCCGAGCGTTCGGGCGAATGTGTGTGCGCAAGTACTTTGGCTTTTATGGAAATTTTAAATTTAAATACGAATTTGATGTTTATCGATTTTTGAGCCACGCAGACACACACAACCACACGCAAAAAGCCATGACTGCATGTTTATCCGCCCATTTGTTGGGCGCTCCGCATATCCCCCGGGAAGCGTAATCAATATAACCGAGTAGCGGTTGTGTGTCTGGGTTTGAGTGTGTGGCAGTTGGGTAGCCTTTTCATTGGCACCGCTGTGCGTTGATATTTATGAAAATTTAAATTTACTGGAAAATCAATTCGGCTTTCAGCTTTGTGTTTTGTGTTCGTCTACAGACTTACTCGCACACAAACACACAGACATCGCATACATAGACGCCACGCATATTCACTTCAGTCCGCTTGATTTATTGTTGTATATAATATTGCAGTGCATAAATTTAGACGCCCGCTCGCGCTTCAAAAGCCGCACTAAAGCCGCCAATATGCTATAAACATTTGCTGCTGGCGCTGGGTCTGACGCAAAGGTGGCAACTTGCCCATTCATATTGCGCGATAAGATGCCAGATTGTGTGTTTGTTGTGTGTGTGTGGATGTGTGTGGTGCGACAAAGGCGGTTTTTTTGTGCTTACATAGACAGAGGCTGGCAGTTATAATGGCGGTGACTTATGTGCGGCTATGAAAGTTAAACGAAATTATAATTTTAAAATTCACATATGTACGTTTATTTGTTTTTCTTGTTTACATTTTGTGGTTCGAACTGTTTGGTGTCGTGCGGCAATTCGCTTTGCTTAGGTAGTTAATTAATTTATGTCAACAATTACAAGCTACCAGGCTTGTTAGGATCGGTTGATATCTTGAGTTCAACTTTCTTTCGTTGGTTTTTCTTTCAGATAGTAATCGAGTTCAATATAAGACTACGATGACTGAATGTATATAGTAGGTACATCTGCTTGTAATTCAAGAACCTTGCTTACACACACCAGCGCGCAATGCGTACTCAAAGTGGCTGTGTAAACACCAACACCAAGTCAAACACACAAATGCTGCGCCATTGCAAGAGCTCCCAGAAAACGAAGAAAGAAGGTGAAAAAAGAGCGCAAGGTGACATTTGGCATTTGGTTTGAATTCGTCTGAAATTAACCTAAGTAAACATTTTATTTAAAGCGCTTGATGACGCATACACACACACACAATAAAGCCTGCGAAAAGTTCGACACACCGCACGAAACGCTGGCAATGGCTCATTCGCCCGGCGCTGCTGCTTTCTCTGGCGGTTTAAATTCAATCCATGCACGGAGTGCTCCTGCACGAACGTATACGCTCTGCCACGGCGCCAATGATTTCCACCCGAATTAACTTATATATTTGTGTATTTCTATTTGTATTTGTATTTGTGAGCACGCACAAGCGAGCGCAGGAGCAACGGGGCCGATCGAGTTGGGTGGACCATTTTTTGGCTTTTCTCGACGCACAACATTCGAATTGCGTGAATGCCAAGGGGAGCCGGGGATTGTGACCGGGGCGCGGTGGGGCAACAGATGCGTCGCTGTGGAAAGTGAGGTTATACACATGCATAATGGTCCGGTGTCTTTGGATTAATTCAGGCGTGAATTGTCGCAAGCGAAACGGGTCGTGCGAAGCCGTAGTTGGTGTCGAAATAAGTTGACACAAAGATGTCAGACGAATTTCTTCATTTCACCGACAAACGATTCCTTGGTGCAGTTGAAGGTTTTAACAATGTTAATGCGGCAAATGTTTCATTTTTTCTGCGCTAATTTTTAATTTATATTCAAATATTTTTGCTGCAACTCATTTTCATTGCATCGTAAAGCAGCGCTGAAATGCATGAAACAGCGCTAAACTGTTCACTTTTGCAACAAAGCCGCACAAATCGCACACAAAACTGGCTGCTTCGCTCATCGATAAGCAATCGAACGCACTTTTATGATGCTCACAGCAATGCCAGGACCCGGACCCGGATCGACCCTATGGCATTCAAATTGCTTGTGCAACACTATTGTCCTGGTTATTGTTGTTGTTGTTGTTGTTGTTGTATGATGGTGTATGATTCTTGGTGCTATTGTTTGTGTACGTTGTGCGGTACCCTTTTTTTTATGGCCCTGCAGATAACTTTCGCATTCACGCTCCATTGTGTCCATTTGGCATTGGCCAACGAACGCAGCTGCCGCCCAGCAAGGAATATCAAAATATTGACGCAAAATAAGAAAATATATATTTACGTGTCAATAGCTGAAGCGGTGCCCCAGCACCGTAATTTTGCTGTTCAAGGTCACTGGCATATAAACTGCTGGCCGTTTGGGTGTTTTGGGGAGATTTTTTTTCTGTCTGACGGCATTGCCTGCAGACACGAGCAACAAGCGCACAAATCACAATGCCATTTGATTTGTCATGACTTGTCGGGGACTATTTAAGGTTGTTTGACATGAAATGAAATTAATTAATTAATCAAGAGTTAATGTAGAAAAATCGTTGCCTATAAAAGGAAGACAAGTCGGGAGGTTGTGGTGTCGACTGTGTCGTGGCTCGACTATTCTACCCACTACCTAAAAGTCCAGCACGCACCGCGTTGTGCAACTACACCGAAACCCATTAAGTGTGAGCCAAACAATTTAATCGAAATTGAATCTGAAATCGTTAGTAAAACTTAAACAAATTAAACTTGACGGCACAAACTAATTAAATTAATAATGCATGCAAGTCAAAACTAAAATGTTATACTTTATTTCACCAAAAAAACTTTAAGGGTCTACTTCATCAGATTGCGCAAAATAATTTACCTGAAAAATTATCCCGAAAATTGCATCCTTTATTAATTTCATATATTTGTGTTTGAAAATGAAAATTTCATTACGTCATTATTTTTATTTAATTACAAATTGCAATTCACTTGTTTCCATCAATTGTCAATTAAAAACTTTTTGATCAATTTTTTTTTGTAGGAAAATTGCATTATTTTACACAAATTGAATCAGCATTTTACATTTGCAATGAACAATAACGCTAAAAAAATTGATATAATTTGTGGCCCGGAGCAACGGACGCGCTCGGATGAATTATTTGTCAAATGCGTTGCGATTCACACTGCACAAAGAATTTTAGACGCACGAAGGCGGCAACTTGTTTCAATTAAACAGAAATATGGCGATGTGGGAGTTGATTCAGAACAATCAAGAATTTATTTTTGGTTGCAATCAATATTAAAGTCAATATTCAATAAGTGGTGCAGAATCATCAATTTATAAGAATGTTTGGTTAAAGGGACTCACTCATCAACCTGCTTCAGATCCAGAAGGTTTCAAGAAGATCAGGCTTCATCAAGTCTTCTTTAACCTGATGCAAAGTGTTGTATGGAATGCATCTACCTTAACATATCTAAGAAACCCCTCTTCGTAGTGTCCCTGAGTCGAACCTCTGTACGGCGTCTCATTGTGGCCATCACCGGACGCTGTGCTACTGTATCCATGCTCATTTAATGATCTGTGAAGTCGAGGCAGATGTCGACATTATACAAAACTGACTCTTTTACTGTTCGGCTTTGAAGGAACACGGACTCCGTACCCTGAAGTCAAATTTCCTAACTCAGGAAAGAGCTTACCTCAAGCGTCATAACGGGTCCGGTTAGGTAATATTACCCTTCCTTAAACAACCCAACCGTCCTTTCTTTTAGACCACCTTTCTTCTCCTGTTTGAGAATTTTTGCCTCAGACCAATCATATTAAAACCTTTTTTCTTTAAAACCACATAACCACATTGTATCATTTGCCAGTTGACTTGGCCACCTATTCTGCCACACCCTCCTTCGCCCGCACGCCAAGCCGACCATACTTTTTCGCCATTGAACCCCCACACACACACTCATATTTTCTGCCATGGCCCCTTAAACACACTTTAACCCTCATCCGGCGTTCAGAAAAACTCACACATAAGATGTTCGGGTGAAATTTCACCCATATGGTACTTTGTATTATTTCAATGAATTTTTTGACCAGTTATAATAAAAAATCATTTGTTATCTTTAATCTTTATTATCTTTGTTATCTTACAGATAAATAAGTTAACAAATTTTTCTATACTTGTTTGCAATTAGGGCAACACACTAAGAAGCCTATTATCAGACCCGTTGTGATACCACACATTTCACTCTCTTTTCAAATGTGTACGTAACAATGTTTTTTCCAACATATGTTCACATATGCACACATTTCAAGCGGACCAGGAAAGCGGGGAAGGAAGAGCAGTAGTTAACTAAAACTTTGTGTTCACCACATGTATAGTTTTTTCAAGAATTGCAAGCAGAATATTCTTTTCGATCGTTTTTGATACTAAATTCCTCTTTTTTTCGCTCTGATTTTCTGACAAGGTTTGGAAAAATGGCTGTATTGAGATAAGAAGTCAGCATGAAGATTTTTCTTTCGGTAACGTTGCTCTACGCAAAATCTTTAGCTTTACTAAACTAAGATCTTAGTCTTCAAGAAAAATTCGCCTTTTGTACTTTTTGTTGTGACTCCACCTAGGATCGACAGCGATTAGTTTTTCATATGACGGCATAGTTGGTGAACAACCAATTGGTCTAAAGTGTCAACTACTGCTTTTTCTTATTGTAAAACGATATATGTAATTTCGGGTAATTTTTTGTCACCAATATATTCTGGTTATGATGAAAAGTGCTCAGAGCGCATCTTCCGCGAAAAGCCGGCAATTGTTTACTTAGTGTGTCCTTTTCATAAGACATAGGAACCCACTTTTCTCATATATCTCTTATGGGTGTTACCGAGCTTCATTCTTGATTACAATCGTTCTTGGCGAGTGGTTTTGTTACCGACAGAACGAAAAATTGGCTTGCCTTGCTGACACACGACTTCAAGCATAGCGAGTTATACCAACTTTAGTTGAAATGATATAATTGGCTATTACTTTTCCGTTGAGTTCAGAAGGCTCATTGATCCATAAAAAGGTTTTACCTATAAAAACACTTCAAAACTTTCATTCCAGAGACGTAATCTTATGGCAATTTCTTTATGTGTTGCGTTGAATTTCCATACAATGCGTATATGGGTGAAATTTCACCCGAACGTCGCCCACGTAACTTTTTTTATAATCGCCGTTATAATGAAATAATCAATATGTTGTAGATAATTTCTAAACTTATATTGGTTTGCTACAATACAATAAACCTTAATCATTTCGATAAATTTATAAAAAATTTATAGCATCCCAAAGTTGAAAATGGGTGAAAAATCACCCGAACGACGGATTAGGGTTATATACTCGAAAATGTAATTAACGCAATTTCGTTGAATTGTGCGCGCTTCCCCTCCCACCGACCCCCTTGTACTTCATTTTTATAGTGGCGCCACACATCGCATTCGGCCACTGGTGTTGGCCACAAAGGCAACAACTTTTTACCTACAAGCAATGCTGGTTTTTACCGCTTTTATTTGTTTTGTTAACGAAATTGTAAATGTTGTGAGCGTTGCCATATTTTTCGTAATTTCTGTGCGTAGCCACAGATGGTTTCACGCGTTCGTTTTGCGTTCATATATTTACAACTGTCGTTGTCGTTGTAGTTGTTGTTTTAGTTATTGTTATGATTTTATGTTTTTCTTGCATTTAATGGCAACGCTTACCGACTGGGGTCAACAGAGCTGCATTCATATATACGAATTCAAATTTTACTTACAATGCAGAATTTTAATGCTGTGTCGGTCATTGAACTCATTGTTGGGCCGTTGGCTTGGCGTCATTACGAAAATGCATATTGCGCCTTTTAGCGAAAAGTCAAAGGATAATATTAAAGTGCGCAGTTGTGCGGCGAATGCAACGCTGCGCATTTAATTATAGACAAATAAATAGAAAGTTGCGAAGAATCAAGTTTATTTACCCCACAGCCAGATTTAAAAAAATGTCCATCTTCGGAGAAAAGCATTTAAAATTTAATTGCAATTTTTTGTAAATAGTTTGTAATTCGAAACTGACTTGATCGCAATCTTGAAATTAATGTCGCGCAATTGAAACTTTGCCTCCTCAGCATTTTTCTACAACATTGCCGCAAACTGGTGGTTCCCCCTGCCGCTCTTACAATTACCACAACAATTCCGCGGGCGTAATTTTTGCGGCTCGCGCATTTTCCTAACTTTTAACGAAATTGTTTGCTTTGAACAAAAAAAACAAACTCAACCGCACTAAATTAAAAATTGCTATGAGTCATGTGGGCCGTTCCTCTTCTTCCTCCTTGCTGCGTCGAAACACGGCTGAGTTTCTGTGAAAACACACAAAAACAGCAAAGCAACTCGGCCTGGCTTTATCAACCCCTGCACCGCACCGCACCAGCATCTGCAGCTCGGGTACACATGGCTAAGTCGCAACCGCTCACACGTCAGTGGCAGCACAAAATATTCCAATACGCGTATTTTATTGTTGGTTCTGCTGCAGTGTTGTAGTCACTTGTCAGCGATGTGTTTGTGCAGCTGTTCCGCGTGCGATCAGAAAGCGCCAGAACTAAATATTTAGATCAGTCGATCTTGCGAAAGCCATAAGTGGGTCTAAATGTGCCTACTGAGAGTAGTCAGTGTCGAGTCGACAGTTTTTGCGTGCTGAAGTCAGTGGCGGAAAACAGTGAAATTCGCTAAACCAACCCAACCGAAACTCTAAAAATGAGATTACTGCTTGCACTGGGATTTTTGGCGCTGTTGGCGCTCGCGTTTGCCAAAATCGAGCCGGGCCACAATGTGCTGATGGGCGCGCGCACCTACAAGGACCAGCACCTGCAGCGCCAGGTGATCTTCAAGAAGTCCAGCTTCCTGCGCAAGGTCACCGATGACTTTGACTTCGATCAGAAGGTTAGCTGAAGGTCGCGACAACTTGTCCCCCACGCTAATGTTTGTATTTGTATTTGGTTTTTGCGCAGAACATGCCATTCCCGAAAACCATCACTCAAGTGGTGGTCACCGATCAGTATACGGACGGCAAGGGCGGCTATGCCACGCTGACCAGCGGCGGCCCGGGCATGAATTACGTGAAGCTGCATTTCAAGAGTCAGCGCGGACACGGCTTCAACTTTGTGGTGGACATTTATGGCGAGTGAACGCCGTTCAAGGATGAAAAGTGCTTGACTTTCAATACTTTTAGCAGTTTTTAAATTCTTTAAATTATTTCGTAATAAAAATGGACATATAATTTGGCAAAGAAATCTTCGAAAAAGTTGAAACAATTTTACACATTTGAACAGCGGTGCTCAGTAAATGTTTACTTAGAACAGAATATCCATAAATCAGATCAAAATGTTTTCGATTTATTTCGAAAGGAAATAGTCAACTGTTAGCTTTTCCCAAAAATCAATCCACATTAAGTATTAACAATTTTTAATGAATGCTGAAGAATTTGTTCAAATTGCCCAAAATGCAAAGAAAAAACCAAATTTTGACTGGAAATACCAACTTCCGCTACCGACTTCGCACTAAAACATTCAACTTTAATCAACTGCTGGGCCAAATTTACTTTGCTGAATCATCTGCTTAATAAGTGACTCAACACTAAAAATAAGTACAGCAACAACAAGAACAAATAATGTAGAAATTATACGAGGATTCGTCAAATGGCTGCAAGTGCTAAGCAAAACCCCCAAAAATATTTGTCCACTTTAGCAGCGTGGGCGGAAATAGTGAAAAAATATCAAAAGCGAGCTCCAAAATGACAAACGGAATTTTTGTCGAAATGACTGCGGTGGCGTGCAAAGTTAAATGGCCGTTAAATGAAAGACGTCGGCCACCTGAGCAACGCACATCGTCTATGCAAATGTCAAAACAAATTATTCCAGACACAAACGCACAAACATTAAAAATGCCACAACAGCGACAACAAAACGAATATTTGAAATCATTAGCCGCGGCGCCAGCGGTGCCATTGCTCTGGAAGCGGGCAGCGGCGTCACTCCACTTGTCACAGCGGATGAGCCCGAGCCGAGTCCGGCTTGACGGCGGCAATGGCCACGCAGATGGTCAGCTGATTGGGGGGTGGGATTAGGTGGGTGGGCGGGTGGGTGGCAATTGACTGGCCCAAATGGGCCCCCGGATAATTTGCATCGAGCACGCGGACCGCAGAATATTTTCGCTTTTGTTGTTGCTACTTGCTGGGCTGTTTTTGGCTCATTTAAATTGCGCAAATGTGTGGCTATGTTTTTGTACGTATGGATGTGTGCGGCGGGTTTGTGTAAACAAATTATGTGATTTCGTTTGTTTCACCGGGGATGAAAAGTGATTAAGTTGGGGTAATTGTATATATTTTTGAGAAAAGTGTATGGATCCAAAGGCCAAAGAACGCACAGTGTCATATGGTCACATGATTGGTCATCTATGTTTGTATATTGTTTATTTGTAGCAAAAATTTACATAGATACTTGAAGCTTGAAAGTCTTTCACTTACATCAATTGGTTAATACGCAACTAGCTGCAAATATAAAACAATAACAAATATTATTAATTGATGGCTGCACAACAACAAGTTAAGGCAGCAAAAACTACGTATAAGAGAGAAACCTATGTATGCAGCGAATGCACCGAATGTCGTTCGTGCCACGTGTCGCAACATTCAATAAATCGCACGCGGTGGCACTTCATGAAATTGCAGTCTACTAAATAATTAAAATTTGCGCGCTGCACGCGGCAATTTACTGAGGCGGCACCACTTAGCCAGCTGCTGTCGTTCGCAGAACTTGCACAGTTCAAGTTCAAGTTTTCACAAGCGCCGAAACGGGGACGGGCGAAGTGCATTCATTTGACTTTGGCGAGCAGCTGACAAGGACGCATTTGCTGGACTGGCGAAAAGGCCTGGCTCGGCTGAGTATGGGGGAAGCGAGCGGGGCATGAAATGGAAATGGAAAACTGAAGTCATAAATTATGAAAAGCGCTTTCAACGTAATGTAAAATTTGAATATTTTATGCACTTATATACACGAACCATACTAGTTTGCGTATGTATGTGTGCGTGTATGTGTGTGTGTGTGTAACGGACGCTTGATTTGTGCACTGGCATGTGTCGGATTGCAATGGGTGCGGCCAGTGTGACAAAATTTTATTGTTCAATTGCCATTGCAATAACGGTAATGGCTCCCGCGAGCCGACAAAGACTGGCAGCTGCAATTCAAGAACTCGGCCAAAGTGAAAGCGAATTAATTTTTAAATAGCTGAAAGGCTAAGCCGAGCAAAAGTGAAATTGCGCCAAAGACAGCGCCGTATAGACAGTTGTCTAACTTGACCACTCGCTGCAGCACAAACGAACCCACAGACAGACGATTGGCTGCACCTGAATTGATGTGTTTGTGTGTGTGTGTGTGAACTCGGCGCAACTGTTGCTCGCGTTCTTATTGCAGTGCCGAGTGCAGCTGACGGAAGCGGCAGCAAACAGCACCAAAGTAATCCATCAACTTCTGCCGGAACCTGCGAGCAAACTTAAAGTAAAACAAGAAAAACGACAGACAAAGAAGCCGGAAGCGACTGGGGCAAACGCTGCGCAGCTCGTAAAAGCTCATCAACTTTATGTGCAGCATGCACCAGAAGCCACAATTTCGCAGCGCATAAAATTCATCATGACCGCTGTTGCTTGTATTCTTTTCTCAGCTGCGGGTCGCGCTGGGTGCAGGGGATCACAACGTTTTCGTGCGTGTTTGCATTTGTTTTTAAATAATTATGAAGCGTGATGTATTTATGCATTTCAGAGAGCAGATTTGATATGGTTACAACTTCTCTGTTATTAAATTTACTTTATTAATTTTGTTTTCTGTAATGCTTTACATATTCATGACTTTTGTTATTCCTTACTTAATATTCATTTTTCGAATTCATATTGACTGTGTCTTTTGTTTCATTTTCACATTTCCAGCGCAGTGTTGAGTAATACCTTCATTTTTATTAAAGCCCAAAGTGTATGGATTTCCGTTCAATATTTCAAAGTGCATTGTAAAGCAACACTGGGTTAAGTCTTGTACGTTGCAATAACTTTCGTTCGTTGCAGTGTAAACAGTGCACATTCTCATGCAAGTGCGGCCTTCGCCGTCCACCTCTGTACATCAGATTAAGTAAATCTATCAATCAGACACGGCACACAAGAAGGGACGAGTCGAGTCTGTTGAAAAACTGCTGCTCTATTTAAAAGAGAACAACAGAGCAAGAGAGGACTCGAGTAGAGAGTAGAAGTAGCAGTAAGAGAAAAGAATCATGAACTGTTAAGCTCAGAAAATGGCATATACTCATTAGAAACAAATTTTGAAAGCAATACAACAGTTCGCACACCCAATAAAAAAGTGACAAAACTAAAATATTTTAATTTTTCAGGAAACGCAAAAAACAGTTTTTGAGCTGAATAAACATTTTTTTTTAAATAACCTATAGACCGTTTAGTTGAAAATCCCTAGAGATTATGCTTAAGGATAAGTTACAAAGATTTTTTTTAATTTTACATTAGAAAATCCAAAATTTTGAGTTGTGACTTTTTTGATGATATTTTAGTTCAATAATTACCGAATTATTTTAAGTTATGTCACTTTTGCTGATATTATTCATTATAAATGACAGTTGAAAAGTTGAAAGAAAAATTTTGAAAATTCCAAATTAATTGTTTTATTTGAAATTATATACTAAAATTGTCAGAACTTTACTTAAAATTCATTTCAATAAAAATGTATTTCGTCAAAATTGTCACAATTTGAATTGGGACTCTTTTGCATTGAGCTGCACCGATCAAAAAGCATCAAACTTAACCTAACTGTATTTTGGCAACAGTTAACAACAACAAAATATACTGAGGTTTTGCTTATTGGCTTATTGGATAAATGCATTGTGCACAGTATTAACATATAAACCCGATAATTTAAAATTTGGAGCTGTGTGACTTTAGAAGTGGGTATGCGAGGTGACTGGCTTTGTAGCAAAAGCGAACACAAAGGTGTGATCTACATACATATTTAAAACTGAACCAAACGAACTACCTTCACAATTTTCTCTTTTGACAGTTCGATCTCTCAGAGAACGAGAAATGCATGAACTGTTGTTTCCGAAATGCTCAGCTCACCAAGCTGCGTTTGGGGCAGTCACTCAACGCGCCTATTAAGCCACTCAAACAGACGCGCACTTTGAACTTACTCGC